>JALPQD010000376.1:0-1200000 GCA_023101885.1 Typhlomys cinereus | reverse complement strand
TGTCACAAAGGAATTTTTCAGGATGGCTTTTCTACTATACTTCTGGAACCAACAGTCTTGAGGTAGCCCCACATATTCTAAATTTAGGCAGTACATCGTTTCTCATGAGACTTTCACAATTTAAGTAGCTGACATATTTATAAAACATCTGGTGCATGTTTTAAGGGGTATGTCGATTTAATCTAAATCTAAACAATTTACTTTTATTGCTAATGTTTTATATGAGAATTTTGGTTTTTATAAATATATTCTGGTTTTAAAATAGAGAAGAACAACACATTTCTAACAACAATAACGAAAAAGAAAACAAAGAAACCTTTCCTTCATTAGCATAAAAACAGAATTGTTTTCCAGGTAAATAGTAAGATTAGTTAGGTACTAAGTAGGTAAGTAGAAGAATAATCTCTGAAATGGTTAGGTCAAGTTTAGCAAGAAGGTGCACTTCTCAATTAGGGTAAATGCACAGACATAAGGAGGGACCAGTGTCTTTTGATGATGACAATACAAGCAAAAAGAATACCTGTAACAGTTACACTTAACTATTGCTGTGAGAGTACACTCAAAGTGAATCAACTTAAGGGAGAAAGGGAGGTTTATTCAGCTTATGGTTCCATAGGGAAGGTACAGTTTCTCAAAGCAGAGGCAGCATGGTTGACTGGCCAAAGCTGGAGGAGGCTTAGTCACCACAGACATCTTGGAAGCTGAGAGCTGCAGACTGCTTGCAGCAAAGGCAGACTTCTCCTAGAGGTAGGTGGGACTAATCCACCTCAAGGCCCACCCCTTGTGACTACCTTCCTCCAGCAAGGCTGTACCTCTCAAGATGCCATGTCCTTCCCAAACACATGAGACTGTGGGGGACACATTTCAAACCATGACACTCCACCCTTGGCCCCCACAGGCTCATTGCCATCTCATTATGCAAACCATACTTAGTACAACTTTAAAAGTCTTCATAGACTACATCAGTAGTCCCAATACAGTCCAAAAGTCCAAAATCCAAAGCCTCCTGTAAAATCAAAAGACAAGTTACATACTTCCACATACAATGGCACAGAATAAACATTCCCATTCCAAGAGGAAGGAATGGGGGCATAACCGGAAAAGATTGGTCCATAACAAGACTGAAAACCAGCAGGACAAACCACAAATCTTGTAGCTCCAAGTCCAACAGGTGAGCCTTTCCTTGAAATCACCTCAGTTCCAAAGGACTTTTGTTCCACCCCTTCAATGAAGCTGCCCATAGAATACGTTGCTCTCTTAAGCTGATTCCTCCCAGGGTATATACCTCTCCTTGGCAGGTGTCCCACATTGTCTCTGGAATCTCTAACATCTTTACTTCTCAATGGCAAACCAGGCTTTAACTCCATAGCACAAACTGCCTTTCTTGGGCCTCTAAACTGGAGACTTTCTGCCACATGCTGCCTGACTTCCATCATTTTTCGAAATCTTGGAGGAGGACTCCACCATCTCCTCCCTCTTGCATTCTTGATGCCTCTAAAACAAGAACCACGTGTATGACTTTGCCAAGACTGGCCCCCTTGAATCACAGCTGATTCTGCTTCTCTATGTTGACCATCTCTTTCACTCCTGGGCAGTTGCTTTGTAAGAGAAACCTACTCTTGCTTTGGAACTCCACCTTTTAGCTCCAGTCTTCTGAAAGGATTTGCATTCTTATGAGTGGGAGCCTTCCCTGAGGATCTTGCCCTCAAGCTAGGGCCTCTCCTATTATTCAAATTGAGAGCAGGCTTTGATTTACAAATGGAGCTAATCTCTTTAACAGCCATCTTGTTCTCTGCTTCTTCCTGGTTCAACTCTTTAAGTTTGGCATTGTATTTTTCATCATTAGATCTTACAGTTTTTGCTTCTTCTAGCCTGATTCTTTGCTCTTTTTCATAATTTTGAAGACAACTAAAAAGTTGCCATATTACATTGTCAAGACTACACTGCTTTGAAATTTCCTCCACCAAACACTCCAGTTTAACTTCAGGAAAGCTTGCAGGATGAGGGCAAAACCTCACTAAATTCTTGGCTAACGCATGGCTCCATGTGTCACTTGTCCAGTTGCAAATGCAGTCTCTGTTCCCCTCTGGACCATCACAAGCTGGGCTTCCACTGCCTGCATCTCTCACAGCATTGCTCTCTATGGAGCTCTGATGAGAAAGGCCCATTTGGGCCAACTGCCAAGATGCAAAGACTTTCCCAGCACAAAGTCCCAAAGTTCTCCGTATTTTTCCCAACAAATAGTTCCAAAGGTACACTAGCCACATCACAACATTGACCATACTTCTGGGTACCAACTTTTCTCAGCTTCACAAACAACTTCACATTGTGGTACCAGCTGTTCTTAATTTCACAGCAATATCCCACTACCCGGTACCAATTTCTGTAACAGTTACTCTTAACTATTGCTGTAAGAGAACGCCCAAAGTCAAGAAACTTAAGGGAGAAAGGGAGATTTATTCAGCTTACGGTTCTAGAGGGAAGGTACAGTTTCTCCAAGCAGAGGCGGCATGGCTGGTTGGCCAAAGCTGGAGGCTAAGTCACCACAGACATCTTGGAAGCTGAGAGCTGCAGACTGCTTGCAGCAAAGGCAGACTTCTCCTAAAGGTAGGAGACTAGGTAGGACTAATCCACCTCAAGGCCCACCCTTTGTGACTGCCTTCCTCCAGCAAGGCTCTACCTCTCAAGATGCCATGTCCTTCCCAAACACATGAGACTGTGGGGGACACATTTCAAACCATTACAATACCCTTTAGTCATGGCCCATGGGAAATGAAATTTATTGTCTATCTGAAAAGTATTTTTCTGGAGACATACAAAGCAACAAATAACTGTTGCTTTTGTTCTATTTTGTTCTCTTGCCATTTGGTATTGAGCAGTCCTGGTACCTCATTACGACTAGCCCCATGTACTATTTCTGTTGCTGTGAGACAACACTCAAATTCAAACAAGTTTTAAAGAGAGAAAGGGAGATTTAATTTGGCTCACAGTTTCAGAGGGGAAATCCAGTCTTTTATGGAGGAAAAGGCATGGCAGGCAGCAGAAACTGGAGGAGGCTTAAATCACATCTACCATGGAGGCAAAGAGAGCTAGCTGCAAACACGAAGAGCCAGCTACAAGAGCTGAAGAAGGATGGGGCTAATAAACCTTAAAGCCCACCCTGTGTGGCATGCTTTCTTCCAGCAAGGTTCCAAATTCCAAAAGTTCTATGACTTTCCCAAACACTGACAACAACTAAAGAGTCAACACATGAATCTGTGGAGGACAACTTACCCATAAAGTATATCAGCAAGTTGTTAAATTATCAAACTATCTAACTTGATTGTTTCACCCAATTCTGGCTGTAATTCTGACTGATACAACTAGATGGAATAATTTTGGTATGAAATGAGGCTAAGGAAAGAGTTAAGAAAGTCATGTTCATTTAGTCAGATACCATGTTTTGAAAGTTTGGTTGGATTGGGGGTGGGAGTAAGAAGCCTGAATGGATGTGTGTAGTAGATCAGTTACAAAACTTGATCAGTTACCCAAGATAGATTAATACTATTTGTTGTGAGTTATATGTGATTATGAAGATCACTCCCAGATTTCAAGCTTGCATAACTGGAGGTTATGCAAGTGGTTATACATAGTGTCTTTATCATGGAGAAAATTGGGAAGCACCAGGTTTTCCAAGTGTAAATAAACATAGTGAATAGTTCCTACAGTGTGATTCCCAGTGTGGTTAGTGTGAAAAGCCTTTGGGAAAACCAAGATGAGGGCAAATAGCTGGATTTATGGGTATAAAACTTAGAGTTAAGGGTTTGAAGATGTAAATTTGTCAGACATGGATCAGAGTGAAAGGAGCCAAGAATGAAACTTGTGAAGTTCTACCATTTTGTTAATGGTTCCATGAAAGGTGTACAGATAAAACTAGGATGGAGGATGTCATAGTTAGGTACAGGTATCAACTTGATAGTTGAAAGTTTGAGCTTTAGGCACATTTGTGGAGAATTAGTGGTTGGGTTGTGCCCAGAGCAAGCGTGCAGAAAATTGTCTGGCTGATGGGGAAGGTCCAGGTGGGTAGGATTAGGCCCTGGAATAAAATAGGGAGAGCTGGTAGAGAGAGAGTAAGCATCTTTGCATACACTTAGCCAGACATACTGGTCTGGCAAGTAAGGATCATCCCTCTCTCAGCCATTTTGTGGTGATGGTATGGCCAGTTCCCTCAGCTCTAGTGTTGGCACATGCTCCCCTATCAAGCTGGACTATGAACAGATTATCATAAGAAAATAAACCCCTTGTTTCCTTAAGCTGTTTGATGTTCATTTATCAGCAAACACTCAGGTGAACTGCAACAGAGGAACTACAAAGAACTTGAAAAATCTAGTTATTAAAATAATTCTGTAGCTAACAGAAATATTTGACAAATTGATGAAACTTCTTCCAATATCCAGACTTACTTTAGACCAGGTGATAACAAATCTTCAGAAACCACAGACTTGGTATAGATAGTGATTAATTTAACAATATTAGTCCTGAGTCAGAGAACCTGGGTTTGCATCCTAAGGTTACCTTCAATGTGGCATTGGCAAATTGTCTAACCTTTCCCATTGGTAGAGTTGGGACAATTGTGTTACTTCCTTAAGATTTTATGAAAATTAGACAAATTAACATAAAATTTATAGCACAATATGTGATGCATAATAAATGCTAGACATTCTCTTCTTAATGAAAAAATTAGGAAATAATGAGAATGTAAAACAAAACAAAGTAGCAAAAGAAAGAAGAATCAAAACCTACTAATAGAAAGCCAGGGTGTACCTTAATTGGTAGGCTACAGCAATGAGTAAGTGTGAAACAGAAGGATAAGGACACCAAGAATCCCTAGATCCCTAGACCAATAGTCCTCTTACAACTTTTGTTGCAAGTATACAAAAAGGGAAGAAGAGGAAGAAGAGTGAGAAAGGAAGAAGGCAGATTCCCCATAACTGACTCATTAGATTTCTAATGATAAAGAGAACATTCCTTACATTTTACTTTTCCTATATTTTCCTTTATCCTATGCAAACATTGAATTCTATATGCTATTCACACAGAAATTTCTGATTTCAAATGTTTTAGGCACCCATGGAACAATTTCAGTGTGCAACTGAATGCTCTTTGAAGGCAACCACTTGAACAGATTTCTTAGAATTTTTCTGATTTTAGTGTTGTTAGTTCTGTGCGTTGGCAAAGATCTCAGTGTGGGGAAAACTGAGATGTTTAGTGATATGGCTAATAAGCCTTTCTGATAATAAGGACGAAAATGTTCCCACTCAGCTTGATACCAGGAGATAAAGCCAGCTTGCTGCTTGTGCACAGAGGAATGGATCTCTGTAGGGAATAATTTAAAGAGGTGCTGACACCTGTTGTCTCCAAGAAAAAGTGCTCCTCATCTTAATCTCTTTGTACTCCCCCATGTTGATAGATCTTACCTGAAATTTTTAACTTGACAACTCAGGCTCTGGGAGACTCAATACTTCCTAGCAATCATGACTGCCTGGGAGAGGAAAGAAAGCTCTTGTGTGGCACTAACCATTGGTTTTGTGTTTTTTTATTTAGTGTGAGCGTGGCAGGGGGGGGCACATGTGTCCCTGTGGAGGCCCAAGAGTAACTTCAGGAATCATCCTGGATTGCTTCTACCTCCTTTTTGCTTCCCTCTGGGATTTCTGAGGCTCCACCCATGAGGGCTGGAAGTGCAGGCTGCAGCTGTTTCTGCCTGGCATTTTTACATAGGACCTTGCAAGGCAGAGTCTTAAGCCCTGAGCCATCTCTTCAGCCCAATTTTGATATGAGTTTATTACTCTAGTGGGGATGTATTGAGATAGTATAATTCTTGATGGAACATGGAGCAGTTTAAGATTTAAATCATGAACATCATTTCTCATGAATTGATTTAGGTAAGTTACCACTCAACTCTGGATTTCTAGTGAATATCCAGAACAGAAATTCTTTTCCTGAAACATTTTTTCCAAGTTTCTGTCTACTAAAAGATTCACAGAAAACTAACTTTGGAAAACTCATCCTTATATCTACCCTCTTTGGAGATTCAGTATGTAAAAGTGCATATGAAGAACTCCAAGAAATTCAACATTAAATTATCCTTGTAAATTCTGTACATGATTTTTCCATTTTACTTACTCATCCAGCACTTCTGTAGTAGCATCTCCAAGCTAGTGCACCACAAGACATTTTGGAGAAAGGATTACTAAAATATATAAGTATTTGCTTAACGGTGCCATTGTTGTGAACACCACATTACAAAGTACAGAGAATTGTACTTACACATAGGGAACACCCCCCAAAAAAAATCTACCAGCCATTACTATTCTTACAACTATAGAATATGTTGAAAGAGGAAATGTGCTATAGTTACAATGTGGACAAACACAAGTGTTACCAAGTAAGAACTGTGGACTCCAAATACAGTTATTATCTCTTTGGTACCAACCCAAAATAAAGGGAAGAACTACAGATAGGGACAACTGTCTGAAAAGAAACAAAATTAAAAAAATAATGTGGTACATTTTCCTAAGAATTAATATAAATTGTTTTGATAACATATCTTAATCTTCTGGCTGAGTTTCCATGTCATAACAATAACTGTCTTTTAATTTATATTATGACACTTGTGAAGGACATATTGCTCCTGAAACAGCATTGTACATCACAACCAGTTGAAGTCATTATAAAACATACTGGTTCTGGGGAGCTGGTCCAGTTATTGTAGGGTAGAACCTAGACATGCATTTAATTTTTTTCCTAAACAGCCAAATTATTATCTTTTTGTGATGACCACTGATTTCAATCTGCAGCTGGTCTGAGAACTATCTTAGAAGAGAGACAGCTGCAGAATTAAAATCAGTGGTCATCAAAAACCTTTTTCTCACAGCTGCTAGTGATAAGTACATCAGCAAAATGAATAATTTCCGTATTTTCCCAACCCTTTACAAAAATTGGACTTCAATTTCTTTTTTTCTTATTTAGCAAGGGGAAGAAAGAGAAGAAACAACTCTTGTTATTTTCATTCAACCAACATTTATTGAGCATCTGCTATAGAACAAACTTTTGTTTAGTGTTCAGTTATGATGATGAAAAACATGAATTTCATAGTATGGTAAAGGAATGTGTGGTCTAGTATGTTGCTTATCTAGTACACATATTTAACCTGTTTGAAATTCAATTTGCAACTTGTAACTGGTTAAAATTCATTTGTTGATTTGTTCTTTTCTTTAGAGACAATGTCACAATGTAGCTCAGGTTGGTGTTGAATGAAAAAATCTTCCCTCCTCAGCCCCCTAAATGTTCTATTAACAAGCATGCACTATCATGCCTGGAAATTTGTAGATGTTACAGGTAAAGTTTTTTTTTTTTCAATTTGTGGAGAATTAGTTGTTGAGGTGAGCCCAGAGCAGGAAATTGTCTAGCTGATGGAGAGGGGCCAGCCTATGGTAGGTAGAATTAGGCCCTGGAATAAAAGAAGGAGTCCTGGTTGAGGGAGTTGATATCTTTTTGTATACTTGGCCAGACATGCTGGTCTTGCAAGTAGGGATTGTCTCTCTCTCAGCCATTACATAGAGGTGGAATGGGCAGTTCCCTTGGCCCTGGTGTTGGCATGTCAAGCTGGAACTGAGAACTGTAACCAGATAAAAACCAATAAACCCCTTGTTCCCTTAAGCTGTTTGATGGTCATTTATCATCAACCATGCAAGCAAACTGCAACAGGAAGTGGGGTGTTGCTGATAAATCTGGCTATGTGGCTTTTATGGATCCTGAAATCTTTTGTTGGAGGAACTTTGAAATGTTTGAAGTTTTTGAGCTTGTGGATTACAAATACCGTTCTGCAGAACTTAATGGGCCATTTGGATAATGAGAATGCTGAGAGAGTTGTGGATTGTTTGGGCCAAGTTTGTGGTGAGGGAAACAAGGACTTTGGTAAAGTCAATTTTGAAGATGATGGACTGGTTTGCCCATTTCTTGCCCTTTGGAAGTTTTGGCTGCCTAGAAAGGGGCTTTTCCAGAGTCAGCAAGGTAAAGTTGGTGCAGTTGTGGCTCCAGTGAACCAAGCTACATTTCAGCCTTGCTGAGGACTCTGTCAGTGTCCCTCAGGTGGTACTGGTTTCGGTGTACAATTGTGTGGTTCATGGAGAGCAGCAAAAGCTTGGCATTAAGTGGAAGGTGCAGAGTTTCTGCAGGAAAGGTGAAGTTTATAGCTGCAAAAGTGAACCCAAAGTGTTGGAGATGCCAGAACCATGGGATATATGCTGAGGACAGCTGTGAATGGAGATTCAGCCTGTTTCAAAGGAACTCTGCTTCTACAACTTTGAGCTGCAAATGAGGACTGGGAATGTCTAGAATCTTTGAGCCACTGTGATTACATGATGACCAACAGAAGATGGATATTGAAATAAAGGATGTAGTACTTGATTTTCTGGACTTTGATTGTAATTTAATGTTTTCTTATTACAAGAAGATACTTCTGTTTTAATGTTTTATCTCTTTTAAAGTACTTAACTTATTCTGATTTGATATAGTCTTAAGTTTAAAAAACTTTGAACTTTTAAAATTTAAATTTAAAATGAAGTTTTAATGAGAGAACATTTTAAAATTTGTCTATAAGAACTTTTAGAGATTCAGGATTAATAAAATTAAATGTATTTATGTTTTTAAGATAACTTTTAACACCTATGGGAACAAGGATTAAAGATTGCAGTTTAAAAAGCTATGTTTTTGTGTCAAGTTGACAAGTGGTGGAGTGCCCTAGTTAGGCACAGATGTCAACTTGGTGGTTGAGGGTTTGAGCTCTGGGCACATTTGTGAATTAGTTGTTGAGTAAGGCCCAGAGCAAGTCTAGCTGATGGGGAGGGCCCAGCCTATGATGGGTGGGATTAGACTGGAATAAAAGAAGGAGGGCTGGCCGAAGGAGATGGCATCCTTTTGTACACTTGGCCAGACATGCTGGTCTGGCAAGTAAGGATCGTCCCTCTCTCTACCATTACATAGAGATGGTGTGGACAGTTCCCTCAGCCTTGGTGTTGGTGTTAGCTCTCCTGTCAAGATGGACTGAGAACTGTAACCAGATAAAAACCAATCAACCCCTTGTTCCCTTAAGCCATTTGATGGTCATTTATCAGCAACCATGCAGGCAAATTGTGTCATTGGATTACTTTAATATTGCAGACATGGTAATAATACCTTTATAAAACATAGTTGCTCAAACATTTCTCAAGACTTTCCATTCAGTACATTTGAGCATCAACTCAGAAATAGAAATACTGCATGAGATGGTCATTCTATTTTTAATATTAAAATTCTATATTTAATATCATTTTGCACAAGACTGTAAACCATTTTACATTTGCATAAGCAGTATACAGGATTTCAATTTCTCCTCAATGTCACCAACATTTGTTTTCACTGCTTATAGACCTCTGAATGGGCATGATGTTATAGTTCATTGGTTTGATTTACATTTTCCAGTGATTACAAGACCCATTTATGCATAAGTTTTCATCTTTTGTGACTTCAGGGCTAGTGAGATTGTTCAGTGGGTAGGTAAAGGCACCTGGACACAAACCCAGGTATCTGAGTTTGAGCCATGGAATCCACTTGATGGGAAGAAAGAACCAGCTTCTGAAAGTTGGTCTCCATACACCACTATACACATACCATAGCAAGCATATGCATGTTCTCTCTCTATCTCTCTCTCAGAGAGAAAAGAATGTGCAATAAAGAAAATACTTCCAAAATACATAAAATATTTTAAATTTTTTGTGAAATTCGATTTATTATTTTATTCATTTTTTGCTGTGTTTAGACTATAATATGCAAGAAATTATTGCCAAGTTCAATCTTGAATCTTGTGAAGATTTTGTCCTGTTTTTTTAAGAGTTTCATATTTTTTTTAGTAGTATAAGCAAATTTTATTCAGGAATTGTTGCCATTGGGGGAAAAATAGCTCTTGTGTTTAGATCCTAAATTCTTGTTGACTTAACTTTTATATATGATTTTAAATAAGAATAGTGCTTTAGTCTTTTGCTTGTGGACATTCAATTATGCGTGCACTGTTCATTAAAAAAGACTGTTGTCATGAGTTCAAGTCCACTCTAGATTACACAGTGAGTTTTAGATAAGCTTGCACTCTTAATATATATAAATACTACAAACAGACAGACAAAGAGAAAACTATCTTTTTCCCCTTTACATAAAGTTGCCTTCTCTGACTATGTCTAAGGACTTACTAGGGGAAATCCTGCTTCATTATGTCCTGTTTTGTCCCATGCTATTGCTCAATATGTCTATCCTTACTCTAGTAATGGGCAGGAAATTTAGAAAAAGACAGATTTTGCTTGTCTTAGATTTTCAATGCTCTTACTTCAGCTTCCAGAACACTGGGATTATAGGTATGTACCATTGCGTCTGGCTTTACATTATTTTTTAACTATGGTTTGATGGGTGAGAAACAAGTACAGTATTAGTAAAGGGTGAAAAGAATTACCAAATAGGGCTTAGAACTAAAAAGAAACTTTCCACAGGATGAAATTCAAATGTATAACAGATACCTTTAAAATTTTTCCACTTCCCTCACCATTAGCAAAATGCAAATTAAAACTACCCTGAGATATCACCTTATCCCAGTCAGAATGGTTAAAATCCAAAGAACCCACAAATGCTGGGAAGATGCAGGAAGAAGGAACCCTCATACATTGCTGGTGGGAATGCAAACTTTTATAACTTTTTTGGAAAAAAAGTTAAAAATCAAAACACAATACACCACAACTACACCACTCCTGGGAATATTCCCAAAGAACATTGTATTTTGTCAGAGAGTCATGTGCACATCTATATTCATTGCAGCACTATTAACAATAACAAAGAAATATAATCAGCCTAAATGTGCAATAATATATTGATAGATAGTGAAAATGTGGTCTATGTACACAATGGAATACTATTCAGCTGTCAAAAAAGAGTTAATGATATCTGTTAGTAAATGGATAGAGCTGAAGAAATGATACTGACCAATGTCTCTCACTCAGATGCAGAAAAACAGAAGCCACATGTTCTATCTTGTAATGGATCCTAGCATTGAATCTTCAGAATGATATAATCACAGGAAACTTTTATAATACAAATTACAAAGAAATATAAGTCAGGGAGTGGAATAAGATCCCAAAAGAGTAGAGACAAAAGAACATTGGAAATACAACAGCAGAAGGGAGAAAAATAGACATTGCACAGGAACACATATCTTAGTGTTAACTATAAATACTTAATAGTAAACCACCATTAGCTATAAATACTTAATAGTAAACACCATCTTAACACCTTTTATTATTATATCCTTAGATAAGAAAAGATTTCAGCAATCATCCAAGATGCATTCTATTGCAGTGGGAGATTAGTGAGGCAGAAATCACTGCTGACTAAAGTGTAGAGTATCAGAATCTTAGATGTTCAGCCCTAATCAGAAAATCTAAATCTCTTCCCATCTCATGGCTCAGGGAACTTTGTTGAAGAGGGGGCAATAAAATCATAAGACCCTAAAAATGGGGAGGTGTACTGCTGTTCTAAACAGGCATTTTACAAGTGAAGCCAAGGTTCTCAATTCTTTGTCTTGCACTATGAATGCAAACAATTGGGGGAAAAATAACAAAAAAGGGAAAAGAAATAGAAATATAGAAAAACATTGCCTTTGTATTTAAAATTTACTAAGATGAGTTCATTATTTCAAAATACAAAACTAGCCTTGAAAAAGTTCAGTCATTTTTGCTGAACTTTACAAGATGCTCTCAGCTATTTGGAGCACTCAGACAGAGTACTGTTGGAATATCAACCATGAAGATAATGCTAGTCTTGTCCTTGAATGAACAGAGGGTTTCTGGCTCCTGCTATTTCACATTCTGCTTGTTATAAGAAAGAGACAGGTGAAATTATCTCCCAGCAGGAGAAATTCTTTCCTCATCTGTAGAGGTTGTCAAAGACATCACAGTTTCTAGTAAGTCTACTCTTTTCTGTGCCCTTGACTTTCTGGTTTCTTCATATTTTTAGTAAGTTGTTACAAAAGGAGCATGTGTCCTACAATAACAGTTTAAAATGATGCTTTGCAAGAAATGAGTTTTGGGTATGCTTGTTATGTAACCAAGCCAAACACACACTTAAATTTACAAATGATATTTCATATTACTTATGATTACTCATATGATTAGCCTAATGTAAAACTCAGAACTGCTCAGCTTAAGCTATACATTGCTTTTCTTATTGTGCAAATACCTGACAGAAATAATTTAAGGGAGGAGGAACTTATTTTGGGTCACAGTTTCAGAGGTTCGGCACATAATTGCTTAGAACCACACACTTGGGCAGAGTATCACAATAGAGAAAATGTACTACAGAGAATCTTCTTCATGGTGGGCAGGAAGAAATTCAGGTAGGAATGCCAACTTTCTCCTTTTTTCCTTCTTTTGTTCTCTTCCAGAGCTACTTACGTCAGAGCCAGTCTTTCTACCTCAGCTGATCTCTGGAAACTCTCTCTTTCAAACAAACCAAGGTATTTCTTACCAATCTTCTACGCAATTCTAAATCTAGTCACACTGGCAATAAAGACAGCAAGTTGGAATTCACTATACTTGAACTGCATGCCTTCGGAGCTTTTTTGTGATCTTCTGTTATAAACTTAGGAATTCTAATCTAAATTTGGTATGAACCTTTTTCTAAAAGTGGAATTAAAGGAACGGCAAGATGACACAGCAGGTAAAGAGCCTGCATACAAACCTAGCAGCCTGAATTTGATCTCCAGTGCCCACACACTAGAAGGAGAGAATCTGCTTCTGAAAGTTGTCCTCTGACTTCCACGTGTTTGTCACGGCACACGTGGCTATGTTTTCTCTCTCTCTCTCTCTCTGTGTCTCCCTCTTTTATTCTCAAAAAAAATTATATATCCTTAGCCAGTAAAGAAATCTAATTAAGGCTAAATTAAGATTGTATCTGTATTCCACACAAGTTAAGGCTGCAGCAGCCAGAAATGGACTTTGCCCAACCTGTACAATAACTGACATATCAGTGATCCCCCCCCCAAAGTCTAGCTATGGATCACAGAGGAGACAGCTCCAGACAGTAAAATCCTTAGAGGCAAGAGATTAAACAATTATCATAGAGTTTCCATCCTAAGGGGGAGCTCAAGAAGGGGCTCCAAGCTTATGAACACGTACTAAGGTGGAGGACTCAGAGGGTAGTTTAGTATTCACAAATAAAGATGCTCCAGAGGATGAGAGGGAGGAATGGGGAGGCATTGGGAGAGGGGGAAGGAGAGAAAGGAGTGAAAGGAAGGGGGAAAGGGGAGAGAGTTCAAGGGGAATGACTGGGGAGGGGAGGAGGGAAGAGAGATGGGGGTACCTATTGAGCTTGTATGATTAGGAAAAAAATTAAAATGTGGGAGGAAAAAAAGATTGTATCTCATTTCAGAATGGCTCTCATAAAAGATGCTGGCAAAGCTATGGGGAAAGAATCTTTATACACTGCTCATGAGGATGTGAACTAGTAAACTAGTGCAGTGTCTTCCTCCAAAAACTAAAAATGTTATTAGTGAATAATCCAGCTGAGTCATTCTTGGGTAGTTACCAAAAAATACTCTAAGTCAGCATACCACTAAAGAACCTACTCGTGCATATTTCTTTCTGCTTTATTCATTTATTTATTCTGACTGTCACTGGATAACTCAATGAGGAAAATGTAGTATACATGCACAATGGAGTTTTATTTAGCTGTAAAATGAAATTATGACATTTGTAGGAAAATGGATGGAACTGAAGATCACCACATTAAACAAAATAAGCTAGACTTAGAAAGACAAATACTGCATGTTTTCTCTTATATACAGACATTAGGTAAATATAACATGAAATAGAGGGGGGACTATGTGGGAAGAAGAAGGTTAAAGGAAGAGAGATGTGGAGAAAGTAATGGAGTGGAGAATATGCACAAAGTACAATGATACATATGTATGAAAATATTATTCTGAAGCCCAATTATGTTGTGCGCTACTAAAATATTATGAAAAATAAGCATCAAATGGTAATTGGAAGGCAAAAACACAGTCATACCAAGCTGATATGACTGTAACGTTTATTCAAGGAAGATTAATTATTATAAGTTATTGCCTAGGGTTAAACTCTCTGCATATCTTTTTAAGTCAAAGTATTTGAATAAGCTTTTTTGATGCTGTATGTTCATCCTTGAAATTATTTGTTGGAGTACAGCTGCCATAAGCTCTCTGCACTGAATTGAAAAGTTTTTCAATGGACAAATATTTAGAATATTCAGAGGAAATGAACATTTGAATGAATCATTGACCAAAACAAGAAAAATTTCCATATTGATTTAAATGTATTAGTAATCAGCAGTGAATTAAGAGTACAGTGAAACATTGCCAGACTTTTTTTCTTCAAGAGCAGAATAAATCATTCTTCTAGATTCCATCTAACATTTAACATTCCATAAGAATCTCTTCCTATCATTCACTGTAGGATGTGTTTTAGTTCATCATAGAACAATATGAGAAAGTCAGTTTTAAAATACATACTCTATAATCAAAAGAAATAATTTTAACTTCCTGTTCCTTCAAAAACTATATTTTCAGAT
This sequence comes from Typhlomys cinereus, assembly GCA_023101885.1. Lineage (NCBI taxonomy): Eukaryota > Metazoa > Chordata > Mammalia > Rodentia > Platacanthomyidae > Typhlomys > Typhlomys cinereus. Next base: position 1,185,339 of record JALPQD010000376.1, on the reverse strand, counting down.
GAGTATCTGTGATAGCTAGATATGTAAGTATTAACTTGACAATTGCAGACTGAGATTTAGGCATATCTCTGAAAAATTTATACTTAAACTAAGCTCTAAGCAAATCTGCAGGACATTGTCTAACGAACCAGCCCATGGTGGGTGGGACTATTACCTGGGAGGTAGATAAGATGGAGGAAGCTGGTAATACTAATGAATTCCATGAGCATGAGCCCTCTGGCACAGGTTTAGTGGGCTGGCATTCTTTGGAATACTTGGATAGACATGCTGTCTGGCAAGGGAAGTTTGCCCTCTCTCAGCAATTCTGTGGGCAGTTATCTAGGCTCCTGGTGTTGGTATGAACTCTTCTGCCAAGCAGGACTAACAACTGTAACCAGACAATCTTAAAACATAATAAAATCCCTTTTTCCATAGCTGTTTTGTTGTGAATTTATCAGCAACACACAGAGTAACCATGACACTACTCAAACCACTCTGCTAAACAATCAGAATTAACAAAATTAAAATGTTAATCATCTATAGTTTCAAATATGGTTTAAATGATTCATCGTTTTGAAAGATCTATTTTTGTACTTCTTGTGAATAAAACCATGCCTATAAATGTGAAAAACATTTTATTTTTTTGACCAAGGTAGTGGTTACATGAGGGTTTTTACTTCATAAGAAAACTGTGCCAGTTAGATACAGAGGTCAACCTGACAATTGAGTGCCAAACTTTTAAGCACATTTGCGAAGTAGTTAAGGCAGCCACAAAGCAAAGCCGTGAAGATTATCTAACTGATGGGGGAAGACCCAGTGCATGGGGGTTAGAACTACTTCCTGGGCAGATGTATAAAAGAGAAAGAGCTGGTTAAACACTTTGGCATATTGACAGGCAGGCATTCTGGGAAAAGAGAAAATATGTCCCTCTTGCAGCAATTTGTTCAGATATGGCTTGACCAGTTCCCTTCTGATATTGATATGAACTCTCCTGATAAGCTGGACTATGAACTCTAATGAGAATTATAAGAATAAAACCCTTTGTTCTCTTGCATGGTCCTGTATTCATTCAGCAAAGGAAGATTAAATGGGCATATTTGGTACCAGAAGAACAGATGTTGTGGAGAAGCTAAGACAAGAACTGTTGCTAAAGATACCATATGCTTTGGTTGCAATACATAGAGAAATCAAGTTGGAATTGGTCATACAACTTCCTCCCTGCTGGCTAGACTTTATATAATACCACAATGCTATACAGAATGCAAGGGGAGAAAGATATCAATGGTCTTGCCCACTGTTGGACCATGTATGCTGCAATACTGTCCTGTCAGTAAAGATGTGTAAAGTTTAATAATTGTTATTTCTGATTGGATTCAAAGCATGATTCCAAGAGAGAATTAATACTTGGTGTTTCACAGAAAATTAAGCGCTGTATGTACTCCCTAATAGGTGGATCCTAGTACCAAACCCACTTAGAGACACTCAAAGACAAATCTCTGCAATACCTACAGTAATTGTAAAGATGATAAACAGGAGGGATGGAGAAGAAGGGCCCCACCAGTTACAAGGAGAGAGGGGACCATGTTACAGCAGAGAAAATAGGCCACCATCACGGACTACAAGTAATGAGACATCTGGTTAAGTTCAGAGACTTTCCTTCCTGATCATTTGCAACTGATGGGGTATGATCTCACCAGAAGGGGAGGGCATATAGGCTTCCAGATAGAAAGTAACCATTTTGCAAATGCGTGATTGACCCCTCTTCACTGCGGTCTCCTACTTTTATTCTGTCTACCTTTGAATATACTCTTATAACAAGACTCTAGTTTAACAGGTTTTTATCTCTGGTGAGGGGGTGGCATCCAATACCCATCAGGATGGAGCCAAGGGCATTGCAGGAGCAGTAAAACTGAAAAAAAAAATCAACAAACCCTAATTGAGAACATCAGAGACTCTATATCAACCACCTGGAACTAGGCCAGCCTAATCTCTCCCCATCCTGAAGCTCAGGGAAATTTGTGGAAGAGGGGGCGGTAAGATTGTAATAGCACAAGGATGGGAGGAGTAATGATATGCAAGATACTCCATACAAGTTAGGGCCGAAGCAATCATAATAGGACTTTGCATGACCTGCACTATGCCCAACACATTATTGACCCCACAAAGTCTAGCATGGAGTAAAGGCACTAGGATCCTTGGAGGCTAGGGACTGACAGTCACAGAAGTGTTCCTAAACTTAAGGAGAACACAGGAAAGGGTTCTGGGAAATGCCCCTGGGTCCTTGCACCTCATCGGAGAGAAGGACCCAGAGGAGAGTTTGGCATGCACATTAAAGGATGCTTTGGGGATTGGGGAGGTGGAGGCACTAGGGGGTGAGGAGGGAGGGAAGAAGGGAGGGAGGAGCAGGGGGGTTGGGAGGAGGTGGAGGGAGGGGACCGTTGTACCTGTTAAGTTTGTATGAGTGGAAATAATAATAATAAAAAATACTTGGTGTTTCAGTTAGTCTTATCTGTTGCTATAAGAGAACATCCCAAATCAAGCAACTTTAATGGAAGAAAATGGATATTTATTCAGCTTATGATTCCAAGGTAGAGAAATAGTCATTTATGAAGGGAAAGACATAGCTTGCTGGCAGAAGCTGGAGGCAGCCTAAGTTATATCTATCAAGGAATTGGAGAGCTGCTGAATTGCCAACTGAAAGAGCAGACTTCTCCCAGAAATAGGGTAGACCTAATCAACCCAAGGTCCACCTCCTGTGATTCCCTTCTTCCAGCAAAGCTCCATTTCCTAAAGGTGCCATGATCTTCCCAAACAACTAAAGCTTGAAACACATAAGCCTGTGGGGGTCAACTCACATTTCAAATTGTGACATTCCACCCCTGACTCCCACAAGCTCATTGCCATCTCATTATGCAAACTATACTAGGTCCAACTCAGTAGTTCCAACACAGTCCAAAGGTTCAAAGTCCAAAGCCTCCTGTAAAATCAAAAGACAGGTTACATACTTCCAACATACAATGCACCAATGGCACAGAATAAACATTCCAATTCCAAAATAGAGGAATGGGGGGAATATCCAGGAAAGATCTGTCTATTACAAGACCAAAAAACCAGCAGGACAAACTCCAAATCTCGCAGCTCCATGTTTAATATATGAACCTCTTGTTGAAATCATCTCAGTTCCAAAGGACTTAGGTTCCACTCTTGCATTGCAGCTACTTGCAAAACTACTCCAATGGTATACAGTTCTCCTTGGTAGATATCCCTTGTTGATTCTGGCATCTGTACTATCTTCACCTTTTTTTTATTATTATTTCAGCTCATACAAACTTATTAGGTACACCAGTTCCCTCCCTTCCTCCTCCTCCCCCCGTCCCCCCTACTCCCCCTCCCCACCCCTCTCCCTCCCCATCCCCCAGTGCCTCCCACACCAATTCCCAGAGAGTCCTTTCTTGTGCATGTCTGATTTTCCTCTGGGCCCTCCTCTCCGATGACATACAAGGACCCAGTGGCCTTTCCCTGAACTCTTTCCCATGTTCCCCTTAGGTATAGGAACACTGCTGTGGCTGCCAATCCTTTACCTCCAAGGCTCTTGGTGCCTTTAGCAGATGCTAGACTTTGTGAGGTCAACAGTGTGTTGGACAATGCGCAGGGCATGCAAAGTCCAATTATGATTGCTTCAGCCCTAACTAGTATAGAGTATCTTATATATCATTGCTCCTCCCATCCTTTTGCTCTTACACTCTTACCACCCCCTCTTCCGCAAATTTCCCTGAGCTTCAAGATGGGGAGAGACTAAGCTGGCCTAGTTCTAGGTGGTTGATATAGAGTCTCTGAAGTTCTGGATTGTGGTTTGTTGATTTTCTTTTGCAGTTTTGCTGCTCCTGCAATGCCCTTCACTCCATCCTGGTGGGCATTGTATGTTACCCCCTGGCCAGAGACAAAAAGCTGTTAGAGTCTTGTGATAAAAGCACATTCAAAGGTAGATGTAATAAAAGTGGGAAACCATACTAAGGGAGGGGGTCTATCACCCATTTGCAAAATGGTTACTTTTTATCTGCCAGACTATATGCCCTCCCCTTCTGGTGAGATCACACCCCCTCAGTAGTAAATGATCAGGAACAAAAGTCGGGACCATGTTACAGCAGGGAAAATAGGCCTCCACCAAGGACCCAAATAAGTAATGAGATATCTGATTAAGTATCTTCACTTTTTAATGACAAGCCGGGCTTTAACTCCACAGCACAAACCGCCCTTTTTGGGCCTCTAAATTGAGGGCTTCCTGCCACACACTGCCTGGCTTCTGACATTCTCTGAAACCTTGGAGGAGGGATCCATGACCTCCTCCCTCTGGCATCTTTGACGTGTCTAAAACAAGTACTAGGTGAATAGTGTTGCCAGGTTCTGCTGCAGCCTTGGACTGGAGACTGGCAACCTTGACTCACAGCCTCTTGGTGCTGACTGTAGGAAAAAAAATCTCTTTCTCTTTTAGGTAATTGTTTCAGAAAAGAAACAGACCTTTTCTCTGGAATTCTATTCTTTAGTTCATTCCTCCCAAAAGGATTTTTATTCTTATGGTTGGGATCCTCCCCTGAGGAATTTTCACTCAGTGGGCAGCCTCTCCTATTATCCAAACCGAGAGGAGACTTTGATTCACTAATGGAGCTAATCTCTTTTACGATAGCCTTCATTTTCTGTCTGCCTTCTCTATAGGCTTAGCCTCACATTTTTCTTCAAGCTTCATGGCTTTTACTTCCTTCTGCCTAATTCCCTGCTCTTTTTCATAACTCTGAATGAGAGTGCTAAAATGTAGCCATGACAGATTGTCAAGACTGTCTTGTCTTGAAAGTTCTTTCACCAAACACCAGAATTTAACTTCATGCAAACTTTCAAGAGGAGGGAAAAACTTCACTAAACCCTCTGCCAACACATGACTCCATTTTCCACTTGTCTAGTTTCCAACATAGTCTCCATTCCCTTGTAGACCATCACAATTTGGGCTTCCACTCTCTGCATCTCTCATAGCATTTCTCTCTTCCAAGCTCTAACTAGAATGGACCTTTTGACTCTGTCTCCATGACACAAAGAATTTCCCAGCATTAACATCCCAAAGTTCTCTACATTTTTCCTAACACACAAATACAAAGGCTTAAAAGTCACATGACAGCAATGGCCATACTTCTACTCCTGCATACCGACTTCTCTCAGCTTCACAAAAACAACTTTCTGATACTGGTTCAGTTTCACAGCATTATCCAACTTCTCTGGTACAAATTTCTGTTCCAGTTAGTCTTACCTGCTGTTGTGAGAGAACACCCAAAGTCAAGCAACTTAATGGGGGGAAATGGATATTTATTTAGTGTTTCCAGAGGGGGGAAACAGTCCTTCACGGCATGAAAGGCACAGCTGACTGCCAGAAGCTGGAGGTGGCATAAGTTATATCCATCAAGGAGGGTGACAGTTGCTGAACTGCCAACTGCAAGAACAGATCTCTCCCAGGAGGAGGATGGAGTTAATCAAACTCAAAGTCCACCTCTTGTGACTTCCTTCTTCCAGCAAGACTCCACCTTTTAAAAGTGCCATGACCTCCCTTAACAACTAAAGTTTGAAATACATGAGCCTGTTGGGAGACAACTCACATTTCAAACCATGACATTATATTATAAACAAGGCCAAAAGCACATTTCTGGGGAGGTTATAGACCTTGGGGAGGAACTTAGTACTCTGTCTTACTGAAGGAACATGTTAGTAAATTGTTTTCTGAGCATTTATGTTTATGCCCATAGATTAGTTAATTTTGCTTTCAACCTTGGTCAGAGCAGCTTCCTTCTGTAGTGAGATACAGGTAAGCAGAGATTCATAACTGGTCTAAGTATAGAGAAGACGTGATTGTTGAGTTTTCGACCCCAAATATGACATCTATATCAAACCCCCTACCCAAAGCTCAGGGAACATCGTGAAATAGTTGGTGCAAAGAATGTAAGAGATGCAACTTGGAGAGGAGTGCTTCTAAATGTTGTCTTCTGGACAGGACACATTGGTGCACTCATGAACTCATAGAAGCTGTGATTATTTGCACAAGACAAACACAAATCCATAAAGACAAATAATATTCCAGCACGATGGGGAAGAGCTCATGAGGCCTCCACACCTAGCTGAGGAGCCAGTGAGGTGAGGGTAATGAGAAACAGAGAGTCATTTTATTTGGGAAGTGTGGCCACTAGTAGGTTGTCCATGTCCCAGTAAATGACCTCATACACATGCATATGCAGGGACCATTAATAGTACTCATTGGATTGCTTTTTTAAAAAGGACATGAAGATGAGAGAGGGCTTATTAGGAGGTGCTCAGAAGATTCTGTGGGAGGGGATTGAGGGTGGATACAATTAAGATATACGGTGTACTTGTATCAAATTATCAAAGAATAAGTAAGAGATTATTTAAAAAATAAAGTTTAGAAAAGTGTCTGGTGAGAAAAAAAAATTTAATTGTGAACAGATGAAGGTGTTTGCTCACAAGGTTAGTCACCTGAGATTGATCTCCAGAAGTACACATAGTGGAAATACAAAACCAACTTGTCCAACAATTGTTTTCTAACCTCTGTGCATGCCAGTGTGCTTTCTCTTCTCTCTCTCTGTCTCTGTCTCTGTCTTTCTCTCTCTCAAATAAAAATGTTAAAAGAAAACACAAATATACACAAATTGAAATGGAATTTTTGTCTTCCATATAGTTAAAATATAGCAAGATAAAGATCAGTAGACTTATTTATTACTGTGAGTTTATTATTATAAAATGGCATCACTTTTATGGAAGACAATTTTATGATAGCTATCAGATGGCCAAATGGAGTTTCTTTGGCCCAGCAATTCTATGTCTAAAGTTCATCCAACTCATATTCAAGTAGAAATTGGCACATGTATCAGGGTATTTATAGTAGCACTTCTTGCAAGAGCTAAAGATGGAAAAAAAAAAAGTATCACTGGTGAATTGCTAAGCAATGGTATAGTTCTGTTAGTAAATAGCTCCAGAAAAGAATAGAGATGGCTCTTACAAACTAACATAAAATAATACCTGTTGCAGTTAATCTTCATGGTTGCTGACAAATCACCATCAACCATTATTTAAGGGAACAAGGGGTTTATTTTTTCTTACAATTCCTGGTTACAGTTGTTTGTCCATCGTAGCAGGAGAACTCACACCAGCACCAAGGCCAAGGGAACTGGCCACATCATCTCTATATAACAGCTGAGAGAGGGATGATCCTTACTTGTCAGACCAGCATGTCTGATCAAGTATACTCAAGGATGCCAACTTTCTCAATCAGTTCTCTGTATTTTATTCCAGGACCTAGTCCCACCCACTATGGGCTGGGCCTTCCCCATCAGTGAGACAATCTCCTGCAGGTTTGCTCTGGGCTTAACTCAGTAACTAATTCTCTACAAATATACTCAGCTTAAACCCTCATCTGTCAAGTTGACACCTGTGCTATAACTATGACAGTGCCCAAGATATGTTGTTGGTTGAAAGAAATAAAAACAGAGCACAAGACCATGTATGGAGTTACTTATCATCCACAAAAAGACAGAAATAAACTATATTAATTTTTGCTTCTGTACACACAAAATATTCTGAAGGCTATCCCAAGAACTTATCGCTGAATGTTTCAGAAAGGGAAATTTGGCAGCTTGGAGGCAAAGACTCAAGGAGGACTTTTCATTAAATTGTTTTTATGTCTGTTGAATACTAAAATAAGTGACTACATTATTTCCAAAATAAATGGGTAGGGTTTTTTTTTAACATTTTTTATTATTATTTCCACTCATGCAAACTTAATAGGTACACCGGTTCCCTTCCTCCCTCCTCCTCCCCCCGACCCCCTGCTCCCCCTCCCCTCACCTTTCCCTCCCCATCCCCCAGTGCCTCCCCCCCCCCCCCGAATCCCCGGAGAATCCTTTAATGTGCATGCCAGACTCTCCTCTGGGCCCTCCTCTCCGATGACGTACAAGGACCCGGTGGCATTTCCCTGAACCCTTTCCTGTGTTCCCTTTAAGCATAGGAGCACTACTATGGCTGTCAATTCCTTGCCTCCAAGGATCTTGGTGCCTTTAGCAAATGCTAGACTTTGTGGGGTCAATAGTGTGTGGGACATTGCAGAGGGCATGCAAAGTCCAATTATGATTGCTTCGGCCCTAACTTGTGTGGAATATCTTGCATATCATTGTTCCTCCCATCCTTGTGCTCTTACAGTCTTACCGCCCCCTCTTCCGCAAATGTCCCTGAGCTTCAGGATGGGGAGAGATTAGTCTGCCTAGTTTTAGGTGATTGATATAGAGTCTCTGAAGTTCTGGATTATGGTTTGTTGATTTTCTTTTGCGGTTTTGCTGCTCCTTCAATGCCCTTCATTCCATCCTGATGGGTATTGGATGTCACCCCCTGGCCGGAGATTAAAAAGCTGTTAAACTAGAGACTTGTTATAAGAGTATATTCAAAGGTAGATGTAATAAAAGTAGGAAACCACAGTGAGGGAGGGGTCAATCACCCATTTGCAAAATGGTTACTTATTATCTGCCAGACTATATGTCCTCCCCTTCTGGTGAGATCACACCCCCTCAGTTGTAAATGATCAGGAAGGAAAAGTCTGTGAACTTAACCAGATGTCTCATTGCTTACTTGGAGTCCTTGATGGAGGCCTATTTTCTCTGCTGTAACATGGTCCCCTCTCTCCTTGTTTCTGATGTGGCCCTCCTACCCCGTCCTGCCTGTTCATACTCCTTGCAATTACTGTATTACAGAGATTTATCATCGAATGTCTCTAGGTGGGCTGGGTGGGTTTGGTACTAAGAGCCACCTATTAGGGAGTACATACGGTGCTTAATTTTCTGGGTCTGGGATACTTCACTCAATATAATTGTTTGGTAGTTTTTAATGAAAAGAAATATACTCCTGAATTTTTGTCCTCTCAAGTAAGCCAAAGATGCTTTGCAGACTGGAATAAGTCAGAAGCACAGGGAAATTTTTTTCTGCCATGGGGTACCAACAGCACAGAGTCAATGCATGGAGTACAGTATGGTGAAAAAAAACATGATTCTATTCCATTTTGCTTGAACAATGTGCTGACTTTTGATGCTCATGTTTCTTTTTGCCATTATTACTTAAAAAATACTAAATGATCACTAAATAAGCCAAAATATTTTAGAGAATTATGTTGTCTCTTGTAACATTAGTCCTGTTATATTCTAAGGAATTCTAGGAATCAGTTAAAGAATGTGCTTGTTCAAATTCTAATCTGGTCTCATATTCTTTGGAATTAGCTTTATCTTTGTGAAGAATTTTGTTTTTCTAAAAATTCCCCAAATAGAAGTCATAACACACAAAAGAAGCAATCTTTGCATTAAGGCAATCAGCTTGTATCATATCTATTTAAGATGTTCAGCAAACAGCTGAACCTCCAAAATTAATAAAAACTAGGTTGGGGCAGTTAATTATCAAGTGGCAAAGCTAGACCTTCCAACTTGACTGGCTGCCTAACATAAATCATTAAAGAAGCCAAAATAAAGATTAGGCCACATGGAGCAATGGCCTTAACTAGTCACAGTTGTAGGGTACACACTTAGAAAAATGGTGCACTTTTTCAATAACATTAATGTAGAAAAATTGTATTCAGTGATCACACCTGTGTTTGTACATGGGAGAAAAACAAAGCGGATAATTATCAATTGCTGTTCTTCCTCCTGAAAAAGGTGCAAACTGAAGGTCTACTGCTGTACCCAGCACTAACTTTACCTGAGGGAAATTATGTTGTAACAGTTGCATTAATTATCTTTATTTTCAGATGGGGAACTAAAGACTTCGAAATCAGATTCAGAGGCACTGGAGGTAGGACCCAAACCACCAACAAATGTCAGTTTTCCCCCATCACAATATTTACTGTGTTCTACTGCATAGATTCTAATGTTGCTAGCTGACTTGTGAAGCACTCTTTTTTCACTTCCAGCTCAGGACTGAGTTGATGGTACAGTACACTCCACTTAACAGTCAACTTTTCCTTTTAATCTGGAAAAAGTTCATGACCTTTATTTTATGGCACTGAAAACTAAATAGTTAATAATTAGGTTGTTGATACAAGGTTTCACTCACCAGCCCAGACAGTTCTGGAGTCCACTATGGACTCCAGACTGGCCCCAAACTTAGGACATCTTAACTATTTTTAGTTTTTTTAAAAGAACTTTTCTATAGTTTTTCATTATGCCCGTTTTTGTTTTAATCTACATTTCAATGTAATTGTTACACACCAATAGATATCTATTGTGTACACACACATACACACACACATGCATATACACATACACACACACACACACACACACACACACACACACACGATTTTAGGAATGCTGAGCATACACTGATATCTCCTATTTTTATACCTCCTCATAAGATCCTTTCTTGCCTTTCTGCATCATATGTGTGTATAACCCTTTCTCTTTTTAAAAACCTTTGTCCCCCCAAATATCAACACAATCATTCAATTGGTTTATTTTAATCTTATTATACAACCAAGTAGTTTTACTACTACATAAACAAATACACTTAAAAGAGTTCAAAATTTACTTAAAATTCTTCCTTCTCCAAAACTGAGGAATACATAGTCAAATATTGTATTCATAATTTATTCACATTACTTCTTTATTTCTTTTTTATTCTTGCTTAGTAAGACTCTAAAATTTATTTGATATGAAATGAGGTCAATTTGCTTCTTTTTTTTTTTTTTTTAAATTTTTTTTATTATTATTATTATTTATTCAACTGTGCGTATGTGTGCGCGCGCGCGCGTCTGTGTGTGTGTATGTGTGTGTGTGTGTATGTGTAGAACCACAGACGAATTCGCGAACCACCATGGACGCCTCCACCTCCTTCTGCCCCGGGATTCACAGGCTCCGCCCTACCAGGACCAGAAGCGCAGGCCGCCCCCGCTTCCGTCTGGCGTCTATACGTGGGATCTGGGATCCGAACTCGGGACCTTCCGCCTGCAAGGCGGAGGCTTAACCCCTGAGCCACCTCTCCAGCCCCAATTTGCTTCTTTTTCACTCATTTTTTTCAATAAGATATTTATATCATATATATAGTATATAAGTACATTTATTTAGGTATATACTGTGTATTGAGTCTATTATTACCTACATCCTTTTGCCTCCCCCTAACATCTTTCCCATTATCCCCATTATTTCACTAGACAGTTTCACTTCAACTTTTATGTCAAAATACAAACATGCCATTAAGTATTTACATAGAAGCTAGGAACTACAAATGAAAGAAAAACATGATACTTGTTTTCTGAGACTGTCTAAATTAGCTTAATATGATTATTTCTAGTTTCACCCATTTTCCTACAAATGACATAATTTCATCTTTTTTATATCTGAATGAAATTAGTGTACCCGATACTTATTTTTATATGAAATTAGGTTAATTCAATTTTCTTTCAATTTCCTTCTGTTTTTTTATTTACTGATTTAATTTTTGAACAAAGTGTACATATATGTTATTAACATGCTCCAAGAATCAAAACCTTTGCAAAATTTGCTGGACAATATGGTATTTTCAATCTGTAAACTTTCTATCATATATTCCCTCTCTAATCTCATGTAAATTATGTCACAGTTTGCCTGCATTGTTGCTGGTAAAAATCACCAAAAACAAAACAAAACAAAACAAAAAAACAAAAAAACAGCTTAAGGAACAAGGGGTTTATTTTCTTATGATTGTCTGGTCTCAGTCCAATTTGGCAGCAGAACATGCGCCATCATCAAATGGCTGAGGGAACTGGCCACACTGTCTTCACATAGAGCTGAGAAAGGGATGATCCTTACTTGCCAGACTAGCATGACCACACAAGCATATACAAGGATGCCCCCTTTCTCAAACAGTTTCCCTCCATTTTATTCACCTGCCCAGGAACTAGTCTCACACACCATGGGCTGAGCCTTCCCCATCCATTAAACAATCTCCTGCAGGTTTGCTTTGGGCTTAACTCAACTACCAGTTCTCTACAAATCTACCCAAAGCTCAAACCCTGCTCCCCCTCCCCTCGCCCCTCCCGCCCCATCCCTCCGTGCCTCCCGCCCCGATTCCCAGAGTCCTTTCTTGTGCATGCCTGATTCTCCTCTGGGCCCTCCTCTCCGATGACATACAAGGACCCAGTGGCCTTTCCCTGAACCCTTTCCTGTGTTCCCTTTAAGCATAGGAACACTACTGTGGCTGTCAATCCCTTGCCTCCAAGGATCTTGGTGCCTTTAGCAAATGCTAGACTTTGTGAGGTCAATAGTATGTGGGACATTGCAGAGGGCATGCAAAGTCCAATTATGATTGCTTCAGCCCTAACTTGTGTGGAGTATCTTGCAAATCATTGCTCCTCCCATCCTTGTGCTCTTACAGTCTTACCGCCCCCTCTTCCGCAAATGTCCCTGAGCTTCAGGATGGGGAGAGATTAGTCTGGCCTAGTTCTAGGTGGTTAATATAGAGTCTCTGAAGTTCTGGATAGTGGTTTGTTGATTTTCTTTTGCAGTTTTGTTGCTCCTGCAATGCCCTTCACTCCATCGTGATGGGCACTGTATGTCACCCCCTGACCAGAGACAAAAAGCTGTTAAACTGGAGTCTTATTATAAGAGCACATTCAAGGGTAGATGTAATACTTATACCTAAAAGTGGAATCGCAGGGTCATATGGCATTTGGCAATGGGAAGGGTCAATCACCCATTTGCAAAATGGTTACTTTTTAATCTGCCGGACTGTATGCCCTCCCCTTCTGGTGAGTTCATATCCCCTTAGTTGTAAATGTCTGTGAACTTAACCAGGTGTCAGATTACTTTCTTGCAGTCCTTGATGGAGGCCTATTTTCTCTACTGTAACATGGTCACTTCTCTCCTTGTTTCTGGTGTGGCCCTCCAACCCCATCCCTCCTGTTCATAATCCTTGCAATTACTGTAGGTAATACATAGATTTACCTATGAGTGACAGACCTTTTCTTAAAAACGTGAGGTGGAAAGTGATTGAAAGCATCCTGTCTTCCACATTTACTTGCAAACACAAATAAATCCACATACAAACACCACTTACATATCCCCACTCGAAAAATGACCAGATGATGTGCTGATTATATTTTTACCATGTTGTAACACAAAATATAGCATATGCTTGCCATTGCATTTTTCTGCTTTAGTAAGACTCATTCTCTGGAAGTTACTGTCTGTAATCAGGATGATTTCTCATCTGTTACGTTACATGACATTTTAGTATGTGTATTATAATTTATGATCAGATATTTAGGCAGTTTCCAATATCATAGTTTATAAATAATTCTGAGATAAATAAGCTATGTGTGCACATTTTGTACTGTTCAAAGTATACATTCAAAATAAATTGTTACAAGTGATATTTCTTGAACAAAGAGCAAATGCATATGCAGTTTTGCTTGATATTGACAAATTCATCTCGATTTTATTTTACCAACAGCAATGCATGAAGGAATATTTCTTCACAGCTTCACTAATATGATGTGCTATCTAAAATTTGAATTATAACCAATTCATCAAATGAAAAATGTTGTCTCATATAGTTCTGTTTATATTCCTCAGATTATGAATCATGCAAATCACCTAAGTGTTTAAAATGCAGTTCTTTATTATCTGTTTATATCTGTTGTTCATCTTTTCATTAGGCTCTTCATATTTTTCCTCAATTGAAAAATTATTTTTAAATTTTATGTATTGGTTTATATTCAGTGTATATAGTTTTGGGTTTCATGCAGAAAATAGCTATGAAATATATCGTTTTGGCTATATTCATGCCCACATCTTCTCCCTTTTCCCCTTTCTGTCTTGCCATTCCCATTGGTTTCCTTCTCTCAAAGTTACCATTCTGCTTGTGTCAAATATGTATGTATGTATGTGTGTGTATATATATACATACACATACACACACACACTTAGGTGTCTATAGATATGTATATATAAGTAGTTTACTTACATATATATATATCATTTAGGTATCTATAAATGTGTATAAAATGGTTTAGCTATCTATATAAAAAATCTACAATACACGAATGTGAGATAACATGTGATATGGGTTTAAGTCTGACCTATTCTGCTAACTATGACATCAATTTGCATCCATTTTCTAATAAATGACAAAATTTGATTATTTTCTATGGCCAAATAAAACTCTCTTGTATATATGTAACACATTTTCTTTACCCATTCACCAATGGATGGGCACCTAGACTGGTTTCATAACTTAGCTATTATGTCTAGTGTTGCAGTAAGTAAGATCAGGGAAATATCTGTGATATGATGCCTTAGAATACTTTGGATATATACCTAAACGTGTATTTATAGATCACATGGTAATTATATTTTAGCTTTTAGAGAAACCTCCATAATGATGCCTATAGTAAGTGTACTAGTTTACAATTCCAATAGCATTGGCTGTCCTTATTTTCCTTATGAAAGCCATTCTACTTGGGGTTAGATGGAGTAAGAGTCAGGGTTTGAAATATGAATTGTACCCCACAGACTCATATGTTTGAATCTTTGTTTTGGGAAGGTCATTGCACCTTTAGAGGTGGAGCTTTGCTGGAGGAAGGCAGTCACAGAGGGTGGACCGTGAGGTTGATTAATTCCAGCCTACTTCCGGGAAAGATCTGTTCTTGTGTTTGGAAGTTTTTACAGCTATCAGCTTCCATGATGGACATGACTTACACTAGCTCCAGCCATGTCTTTTCCACCTTAGTGGACTGTATCTATCCTCTGGAAACAAACTGAATAAATCTCCCTTTTTCCCTTTAAGTTGTATTTGAGTATTGTCTCAGAACAACAGAGAAGAGTAACTGGTACCGTGAGTGCGGTTTTAACTTACATTTACTTGATGAGAAAAGGTTTTGAAAATTTATATGTTGATTGGCCATGTGTACTTCATCTTTTGAGAACCATTTATTTATTTCATCAGACCATTTATTGACTGTATTGTCTGCTTTTGTTTTTTATTTTGTTTTTAGCTTTTTCTATATTAAATAATATATAATACATAAAGAATTATATATATATATATATATACTGCTCTAGATATAGCAAAGATTTTCTCACATTCTGTGGACTGTTTCTTCACTTGATTGTTTTCTTGCTGTACAGAAGCTTCTTGATTTCATTCAATCCCATTTGTCAGTTCTTGATATTATTTCTTGAGTACATTTCAGGAAATCCCTGCTTATATCTACATTTTGACATTTTCTCCTTATATCTACCTCTCATAAATTCAAGTTTTATGCCATATATTAAGGCCATTGATCCATTCCTGGTTTTGTTTTGTAGATATCCAGTTTATTTGTTGAAGAGGCCATCTTTATTTCAGTATATGTTTTTGGCATCTTTGTCAAATAGTGTGTGACTTTACTTACTTTTTTAAATTCTGATTACTTAATTAATATACCTGTTTTGAGTCAGTATTGTGCTTCTTTTTTATGGTTCTGCAATATGACTTGAAGTCATATATCATGATACCTCCAGTCTTATTGCTTTTGCTCCATACTATTTTTACCATCTAATGCTTCCTTATGTATTTTGGCATTTTTCTAGTTTATGAATAATCATTGAGATTTTTATGTAGATGACATTATATCTGTGGCTCAGTTTTGTTAATGAAGCAATTTTTTCAATATTAATATGACTGATTCAAGAACATGGAAGGCCTTTCTATTTAGTATACTTTTCAGTTCTGTTCTTCAGAGTCTTAAAATTTTCTTTGTATAAATCTTTAACTTCAATGTTTAGGTTTACTACTAGTTATATGATTTAAATTTTTGAAGTTATCGTGAATGAAAATGACTTTATCATTATATAGAAAACGTATTGTTTTTATGTTTATGTATTCTGTTACGTATTCTGCTGAAATTATTTATTAGTTCTGGAACTTTCGGGGAGAGTCAGAGTTTCTTAAATAGTGAAGCATACCATCTTCAAAGAAGGATAGTTTTAACTTCTTCCTTTCTTATTTGTATCCCCTTTATTTCTTTCTATTGTCTTATTTCTTTAGGTAAGACTTGGGCACTATATTGAATGTGTAGATAAGGCAGACAATCTTGTGTCTTTCCCAACTTCAGTGCAAGTGATTACTTCATTACTTCAATTCCTCACTACTTCATTCCTTCAATTCCTGAAGTCATTGTTGGCTTCAATGTTGGGTATAGATTTGTTGCATATAGCATTTATTATTAGCTTTCCATTCAGATTTTTTAAATCTATCTGACCACCAAGGAATAAAGAGGGATATTTACAGCAAGGCAAATGACAGAAAGTACACAAATTCTTGGAAATTTAACAATATGCTACTGAATGAGGAATTGGTCTGGACAGAAGTAAGTACAGAAATTCAAAAATTCTTAATGATAATGAATAACTTAATGATAATGGAAATACATCATATCAAACTTCTGGGATATGATGAAGTTGGTCCTAAGAGGAAAATTCATAGCACTCAGTGCCTGCATCAAAAAAAATGGAAACATCACAAGTGAACAACCTAACAGTGTAGTTTAAAGCTTTAGAGACACAAAGCTTTAAGAACAAACCAAAGTAGACATACAGAGATTAGCAAGATCAGAGGAGAAATAACTGAGACAAAGAAAACAATACAAAGAATCAATCAACAAAAATCTGGTTCACTGAAAAACTTAGAAACATTGACAATTGCTTAGCCAAATTAACCAAAAACAAAAAAGAGGGAAACCCAAATTAATAAAATTAGGGATAAAAATTGAGTTATCACAACAGGATGTCAAGGAAATTTTAAAAAATCATAAGGTTATACGTCAAAATTTATAAACCCCTAAGTTTAATAATTACAAAGAAATGAACAATTTCTAAATATGACACTTCAAATTCAAATCACCATAAAACGAATAATTTAAATAGTACTACAGCAAGGGATGAGGTTGAAGCATAATCATAAATCTCCCTATCATGAAATTAGGGATGAATTTAGCTTAGAATTCTATCAATTATTCAAGGAACAATTAACACCAATACTCTTAAAATTGTTTCACAAAATAGGAAAGGAAGAAACATCTCCAAACTCCATCTATGAAGCCATCATCACACTGATCCAAAAAGCAAATAAAGACATAACAGAAAAGGAAAACTATAGGCCAATCTATCTCATTGATGAACACAGACACAAAGATCCTCAAAAATATTCTAATAAACAGGATTCAAAAATGTAACAAAAAGATCATCCACTATGACCATGATGAGTTTATTCCAGAAACACAAGGTTGGTTCAACATACATAAATCTACAAATATAATTCATATAAACAAATGCAAAGACAAAAACCACATGATTCTCTCAATTGATGCTGATAAAGTTTTCAACAAAATCCAATACCTGTTTAAGACCATGGGGAAAATAAGGTTGGAAAGGATGTTTACCAACATAATAAAGACTATATACAACAAGCTTATGGCACAAATAATCCTAAATGATGAAAAACTGGAAGCATTTCCTCTCAGATTGGGAACTACACAAGGGGTCTTCTCTCTGCTTGAGCCCCTTTTTTTATTATTATTTCTTATTTATTCAATTGTGTGTGTGGGTGCAGTGTGTGTGTGTGTGTGTGTGTGTGTGTGTGTGTGTGTATGTAGAACCACCATGGACCACCTCTGCCTCCATCTCCTCCTTGTTTACTCTGCCCCGGGATTCACAGGCTCCGCCCTACCAAGACCAGAAACGCAGGCCTCCCCTGCTTCCACCCGGCGTCTATACGTGGGGTCTAGGATCCAAACTCAGGACCTTCCGCTTGCAAGGCAGAGGCTTAACTCCTGAGCCACCTCTCCAGCTCCTGCTTGAGCCTCTTCTATAGCTCCTAGGTATCTTTGGGGATGCACAGAGAAACCTTCTCTTACTTATTATGACTTTGTGCTTTATTCTCAATTTGCAGACTTTTCTTATTTTCCATGGGAACATCTATCTTACTGTAAATTGCTGAAGTTGTCTTTGTATCTATTGCCTTGATGCCTAAGCCAGGGAATCAGTATTTAGAAGTCAAAGGCTATTCTTTGACCTCCTCAGTATCTACCACAGTAACTCTTTCATGGTACTTAACACAAGCTAATCCCTTTTATTCATAATAAAATATAATAGCACTTATAGCACCCATTATATATACAAATATATGGTTCACAGCAAATAATATGTGATATTATTAATAGCAGTACCTAATAAGTAATACACCTTCATTTTCTTGATAACGTTTGTCTTTCTGAGATAGTTTTCACTTAGTGCATAAGTTCTAGTTGCATATATTTTCCTGAAAATTATTTTAGTTTTTATGTTCGAATAAATTCCATTGTGTATATAAATCACATGCAATCATATATCCTTGACCATTCCTCTATTGTACCTAAGAGCCTAAAGATTTAGTTCCATAGCTTAGCTATTTCGAATATTGTGCTAATAAATTTGGATGTACAAATGTTATTGAAGAAAAAAGATATGACTTGAGCATTTTCTGTTAAGTCTATGACTTTTTTTTTTTTGTAGTTGTTTTTGGCTCTCTTGTGTCAGATGAAATTATCTCCCTTTGGCTGTCGTTGGGAGAGATTTTCTGGATTTGGATGAAATATGCTGGTTGTGTTATATGGCTGTCCTCTGCATCCACATGCTCCTCAGGGCTCTCACCTGGCATAGGGTGGACTTCCTGGATCCCATAGTGTGGATGGTCAGGTGAGCCGTCACTCTCCAGCTCTGTGTGCTCAGTACAGGGCTTACTTGGTGCAAGGAGGACTGGTATTAGACTCTTTATAGTTGGCATTCTCTTACATTATTTCTTTAATTTTACTACTCATTATAGACCTATTCAAATTGTTTATATTCTTTTCAATTAATATTGGTAGACCAGACATGACCAAAAATTTATCCATTTCTTCTTTTTTTAATTTATTATTTTTTATTTTTTTCCCAATCATACAAGTTCAATATGTACCCTGGTCCTCTCCCTCCCTCCCCCCTCCCCAGTCCTCCTTGCACCCTCCTCCCTTCACTTTCCATGCACCCCTCTTCCTCCCCCTCTCCCAGTGCTTCCCCCTTCCCCCCTCCCATCCCCTGGAGCTTCTCCCTGTGTGAATGCCAAACTTTTCTCTGAGTCCTCCACTCCAGTGAGATGCAGGGAGGGACTCAGTGGCATAGCCCAGAGCCCCCACACACACTGGGGTCCCCCTTAGTATGGGAACACTATTATGACCGTTAATCCCTTGCCACTAAGGATCCTACTGGCTGTGATCCATGCTAGACCCTGAGGGGTTGTACATACATCAGTCATTGTGCAGGTCATGCAAAGTCCAACTATGGCTATTACAGACCTAACTTGTGTGGAGCATCTTGCATATCATTGGTCTTCCCAATCTTTAGGCTCTTACAATCTTGCCACCTCCTCTTCCTGAAGTTTCCCTGAGAGATTTGGCTGGTCTGGTTCCAGGTGAACACTGCAGGGTCTTTGTTGTCCTGAACTATGGTTTGTTGTTGTTTTCAGTCTTGCTGTTCCTGCACTGCCCTTGGCTCCATCCTGATGGGTATTGGAGGTCAACTCCTGAGGAGCAGGGAGTCAGCCCTGGTCCAGGTCCCGGGCAGCAGGGCTCTATTTCTTATTGATTTGTCCAAGTTACTGTAAAGTGGGCTTATGAAGTCTGCCCTAATAATCATATGATTGTATTCTTGATAATGTCTCCCTTTTAATCTCTAACATCATTAATTTATGTTTTCTTTCTCTCCCAATTAGCCTATCTAAGATTTTGTCACTCTTTTTATTTTATTGAAGAACCAACATTTTGTTTCCTTGATTCTGTGTATTGTTGCTTCAATTTCTACTTAATTTCTGCACTGGCTTTTACTATTTATTTTCTTTCACCATTTCAGATTAATTTTGTTCTTTCTTTTTATTTATTTAATTTTTTGCAACAGAATCTTATGTAACTCAGAATATTCATTAACACTCTGTGTATTTTAACACTCTTTGTATTTTATAAGATACCCTATAAGATTACATTCTTACTCATAGCAGGATTTTTTTCCTACACGACTTTTTATAAAATGCCCTATTTTTTCTTCTTTTCTTTTTAAAAATTTTTTTAATTTTTAATAGTTTTATAAGCCTATTGAGTAACTTTCCCTGGCCCCTTACTTCTCCCCTCCCTCTCTTTTCTTCTTCCCTCCCTCCTCTCTTCATTGATGCATCTCACTCCCACCCACCTCCCTATCTGTTTCTATGTATGGGTTCCAGGGTTCCCTCCGGATCATCTATTCCAGTGGGGATTCAGGTCTCTGTGACAGATTCTCTGAATTTTTATGCAGACATTTAAGGATAGTCTGTCTCAAAACATATTTTATCACAAGGGAGAAAGTGATGCACATGTGTGCCATGGAACACACGTCTAGGCCAGAGAAAAACTTCTTTAAGAAGTTGGCTTTCCCCTTCCATCATGTGAACTTGGGAGATTGAACTCAGGTCATAAGGTTATTTTAATTTCTTTGATGACTCAATTGTCATTCATATTGTTGATCGATATTTGTGCATTTGCGTATGTTCGATAGTTTCTCTTGCTACTGATCTCTTGATTTCTGTTGTAGTCCATTATTCTTTCATTGGTCCTTCATAGTTTTCTATTGTTGTATAACCAATCACCAAAACCAATAATAAAAGGAATGGCTTTAAAAAAACATACATTTGTCTAAGTTTTTATAAGTCAGAATCTTGGTTATAAGATAGCCAGACCATCTGCTCAGAGTCTCATAAGGCTGTCATTGAAGTGATGGGTAGTGGGTGAGTGATTCTGACTGATATACAAAATTGTGTTTCCAAACCAAATTGGTAATGGGGTTTATTTCCTTTCAGCAGTGGGACTGAAGACCTCAGAGTTTAAAGACCAGTCTTCTCCAAAATAAGCTTCATTACATGGCTGTCTGCCTCTTTGAGATCAAGAGAAAATCATTGGTGACTGCTTTTTACATGTATTTGAATTCATCGGATTTGGCGTAGCCCAATTGGAATGTTTTTCTTTTGATAAAATCACAGTCAACACATTCATAAATCTTAATTGTGTCTGCAATGTTTCCTGTCATATAACAATACACAGTCATTGGGGTAATAGTCTGCCATTTTTACAGGTGCAAACCTTGCTCAATGAGAGATTCATGCAGAAGCATGAAATCTTGAGAGGGACTGGAGAGATGGCTCAGGGATTAAGAGTCTGTCTTGCAAAGATAAGGATGTCAGGTCCCATATAAAAACAAAACAAAACAAAATGCCAGGCAAAAACAGCAGTGGCCTTGATGGGCAGAGCTTGGGAAATCTCAGACTCAAGCAAGAAGGAGATACAAGCAATCCAGGATGATTCCCAAAGTCACTTTTGGTCTTTCACAGGGACACACAGTGCCCTCTGATACACACACACACACACACACACACACACACACACACACACACACACATAAATAAATAAATAAAATTTTTTGAGTTGATAATATTTTAAAATGAAATTTTATACATTTCCTTTTCTGCTTTCTTTTTTATTTTAATTTTTTTCTTCCACATTTTATTTTTTTCTCAATCATGCAAGCTAAATAGGAACCCCCATTCTCTCCCTCCCCAGCCCCCCTTTCACTCTCTCCCCAACTTTTACCCTTCCTTTCATCCTTCTCCTTTCCCTTCTCCAAGTGCTTCCCTCTACTCCCCTCCCATCCCCTGGAGCATCCTTTTGTGTGAATGCCAAACCTCCCTCTGAGTCCTCCACTCTAGTGAGGTATAAGGACTCAGTGGCATTGCCCAGAACCCTTTCTTAAGCTCCCCTTTAGTATGGAACTCTATTATGACTGTTAATCCCTTGCCTCTAAGGATTCTAGTGCCTGTGAGCCATGCTTAACTTTGGGGGGTCATTGATATGTCAGCCTTTGTGGAGGTCATACAAAGTCTGATTATGGTTACTGAAGTCCTAACTTGTGTGGAGTATCTTGCATATCATTGGTCCTCCTCACCTTTAAGCTCTTACAATCTTGCCGCCCTCTCTTCTGCAAGGTTCCCTGAGCTTCAGGATGGAGAGAGATTTGGCTGGTCTGGCTCCAGGTGATTAATGTAGGGTCTTTGGTGTTCTGAATTATGGTTTGTTGTTTTCAGTTTTGCTTTTCCTGCACTGCCCTTGGTTCCATCCTGATTGGTATTGAAGGTCACCTCCTAACCAAAAATAAAAGACTGTTTAAATGAAGATCTTAATATAAGAGTACACTCAAAGGTGGATGGAATAGGAGTAGGACACTGCAGTGAGGGGGGGTTCAGTGTCCCATTTGCAGGATGGGTACCATCTATCTGCCAGTCCCTATACCCTCCCTGATTGGTGAGATCAAACCTCTTCAGTTGCAGATGACCAGAAAGGGACGTGAAAGTGAGTACCAGATGTCACGCTACTTACATGCAATACTGAGGGTGACCTATTTTCTCTACTGAAGCCTGATCCCCTTTCTCCTTTTTTTCTGGGGGGCCCTCCTTCCCCTTCCCTCCTGTTTATAATCTTTGTGATTACAGTAGGTATTACAGAGATTTATCTTTAACTATGTCATTAAGTGGGTTTAGTACTAGAATCCACCTATTACATACAATGTCTAATTTTCTGTGTCTGGGATACTTCATTCAATAAAATTTTTTCTAATTCCATCCATTTCCCAGAAAATTTCATTAATTTATCTTTTTTGGTTGCTGAGTAGTACTCCATTTTATAATGTATCACATTTCATTATCCACTTGTCAACTGTTGGGCATTTGGGTTGATTCCATCACTTTACTATTGTAAATAGTACTGCAATGAACATAGTTGTGCTTGTGTCACTGCACTCAATTTTTGCATTATGGGGAATTTATTTCCAGAAGTGGTATAGCAGGGTCATATTAAAAAAATATATCTTTAGGGCTAACTTGGAATTCAACCATAGATATTATAGATCTTTTAGAGAAAAATCTCTCTAAAATGCCTTTTTTTCTTTCAGTAATCTTGAGTAATTCCTGAAGCTACAAGTAACATCCATGAGTTCCATATAGTCATGCTTAGCGGAAAAGCTACTCTCCTGAACAAATGTTCTTCTGTACTTGCTGGACTCCAGGAGAAGTCAGTATTCTGTATTTGTAGTATAACCTGCTATTTTAGAAAAAGAAAATTAGCTCAAAATTTCTGCAAAATATTGTATGAGATAAATAATTGGTAACTTAGAGATTGCATTCAGGGTACAGTCTCTCATTTTATGTAACTCTATATAAGTAATCAGAGGCCTGCCCAAGCATCACTGAAACTCCTGTCAAAATTTCAGTTAGCTGAGTTCCCATGACTCAAAGCACTTCCTTTACTCACTGTGACTTACTCAAATCAACCACTTGAAATTCAGAATATTTAAAATAGGTTAATTATTTCTCAAGACATTTACTTTTAAAACAAACACAAAAAAGAATGAGTCCTTCTTTCTTTTATCTTCAGTTCAAATGCCATAGGGCATGTTTTTATTTCTAGGTCTTTTATTAACACAAAATATAGTTTATCAAGTTTTAGTAACATTTGATTTATTACTTTTAAAAAAACTATGCTCAGAAATTAGTGATATGGTATATGGGAAAGAAAATTGCCAAAGAGCTGAAAAAAAGTTCTTCCCAATTAACTCATTAGCCATTTATGTCAAATAGAAACTTAATGGAGTTTGATATCAGGACAAATATTAGTTTTAATAAAGCTATCTTTTGAGTATATTGCAAATTATAATATATATGAAGAGTGCTTTGAAGGTAAAATCAGCTTTATAAATCCCAAGTATTAATTATCATTAATGAACCTGAATGCCTTTGACATTTATCAAGTATGATTCAATTTGACAGTAATCAAAATTTGTCAATGATTAGGAAATGGTGTGAATGATATAATTATAACACTCAATGATTCTAGCCAAATAAGATGAAATGAATAATAAAACAATCACACATTTGGAAAAGAATTGAACATGAATCCAAAATTTTTTAGAAACTTAAGGAAGAATTTTGTGTATGGTGACAGTATGCTTTATGTTTTTGATAGTACAGTAAAACTTGCATTTGAACACTGCTCTGATTGAGGTTAGGTGCCCTTCTTTTGCAGAGTTGGTCATTTCGCTTCAAGTGAAATACAAGAAATAAAAGAAGTAGACATGATGGTACACACCTATAATCCTAACATTCAGGGAGTTGAAGCAGGATGTGATAGTTTATTTTCGTTATCAATTTGATTACCCCTGGGATTAACTAGCAGATCAACTGCCAGACCACCCAAAGAGATTATCTGGATCAATATCTTTGCAACTGGAAAGAGCCTCCCAATAGCCGATCAGATAAAATGAATCACAAAACTGAAGATCTCTAGAGGAATCTCTGGGAAATTCATCTTCCCTTCTTCTGTCATCAAAATCAGGCTTCTTCAACCCTCCTTGATAGACATGACTTAAGCTGCCTCCAATTTCTGCTGTCTGCCATGCTCTTTCTACCACAATGTTCTGTATCTCCCTTCTGATAGTGTAAACCAAATAAATCTCTTCTTTCTCCCTTAAGCGTTAGTCTCAGTGTTATCTTGCAGCAGCAGAAAGAGTAACTGTAACACAAAAGGATCATGAGTTCAAGGCCAGCTTGTGCTGCATAGAAACTTCAAAGTCGGCAATGGTCTACGGGGAAAATTTTAAAAAGCCCTAAAGAAACTAATTGACCTCTATAAAATTTTGCAGTCTTTGAATAGTCATAATTTTCCCTGGGCTCATAAACAAATATTTTATCTTTCATTCAAGGAGTGAACCAAGGACAGCTTCTTTTTCACAATATTGACTAGTCTCTTCAAATTCGAACTATTTCTGCAAGAACTCTTATAATTTAATAAGAAAAAACATGTCAATTTAAAGATGAGCAAAGGAGCTGAATAGATACTCCTGTGAAGAAAATATTCAAATAGTCATTAAACAAATAGAAGGATAGTCCATATTAAAGAAGTACAGCGAGGTAACATTGTATTCACAAAGATGTCTAGAATAAAACAGATATTGGATTGGCAATATAGCTTGGTGGTAGAACAGTTGCCTAAGGTATGTAAGGACCTGACTTCAAACCCCCAGTAAACACACACACACACACACACACACACACACACACACACACACACACACACTTGGAATGTAATGGATATAGGAAAATGAGAGTCTCATTCATTACTAACAGGAATAAAAATAGTGTAGAGGCTTTGGAAATAGTCTACTACTTTTCTAGAAATAGAATACTTACTAGTATGGCCATACTTTTAAAAATTAGGAATAATCATGGGTGAAGAGGTGGAGACATTGAACCTTTTATGTATTAAAGATGGAAATATAGCCACTGTGATTCTACCAACTTGGCAAACCCTCAAAAATTCAGAAATAGAATATCCATAAGATGGAGCAATATGAACCAGCAAAATGAACCATATTCCTAAGTGTAACCAATAGAACTGAAGGGAGATACGCAGCATACCATTGCCATTGGAGCATTATTCACAATAGCAAAAAAAAAGTTGAAATAAACCAAGGATTATGTATAGAGGATTTTATAGACAAAGTGTAACACACACACTGAAATATTATTCAGCTATAAAAAATAATGAAGTTCCGATATTATGTGTGGTACAATGTTAATAAACATTACCTAAGTGAAGCAATCTAAACATAAAAGTACAAATACTGTGTGACTCCACTTGTAAAGATGCCTAGAGTAGATAAATTCAGAGTCAGAAAGTAAGAAGTTACTATGGATAGTGGGGGAAAGAAATGAGGAGTTAATGCTTAATGGGTAGTGAACTTTGGTGTAAGGAGGCATACTGGAAATAGCAGTTATGATTATATACTGTGAGCATAATTAACAGCACTATTTTGAGTTATTGAATTATCATATGATAGCACTTGAGAAATGATCCAGGAGAATTCGGAGTTCCTAGTCATTCTTGGTTATATAGCAAGTTTGACACCTGCTTGGGCTATATGACATACTGTCTCAAAAAACAAGGGGCTGACAGTAGTGTTCCTATGCTTAAGGGGAACATGGGAAAGGGTTCAGGGAAATGCCACTGGGTCCTTGTACGTCATCGGAGAGGAGGGCCCAGAGGAGAGTCTGGCATGCACATTAAAGGACTCTCTGGGAATTGGGGGGGAGGCACTGGGGGATGGGAGGGAGGGGTGAGGGGAGGAGGAGCAGGGGGCTCGGGGGAAGAGGAGGGAGGGAGGGAACTAGTGTACCTATTAAGTTTGTATGAACGGAAATAATAATAAAAAATGTATATAAAAAAAAAGAAATTTGCCCAAAAAAACCCAAGGGGCTGAATACTCAGTAGAAGTCGGAAAAACTAATGAATAACAATAAAAACAAAACAAAACAAAACAAGGGACTGGGGCTGGAACAATGGATCTTGCAAGCAGAAGGTCCTGTGGTCGTATCTCAGGTCCCATGTAAAAACTCCAGGCAGGAATGGCACCCTGCAACTCCAGCCCTAGTGGGTGGAGCCTGGGAAATCCCAGAACAAAGCAAAAAAAAAAAAAAGAAATAGAATCAATCCAGGTTGATTCTTGAAATCACCCTTGGTCCTCCATAGGACACAGTGTCCTCTGATACACACACACACACACACACACACACACACACACACACACACACACACATACATACAAAATAAATAAAAGGGAAGAGGCTGAAGAGATGGCTCAGGTGTTAAAAGCTTCATCTCCCAAGCCAAAGGACCTGAGTTCAGATTCCAGATCCCAGGAAAAAACTTTGGGCAGAAATAGCAGAAATATGCGCTTCCAGCCCTGAAAGGCAGAGCTTGGGAAATCCCAAAGCAAAGCAGTAAGGATGTAGAACAATTCACAATAATTTTCCATATCACTTGTGCCACTATTGGGCCTCCACAGGCACACACACTCAAGTGCCCTCTTCACACATACACACACACACACACACACACAAAACAACAAACACACGAAGTTAAATGTCACATTTATGTTTTATATATTTTATTGTCTTTTTAAATGATCACGTAGTAGACCAAAAGTCATGTAGTGCATTTTACCAGTTATTCTTCTCTGTTGCTATGAAAGAATACCCAAAGTCAACAACTTAATGGGAGAAAGAGAGATTTATTCATCTTATGATTCCAAAGTGAAGATACAGTTCTTCATGGTGACATGACTAACTGGCAGAGCTGGAGGCGGCCTAAGTCACATCCATGGAAGAGGCTAAAAGTTGCAAAATTGACAACTGCAAGAGCAGACCTCTACCAGCAGTAGGGTGGGCTAATCAACCTCAAGGCCCACCTTTGACTGCCTTCCTCCAGCAAGGCTCCACCTCTTAAAGGTGCCATGACTTACTCAAAAACTACAGATTCAAACTCATGAGCCTGTGGGGAACAACTCACATTCCAAATCATGACATCACTAAAAATCATTGTACTAAGTTAGTGAGTTATATAATATGTGAATTATATAAGCCAATAAAGCTGTTACTTTTAAAAACTAATGTTGAAGCCCAAAATACTTCTTAAACATTTGCGTACATGTGCACAGATACATTGTGGATTGTGTTCCTGGTCTCAAGCAAACTTTCTTAATATGAGTAATATTCCTGCCTAGCCTATATTATCATAGTTGAAATTTTATCCTCTATTATATTACTTGTATTGAGCTTGTATTTAATTTACTATTGCTTCATAGCACCTAGCACAGTGTTTGACACATGTATAATCGGTGTTGTAGAGATGGATGGATGGATGGATGGATGGATGGATGGATGGATGGATGGATGAGAGGCTTCGAGCTTGCATGAATTTCTTTAACACAAAACTTTCAAAATTTATGGATTTAAAATGTTCAAGCATGGCAATATCGACAAAGCATTATTCTCAAAATTGCTTTAGGACTCTGTCCCAAGAGACATACCTCCAAATATTCTGATTACAATATGTATATTGTTAGAGAAATATTGCTCCAATTGTGATGAGGGCTATGCAAGGGATTTTTCATTGTTAACATGCAATTTTGTAGTTTTATAAAAGATCCACTTATACATTATGTGTTATGGAGACAAAATTTTAAGCTAAACTTTAAATTCTAGAAACAAAGGTTGTTCATATTAAAAGAAAACTACTAACAAGCAGTCAAAAGACCTGATTTGTTTAGACCAAGGAAAGAACCTTTCAGGTAGAAAAACACTTTAAAAGAATATCTAACTTGAGAAGGAAACAGACTTCAGGTGGAAGAGGTCTGAAGAACAGTAAAGCAAGAGCAAAGGGCAAACTCAAACTAAATCTGGGAAAATATGCTTGGAACTAATTATAGTCAGAAAGTGGAACTATTTCCCTAAAGAGGTAATTATCATAAACTGAGTAGTGACATTCAAATGGAAATTAAATGTTTACAGAAAACGTGGTGCTCATCTCTGATACAGGAAGTTCTGACTGACTCTGAATTCATTACCTTCTTCCCTCTTTAGTGATAGTTTTGCAACATGATTTTCTCATTTTCAGATCAATGCAAGAAACTGCCTAACATATCTGTTCTCCTAATTTTTCTTTTTTCACTTTCATATGTGTGCTGTGTACATGCATGCAGGTGTATGTGCTTTGCTTATGTGTGGGGTGCACTATATGCTTGGGTACAGATGCCTCCGTGTGTGTGTGTGTGTGTGTGTGTGTGTGTGTGTGTGTGTGTGCGTGCCTGCCTGCAGAGGTCGAGCTGATATCAGAAATTACCCTTGATCACTCTTCCATCTTTTTCTTCCAAAGTTGGGTTTCAAATCAAACTCAGAGCATCATAATAGGGTTAGTCAGCTACCAGCTTGCTCAATATTCCCAGTCACCACCTTCCAAAGAGCTGAAATTACAGGTGGGCCACCGCCCTACTCAGCATTTTTCTGTGGAATCCAAACTCCATTCCTTTTGCTTGTGTGGCAAGTGCTTTAACTACTGGGCCATCTCCCTAGCCATGAAATTCTTTCTCTCTCTTTCTCCCTCCTTTTTTCCCTCTCGCCTATTATGGGGTCTGGCTCTCCTCCCAATGAGACACAGACTCCAGATTCAGGGTAGGGAAAAGTCTTTAGTGTAGGGCAGAAGAAAACTGAAGCTCCAGAACTACACTCAAAAGTGTAGTATGGGCTACCAGGAGCAGACAGTTTTTATAGCAGAAAACTACAATGAGGGCCTTGGGGCTACCATAGAAACAGGAGAGGGGGCTGAGAAAGTACTATAAGAAAGAACCAGGTGATGGGATGTTTATCATGGGGTTAGCAGAGCAGAGTCATGGGGAGGAACACAAGGTGGTTAGTCAGACCTTAGGAAAGACCGTCCAGTGGTCAGTCCCAAGACATCTGATGTTATCTAGACTTATGACCCTAAAGCAAGAAGCAAAAGTTACAGAAGCAAAACAGCACCTAGTTAGTGTTACAGAAAAAATGTTTACCCTAGTTACAGAGCACCTGGCCAGAGTTTTTGCCAAACAGGATGTATCTAGGCTCCTAGGCCTCTTGTAAAAGTCTGGGGAGGGAGTAAGCTTTTTCTCTTAATTTTTAAAATCTTTTTAACCCATAAACTGACTTCTGGAGCCCACCTCATTCCCTCCTCTTCTTTTATCCTAAATCAAATTGTTGATTCTATTTCTTGTTGATCTAAAGGGCTATAGTTTCATATCTCCAGGCTCTATAATAAGTCCCTTCCCCTTGATAGATTGGTCCCCCATCTGCTGGGTATATATAATATTTACCCCCTCTGAGGTTCTTTTTATAATCTAAATTGAAACATCCATCCCAGAAAGGTTTAGTTGACTCAACTGCACTCATCATGTCTCCATGGTTAGTACTTTTATATGTCCGAGTCCCAGCTATAAAAATAGGAGGGGAACCATAGGTACGTTGTGTGGTGTTTGTAAGGACCCTTCCTGTGTTTGTATCTCATAACTCCCATTTAAAAGTCAAAGGCATATAGGCCTTTGTATGAGTGAGAGCAAAATGATGTGACATGAGGTTTAAGAAGAACAAAGTGTTAACTTGAGAGGATTTTCTGGATGCCGATGGACTGTCCATTTCTTTGATGGTTTTTCTGGTTTGGTGTCAGCTTTCTTAACCTGGGAGTGATGATTCCAGGTCTTTATTTTGTCGACTTTCATTGTAGTGAATATGGTCAGCATAAGGGTGTGGGGTTCTTTCCAGTAGGGGCCGAGAGTCTCTGTCTGATGTCTTTGTATCCAGATGTGGGCTCCTAGTTCAAATGGGTGGGGGCAAAGAGGAGCTTATTGAAAAGCCGCTTTAATCTGGGGGTAGATTAAGTTTTGGGCCTATTGGATTGTCTGGACAGATTGAACCAATTTCATCAATTAAGTCATCTTTTATCTTAGAGATGAAGGGAGGCAGCCTACCAAACAATATCTCAAAAGAAGTCATTCCCAAACAATAGGGGGTACATTTGGCCCAGAACAGGGCAAAGGGGAGGAGGTCTATTTACCCTTCACCAGTCTTGAGGGTTAATTTAGTTAAAGTCTACTCCAGTGTCTAATTTATCCTTCCTACCTGTCCTGACTCTAGGATGGTAAGCACAATTTAATTTCCAATTTATCCCCATCACCATGCTTACTTCCTGTGTGATCTGAGACAAAAAAGCTGGTCCATTATGAGATTCTATGACTGGGACAGTCCAAACCTAGATACTAATTCCCCTAGCAATTTACTAGTCATGGTCTGAGCTGTTTCCTTCTTGGTGGGGAAGCTTCAATTTACCTTGAAAAGGTGTCAACAAATACCAGCAAATATCTGTATGCATATTTACTTGGCCTTACCTCAGTAAAGTTTATTTCCCACCTATTTCTTCTTGGTTCATTTCCTTGTTCCCTCTTTCTTAGTGGTGGCATCTTACCTGTTGAGGAATTTGTCTTTTGACAGGATATACACCGGGTTGCAATGTCTTTTATGATGGAGTCCATATCTCGGAAATAATAGGACTTCCTCATAAGTTCAGTCAATTTCGTGATCCTCAGATGAATCCCAATATGTATCTCCTGCGTGAGTTTTCATCCTACGGCTTGAAGGAAAATAAGACATCCTTCCGGAAGTGTCCACCATCTATCGGGGTGTTTGGTTGTCTTTAGAAGCTCTGCTTTTTGATTGTCTCCCTGGTGTAATTGGGATGACTTGGGAGAATGGAGTCTGGTGGACAACCAGACAGAGTTGTTGGTTCAGCAGCAGCCTTGAAGGCAGTATCTGTCAAGCGGTTTCCCTTTGCCTCCAGGGAATTGCCCTTTTGATGCCCTGGGATATGCACAATAGCTACTTGGCTCAGGTGCCAAATGGCTAACAATGGTCCCAGTATTTCCTCCTCATTTTAATAGACTTTTCTTCTGCTGTAAGTAGTCCCCTATGTAGGTAAATTGCCCCACGCACATGTGCAGTAGCAAAAGCATACCTCCGGTCAGTGTAAATATTCACTTTTTTGTCCCTTGTAATTAATTCAGCCTTTTGTACTGAGGTTCCTGATGGCAATGATTCTGCCCAGAGCACCTGCACCTTGGTGGTTACTGTCGACCCTGCATATCGGACTCCGTTCTTTATGAAGCTGCTTCCATTTGAAAATAGCACCAGGTCTGGGTTGCCTAGAGGAATATCAGTCAAGTCAGGGCGCAACCCATGGATATTGGACAGCGCCTCTAAGCAGTCGTGTAGTGGTGCTCCTTCAGATCCTTCAGGAAGCAGAGTCGCAGATTCAGGGCAGCTGTCTGTTGGAACCTGATGTGGGGCTGGTCCAGAAGTAGGGCCTGATACTGGGTGATGTGTGCATTTGTCATTCATTGATCAGGAGGGCTGCGGGGCAAAGCCTCCACAGGGGGAGCTGTGATTAGTAAGTCCTGCCCCATAGTCAATTTGTCTGAGTCTTTTGTGAGCACAGCTGTTGTAGCAATTGCCTGTAAACAATTTGGCCACCCAGAAGCCATGGGGTCTTATTTCTCGGACAGTTAGGCAACCGGCTACTAACAGGGTCCCAGTTTCTGGGTTAAGACTCCCCGGGCAACCCTTTTCCTTTCATCCACCAACAGGTGGAAAGGCTTGTGGATATCAAGAAGCACCAGTGCCGGGGCTGTTAGCAGCACTCTCTTCAGGGCCTGGAAAACTTTCTGTTCCTCTGGTCCCCAGATAAAGTCTTGTTCCTTCCCTTTAGTTATCTCATAGAGGAGTTTTGCTAGCGTGGTAAAGTTTGGGATCCATAGTCTACAATATCCCATAACCCCTAAGAACTCACATACTTGTTTCTTTGAAGTGGCCTCTGGAATTTGTTGGGTAGCTTCCATCCAAGCTTGGGACAGGGCATGCTTACCTCCCTCCAGATTGCAACCGAGATAGATGACCTTCGGCTTGCAGAGTTGGGCCCTTTTAGTTGATACCAGGTATCTAAGGTCTTGGAGGACCCCTGGAAGTCTGACTGTTGCCTCCTTGCATTCTTCTTCCAAGTCTGCTGCCAGGAGGAAGTCATCTACATACAGTTAAAGAGTTATCTGGGGATTTTGTGAGCAGAACTCCTGGGGGTCTCTATATAAGGCCCCATGGAACAATGTGGGTGAATTTTTAAATCCCTGTGGCAGATGAATCTAAGGCAGCTGTCCATTGAATCTGGTTTCCCAGTTTGTCCATTTAAAGGCTAAGATCGGCGGCTTACTTTGGTCAATGGGAGGCTAAAAAAGCTTCTTTTAAATCCAGAACAGTATAAACCTGTTTTTCAGGTGGCAAAAATGTGTATGGGTTGGGGAACGTTGGATGTGTGTCTTGAACCCATACATTCACCTCCCTTAAGTCTTGTATTGGATGGTAGTTTCCTGTCCCTGGCTTTTTGACTGGTAATAGAGGAGTGTTCCAAGGGGATATGCAAGAAATCAAGATTCCAGCCTCCAGTAACAGATCTATATAAACCTTAATTCCTTTTCTAGCCTCCAAGGACATAGGATATTGATGGACCCTGATGGGGGTGGCTGAACTTTTGAGTTCTACTATTATGGGTGGCTGGTGTTTAGCCAGACAAGGAGGGTTAGATTCTGTCCAGACCAGGGGATATTTTAATTGTATCTTGTGAAGGAAGTCTAAGTTATTCTCCAAAGGAGGGTATTCCTCTCCCAATGGAACAGTCAAAACCATAAGAAGATACTGAGGCACATCGAGGATGTTGACGTTAATGTTTTTCTTGGTAAAGATGATCTGAGCCTTTAGTTTATGAAAGAGATCTCATCCCAGAAGTAGATAAGGGCAGTTTGGTGCCGGGACAAAAGAATGACTTATAGTCTTTCCTCTTAAATCTTTTTGTTGTTCTGTAGTCCAGGAGCAAAAGGCTGTTCCTATAGCCCCTTTGAATGATCATCTCCTTCTTTTTAAGGGGTCCAGAATCTTTTGTAAGAATTGAAAACTGAGCGCCTGTATCCAAAAGAAAATCTAGTTTCCCCTCCACACTTAAAGTATGGGCTCTGAGAGGGGGTCAGAACCCTGATGGCCTCAATCTGTTCCTTCTAGATTCATGACGGGGGGCCTTTTTGTCTTGGTTTTGTGCCTTCTTTGGGCATTCATTCTTCCAATGCCTGATTTCCTACAATGAGCACATTGATCCTGCTTAAGGGGTGGTCACTTTGAGTTCCCCTTCTGTTGTGGTTTCCAATGGCCCTGAGAGGGTGGTTTGTGAGACTTTCTCTTATCAGATGCCACCATGATTTTAGTTAATTTCTTGAGATGCTTTTCCTGTCTATCCACAAAGGTGTCCCTATTGTTATAAAGCTTGAGGGCCACCTCAATTAATTTTGACAAGTTCTCTCTTTCAAATCCTTTTAATTTTTCAATCTTTTTCTGAAATCAGGGGCTGACTGGGTCACAAAGGCAATACTGATTGCCCTCGGTTCTCAGGAGCATCAGGATCAATTGGTGTGTAGGTACTTATAGACTTCCTGGAGATGCTCAAGAAATGACAATGGTGACTCAGTAGGCACCTGAATGACCTCACTCACCTTAGACAAATTTGTAGGCCCCAATACAGCTGTTCGGAGACCACCCAGGAGATGCTAGTGACAGGCTAGTAGATGCTCCCTATCTTATGTCTAGTTGGGGTCCCATTGGGGAAGCTCAGAGGGGAGGACTTCATTGATATGGGCCTGGAAAGTGGTAGGTCGCCCATCATATCCCAGGACCGTTTTGTGGGCTTCCCAGTCTATGTGGTCGGCTCCTCGGTAGTGCAAAGGATCTGGAGGAGTTGTTGACAACCATCCCAGCAAGGCTAGTGGGTCCTAAAATTAGTCTCCGGTAGGGAAATAAAGGCTTGGGGCTTAGAGAATGACGACGAGGTGAGAGGTAGAGTGCGAGAGGGTGAGGGCATTGGTGGGGGAAGGGATTTCTTGAACCATGAGGGTGGCCCTTCCATAAGGAGGCACCAAGCCAAAATATATGGAATTTGATCCAGATGAACGGTGCCAGCGTGGCACTTGCTGATGATGGCTGCCTATAAAGAACAAATGAGAATGAGGGAAAACGTCCCTTCAAGGGGCCAGCCAGTGCCATGCGCTGGCCAGTCCAGACTGCAAAACGTTTCCAGTTGTTCCAGGGTGACCTCAGAGATGAGGATATGAGCATTGTTCTTGACATCTGAAAAATGAGACTTAACAAGTTGAAGGAGGGGTTGGGGTGGTCTTAAAGAAAGACTGACCTGTCTTAACAAGGACATAGACAAGACTGATAAAGAGGAAGAACACAAATACTGCAGAGACAGAACAGACACAAGAATGCCGGCCCAGAAATATACAGGCTCATTTAAAAGAGTCCAAAGGAAAAACCAGAAATACCTGTTCATCTGCAAGACTGAACATACCAGAGAGGACCTCAGGCTGCGTCCAGCCTTCCAAGAGTCACCAGAGCATGCACAATCAGAAACCAGAGCCGAAAAGACTTCCTCAAAGCCCAAAAATAACCACAAA
This sequence comes from Typhlomys cinereus, assembly GCA_023101885.1. Taxonomy (NCBI): domain Eukaryota; kingdom Metazoa; phylum Chordata; class Mammalia; order Rodentia; family Platacanthomyidae; genus Typhlomys; species Typhlomys cinereus. The sequence goes on along the minus strand of JALPQD010000376.1, from coordinate 1,150,267 downwards.
ACCACACAGGGGGTTCCAAACAAGGATTCCCCGAAAATTAGTCTGGCCTCTAACTGGGAGGATCCCAGATGAGCCCCCAGGCTGTTATGGAGTCCTGCTATCCTCCCAATGAGACACAGACTCCAGATTCAGGCAGAAGAAAACTGAAGCTCCAGAACTATACTCAAAAGTATAATGTGGGCTTCCAGGAGCAGACAGTTTTTATAGCAGAAAACTACAATGAGGGCCTTGGGGCTACCATAGAAACAGGAGAGGGGGCTGAGAAAGTACTATAAGAAAGAACCAGGTGATGGGATGTTTATCATGGGGTTAGCAGAGCAGAGTCATGGGGAGGAACACAAGGTGGTTAGTCAGACCTTAGGAAAGACCGTCCAGTGGTCAATCCCAAGACATCTGATGTTATCTTTATCTAGACTTATGACCCTAAAGCAAGAAGCAAAAGTTACAGAAGCAAAACAGCACCTAGTTAGTGTTACAGAAAATGTTTACCCTAGTTACAGAGCACCTGGCCAGAGTTTTTGCCAAACAGGATGTATCTAGGTTCCTGGGCCTCTTGTAAGAGTCTGGGGAGGGAGTAAGCTTTTTCTCTTAATTTTTAAAATCTTTTTAATCCATAAATCCCTCCCTCCCTCCCTCTTTTCCTCCCTCCTTCCTTCTTTCTCTTTCTTTCTTTCTTTCTTTCTTTCTTTCTTTCTTTCTTTCTTTCTTTCTTTCTTTCTTTCTTCCTTTCTTTCTTTCTTTCTTTCTTTCTTTCTTAATTTCTTCTTTCAAGGTCTCTTATAGCCTAAGCTAACCATAAACTTGTTATATAGATGAAGATTTTTCTCTAGGATTCTCTCCCTCCACCTATAAACAAACAAAGGTTGCTGATATGAGAAGAAACTACCAAGAGGTCAAGAAACCTGATTTGTTTAGACTATAGATAACAACTTTACAAGGTCAAAAACACTATAAAAGAAATTAACTCGAGAAAGAAATAGACTTCAGGTTGAAGTTAGACATGTGTGAGAGAGAGAAATACAAGCATGTGCTATTATATCTATTTACAGAACCCTGTCCACGTGCATATCAGCAATGCAACATTCTACCAATTGTGCTATATCCCAACCCCCCAAATTCCTACTCTGCTCTACAGAACATTGCAGATAAGTAAAACATTCAAATTTTCTTATTCAGAAGCATTCTTTAAGACATAAATTGGGATTTCAAGTTCACATAGTATAACAGCTACTCTTCCCTGTTGCTGTGAGACACCACTCAAAGTCAAGGAATTTGAACAAAAAAGGGAGATTCATTCAGCTTACAGTTCCAGAGGGGAGATACAGTCCTTTATAGCAGGAAAAGCATGGCTGCGTTGTTAAAACTGGAGGCAACCAAAGTCTTGACTATCACTGAGGCTGAGAGCTGGAAGCAGGATGGGATTAATCAACCTGAAGGTCTACCACCTGTGACTACTTTCCTCCAGCAAGACTCCATCTCATAAGGGTGTCATAACCTTCCCAAACAACAAAAGATTCAAATACATGAGCCTGTGGGAGAACAACTCACAATTCAAACCATGACACATAACTAATTTTCAGTAAGTACTTATCTCCTCTCTTTCACTCTAAATTCTAATAATACAATAGTAAAGGAATAAACAGCTTATATTACAGCAGTAGAAGAGATAGTTTGAGAAATTTCTGGAGGAGAGCAAAGGAGAAAAGCCTGTTGACAAACTAAGCAAAGTGAACACAAGACAACTCCCACTTGTAGAGGAAAAAAGATCACGCTGACATTTGGGGCAGAAGCTCAGGGGAGGGAGATATTGTAGAAAGGCTGAGATATAAAGGGAACCAAAAGAGAAGGGCCAATGGATCATCTATTCCTGAATAGCTTCTCTGGATAGCTTTCTCTGTCAGATCTCTACTTTTTCTCTCCAGGTCACCAAGAATTTTATTCCCATATGAAAGACAGGTCTCTTGAATAAAAATTTTTTAAACTGCAAAGGAGAAATGAAGTGATTAGGGTCAGTGTCCACAGTCATTGAAGTATTGACATTTGATGACCACATCTACTTATCACATTTTATTTTTTTCTTAATCATACAAGTTCAATAGGTATCCCAGTCCTCTCCCTCTCCCCTCCCCAGTCATCCCCCATTACATTCTCTCCCTTTCCTTTCACCCCCTTCCCTCCCCTCTCCTAGTGCCCCCCCTTCCTGCTTCCCTTCCCCTGGAGCATCATTTTGTATGAATGCCAAACCTCCCTTTGAGTCCTCCACCCTAGTTAGGGTTCAAGACTCAGTGGCATAGCCTAGAACCCCTTCTTGGGTTCCATGTTAGCATGGGAACTCCATTATGACTGTTTAATCCCTTGCTTCTAAAGATCCTACTGTCTGGAGCCTTCTCCCCTGGGGGGGAGGTCATTGACATGTTGGCCATTGTGCAGGTCAGGCAAAGTCCAATCACATTGTGGCTACATCCTGACTGCTGCAGCCATGACTTGTGTAGAGTATCTTGCATATATTGGCCCTCCCCATCTTTGGGCTCTTACAATCTTACCACCTCCTCTTCCACAAGGGTCCCTGAGCTTTAGGATGGGAAGAGACTTGGCTGATCTGGTTCCAAGTGACCAATGTGGGATCTTTGGTGTTCTGAGTTATGGTTTGTTGTTGTTTTCAATTGCTTTTCCTGTACTGCCCTTAGCTGCATCCTGATTAGTATGGAAGGTCACCTCCTAACTAAAGATAAAAGACTATTTAAATGAAGATCTTAGTATAAGAGGAAACTCAAAAGTAGATGGAAGAATAGGAGCAGGACACAGGAGGAGAGGAGGCGGTCAGTGTCCCAGTTGCCGGGTGGCTACCATCTATGTGCCAGTCCCTATATCCTCCCTGATTGGTGAGATCAAACCTGTTTCAGTCCCAAGGGACCAGAAAGGGAGGTGAGAGTGAGCTGCACCAGATGTCTTACTACTTACATGTAATACTTAATCGTGGCCTATTTTCTCTACTGAAACGTGAACCCTATCTTTTGAGGTCCCCCTTCTGCTTCCTTCTTGTTTATAATCCTTTACAATTACAGTGGGTATTACAGAGATTTACCTTTGAATATGTCATTAAGTGGGTTTGCAACTAGGCTCCACTTATTAGGGCGTGTACATGATATCTACCATAATGTGTCTGGGTTACTTCACTCAATATAATATCTTCTAATTCCATCCATTTCTCAGCAAATTTCATTAATTCATCTTTTTTGATGGCTGAGTAGCATTCCATTATATAAATGTACCACATTTTCATTATCCATTCATCAGTTGTTGGGCATTTGGGTTGATTCCATGACTTTGCTATTGGAAATAGTGCTACAATGAACATGGTTGTATGATACTGTAGTGAATTGCTGCATTTGGGGGGGATTATTCCCAATAGTGGTATAATAAGGTCATATGGCATTTCAATCTTCAACTTATTTAGAAATTGCCATATTGATCTCCAAATTGGTTTTATAAGCCTGCATTCCCACAAGCAATGTATGAAAATTCCCTTTTTTCCACATCCTCTCTGCATTTGGTGTTGTTTGTATTGTGGATTTTTGCCATCCTTACCAGAGTGAGATGATATCTCAGGGGAGTTTTGATTTGCATTTCCCTGATGGCTAAGGATGTGGAGCATTTGACTGGTCTTTTTTTGTCCCCACCCTTCAGGTATACAGAGCTCTTTGTCAGTCATCTTGATGTTACTTGACAACCAATGAGAATATTGAAGATGCAACAGGCCAGCCACCCAGAACACTCAGAGCAATTACACAAGTCACAGACATGTCAAGAAAATCATCAGCATAGAGGACGCACTGTAGATGGAACAAAATTTTGTGAAAATGAAGTCACAGAAAAATAATATGAGCATTAAAGGGGAAGTACCTGACACTGGTGACATTATTTTTTTAAAAAACAAATATTTCTTCCCTCAAGAAGAAAATTGTAGAAAACTTCAGAAAAAAAATAAACAAAACTTTTTAAAAATCATGGTTCAAACTAACAAACTAAACTATAGTCATAGTGGAAAAATATGAAAAGAGAATTTATGTAGGAATATCTATTATAGCAATACAAAATTAGCTTTTCAACAGCCCAGAGATCCAGAATGATCTTTTACTGTGTGATGGACAATTTTTATATGATGGTAATGAATCTTCTGGTCAGAAATAGTAGCAATCAAGAAAAACTCATTAAATAAACAAGCATTTTAAAAGAGGAAGAGATAAGAGATACTACTTAAATAAATAAATGCTTAACTATTGAAATCTGCTCAATTGAAGAACTAAAATATAACTCCCAAAATTAAGAAGAAATCAAGCTAAGGAAAACCATGACATAATATTCTTCTTTCAGACAGGAAGTAAAATACAATGTCTTTAATCCAGCAAATGAGAAAGAGCTTATAACATGTTCCTTGAATGCAGATTGTATTTGTCTGGGTGCTCTAAAAGTGAATGCCTCTTGAAGAGTAGATTCCACAGCAAGATGACACAAGATTAGGGAAGAGCAAGTCCCTCCTCCTTGCACTTCCTATTATTTGGTCCACCACTGGAAAGTACCACCCACTATGGGTTGGGTTTTCTACAGCAATTGATCAAGTATCTGTTCAGACTTGTTCAGGAAACTGTTCCATCCATTAACTCTCCACAGTTGTGCCCCAAATAGTCTGCAACTGTCAAGTTGACGCTAAAATGTAACCATAACACAGATAATCACCAAAAATGACAATGAAAATGTTTAGTTGGATTCTTCTGTGGGAGAAATTGATACTGATATTGTTGCTTTTCATCACATATGTGTGTGCTGTTTTATTGCTATATACATTTGTTACTTTGATTAAAAAAAGAGGAAGAAGAGATAAAGGGGAAAGAGATAAATGAGTAGAAGAAGATGGAGAAAGTAAGCCCCAAACTGATTTTTCTGAAAGGCACAGAAGAAATACTAAATGTTAGTCATCACCTCCTTACACAGATGGCTGGATTAGCTAAGTGAAAATGATATAATAGCATATTTATTAGAACTTGTCCCTAGCTAACCACTTAGATGATCTAATGTGACCTTAGAACATGAGGAAATATTTTTGAAAAATTATCCCACCACAGTCTTGACAGTTTGGAAGAAATAATTATGACTTTGGAACAAAGTGAAGCCATTGTTGGCCAGGTGAAGGTTGTGGCCAACAAGGTTGGAGGAGGTAATAAAAAGCTAATTAGGTCATGATACCTACCTTGGAACTTCACCAGCCTGAGAAGACAAAGTCCTCATGTTGGATAAGTGAATAGAAATAGAAACCCTAGTAAATAAGGGGGCAGACCATGAAAATAATCAGAGGAAGACAGTTCCAGACAGGGAAACAAGCAAGTAAAACAGTCCTGAGATAGAACTTAGGTTCAGTGTGAGCTATCCTTTGGCATCTTGAAGGTGTTTCTCATTCAATATATTCTAAAGTAGATTGCTTTTATTTTGCCCTCAGGACACTCTTTGCCAGCATTGTCTCCCTTAAAAAATGGCACAAACATATAGCCACCAGACCTATCCAGGAGCCTAGAGGTCCTCCTTGAAGACAGTCTCTTCCAATACACAGATCTAGGTAGCCAGTGCCTCCTGAGAGGCTCAGCCTAGCCCTGGGCATGCTCATCATTTGCAGGACTTCCTGCAACAGCTTCTCACCATAGTCAATACCCATTTACACTGCACTTTTTACTCTGCAACATTTAAAAATGTAAATTGAAGTATTTCCATCCCTTACTAAATTCAAGCCATTCAATGACTCTCTAATATTCTTTTTTATTACATTTTTTGCCTCGTAATACAAGCTTAATAGGTAACTTCATCTTCTCCCGCCACATGCCCTCCCATTGTTCCCCATTGCACTCTCCCCTCTTCCTACTCTCCCCTCTACCTTTCACCCCTTTTCCTTCCCTCCTCCTACGTTGGTGCTTCCTTTTTCCATCCATCCCCTAGAGCATGTGCTTCCATGGGCACTGAATTTCTCTCTGAGTCATCTACACTAGTGACAGTTCAGGACTCAGTGGCATAGCGTGGGACCCCTTCTTGGCTGCCCACTAGTATGGGAACTTTATTATGACTCTTTAACCCCTTGCCTCTAAGGATCCTATTGCTTGAAGCCTTCTCCCCTGAATCCCTGCTACACTTTAGGGGTTGTTGACATGTCAGCCATTGTGCAGGTCAGGCACATTGTGGCTACATTCTGGCTGCTGCAACCCTGACTTGTGTGGAGTATCTTGCATATGTTGGTCCTCCCCATCTTTAGGCTATCACAATCTTGCCACCCCCTCTTCTTCTCACCACCACAAGGTTCCCTGAGCTTTAAGATGGGGAGAGATTTGGCTGGTCTGGTTCCAGGTGAATATTGCAGGATCTTTGGTGTTCTGAATTATCGTTTGTTGTTGTTTTCAGTTTTGCTGTTCTTGCACTGCCTTTGGCTGCATCCTGATTGGGTGTCAATCCTGATTGGTCATCTCCTAACCAAACATGAAAGACTGTTTGAACAAAGATCTTAATATAAGAAGAGACTCAAAACAGATGGACAAATAGGACCATTTCCTGGTTGGGTACTATCTAACTGCCAGTCCCTATATCTGATTGAGGAAATCAAACCTATTTAGTCCAAATTACACAGGAAGGGAAGTGAGGGTGAGTTGCATCAGATGTCTCACCACTTACATACAGTATATATGACTGTGGCCTAATTGCTTTATTGAAGTGTGTTCTTTTGTCTCCTGTCTTTTGAGGTGGTCTTTCCCCTTTTCTCCTATTTATAATCTTTTGTGATTATAGTGGGTATTACAGAGATTTGCCTTTGAATATGTTATTAATGGGTTTTCAACCAGGTTCCACTTATTAGGGAGTACACGTGGTGTCTAACTGAATGTATCTGGGATACTTCAGTCAATACAATTTCTTTTAATTCCATCCATTTCTTGGAAAATTTGATTAATTCATCTTTTTGATGGCTGAATAGTATTCCATTGTATACATGTACTACATTTTCATTAACCATTCATCAACTGTTGGACATTTGGGTTGATTCCATGACTTTGCTATTGGAAATAGTCCTGTAATGAACATGGGTTTACTCATACTGTAGCAAATTGCTGCATTTTGGGGGATTATTCCCAGTAGAGGTATAGTAGGGTCATATGGCATTTCAATTTTTAACTTTTTTAGAATTACCATATAGATCACCAGAGTGGTTGTATAAGCCTGCATTCCTACAAGCAATGTATGAGAATTCCCTTCTCTCCACATCCTCTCCAACATTTAGTGTTGCTTGTATTGTGGATTTTTACCATCCTGACGGGGGTAACATTGTATCTCAGGTAGTTTTGCGTTTCCCTGATGGCTAGAGATGCAGAGCATTTTTAAACATATTTGTTAAACATTTCAGTTTCATTCCTAGGAAAGTTTCTTTTGAGTTCCAAGCCCATATTCTAATTGGTTTCTGTGGGTTTCTTCATGCTCAGTTTATAATCTCTTTAGGTAAACAGAAGCTCTTTAATTTCATAAGATTCCATTTGTTGAGTGTTGGTTCTAGTGAATGTGCTATTGGGTTTCTGTTTAGGAAATGTTGGCCTAGCCTAATCCACTCGAGGAGATTCCCTACTCTTCTAACTAGGGTTTTTATAGTATCTGGCCTAATATTAAAATCCTTTATCCTTTTGGAGTTGATTTTTGTGCATTAATGACAAGTATGGGCCCAATTCATGTAGATTATCAGTGTTTCCAGCATCATTTATTGAAGATGCTGTTCTTTTTCTATTGAATATTTTGGGCTCCTTTATAGTTGTGTGGGCTTATAGCTGGGACTTCAACCCTTATCCATTGATCTGTATGTCTATTTTGGAGCCAGTACCAGGCTATTTTTATTACTATAGATTTGTAGTATAGATTAAGATTTGGTATGGTGATACCTCTAGCGGTGTTTTTATTACTCAGGATTTTTTTTTTTTTTTTTTTTTGCTATCCTGAGCCTTTTGGGCTTCCATATGAATTTTTTTATTATTAATACATTTTTATTATTATTTCAGCTCATACAAACTTAATAGGTACACCAGTTCCCTCCCTCCCTCCTCCTCCCTCCATACCCCCTGCTCCCCCTTCCCACCTCCCTCCCTCCCCATCCCCCAGTGCCTCCCGCCCCAATTCCCAGAGAGTCCTTTCTTGTGCATGCCTGATTTTCCTCTGGGCCATATGAATTTTGAGATTGTTTGGTCAATTTCTTTAAAGAATTGCTTGGGGATTTTTATTGTTATAGCATTGAATCTGTATATTGGTTTTGGTAGAATGGTCGTTTTTATGTTGTTGATTCTGCTGATCCAGGAGCATGGGAGGTTTTCCACCTTTTGGTGTCTTCTGTAATTTCTTTCCTTAGGGATTTAAAGTTTTCATTATAAAGGTCTTTCACTTCTTTGGTTAGTTATTTCATTTTTTAGGGCTATAGTAAGTGGGATTATTTGCCTTAGGACTTTTCCCACTTTTTTTCATCCTTGGTGTATAAGAAGGCCACCAATTTTTGCACATTTATTTTGCAACCTGCCACTCTACTGAAGTTATGTATTATTAGTTCCAGGAGCTTCCTGGTGGAGTTTTTAGGATCACTCAGGTATACAATCATGTCATCCTCAAATAGAGATATCTTGATTTCTTCTTTCCTATTTGAATTCCTTTTATCTTCCTCCCTTGTCTTATGGCTCTAGCTAAAATTTCAAGTACAATATTGCGTGGAAGTGGTAAAAGTAGACAGCTTTGTCTAGTTCCTGATGAAAGCGGGAATATTTCAAGTTTTTCCCCATTTAGTATAATCCTTGCTGTTAGCTTGTTATATATAGCTTTTATTATGATGATATATAAGTTCCTTCCATTCCAACTCTCTAAGGTTTTTTTTTTTTTTTTAATTCATTTGTGGGTGTGTGGGTATGTATGTGCATGCGCGTGTGTCTGTCTGTGTGTGTGTAGAACCACGGACGAATTCGGGAACTACCATGGACGCCTCCACCTCTTTCTGCCCCGGGATTCACAGGTTCCGCCCTACCAGGACCAGAAGCACAGGCCGCCCCTGCTTCCGCCTGGCGTCTATACGTGGGATCTGGGATCAGAACTCAGGACCTTCCGCCTGCAAGGCAGAGGCTTAACCCCTGAGCCACCTTTCCAGTCCTAAGGTTTTGATCATAAAAGAATGTTGGATCTTGTCAAAAGTTTTTTCTGCATCTATCGAGAGTATCATGTGGTTTGGACTTTGGATTGGTTTATATGATGGATAATATTTGTTGATTTGCATATGTTGAATCAGCCTTGTGTGCTGGGATAAATCCTACTTGATCACAGTGAATGATCTTTTTGATATGTTTTTTAATATCATTTACTAAGATTTTGTTGAAAATCTTTGCATGTGTGCTCATCAAAGAGATTGGCCTATAGTTTTCTTTTGTAAGTGTCTCTTTATTAGGTTTTGGGCTTAGTATGACATTAGCTTCATAGAAAGAATTTGGAAGAGTTCCTCCTTTTGCTATTTTATGGAATAGTTTAAGGAGTAGTGGTGTTAGTTGTTCTTTAAATGTCTGGTAGAATTCTGTGCTGAATCCATCTGGTCTAGGACATTATTTGGTGAAAACATTTGAGATTACTTCATTACTTTCCTCATTTGTTATAAGATTATTTAAATAATTCAAAACTCCTGGCTCAATTTAGGTAAGTTTTGCTTACTCAGAAATTCATCCATTTCTTTCAGGTCATCAAATTTCATGGCAACTTATGTTTTTGAAGTAGGAATTTATAATTCTCTGAATTTCTTGGATATCAGGTGTGATAACTCCATTTTCATCTCTAATTTTGTTAATTTGGGTTTTCTCTCTCTTGATTTTGGTTAAATTAGCTAGGGGTGTATATATGTTTTTCAAAGAGCCAGCTTTTCGTCTGGTTGATTCTTAATACTGTTTTCCTTATCTCTATTTCAGATATTTCTCCCTTGATTTGCTAATCTCCTTTTTTCTACTGCTTTTGGGATTGGATTGCTCTTGCGTCTCTAAAGCTCTAAGCTGTATTGCTAAGTTATTTACCTGTGACATTTCCTTATTTTTGACATAGGCATTGAGAGCAGTATATAAACTTATCTCTTAGGACCGCTTTCATTGTGTCCCAGAGATTTTGATATGTTGTATTTTCAGTATCATTTGCTTCTAGGAAATCTTAAATTTCCCTTTTGATTTCTTTCTGAACCCATTTTTCATTCATCATCATGGTGTTTAATTTCTGAGAATCAGTGTATTTTCTACTATTTGTCATGTTGTGGATGTCAAGCTTTAGACCATGGTGGTCTGATAGGGTACAGGCTATAATTCCAACTTTCCTATATATGTGGAGATTCATTTTATGGCCCAATATGTGGTCTATTTTGGGCTTCTGAGAAGAATGTGTGTTCTTGGTGCTTGGATCAAAGATTTGGTAGTGATCTGTTGGGTCCATTTTGGTAAGGGTTTGATTTAATTCCAGTATTTCTGTTGAGCTTTTGGCCTGTTGATCTATCCCATCTTGAGAGAGGGCAGTACTGAAATGCCCAACTATTATCATTTAGAAATTGATTTCTTATTTTAGATGTTGTAGTGTTTGTTTAATGAATGTGGAGGAGCCCATATTGGTGCATATATGTTCGGTATTATGAAGTTTTCCTGGTGAATTGAACTGTGACTAAAATGTAGTATCCTTCTGTATCTCTTATGATTTTCTTTGGTTTGAAGTCTGCTTTGTCAGATAGCATAATTGCTACACCTGCTTGTTTCCTTGTTCTGTTAGCTTGAAGAACTTTTGACCAGCCTTTTACTTTTAGAATGTGCCTATCTTTTGTGATGAGATGTGTTCCTGAAAGCAGAATATGGATGGGTTTTGATTTCTAATCCATGTTTGCAACCTGTGTCTTTTAATTGGTGAGTTAATTCCATTGACATTTAGGGTTATAATGCAGAAATTATTTTTGATTCCTGACTCTTTTTGTGTTTAATGGCTTTCATAAGTGTATTGTTTAGTTTGTAGTTTGTGGTGATATTATACTTCCCTTCTGTCCTCCTGGATATGCTTGTTCTTTTCTTTAAGCTTGAGTATCTTTTCTAGCATTTTTTTGAAGGCCTGGTTTGGTGGTCACATGAGCCTTCAACTTGTCTTTATGGTGGAAAATTTTTCTTTCACCTTCAATCATGACTGATACTTTTGCTGGGTATATCAGCCTGGGTTGACATTTGTACTCATTCAATACTTGAAGTACATCTCTTCAAGCTCTTCTGGCTTTTACTGTTTCCATTGAAAAATCATTTATTATTTTAATAGGTTTATCTTTAAAAATGACTTGGGGGCTGGAGAGGTGGCTCAGGGGTTAAACTTCCGCCTTGCAGGCGGAAGGTCCTGAGTTCGGATCCCAGATCCCACGTATAGACGCCAGGCGGAAGCAGGGGCGGCCTGTGCTTCTGGTCCTGGTAGGGCGGAACCTGTGAATCCCGGGGCAGAAGGAGGTGGAGACGTCCATGGTGGTTCGCGAATTCGTCCGTGGTTCTACACAGACACACACACACACACACACACACACACACACGCACACGCACGTGCGCACACATACACACGCACATGCGCACAGTTGAATAAATAATAATAATAATAATAATAAATTTAAAAAAATGACTTGGTTTTTTTCTCTTGAAGCTCTTTGCTCACTCTCTTTGTCTTGTATATGTAGTGTTTTGACTATTATTTGCCATGGTGAGTTTCTATTTTGGTCACATGTGTTTGGGGTGTGATATACCTTTTGTATTTGGATGGGTCTCTCTTTCTTTAGATGTGGAACGTTTTCCTTTATGATAAGTTGAAAAATTTCCTCAGGTGTGGTATTTTGGGTTACTTGCTCTGGATTCCGTGAATGTGCATGTTAGGCTTCTTCAAGGTGTCCCATAACTCTTGAATATTCCTCTCAAGTATCTTTTTGGCTTTAACAACCTCTTCGATTGAACAGGTTAAGTTTTCCACTGTGTCTAAGATCTGATATCCTATTTTCTTCTTCATTAGTTCGGCTGATAAGACTCTCTGTTTTGTTTTGAGTTGAAAATAGCATCTTTTAGTATGAGTTTAATCTCTGCTTGAGATTGTTTTAGTTGCTCTATGCCTATTTTTGTTTCTTCAAATGCTCTTCTCATCTCATCCAAGTGCCCATTGTGTTCCTGTTCAAATTGGTTGGTGCAGTTACTTAACTCCTCCTGGATTCCTCTTTCATTGTTTTGATCATAGTAAAGGTCAGACTTTGAAAATCATTATCTTGGATATGGCTTTCTTGGCTATCTATATTCTGTGAATTTGTTCTGGTTGGATTCCATCATTATTGGGTTGATGCTTTTTGTAGGAGTTTTTTGCCTGGTTTTTGCTTCTCGTGGATTTGTGCTGTGACCTGGGAATTTTTTGTTTTGTTTTGTTTTATCTCTTATGTCCTTCTTTATGTGTGTTTTTGGCTGATCTAAATTAGACAGTATTATTACACTTGAGCAGTTATTGCTAGTGTTTTCCTTGGAGATGGATGTGTTTGTCTGTTGTTGCTTGGTATTGTTTCCTTGATGAGGTTATTAGACTGTTAGCATATCAATTGAGGTGGGTTTAGTAGACAGGGATTGAAGATTAGTATAGTAGTGCACTTTTAAGTTTATTTCCTTGGCGATATGTGAGGGTGAATGTTATAGTCTATGAAGTTGTATGGGTTTTTAGATGGGTTATATGGAAATGTTAAACTATGTTGACCAACAATTGAGAATAACAGGAAGGTAAAAAGTGTTTACTTATTTTAGATCTGGAAGCAAAGATTCTCTGGACTCTCCTGAATTCTTGAAAACTTTAAAGTTCTTTAATGATTATGGAGGTTGGGGGAGAGAAAGAAAGCAGGAGGAGGAGAAGGAAGAAAAACACCAGAGGAGGATGGGTAGGTATCTTGGTGGAGGCTGCTGGGCGAGTAGCCACTGCGACCTTACCAGGAGGAGGAAGGAGCCCACTGGACTCTGGAGTGCAAAGGTCTTTCCAATATACTTATAATAAGAGCAAAATAATTAGCTGGTGTTGATTGATCTGTCCCTACAGACTTCTCCAGGCTCTTTCACCACACTCTTGCCTTTGTTCTCTGAACATTCTCCTTGTCTAGTTGGAAACAATGATTTCCTCCTGCCTAAAATCTCTATTACTTGCTGGACTCATCATAACCCTGTCATTCAACAGGTTACATTTTAGTCACTTTTTGGACCTCAGTTCAAACTCATATCCTGGGGATAAAATTTTCTCATTCGTACTGACCTTAGTTATTTAATTTCTATGTTTTTCTTTTCTCACCCACCCTTTGTATTTTCTGAGAGAAGGAACAGTCTGCTGTGCTATATTTCCAGCACTTACCAATATAGACTGGCACATAACAGGTCTTCTACTTTATAGTAGATCATACTCTCACAAGTCACTGTCTGTAAATTATCTCCTCTCTTCAGCTTTCTTCTAGATCCTCTAATTTTATTTTTAACCCAAGGTGACATGGAAAATGACAACATTCTCTACCCTACCAGAGAAAGGAAGGTTACTATTTTCTACAGTTGTTAAGAAAAATACTTGTTTCTGCTATATCAGCCTAGAAGGATATTGTCTGTCATGTTCTACTGAGGCTCCCTTATAGCTCTCTAAATCTCTGAACTGCTGACCAGAGGTGGTAAGCACAAACCATGAAGAAAAGTGTATTCTATGTCGGTGAACAAGTTATGGACACTGATGCCTGATAACTTTGGTTCATAAGCATAGAAAGATCATAGGTAAAACAAAATTAATCAATTCATGGCCAAAACTATTTCCTATAGAATAAGTGATTACAGGCGACCTCTTCAATAACTTCAGTCTCTTGACTACAACAGTGGTAAATATTTATTTGTCATTTACCATGATAGGCACTGATATCAGCATTTTAAAGGTGATATCTATTTAATTCTATCAATAGCTATAAGCTATTATTTTACCCATTTTGCAAATGAGAAAACACACTTCGAGAAGTTAAATGATTTACCTCAATTTCACAGTTAAATAAGTGGTAGAATTAAGTCCACTGCTATGTCATCTACTAGAGTGTACCAATGCCAGATCATTAACTGGTCAATTCCTTCAACAACTTTTCTAACAACTTCCTACTAGGACCAGATGACCTGAAAGTCACTATGCACCCAAGGATGACCTCATACTTCTGCTCCTTTCACCTCTCTAGTGCTGACATTAAAGCATGTGCCCTGTGCTCCTTTTATGAGATGCTGTGGATGGAACTCCAGATTTTCTGCATCATAAACAAACACTCTTCCAACTGAGATAAGGTACATTTTCCCCCTTTTTGCATATTCTGTGTTACAGTTTGCCTGTATGTTACCAATAAAATCATGAAAAAGCAGTTTATGTAAACAAGGGAGTTAAATCTGGTTATGATAATCTGGCTACAATTGTTAATCCAGCATGGCAGAAGAGCTCATACCAATACCAGAGGCCAAGGGAACTGGCCACAGCATAGCTATAGGACTGCTGAGAGAGGAGAGAACCTCACTTGCCAGGCAGCATGTCTATCCATGTATGATAATGTATGCTAACTCACTGAACCACCTAAAGAAGTATGGCAGTGTGTTCACATTCATGGAATTCACTTGTCTTATACCTCAGTTCAGGAGCTGAACATATCAGAAATCTTAGTCTGCTATTGAAGAATGCCAATCTTTACTAAGCCAGCTTCCTCCATCCTATCCACCTGCCCAGGGAATAAACACCATGGGTTTGGTCTTCCCCATCAATTAGACAATCTCCTGCAGTATTGCTCAGAATTTAACTCTGCAACTGTCAAGTTGATAGCTGTGTCTATCATAAAGTGACAGATAATGGTCTATTTTCTTTCTTTTACATGGAGATATCAAGTTTCCCCACTACCATAAAAGACACATTATGCCTCCAGTATATTTTCTTACTTGCTTTGCTGAAAATCATCTGGCTTTAAACACAAAGATTTTTTTTAATTAGGTTCATTATTCTGTTCCATTGATCCATGTGTCAGTTTTTGCTGTGTGGGTGGGTTGATACAGATTTGTAGTAATTTTGGAGTTAGGTATTATAATGCCTGCAAATTTGCTCCTTTTTTCTTTAGGATTATTTGATTAATTAGTATCTTCTGTGGTTCCATAAAAGTTTTTTCAATATTTAGGAAGAATGTCATGAGTATTGATAGGAATTGTTTGAATGGTAGACAACTTGGGGAATACAGACAGTTTAGCATATCTATTCTTCCAATCCGTGTGTATGTGTGCATGCGTGCATGTACACACTAAATAACTATATTTTGATGTGTTTCCTCTTGAATTTGTGGCTTATCATTTTTATTGCAGAGATCTTTCACTTCCTGTGTTAAATTCTTCCTGGAAAATAAACATTTTTTAAATTCTGACAGATTACTTAATAATTCATCTTTACTTCATAAATGTCAGGACAAAAAGTCCTAACCACTGTCTTAAGGCAGAGCAAGTACAGTTCATAGACTCTGGACCTGCAGGCCAGACTTTGAAACTGATGCTGTCACTATCTTAATGACCTTAAGAAGGTTACTGTACTGTGCTGCATAATATTTTGGAAGTCTTCAGTCATTCACACTTTTCGGAAAAAAAAATTATGTTCAACATGTGTATGTGTACATATACACATATATCCATATGCGTTAATTACAATAGAAAGCAGAACTATTTAAAGCATGAACCACAGGGGGAAAAACATAAAACTTTTGTTATTTTCCCCCACATCCTGACTAATTGCTTTATGGAAGTCTTTGTGTGTGAGTATCTTATTCTGGAGACGACTGATGTAAAATCTCAAAGCAAAAGGCATCTCCCAATGAATAAAGGTTCAAATGTAAATTTATAACTTTTTTCTGGTAATCTGCAACCATCCCTGCATAAATGTGTCTGCACAATTCCAAAAGAGTAACCCTACAGACCAATGTCTGCCTCCCTTATACACTATAGTCACTGTTCTCGAAAGATGAGCTCATGTCCCACTTCCTCCAGGAGACCCCTACTGATCTCTCCAACATGAACCCCAAGTTAGCACTGCCTGTTGTTAGTCTCACATGACTATACACTTTCTATTTCATGTATTTTTCTACACATTTTGCCACTCCAGGAAAGCTATAAGACCAAGGACAGGTCCTATATCAAGGGTCTGGTGAGCATCTGTTTCTTGATCAGATACATCTTGATACTGAGAAATAAGAAGTACTTGAAAAACCCCTATTGAAAACATTTATGTCCAACTTATTTCTATTTTTTAATCCACATTCTAGCTAACATATAAGCAATGTGTCTCATTATAGTATTTTCATGCATCTGCATTATTATACTTTGCTCATATTCATTCTTTATTGTCCCTCTGTGTCCCTGTTCCCCCATCTTGTTGGTCATCTTCTCCTAACAAATAGTCTCCCTTTACCATTCATGTAATATATATCCATTCACATACACATATGTATACATATATGTACGTGTTTAAATATAAATATTTGTATTTCCCTCAATTATCCTTTCATTCCTACTTCTGAAAATACTTTGCTTGCTCCCTTATCTAAAAGTTTGTTTTATCATACAAACTAACCATAAAAACTGAAGTTCCTTGCTACATTGTATTCAAATATACTCCTTAAAAGTCAAACAGTCTTAGCAATAAAAAGAGCTTCCTTATTTTTTAGCCACTGAAACCAGGAAATAGAGGTACTAAACAAATTCACATTTCAAAACATTTTTCAAATACTTAAGATGATTTTTAATTCACCAGAATAAAAACAGTTGGAAAGGACTAAGAGGGAAATTAGACATTCCTTTTACAGGTTGGTTCAAATGAAATTGATCTTTTAGTACAAAGATACCTTTTTCTGTCTTTCTTCTTGATCTTGCTTTGTTTGCAATATCAGGCTTTATTTTATGCTGTATAAAATCCCTAAGATTTTTTTTAAACAAATAAATAAATTTATTCTTTTTTTATTAAAAATTTAATTATACATTTTAAAATTTTTTACCAGTTCCCTCCCTCCCCCCTCCTCCCCCTCCCCTTCCCCCAGTGCCTCCCCCCCAATTCCCAGAGAGTCCTTTATTGTGTACGCCTAACTCTCCACTGGGTCCTCCTCTCCGATGACATATAAGGACCCAGTGGCATTTCCATAAGCCCTTTCTCTTGTTCCCCTTAAGCATAAGATCACTACTATGGCTGTCAATCCCTTGCCTCCAGGGGTCTCGGAATCCCTAAGATTTTTACAGTCTGTCAAAGAATAAATAATCTACAGCCCATTTTTGTTATATAACGTACCCTGAGCATTGAACATAAACAGTACTTGGCAGTTAGGTGACCTAAGAATAAGAGGATGACTATTGGATAGAGAAAATGAATAGCTCTCTAGAAAACACCCTTCGGGGCTAGGTAAGTGCAAGCTATTGGCAGTTTACCACTTGGCAGTCTTTCTCATGGCAGGGAACACAGAGGCTGCAGAAGTAACCAGCAGTTATTCATTCACAGATCACTTTTTCTGGCCCAGGAACCTTTAGGTATACAGTGAGGTTAATAATGACTGGAAAGAAAGATCTTTATACCATGCAACTCAAACATTCCTAAAAATTGAGCTATAAAAAATTAGTTCAAACCTGTAATGTTGGTGTCTGGTTGTTGATGAAAATAACTGATTACTGTGGTTAATGTTAGCTACTTTCATTGAGAAGTAGAAGTCAAGCAGTAGAAAGTACGTTTAGTGGTTCTGTGTAGGAAGTCAAAGGTAAAATTTATTACTTGAGTTATCTTTAGAAAGAAAAAGAAACTGAGTGTGAGTTTGTGATTCTTTGATTTCTATTGTCCATAGAAATGATTAGGAAGACTCATGGGCACTGTGTCACTGAATAGAGATGAGAGATATCTATATACCTGGAGGTACAAATGGGAGCAGCTATGAGTCTTGGAAAGACAATAGAAGTCACACTTAGTCTCCCCAGAGGAAATCTACTGCTAATCTTTCCTGAATGTGGGAAGTGAAACCTATACTATTCAGAGACAACTTTTTTCAACTCTGATTTCATCAGTATTAGCATTGTTGGCCAAATTTTAGTCAGATGACATCAATTCAGGTTGACTTGTTGGGAGCATATTAGTTCTATACTGAATAATAACTAGCATTATTAATAATACTGATTATTACCTCTGAAATACTTTTCCTAATTATCTCCTCTGTTTTTTCTTTAGTGAAGAATCTGTATTTTCATTTTCTATAGTATGTGTTTAAATATATCTCTTTCCACAACAGCAAGTTTGCACAGCTATTCTCAAAATGGAGTTACACTAGCAGAAAGTGGTAGTGCACGCCAGTAATTCCAGCCCTGGAGGATCCTGAGTTCAAGGCTAGCTGGGTGAGACACTATCTTCAAAACATAACAATCAAAACAGTATATCTAAACCACAAGCAAGCAGAAATGGAGTTGGACTAACTGCTTATTTCAAAATTCAACCCATATTATCTGAAAGGGAAAGTGACTCAGTACAAAATATGTGTTCCCACAGTTTGTGCTCTGAAACATGACCATTGGCAGATTATTCAGCATGTCTAATAATTCTTCCACGAATTTTTCTTGGTTATGTGAATATTGCTCAGAATTGAGTTATTCTAGGTAACAGGGATGTGTGACTGGTCTCATAGGAACTATTAGCAATCATTCTTTCCTAGGAGAGCCTCTGCCTGTCTCACACTGCAGTCATGTGCTTTGTCTTGGGGTCATCGCTGCTCTAATCCTTGCACCTCAGGTTCAATAGAGACTTTCTGTAGTCCCATTAGCTGAAGCTTCAAGCATCCCATGGAAAAAAAAAATGTGTTCCTGAGTTTCAAACTGATTGTATGAGCAAGATATCAGTTTTTCTTTGAGGAGAGTAAACGCTCTCACAGCAGTTACAAATTAATTAAACCATAGGTTATAAGGGAAATGGCCTTATGTATGACAACTATTTATTTCTCACTTACAAAAAGTCAATAGGAAAAGCAGTAAAATTCCAATAAATAAAGTGCAAAGTTCACAAAAAGACAGCACCCAGAAGAGTAAATACAGCCAGTAAAAAAAATCTGCAAAAGTGCCCAGTCTTTCTAATAATGTGATAAATACAAATTTTAAAAGGAAGGCTTTACTTTAATTTTTAACATGATAGAATTAAACAAAATTAAAATTTCTAAATCTGTTGAAGTGGTACTGAGACTCATCTACAGGCTGCCAAATGCAACATTAAAAAGAAAGCCTCGAAGCACATGTCACATAATAAAGGAAGCAGAGTCAAAAACACAACATTGACTTAGGAAATACATCAAGGAAATAACATCCTAAACTTTTTCCAGTTTTTGCCCAAGAATCATGTGGTGCCTTTAATTATCATGTGCCTTCATGTAGAAGAGACTCATGTGATCTCCATGCTAGGCATTTTAAGAAGCAAGTAAGATGACTCCACAAGTGAAGGTGCTTGTCTGCAAGCTTGAAAATCTGACTTCAGTCCCCATAACATGGGCATAAGGTGTAAGGCAAGAACCATCTGCCCAGTATCTTCTGACCATAGGCAAGTCATGCCATGCAGTGTTCTTTGCTACTTCTGCTGTATTATTTTGTCTCCAACAAATTCAAGCTTATGAGAATTGCTTTTTTCAGACTTACTATACCTTGGGGTGTAATTACAGTGAGAGTTTCCCTCGAGCAGTTTTTAGGTACATGGCCCTTATTTCAAAGATTGTCACAATCTTCTCAGAGCCTCTGCTCAGACACTTCATGATCATGAACTCTATATTTATGCTGAGCATTTTGCACAATTTCAGATGCTGCATTTTGTTGATTTCTTGTGACTGCCAAAATTCATATGGCTAAGAAAGGATTTCTCTCTAAGTCAAAAAAGTGGGCATTTTTATATTTAAAGAGTAAACTTTAGCTGAAATACTCTGAAATGAGCATGATCACCTTCTTTCACCTTAGTTTTTAATCCCTTCTGAAACCTTAAATGGAATTCACAGTGAAGTTTTGAAGGTTTGGAAGAATAGAATGCTTTCAGACATTTTTTTTGTAGTTTTCATTTCCAGGTAATGAATTGTTCACTTTTATTTTAAAAGATAATTCGACTTGGGAAATCTCTTCACAAATACTATAAAGAAATGTATTACATATCTTACAAGCACATCATTCTTTCCTTCCAAGAATCATCATGTAGTAAACAAGCAATAACAACATTCTTAAAAATGATACTGAGACAGGAAATTAATGCTACCTTCCTTCAGAGAAAGAGATACCATCTGTACAGTAAAATGTCAAAAGTGAAGGAAGTCATGAGATGAACCGGTGAACTAAATGTCTCAAAAAGGTGTCATGATGTTTCAGAAGCAATAGCCATAGGTCATTTATCTTCTGGTGGCTTATATTTTCAGAGTGTGGGCATGAGAAGCAAAAAAACAGGTGATCAAGGCTTGCTATTCTTTCTAACA
Source organism: Typhlomys cinereus (assembly GCA_023101885.1). Lineage (NCBI taxonomy): Eukaryota > Metazoa > Chordata > Mammalia > Rodentia > Platacanthomyidae > Typhlomys > Typhlomys cinereus. Next base: position 1,129,674 of record JALPQD010000376.1, on the reverse strand, counting down.
TGACAAGAACAGGACATAGAACCTGAAAAGTCCAGCACAGGTGGACAGGAAAAGTTATGTTCTGGAATCTGGTTGACAGTGAGGTAGATAGGGCTGGGATTCACTGGGTGTTCTGAGCCAAATGTAAGGATGCACATTTCCTCCAAGAAACACATTAAAATTACCATTTTTCAGCACACACAAAAAAGGTGGTTGAATGATGACTAAGACCAGCTCATTTGGGGGATGGGAATAACAGTGGTGGACTTTTAATTCTGATTGGTTGGGGGTAAACTTGAAGCATATGGAAGAGATATTACTGTGACAACTTTTGAGATAGGAAATGTCACCAGCATTTCACTTTGTGCTGATAGAAAATGCACTAAGAGTGTCGAAAGCACAAAAGAGTACACATGCCACTAGAGGCCAGAGGAATACTAAAGGCAAGTAAAAGGGAGCTCTCTTAGTTACCCTTGACCCTACAAAATATAGGTTGTTGCTTCTTCTATGCTGAAAAGGGTTTTAAAGAAATATTGCTTGACAGATGATAATTACAGATAACAATTATCATTAAATGCTAGGGTCAAAGTTAACTACTTATATGTGAAAAAATGCTAGCCATTAGTAGGCGATCCTAACATGAATAATTTGTTTTGATATACAATTATCTGTAACACTGAAACAAATTGAAATAAATATGTCTTTTCAGGGCTGGGAAGATGACTCAGAGGTTAAAGTATTTGTTGTGTAAGCAAAATTGTCTAGAATTGGAATCTCCAGATCCCATGAGAAATCCCAGAGAGTAGAATATGATGGCCTGCTTGTAACACCTTGAAAGGTAGAGACTGAGAAAAACCCCATAGCAAACTGTCCAGCAAAACTGGCTCTATTGGTAAGTTCTGTGTTGGATTCAATACATTGTCTCAAAAAGGGATAAGGTGACGGAGCAACTGAGGATGATTCCTGGTATCAACCTTGGGTCTCCACGCACATGTGTACCCACAACATGTGTACTCACACACATATGCAAACATACACACACGTATCATATACATGTAAGTGATGCACATATGCACATATATGCATCTTTTCAGCTCAAAATCCATAATAATGAGGTAAAAATCATTAAAAGATATATAAATTAAAGTTTTTCTTCAGACACAGGCAACTCTTTAGGAGAAGAATCATTCTACCTTGTGCTAGTTAGATATATAGGCAACTGAAAGCTGAAGGCATATCTGCGAAGACTTAGTAGTTGAGGCAAGCTCTAAGTAAGTCTGCAGGAAATGGCCTGATTGATGTGGGAAGAACCAGCCACAGTGGATGAGACCATTCCCTGGACAGGTGGTTTAGATGGAGCTGATTCAGTAGACTTGCAGTTTGGCAAGTGAGGTTTTCCCTTTTCTCAGCAATCCCTGTGGATATGATAAGGCTCTCTTGGTTCCTGCTGTTAGTGTTAGCTCTCTGTCCAGCTAGACTACACACTGTAACAGAGAATTGTAAGCAAGAATATCTATCCCCTTTGTTTCCATAAGCTCTTTGTTCATCAATTTATCAGCAACATGCAGACAAACTGCCACATACCTTGACACAGGCTTGCATAGTCCATGATTATCATCAGCTGAAAGGCATTTGGGAGTGCTGCTTTCTAATTGCTTGAGAATTCAAATTAAGTTTTGATCATGAAATTAAAGGTTATCATCACATTAACACTAAAATCTGAAATTTTAATGTCATACTTTTACTGATATGGTTTGGTTAACTAGAAAATAATTCAGCTAGCTGTCTTTTAAGTGACTTTTAATTCTTTTGACTTTCCCTGTAGCATTAGAAGTTACAATGCTACTGAGTGAAAGATCACAGGAAGAACTGTCATTTTCTCTCCTGAGACACCTTATTTTTTAGGACATCATTATTATAATCATCCTAATAACCTACTATAATGTAAATAAAAGTTGCAAAAGTTTAAAAAAGATTCGCATGGAAAACGCAACCATCCCTCCTTAAAGCTTAAATATAAGCAGAATTTTCGAGATAGTTAAAAACCTCTATGATGACTTCTAGCCAGCCAGAATCAAAGCATTAATGGCTAAATTCATGAGATTATGATAAACAATCCTAATAGTAGATTGTTTCTGTTCTGCTCATCCTAATCAATATTATTCATAGGAAAATAGCCAAACTATTTTGCCAAATTTAAAATTAAACTTGTGTCTTATGTTTAATCTAGCTGTCATTCTATAATCAGTATTTTGCCTATCAATGGCAGAAAACAAGCATGTTCTCTTTTAATAAATATTAAGAAAGAACATATGGATTTCAGTGCTTCAGATAATGGTGTCATTTTAATCTAATTCTTGTTCAAAGACTCATTCATCTCTGGTTTCACATCAGAGACAAAAATTACTTTATTTGATTAACCATGAGGACTAAGAAGACGTTTTCCATATATCTTATATTCAATTCTAATACATTCATTAGAAAGAAACAATCTCATAATCTCGAGAAAATTGTCTCAAATTGGAATGGTCAAAACAAAAGTGTTAATATCCGAAGAGAATTTAGTGTATTGCATAAGCATGTGCAATCATCTAAAATTAAAACTAATCACTTTGTATCAGAAGCAGTAATAAAAGCCAGAGTTCTGCCTCATTGTTCTCCACTGAAGCATGAATAATTCATGATTCAGGTGAGCTTTTCATCTCCCCACATCTTACATAAGATTTACCAATTTCATTATTCGAATTGTTTCATTTTAGAGCACTTTATCCATGCTGGAACTGAAATGAGGCTAGACATCAGGCCCTCTGATATTGCTGTTCTTAGATCTGTCTGACCCAGAAAGCACAGTGTGACAAGGTCTTGTGGGGAAAAGTAAGTTCCCTGGATCTGGCTCTCTAGATCCAGAACTTCCCACTCCTCCTACCTCTGACCTACTTCCTCTCCATATTCTTCCTGGAATCATATCTTTTTGTTTCCGTCTATTGTTTTTCTAAAGCTGCAACAGAGGAACTTTTAAATTATTCTCCTTTATAGTTGAAAACTCTTAATAACAGTGATCCTTAGCTCATAGTAAATACTTCATCAATAGTGCCACCACAATCATCGATTGGCTATATATCCAGTAGGCAAACATTTATTGAACAACTGTGGTGTTGTGCTAAAAATAGAAGAGAAAAATCCCAAACACTGCCTCCCAGGGTGTGAGAAATAAAGGGAACTGAATACAAAAGTATCAAGAGTAAGAGGTACTATTTCATACAGGCAAGTGATTTCTAGACTTCCAAATAAAGAAACATTTTTCTCTGGATCTATAGACTGCATAGGAGAGTATCTGAGAGGAGTGTGGAAATAGGGAAAGCCTCATGAAGGAGAAGACGAGCATCTACAAAGACGGAGAGCTAAAATAAATAAATAAATAAATAAATAAATAAATAAATAAATAAATAAATAAATAAATAAATAAATAAATAAATAATAAAGGAAGGAAGTAAGGAAAGAAGGAAGGAAGAAAGGAAGGAAGGAAGAAGATATTAGGCAGGAGTTACAAAAAAAACTTTTAGTGTCTGAAAGGCACTGGGGACTATGCAGTACAGATGAGAAAATGCAGTTGTTTATAAGGCAGTAGGAATTGGAGAGCACTGATCAACTGCAAAATTGACATATTTCACTTTCAGATATTGTTCTATGATATCCACATGAAAAGTGGATCTTTCTTACCTCTCAAAAGAAGTCAGAAGACTGAACTCTCACATCATACCAAATGTTTTCTTAGTTAGCAATTATGTTTTTAAATGTATCATTCTGTAGACTGATTAAAAATGTCTTCTCTGGTAGGTGGGAAAATGGCCCTGGACGACACAATATTCTAAACTCAATAGGTACAGGAACAGTTTCACATTTTAGAAAATAACTTACAGGATGGTTTTGCAAAGCACTACTAGGTCCAGTTGTTCCAGTAAAGAAGCATCCTAAAAAGCAGGACAAGTCAGTGACATTTGTAAAGAAAACAAGTGACCAGATATTGGGGCTTGAACTAGGTGTAGACATAGGAATTGGAAGAGGTCCTGAAGAATCTCCAGTTTGAACTAGCCAGAATAAAGTGGAGAGAAAAAGGCAATTTATATTGTAGTTCCAGTAAAGCACCAAAGTATAATATCATAAAAGAAGATATTCACTCTATTACATGTTCATGAGTTTTAGCTGGCAACCTTAGCGTACAATTAGAGATTTTTGTCAAACACTTTATTTGAAATCATGTGATCTGATGATGTCCCACAGAGATTAGGTACAGATCAAGACAACAAAGGAGAGGAAAGGAGATATAGGATGAGGAGGGAAGGGAAGGCCAGGGAGAAGTTCAAGATTAGTGGCAATTAGAAGAAGCATAAAGAAAAGGAGCTCCTAAAGCGAGGATAGAACAGATAATCAGAGAGAAGGCGACAATCTGAGAGAAATACACATCACAAAAATCAAAGACACAAAAACAGGGGTGCAATATTCAATGTTAAGCACTGGAGAATAAAGGTGGAATTTTTAAAAATTGGTATTCAAGAAATATGGCAACTATAGTGCTATAAACACGATTCATAAGATGAATTTTATTAACATGTCAAATTTGGGGAGCTGGTATCAGGCAGCAATTAGATTGCAGTTGAAATTAAATGGAAGGTCAAGATAGGAACTTAAAGAGCAGAGGTAGGAGATTAGCTCTGGAAAGACTAGGAGATATCTTGGAATAGCCAACAAGAAATCAGAGTTGAGATTCTTTCTTGAGAGTAATGATAGGTTGGAAGGCATGAGGAAAGCAGTTAATAAGTCACCAAAGTGATAGAAAAACACAGCTCACTGAAAGAATCATGATTAATTATATCAACATATGCTGAAGACCACAAATCTGTAGAGATTCAAATCAGCCCAGGGAGAAAGCCTGTGTCATGGATCTATGCCAGAAGGGAGGCAATAAAGACAGATGAAGTGATGCCAAGGACAGGGTGCTGAGGAGTGACAAGGAAGATGGACACTCCAGTTATAGAAGTAGCACACAAGTGTCTCATATTTCAGAGTTGCGGTCAGTCTGGTTCTAGGAACAATCTTGACATAAGTACCTAGATGGGAGTAGGTAGAAGTCCTTGGAACCAAGGACAGTGGAAATCATAAGTGGAGATCACATGTTGCATGTTTCAGTCCTTAGAACTATTCTATCTTATGGATATAAAGGACCTCAAAACTCCAACTTCTCACAGTAGTTTCTACAAGGTAGAGTACAAAACTGGTATTTGCATGATCAACCAATACAGTAGTCAGAACCTGTGTTAGTGTTCTCTGGAGGAACAGAACAGACAAAGTGTTTATATATTTAATTTAAATATATATTTATTTATATATATTTATATGTACATTTAATATATATATAGTTTATATATTTATATAAAATATATTTTAATTATATATATTTAATTTTATATATATTACATGTATATTATATATATACACATTTATATACACAAATTCACAAATAAAGCTAGTGTCGTCCAACAGTAGTTGCCTATAGCTGCTTAGTTCTTGAGTTGAATGTTTCATAAGAACAAAGAATCCTGGAAAGTCTCAAGCCTCAATCACATTGGGGGACTGAAGAGGTTGGTCTCTGATATCAACGATGACCAGCCGCAAGGCCCAAGAAACCAGGTTCTGATGGTAGTGAGAATAAGGTCGAGGCTAAAAGAACAGAGATTTTTAGCCTGAGTCAACCAAGGACAGAGGCAGTAGCAGCAGCATCAAAAAGAAAGCAAAGATGTTTGAAGAGTAGACTCAACAGCAATTCAACACAGGATAAGAGAAGAGCAAGTCTCTCCTCATTGCACTTCCTTTTATCTGGTCCACCACTGGAAGCACAGCCTACTATGTGCCGGGTCCTCCATATTAATTAAACAATCATATGCAGACTTGTGTAAGGGTTTGCCCTAACCATTGATTCTTCACATTTGTGTCCCAACCAGCCTGAAATTGTAGTTTTTAACTGAAACTTTGACTCTTGGGCTGTATTTTTATTTGTGAATTGAGAAGTGTGGACCCATGAAAACTTATCCTTTCTATTTCCTGTAGTTTGTTTTTCATAGGTACTAACTATTTACTTGCCAAGAAGCTATGGCAATGAACATCATATTGCTTTGACTATAAGATTCTATGATAAAGTATTCATCATACTTAATAAAAAAATCAGAATATTCAATTTACATTTTAAGTGTAGCTGTCAATCTCAATGAAAGAGCTAATGTAAACATTCAATAAATGTTTATTAAATTAATTCATCTGTTAAGGAAACATTTATTAAGCATCTCTTACTGATAATGCTTCTAGGTTTTACAAGACACAGTGATACAATCGACAATGTCACTGTCTTGAATTTTATATTCTTGAAAAACATATAATAAATGTGTCATAGAATATCAGGTAAACATCAATACTGTGGAGAACAATAAAGCAGGTTGCTACTATCTGAAAATAGGTTGTTGCCCAAATACTGGCAATATGGTGCTCCTGTGGCAGTGCTGAATATTTAATGATGGCACATTTAAGAAGCAGGGCTGTGGAAGGTTATTTGGCCATGGTAATTTAATTCAACACTCACAAATGGATAAACGCTATCTCTCAGCTGTAGATCAGGCATCATGGAACTGAATTAATCTCATGAGTCATTGTAAATGAGCCTGAGACCTCCTCTTATTAGCCCTTCTGCATGTGTTAATCATTGTGGTGTCACCTGCTCTGGGCCTCTTACTAGATCAAAGAAGAGTCCAGCTCAGAGTCATGCTTTGTGTGTCAAGTGTTATAGGCAAGTGTTATAGTTAAATATTTTTTTCTTTTTATCTTTTTCTCTTTCTTTTTTATATAATTGCATTTGTTTCATTTGGTTTTCTTTTGTTAAGACAAGATCTCGTGTAAACAAATCTGACCATGAACTTGTTTTTTAGTCAAGGCTGACCTTGAATTCATTATGCTCTTGCCTCTGTCTCTCCAGTCCTGGAGACCTGAGTCTAATCCCTGGTAGTCACGTAGTAGAAGGAGACTTTCAAAAGTTGTCTCCTAATCTCTCTACCATATGCCATGACATGCATGTGTTTCTATTCTCTCTCTCTCTCTCTCTTTTTCAAATAAGTAAACAAATCATGAAAATAAGCACCAATCCTTTGGTGTTTTGTTACAGCAACATAAAACAGGCTGGAAACGAGAAAGAAGTGAAATCATTGGAGGTGATTTTAGAACTTAATTTCATGCAATAAACATTTGTATTAGTTTATATATGAAAGACAATTATAGCTGTATCTATGGACATAGAGATACAAGACAACAGTTCTATAAACATTCTAGATGTAGTACAAATGTGCAACAAGAAAATTATGCCACACTCATTGTTCATCTTCCCAACTGTCCTTTGAGAAAGTGTAATTCCATACTACAAATGAAAAAATAGACTCAGAGGCTTTAATAATTTTATTAAGATCAGTTAGTCATAAAATGCTGGGATTTGAAATATACAAATATTATGTCCGCAGGCTTCTACATAAGCAAGCATGTGATGCTGATTTTCACTGCACAAAAATATTTTAAATTTGAATAGAAACTAAATCATAATGGATTTCGACTGGCAAGAAAGGAAATGTCTCTTTATTTTAATTTTTGTGTTAGGCATGGTGGTCCATGCCTAAAATCCCAGCACTCTGGAGGCAGAGGCAGAAAGATTCCACAAGTTTGAGACTGGCTTGGTCTGCACAGTAAGTTCCAAATGAACAAGGACTACAAAATGAGACCTTGTTTCAAAAAATAGAGAGAGAATTGTGATAGATTATTGTACATACTTATGTATCCATAGGATCAATAATGTGAATTTTAAGAAATCTGTAAGATATCTTATTATTTAAAGATCAAAGTTCAAAAACAAATACATATATATATATATATATATATATATATATATATATAAGCACACTCATTATCTTCTATTTGTACATAGAAGTGGATGGCTTTTAATAATCTCTCATATGTATAGGATATTTCTAGAAGGGCGCAAAGAATATTGATAACAGTGGCTGCCAACAAGTATTGACATGAATGATGAGTAGAAAGTAGGAGAGAAATTTAGTTTACTCTATAAATACTACATACTTTTAACATTTCATGTATGTGAGCATTGTACTAAATAATTTGCTTGCTTGAGACAGGATACCACACTATAACCCTGGTTGGATTTCAACTTTAGTTATCATATTGTCTTAGCTTCCTGAATGCTGGGATTATGAGTATGAGCTACATTAGGCTAATTTTTTAAAATGGAACAGTTAATGCCAATAAGATATCCAAACTTTCTCAAAAATATTGTATGCAAATATATGTGTTTCTTCACAAGGTATATAAATTTTCTTCTTTAACTTTTTTATTTTATTTTTCTACTTTAACAAGCATATTGAGTATTTATCCCTGCTTCACTTTAATCCCCCTTCTTCCCATCCCCTTCCTTCCCTGCATGAATTCTTCCCACTCTCTTTCATGCTCCTGCCTGTATGCTTCTATGGACCCCAACATCCCTCTGGCTTATCTACTTTTAAGGGGGTCCAGGCCTCTGTGGCATACTATGTTGCCTCTTTTCTGGCCACCCCACTGATAGAGGCATTTCCTTTCACTTACCCAGCTTTAGTCCTCAAGGTTTCCACTGTATGTTCTTATCTTTATTGAGTTCCTAGGAGTCTATGGAGTCAGTGTATCAGTCATTATGCAGGTTAGAGAAGGACAAGTCTCACTGAAATGAGTTCCTAGATGCAGTAGTTCTTCTTCCTTGAGTGGAATGTCTTGTCCAATGATGAACCTTCCCATCTTTAGGTTCTTACAATCTCACTGCCCCCTCTTCTGCAAGGTTCCCAAAGCCTTAGGACAGGGAGAGATTGGTTGGCCTGATTCTGTATAAGTCTTGCTGAGTTGTTTGTACTCTGCATTATGGCTGACCATTGCTGTCCACTTCACTGTTCTACTGCCCTAGCCTGCACCCTGTCAGGGTGTTGAGATCCTCTACCTCTGTTGTAGAAGAAGACTTCTAGGCTGAATGTTAACTGTTCTTTCAATCTATGAGTATAATACCAGTTATTTACCAAACTACAGTTTGGTGTACTATCTTCCTATCTATATGTTTATTGGTATTTTTTTCTTATTGATCTATTCCCTTCCCTTTTTTAGGTTAGAGTTGTAGTTTACAGTAACAGGAATGTGTTCCATTCTGACAAGTTCAATCAGAAAGCTATTGGTCGTCTCCTTGATACCCATACCACTATCACACTGGTGGTCACCTGTTGCCATGGTGATATTATTGCAACTTGCAGATCTTATGCAGTGATAGGGACTGTGATTATTTCTCTTCCCCAGCAACTTCTACAGTATTCCTTGGTACTCTGTAAGCTCTCAAGCTATCAAGAGGAAGTTCTCAGACCAGTTCCAGTTGTATTTTGCTCATGTTCTGTGATCCATGTGTTGCCTCTTCAGTAATAAGGTCTTACTGACAGTTTTTTGGAAAGTAATCAAGAGCAATGACAAAATCCTATAATTTGGGGGGACCTTTAAGACCTCTCTGACCAACATTTTATCAGAAAATGTCACATTCCTGTTACTTCTGGTATAATTTTGTCACTGGGTTCTAAGCACATAAGTCAGGGCATTTTCTTTTTCATTTTCCTCACTCTATGCTCCTCTGCATTGGGACTGCCCATTCTTGTTCCTTTCTTTAAAAGACAAGGTTTCTTTTTGACATATTACTAGCATAAGAGGTTCCTTTAGGGTTACTTCCCACAATTTTAGCATTTTTTTCTGTAAGTCTCCCTGTCCCTCCTATCTCCCATCATTTCATTCCCTGCTACATATTTTTTCCAATTATTCCCTCCCTCACCGTATTTGTCCTGGTATCCTAAATCACCCCTTAAAAGGATTTACCCTAACCATCCCTTCCCACCTTCCCACTTATTGGCCTTTTTTTAAAATTTTCTGACTCTTACAGTGCTTCCAATCCAAATACATTGAAAAGGATATTAGTGCTAGCATCCACATATACAGAGAACATGCAGTGCTTAACTTTCTGTGTCTGAGATGCCTTGCTCAATTTCAAATTTTCCAGTTCCATCCAGTTACCAGCAAATTCCACACTATCATCCTTTCTGATGGCTGAGTAATATTCCATAGTATATATGTACCACATTTTCATTATCCATTCCTCTGTTGATGGGCATGTTGGCTGATTTTATTTTTGCTATTATGAATAGAGTTGCAATGACCATAGATAAACACGCATCTTTGTAATAAGATGTAGAGTATTTTTGGAATATTCTTAGGAGTTATATAGCTGGGTCATTTTTAACTTTCTGGGGGAACCTCCACAATGATCTCCATAGAAGCTGTCCCTGTTTACACCCCACCAACAGTGGTGCTCCACAGCCTTGCCAACATTCTCTGTTGTTTGTGTTCTCAATCTTAGCTATTCTGACTGGGGTAAGATATTATCACAGGGTAGTTTCAATTTTTATTTCTCTGATAATCAGGGAAATTAAGCATCTTTTAATGTTTTCATTTGACATTTCAATTTCTTTTTGAGTGAAGTCCTTGTTTAGTTCCAGGGCCAATTTTTTGATTGAAATGTTTGCTGTCTTGGTGTTTAGTGGTTACTTTAGCTCTTTATATTCTCTGGAGATTAATCCTTTGTCAGATTCATAGCTAGCAAAGTTTTCTCCCATTCTGTGGGTTGCCTTTTTGTACAATTAACAGTTTCTTTTGCAGAACAGAAGCTTTTTTAATTTCATGAAGTCCCATTTGTTGATTATTGCTCTTAGTTCTTGGGCATTTATTGTTCTGTTTATTTGTTGGCCTGTTAACTAGGCCTATCAATTCAAATGTACTTTCTATTCTTCTAATAAATTTAGAATTTCAGGTTTCATGTCAAGGTCTTTGATCTATTTGGAGTTGACTTTTGTGTAAGAAGAAACATAGCAGTCAATTTTTACTCTTCCTTGTGTAGATGCCCAATTTTCCCAGCACCGCTTGTTGAAGATGCTTTCCCCCCACCCCACTGGCATGCATGTTTGGAACCTTTGTCAAAGGTCCTCTGTTCTGATACATTGGTCAATGTATCTATTTTTGTGCCAATAGCAAGCCGTTTCTATTACTATGGCTTTGTAGTATAATTTGAAATCGGGTGTGGTGATATCTCCAGCAGTCTTCTTATTGCCCAAAATTGTTTGGGCTAATAGTGATTTTTGTTGTTGTTGTTCTTCCATATGAATTTTGAGATTTTTTTCTAGTTCTGTGAAGAATTGCACAGGGATTTTGGTTGGAATTGCCTTGGGTAGGATGGTCATTTTCACAATATTAATCTTACCAATCCATGAGCAAGGAAGGTCTTTCCACTTTCTAGTATCCTCTTTAATTCTTTCAGCACTGCTTTGTAGTTTCCATTATACAGGTCTTCTTTTACTTCCTTGGTTAAATTTATTCCAAGGTACTTTATTTTTGTTGTAGCTATGGTGAAAGGAATTGATTCTCTCATTTCTTTCTCAGTTTGTTTGTCTCTGGTATATAGGAAGGCTACTGATTTTTATACGTGTGTGTCAGAGGGCACTATATATCCCTGTGGAGGACTGCCTCTTTTGTAGCCTGCCACTTTACTGAAATCGTTTAATTTGAGGAGTTTCTTTGTGCAGTCATGTGTAGCTCTCAAGTATAGAATCTTATCATTTGCAAAAAGGGATGCTTTATCCTCTTCCTTACCCATCTGTATCCCTTTTGTTTCCTTCTTTTGCCTTATTGCTCTAGCTAGGACTTCAAGCACAGTATTGAATAGGAATGGTGACAGTGGACAGCCTTGTTTCATTCTGGGTCTAGGTTGGAATGCTTCAAGTTTTTCCCTATTTAGGAGATGCTTGCTTTAGGCTTGTCATACATAGCCTTTATCAAGTTGAGATAGGTGGCCTCCCATTATTGTTTCCTCCAAAACTTTTATCATAAAGATATGTGGGTTTTGTGAAAGGCATTTTCCGCATCTATTGAGAGGATCATATGATTTTTGTTTTGGAGTCTATTAATATAATGAATCACATTTATTGATTTATGTATATTAAACCATCCTCTTTCCTGGTGTAAACCCAAGTTGATCATGATGTATGATCTTTTGGATATGTTTTTGAATTAAGTTTGTTAGCATTTTATTGAAGATTTATGCATCTGTGTTCATTTTGCATCTGTAAGATTGGCTTATAGTTTTCTTTCTTTGATGTGTCTTATTTTGGTTTTGAATGAAAATAATATTGGCTTCATAGAAAAAGTTTTGGAGTGGTTGGAGAGATGTCTCGGTGGCTAAGACTCTGCCTCGAAAGCAGAAGGTTCTTGAGTTCAGATCCGAGGTCCTACGTAAAATGCCAGGCAGAAACCATGGTGCCCTTCTGTCATACATAGCCTTCTGTCTCTGGACAAAGCCTGGGAAACTCCAGAGTGAACCAAGAAGGAAGTAGAAGCAATCCAGGATGATTCTTGAAGTCACCCTTGGTCCTCCACAGGTATATACAGTGCCCTCTGACACACACATACACACACATACACGCATGCACACAGATGCACACAAAATAAATAAAATATTTTTAAAAGATTTTTTAAAAAGAAAGAATTTAAGAGTATTCTGTTTTTCTCTATTTTATGGAATAATTTGAAGAGTCGTGGTGTTAGTTCTCTTCTGAAGGCCTGAAAGAATTCTGAACTGAATTCATCTGGTCCTGGGCTTTTTTTAGTTGGAAGACTTTTAATTATTGTTTCAATTTTATCTCTTGTTATTGGACTGTTTAATGTATCTATTTCATCTTGAGTCAATTGTGGTAGATCATATGTTTAAGAATTCATCCATTTCCTTCAGATCATCCAGTTTAAGAGATATAAAATTTTAAAGTATGTCCTTATGATTCTCTGGATTTCCCCCTTTTAATTTCTGATTTTATTTTTTTGATTCTTTTTTTGTTGTTTATTTCTTTTTTATTTTTTTAACTTTATTATTATTATTATTTCCGCTCATACAAACTTAACAGGTACACCAGTCCCCTCCCTCCCTCTACCTCCCCCCAAACCCCCCTGCTCCCCCTTCCCCTCTCCCCTCCCTCCCCATTCCCCAGTGCCCCCCCATCCCCAGAGCATCCTTTAATGTGCATGCCAAACTCTCCTCTGGATCCTCCTCTCCGATGATTTGCATTTTTTTTCTTTGATGTGTCTTATTTTGGTGATTTGCATTTTCTCTCTTCTTTCGATATTGAAGCTAAGCATTTGTCAATCTCGTTTATCTTTTCAAAAAACCAGCTCTTGTTTTGTTGATATTTTGTATTTTTTTTCAGTTCCAATTAATTGATTTCTGTTCAGATCTTAAACATTTCTTCCCATGTGCTGCTTTTAGGATTGGTTTGTTACTTTTTTTCTAAAGCTTTCAGGTGTAACATTAATTCATTTATTCGGGATCTTTCCTTTTTTGTGATGTAGGCATTTAGTGCTATAAACTTTCCTCTTAGGACTGCCTTCAATGTGTCCCACAGGTTTTGGTAGACTTCAAGGAAGTTTTTTATTTCTTGTTTTATTATGAATTTTCTTTTTTTATGAGAAATCTTTTTTATTTTATTTTTCTAGTTTTAAAAGCAAGTTGTACAAGCATATTGCTTCCTTTATCCCCTCCCTCCCATTCCTCTCCCTTCCCTTGTCTGGTAAGGACAAATCTCACTTTAGTGAGTTTCTAGATACAGTAGTCCTGCCTTGAATGGAATGTTTTGTCCAATGGTAGGCCTTCCCATCTTTTAGGTTTTTTTTCCACTCACACAAATGTAATAGGTACCCCTGTCCCCTCCCTCCCTCCACTCCTCCCTGGACCTCCCTGCTTCCTCCTCCCTTTTCCCCTTCCTTTCCCTCTCCCTTCCTTTCTCCCAGTGCCCCCTCCCCCATCTCTGAAGCATCCTTTAATGTGTGTCAAACTTTCTTCTGGGTCCTCCTCTCTGATGAGGTGTAAGGACTCAGTGGCATTTCCTAGAACTCTTTCTTGTGTTCCCCTTAAGTATAGGAACACTATTGTGACTGTTAATCCCTTGCTTCTAAGGATCCTAGTGCCTTTAGTCCATGCTAGAATTTGAGGGGTCAATGATATGTTGGTCATTGCTCAGATCATGCAGAGTCTTATTATAATTGGTTCGGCCCTAACTTGTGTGGAGTATCTTGCATATCATGACTCCTCCCATCCTTGTGCTCTTACAATCTTACCCTCCCCTCTTCCTCAAATTTCCCTGAGCTTCAAGATGGGGAGAGATTAGGCAGGCCTGATTCCAGGTGATTGATATAGAGTCTCTGATGTTCTGAATTATGATTTGTTGATTTTTTTTTCTGTTTTGCTGCTCCTGCAATTCCCTTGACTTCATCCTGATGGGTATTGGATGTCACCCCCTGGCCAGAGATAAAAAGCTGTTAAAATAGGTTCATACAACCACTCTGGTGAGCCATCTAGCAATCTTAAAGAAGTTAAAGATTAAAATGCCATATGACCCAGCTATTCCACTTTTGGGAATAACCCCCCATACAGCAAAAATTCACCTCGATAGTACAAACACGACCATGTTCATAGCAGCACTGTTTACAATAGCAAAGTCATGGAATCAACCCAAATGTCCAACAGTTGATGAGTGGATAAGGAAAATGTGGTACATTTATACAATGGAATACTATTCAGCCATCAAAAATGAAGAATTAATGCAATTTGCCGGGAATTAGATGGAATTAGAAATAATTATATTGAGTAATGTATCCCAGACACAGAAAAGTAAGTGCCATATGTACTCCCTAATAGGTGGCTCCTAGTACCAAGCCCACATTGAGACACTCAACGGTAAACCTATGTAATACAGTAATTGCAAGGATTATGAACAGGAGGGATGGGGTTGGAGGGCCACACCAGACACAAGGAGAGAGGAGACCATGCTACAGCAGAGATAATAGGCCACCATCAAGGACTGCAAGTAATTAATGAGACATCTGGTTAAGCTCACAGACTGTCCTTCCTGGTCACTTGCAAATGATGGGGTATGATCTTACCAGAAAGGGAGGGCATACAGTCTGGCAGATAGAAGGTAACCATTTTGTAATGGGAGACTGACCCACCCCTCACTGCAGTCTCCTACTCTTATTCCATCTACCTTTGAATCTATTCTTGTAATAAGAGTCTATTTTATTATGAATTTTCTGTAGAGAACACTCATCGATGTGTGACCAACTGTGAAAACCAATGTTTTTAACAAACTTTGCCTTCATAATAGTTCAACCATCATTCTCCATAAACAAAGAATAAGGGTTGTAGATGACTTAGAGGTTAAAGTCTTTGCCTCACAAAGAAAAGGACCTATTTTGGATCCTCATATCTCATGTAAAAATGCCACACAGATATGGTGGTGACTTATAATTCTGCACATAAAAGGCCGAGCCTGAAAAACTCCAGAACAAAGCAATAATGAAGTATAGCAACCCAAGATGATTTCCAATGTTATCCTTCAGTGTCCGCAGGCATACACACTCAAATGCCCTCTTGTGTTTATACACACGTGCACACGCACACACACACACACACACACACACACACACACACATTCAACATATAAATAGAAAATAACTAAGGTGTAGATGATAAGCACACAAATGATTTGAATTCTATAAGTAAAAATAATGTCTAGCAGACACCTGAAGAGTGACATGTTCCCAAAAGATACTTGTGTACATGATGGATTAAATATTTGAATTATTTTCTCAAACTTTTCCTACTACATGACATCTTCCTGGCATAAGCATAAACATCTCTGAGGACCTATGAAGATATTTATTATCCATGAGAAAGTGGTAGTTAATAAATGGTGAACTATCAGAAATCTTTTTATATAAAGTTACAAGAAGGTCAGATGACATTGTTTTCTTGTTATACAATGTATTTTAATTATAAAGCATAAGGCTAGGGAGATGGCTCAGTTATTAAAGTAAGCAGTGAAAGAACTGGAGAGATGGCTCAGGGTTTAAGCCTTTGCCTTGAAAGTAAAAGCTGAGTTCTGATCCAAAAGACCATGTAAAAAAGTCAGATGGAGCCTGGGAAATCCTAGAGCAAAACAATAAGGAAGTAGAGCAATCTAGAATGATTCTTGAAGTCATGGTTGGACCTCCACAGGCATATACAGTGACCTCTTCTACACACACACACACACACACATGCGCACGCACACACACACACAAGTGCACGCATGTGCTCATGTGCAACAAGCACATGCAATAACAAGAGAGAGACAGAGACAGAGAAAAAGAGAGAGACAGAGAGAAAGAAAAGAAAAGAAAAGAAAAGAAAAGAAAAGAAAAGAAAAGAAAAGAAAAGAAAAGAAAAAAGAAAAAAGAAAAGAAAAGGGGTTGGGGATCCTGATCAGTGGCAGACCACTTGACTAATACACTCAAGGCCCTGGGTGTATTGCCAACACTAAAAATAATAAAAATAAATGAGCAGTGCAAGCAAAAATATGGAAATTTAGATTTCCAGATCTCATGTAAAAATATAGATGGTGTAGTAACTTGCCTATAGTCACAGTGTCCAAAGACAGAGCCTGGAAATCCCGAGATTAAACTGGTGAGCCAGACTAGCTCTATAGGCAGGTCCTAGGTTTAGAGACTCATTGTCAAAGTAATCAGGTGGAAAGATTATTGACAAAGATTTCTGATACCATATTCATGCTTGCATGTTCATCCACACACATGCAAAGATGCATACATATATGTACCTACCTCATGCACACATATATGTGAAAATAGAAGAAAAACTTACAACGCACACCCAATACTAAGCAATTTCTGCTGTATGTCATAAATGTAAGTTTTTAGATATAATGGGTATGTCATCTACAGTAATTTTGCCTGATTCAAATTCAGACTCTGAGTGAAGCAGGTGGATGGAATCAGTGTCCAGCGCACAACCTCGACATGACTCATTAGAATCAGACCAGTTAACTAGCCATTTTCAGGTATCACTATTAGCTATTCAATATAATTGTAGCTGAGAACGTATTTTTCTGCCAACAAATAACTTTTTATTTACTACATGTGTAGTTCTGTGTGCTAAGTCAGAGCTATAATTAATTCCTCTTTATAATACACTTTAGGAAAGGATGTAGGAAAGGATAGGTTGATGCTTTCTGCTATTTTGCAGGCTAGTTACCAAAAAAAAAAAAAAAAAAGGAAAAAAATTCCAGTTTGACACAATACTGAACACAGGATTATCCTTAATTTTTAAGTTGGAAATAAATAATTGTGGTTTAATTTACAATGACCCTGCATGTATAGAAATGTAAGCTCTTCACTTTGGAACTTTGTTCACCCGAGTCAAAGTCATTTTCTCTACTCCCAGTGCTGCAAGTAGATCACTGAGATGCATATCTACACTCAACAGGAGATTCAATCTGTTTTTAAAGAAGAAATTTCCTCAACATAAACAAATTTGATTGCCTTAAAAAACACTTTTTGAAGTGTTCATCAAGTTGTTTAACCAAACTACTCATATTTTGAATCTTTTACTATGTTCTATGAATTATTAAATGGAAGCTCTGATGGAATATCCAGTTAATGATACACACTTATTTCTAGGAAGGATTTTTATCAATCTCTAATAATTGTTAACCAGGTTGTGAGAGTTAAAAAAAATAACACTTGGAATTTAGCTCAAGAAAATGGAAGGAATTTATATAACTTATAACAAATGGTTAAAATAAGGGTCAACAAACCCTCATCTGGAATTCATGCATACACATAAAACAGATGTTTCAAACATACTTGAAAAGATTCCTTTTGACAAAACACAAAAATTGAGATGGGAATAACAGAATTAAAAACATATTCTTCTGAACATAGAAATATAAAACTCCACAGTTAATTAATATGTCACACATCTGTATAATATCTCTAAGACAAAAATCTCTGTTTGAGAAAAACAGTCTGAAACCATTTAATATTTAGCAGTGGCCTTAGTAGCTCATCTACTGTGTATGATACTGAATTTTTGAGCCATGTTTCTTATAAGTACCCACACAGGTATACATTCATAATCAAAAAATTACTTTTGAGCTTGCAGAATGGTTCAGTGGGTAAAGCCACCTGTACTCAAGCCTAATGACCTGGAAATTGATCCTTGGGACAAAGGTGGAAGGAGGGAACTCAGTACATAATGTTATTCTCTTATCTTCACATGAGTGTTATGAGAAATATAACCCCACATTTTTCATATACATACAATAATAATAAATACAATATCAAAAGAGACAGGGGGAGGGAGATGAGGGAGAAAAAAGAAATTACTCTTTCATACTCACTCTAGTATAACCCAATAATGTCCAGACATGTTTATACATTCAAGTCTTTTTTGAGAAACAAATACATCCACAGAGAAGGAAAATAGACTTTGTTTGCCATTGTCCTCCTTTGACACTCGTTTTTTCTGACTGAAAGAATGTGATCACTTTCTACCATTCATAAGAAAAGATGATGAAACAGTTTAAAAAGGATATTAATATTATTTTCTGGGAATAGAGAAAGGAACATGGATTTGTTCAGAGGAAATAATAGCATACTTAGAGATATCAGTCACATAAACTCTTGAACAGTGTTAGTATTTGGCCAACACTCCAATATATAGGAAAGAGTGTATAGTTACAACCAGTTAGAATAGGGAGCAATTTACGTTGTCCAGAATCATGGAAACTTTGGCACATGAAATGGCTTAGGAATCTGGAGAGTATTTAGAGAGGCTGGAAAATCAAGAGTTTTAAAAAGAGTGCATTTGAGCAAGAGTCAGCAAGAGATAACCAGAAAACAAAGAAGCCAATGATTGTCTTTGATTGGTTAAAAAGAAGAGCGAGCTTGGAACAGCTGCAGAGACAAAACTAGAATCTGGATTCCCTCCTTCCATCATTAAACACCCATGGGAAGATCATGAGTAAATGAAGATAAATCTTATAGAAATACAAATCTTAGCTACATGAAAACAAAAAATCACATTCTCATGTGGGCATTATTTAGAAAGCAAGAAGAAAGACAGCAGTCTTTGAATGCCTAGGGAAAATTTTTTTAAACTCCATGTTATGGTCACCTAATTCACCATTACAAAACTCTGAGTATAATTCTGAACCTATTTACTTCTGTTTTAGAAAAGTCTAATTTCCCTCTCCACTGAAGATTAGAAGCAGGAAATTAAAAGGGATAGCTTCTAAACTCAAGCATTTGGACAGCTATAATATGTGATAGCAAACAATCTGGCAATGAAAAGGTGGCTGAAGAATTAAAACCCATAAATTGAGAGATGTGTACAACTGTTTACTTGAAACTGATATTCATTGCCTTAAAAACAACAAATCTTTTAATTAAATTACTTAATACTTCATTTGCACTTGATAATATTTTTTTCCTGTTTGAGAAACTTATGTTGTGCACTACTATGCCAAAAAGAACTGCTTAAAAATTTACCAGGAAGACTAAACTTTCTTCTGATGTCCTGAACAATTTTAGATGTTACATCCTTTCTCTTAGTGCTCCAGTGTAACATGTGATTATACTTATACAAGATATGCATAATATTTGCTTCAAGAGAGCTAAATGAAGGATATTATGCAAGTGACAGTGTCTTCCTTGTGATTTGGCCATCACATCTTTGCAGAGAAATAAAAAGAAAATAGGTAATAATGCTTAAAGGCATATGCAGCTAAGAAAATGTCCTACTTTACTAAGAAAACTGCTTAACAACACATTTTTCTTCTCATTGATTTCATATCATACAACCGGGTCTAAGTGAGCATATAAAAATGGAAATTGCTTCAAGGTAGAGTACAATCCCAGTAGAGTGATCATATTCTGCTGTTTTTCTGTGTTAACCATTAGCTAGCAAAGAACTGTAGGTGTTCAGGTCTAATCTAGAGTCACAATTATACTCTTCGCCATACCATGTGGCTGGAGAAACAGATGAGAATGATACATGGCTTTAAGACTCCTAAGTGGTTCTTTGAGAATAAATGTTATGATACCTAAAATTGATAAGGAATAAAATTCATACTGCATTTTTGAGTACTTAGCATTCTTGGGTACCATTCTTTCTTGTTCCTTAAGTGAAACTTTTTTTTTGAGAGTTCTAGTTTGCAGAACTATTGCTATTGTTATTTTAAAACTGAGGCACTATGACTAAGAGATTAAGTAAATTGACTATGTTCACAAAGATGGAAAAATGAGACTAAATTCAAAAGCATGTATATCATATGGAAACTTTTTGGTATTTTATTTATTGGTATTTCTCTATTTTTTTAATCATCCTATATTTCAATCAAATGATAAGATTTGTTTAAAAATTATAGAGTTACCATAATGATGCACTGACATCTTGTTAATCATTGCTCTCTGCTATTTCATAATTATGAAAAAAAAAGAAATATACTAGAATTCAAAACCAGAAATTTCTACACCAGAAACCTGCAGTCTCTTCAAGGTGTATGTCAAGTATTGACATCTTAAAGGCCTTCATTATATTATAACTGCTTACATATTTAACAAGTTAAATATAGCCACATGAACAACTGTTGAGATTTGACAGTTTCTTTCTTACTGTGACATTCAAAATACTTTTGATTATAAAGGAGAGAAACCAAGTCAAATAACTTAGGTTAATGTGATCTAAAATGTTAAGTTTTTATTAGCTTCAGATAAAACTTGATATAGGTACATGAACAATGTAGTTTGTGTTTTCTTTATCTTTCAACTTGGATTTCCCCGTATATTGTCTTTATGCCCATGCGGAAATCAAGTTTTAAAAAATAACTATTAGCAGATCTAGGTTTAGCAGCTGCAGAAAAAAAAAAATGAGTTTCTTTTTCCTGGTTTTTTCAGCAGCAAAAAACTAGCTCTGGTGTTCAGGAATGTAACTGGCCTGCATTTGAACTAGTTTCTATGTCTAGGACATATATTACTCTGAATTATTATGTACCAACCATTATCTCCAGTTCAGTCCTGCTGACCCTCCCCCCCCAATCTGATCCCCCATGTATCTCAAATTAACTAGGGGTAGAGGATGGTTGCCCAAAGAAGTCAATTTTACCCCAATTCAGGAAAATGGATGTTATGCTGGGATGAACTACAAATGTCCATCATATCCATTATAGAACTATGGCATATTAGAAAAAAAGTGTCATCTTGTCATATAACAGAAAATTTGATGTCACATCAAAATAAATTTCCTGTGATGAATTATACTGTGATGAGTAAGGCAAGAAGACAATGAATACTTTAAAGTCTCATTGAAGGAACACTGTATAGACACAATATCATCAACTGAAAACTTAATGTGACCATCAGAAGGATGTTGCTTATTTGGACAAAGGAAACCTTTGGCACAGAGGACAAACACGCTACTCCTAGTATATTTTTCCATGCTCTAGTCTACAGATAGAAGCCATGGGTCATACTTACAGGAAAATTATCAAGTATGTATGTACCAGACTTTGTAGCTGTGCAAATAAATAAAAAATGAGACTATCATGTGTCTATATGAAGATAAACCATGAAGGAACTTCAGTACTGTTCTACACAGAGAATTTATTCTAATTTTATTATATTGATCACACTTTCCATTCATTAATAGTTGCAGTTATTTGGGCCAGGGATATATATAGCTCAGTTGAAATAGTACTTGTCCAGCCATGCATAAAGCATGTGCTGCATCCTGAACACTGCATAAAACAAAACATGGCAGTACATACCTGCAATCCTAGCACTTGAGTTTTTGACGTTTTGACCTATTCAAAGGTGTGAGTGGGGTACTGAAGTATCCTACTCTCTCTATGTTTAGGTTAATTAATTGTTTTGCCTCCAATAGTATCTGCTTATAGAATTTGGGTGTTCCTGTGTTTGGTACATATATGTTTATGATTGTAGTATCCATCTAATAGAATGTTTCGTTAACTAAGAGATTATACTTTTTTAAATCTCTTATGGTTTCCTTTGGTTTGAAGTCTATTTTGTCCAGTATTAAGATGGCAACTGCTGCTTGTTTCCTATTTCCATTTGCATGGAGGATCTTAGACCCTCCTTTCACCCTGAGAAAGTGTCTACCCTTCATGGAGGCAGAGAATTGATGGGTTATGGTTTGATCCATGCATAAACCTGTGTCTCTTAATTGGAGAGTTGAGCCCATTAACATTTAAAGTTATTAATGAAAGGTGTTTAGTGGTTCCAGATATTTTGCTGATCTTTGGTATTTGCATTTTTAGTCCCTAATTTAGCTCTTGTACTGGCATTTATTCCCTTTAACTTTTTGGTGCGTTTATCCTTCTATCTTGTGTATTCCTTCCAGTAGTCCCTATAGCCCTGGCTTAATAACAATATAGTCTTTTAATCTGTTTATGTCATCGAATGTTTTTCTTTCACCCTCTATTATGATCAACAGTTTTGCTGG
This sequence comes from Typhlomys cinereus, assembly GCA_023101885.1. Lineage (NCBI taxonomy): Eukaryota > Metazoa > Chordata > Mammalia > Rodentia > Platacanthomyidae > Typhlomys > Typhlomys cinereus. The sequence continues at coordinate 1,107,146 of JALPQD010000376.1, read as the reverse complement.
ATATAATAGTCTGGGTTAACATTTGCATTGAAAATTTATAGTTTGCATTGAAAAGTTAGTTGCTATTTTAATAGGGTTGAATCTGTGTTACTTGGTCCTTCTGTGTTACAGGTCTTAAGATCTTATCTTTAATGTATGTATTTGGTGTGCATCTATCATATGCCATGGGATGCTTCTTTTTTTGTTCTGCATACTTGATGCTGTATATGCCTCTCGAATCAGTATGGGTATCTCTTTTCTTAGGCCAGGATTGATAAAAGACAGATGACTGGATCACAAGAATTGTCTAGGAATATTTGTCAAATAAATTGAATGTACTTAATATAGGGTTTCACACATTATAAATACTTAATAACAATAGATTATAGCTGTTATTATTTCAAGATATAAGCATAAATAAAGGTTTATACAAAAATAAGGTATTCAGTAAAAGAATGCTCAGTAATGAGTATTAGAAATGAAATACTTGATTTCACTGCAAAGAAGATATTTAATATATTTAAACTTAAGGATTGTTTTTATTACTAAGGAAGAAATTACAAAATTATTTTAATACCTTTCACAGAATTTTACTATACTTTTAATGAAAGGATTTTATGTAGTTCAAAAACTGAAGCAAATATTGTGATTATAACTATACTGGTGCAAATGGAAACAGTATTTAAAATTGATTTTTATCAAGAACTTTTCAGAATTTCACTTTTCATAAGCTTACATAGATTGTGAGGTAATTTTTAAGCCGAAGACACAGTTTGTTGTTATTATTAAAAAAAGAACTGAAATGGGGACACAGCCACTACTGAGCTCACATCTTAAGTATTTACATACTTTTCTTGGCAGCCTTAATATTCTATGCCTCTGAGCTGTTTTGCAGACAAAATATCATCCAAGATTAGTAATGCAGATATTCTTTCACATCAGTGACAAGTTCTTTCAGGAGCTTACATAAGTTCACAGTAAAATTAGTTTCATTCAAGAATGAATTCCACAGAGCTCTAATCGGATAAATTGATGCTAATGTTACTTTTTAATTATTTAAATGCTAAAGATGTCCAGATACTATCATTTATATGAACAATGTTTCTACAGTGATATGACTTTGGGGAGTCTTTTTTTAAAAATGTAGAAAAATCATAGATATAGAAAAAACTCAATGTACTAGTTTCAATAACAGTGCCTCATTAGGATTGAAATGCTCCTTTCCAAGTTGTCTGACATAGAATGTGACAGAAGAGTTTAAATAGAGATATCAGTTGACTGGAGTTTGCTTCATTCTTTTGTTCAATCCACAACTCATTATTGTGCATCTAGTGTGTAGTATGCATCAGGCATTTTTCTAGGTTCTAAGTAAATAGGGGTAAGCAATACAAATATCTAGCCTTCTACAAAATATATACTTTGCTTGGCAAGACAGACAAGAAATTGTTAGACACTTTTCATAATTCCAATATATAGGGGAGTACTAGTCTAAAGGTAAGATGAATTGGGGAGAGTGAGTGGTCAGAGAAAAACTCCCAGAAGAAGTGATACCCGAGGAAAGACTTAAATAAGGAAGTAGGCCATGCAATCTTCAGACAGCCCAGCCAGAAAGTGCAAAGGCTCTAAGGTAATAAAAGCACATCCTGTTCAAGAAACTGAATGGTCATAGTGACTAGAACAAAGTAACCAGATGAGAAGAAGAAGAATGCTGTTAAGAATTGACAGGGCACTTTTCTTCCCCTGACCTGGACCAGGGTGGACTCCCTGCTCCTCAGAATTTAACAAAGTTGAGAGAAAAACCAAGCAAAGGACTAGGGGACCAACACCATTCATCTGAAGTCCTTTAAATTCATCCCATCACATGGGAGAGAATCTTCATATCCAGCTCTAAGATAAGTAAACCCTTTTTACCACCTTGTTCCTCTCGATTATTAGTTACTGTAGTTTAACATTTCCATATAGCCACCCCAAACCCCATACAACTTAACCATTTGCCCTCACATATCACCAAGGAAGTAAACTGAAAAAGTGTACTACCATACTAATCTTCATTCCCTGTCTCCTAAACCTGAATTAATTTATGTACTAACAGTCCAATCCCTCATCTAGGAAATAACACCAACACCAGACAAGCATACCCAACTTGAAGGCCAACACTAGCAATAACTGCTGAAGTGTAGTAATACTGTCTAATTCAGTTCAATTAAAAACACACAGAAACAAAAAGGTCATAAGAGAAAAAACAAATATGCCCATGTCACAATGCAAATCCGTGAGAAACAAAAACCAAGACAATAAATCTTCTACCAAAAGAATGAACCCTATATGATAGGATCCAAGCAGCATAAACTCACAGAAAATAGCCAAGAAAGCCATACCCAAGATAATGATTTTCAAAGCCTGATTTTTACTATGATCAAAACAATGAAAGAAGTCTGGGAGGGGTTAAATAATCACATCAACAACTTTGAACAGGAACAAAACAGGCATTGGAGGAGATGAGAAAAGCAGTTGAAGAAACAAAAATAGGCATAGAGCAGTTAAAACAATCTCAAGCAGAGTTAAAACTCGTACTAAAAGACAAACTATCTTCAACAGAACTCAACAGAGAGTCTTATCAGAAGAACTAATGAAGAAAATAAAATATCAGATCTTGAAGACACAGTGGAAGAACTAACCATTTCAACTGAAGAGGTTGTTAAAGCCAAAAAAATACTTGAGAGGAATATTCAAGAGTTATGGGATACTTTGAAGAATCCTAACATGCACATTCATGGAATACCAGAACAAGAATCCCAAAATACCATACCCGAGGAAATTTTTCAAATTATCATAAAGGAAAACTTTCCACATCTAAAGAAAGAGAGACCCATCCAAATCCAAAAGGCATTTCACACCACAAAGAGATATGACCCAAATAGAAATTCACTACAGCAAATAATAACCAAAACACTACACATACAAGACAAAAAGAATGTGCTGAGAGGTTCAAGAGAAAAAAAACAAGTCACTTTTAAAGATAAACCTATAAAATTAACAAATGATTTTTCAATGGAAACAGTAAAAGCCAGAAGAGCTTACAGAGACATACTTCAAGAATTAAATGAGAACAAATGTCAACCCAGGCTGATATATCCAGCAAAACTATCAGTCGTGATTGAGGGTGAAAGAAAAATTTTCCACCATAAAGACAAGTTGAAGGCTCATGTGACCACCAAACCAGGCCTTCAAAAACTGTGAGAAACGATACTCAAGCTTCAAGAAAAGAACAAGCACATCCAGGAGGACAGAAGGGAGGTATAATACCACCACAAACTACAAGTTGAATAATACACTTATGAAAGCCACTAAACACAAAAAGTGTCAGGAATTAAAAGTAATTTCTCCATTATAATACTAAATGTCAATGGAATTAACTCACTAATCAAAAGACACAGGTTGTAAATATGGATTAGAAATCAAAACACATCCATCTTCTGCCTTTAGGAGCACATCTCACCACAAAAGATAGGCACATTCTAAAAATAAAAGGCTGGTCAAAAATTCTTCAGACTAATGGAACCAGGAAACAAGCAGGTGTAGCAATTATGCTATCTAACAAAGTGGACTTCAAGACAAAGAAAATCACAAGAGATACAGAAGGATACTACATTTTAATCACAGGAACAATTCATCAGGAAGACTTCACAATACTGAACATATACACACCTAATATGGGCTCCTCCACATTCATTAATCAAACACTACAACGTCTAAAGCAAGAAATCAATCCCAAAATGATAATATTTGGGGATTTAATACTACACTCTCAACATGGGATAGATTAACAGGTCAAAAACTCAACAGAGATACGTTGGAACTAACTCAAACCCTTACTGAAATGGACCTTACAGATCTCTATCGAACCTTCCATCCAAGCACCAAGAATACACATTCTTCTCAGCAGCCCATGGAAATTTTGCCGAAATAGACCACATATTTGGCCCCAAAACAAATTTCCACCTATACAGGAAAGTTAAAATTATAGCCTGTGTCCTGTCAGACCACCATGGTCTAAAGCTTGACATCAACAACACAACAAATAGCAGAAAATACACTGACTCTTGGAAACTAAACACTATGATGCTGAATGAGAAATGGGTTCAAAAAGAAATCAAAAAGGAAATCAAGATTTCCTAGAGGCAAACGATAATGACAATACACATATCAAAATCTCTGGGACACAATAAAAGCTATTCTAAGGGGTAAATTTATATCCTTAATGCCTATATAAAAAATGGAAACATCACAAGTAAATAACAATGCAGCTTAAAGCTTTAGAGACACAACAGCAAATCCATGCCAAAAGCAGTAGAAGAGAGATTAGCAAAATCAGAGGAGAAATACCAAAACTGAGATAAGGAAGATGATACAAAGAATCAATCAGACAAAAAGCTGGTTCTTTGAAAAACTCAACAAGATTGATACACTCTTAGCTAAATTAACAAAAATTAAGAGAGGGGAAACCCAAATTAACAAAATCAGAAATTAAAATGGAATTATCACAACTGATACCCAAGAAATTCAGAGAATTATAAAGTACTACTTCAAAAACATACTCCATGAAAGTTGATAACCTGAAAGAAATGGATGAATTTCTGAGCAAACAAAACATCCAAATTGAATCAGTAAGTTCTGAGTTATTTAAATAACTATAACAAATGAGGAAATTGATGAAGTAATCTCAAATCTTCCAACCAAAAAATGTCCTGGGCTAGATAGACTCAGCACAGAATTCTACCAGACATTTAAAGAACAACTAACACCAATACTCCTTAAACTTTTCCATAAAACAGCAAAGGAAGGAACACTTCCAAATTCTTTTTATAAAGCTAATATCATACTAATCTCAAAGCCTAATAAAGATGCACTTAAAAAAAGAAAACTACAGGCCAATCTCTTTGATGAACATACACCCAAAGATTCGCAACAAAATCTTGGGAAATCAGATTCAAAAACATATCAAATAGATCATTCACTGTGATCAAGTAGGATTTATTCCAGGCATACAAGGTTGGATCAACATACACAAATCAATAAATTTAATCCATCATATAAATCAATCCAAAGTCCAAGACCACATGATACTTTTTTTTATTTCTTTTTTTTTAAATTTATTTCTTCTTTTTTTTAAATTTTATTATTTATTCAATTGTGTATGTGTGTGTGCGTGCACGCACGTGCGCCTGTATGTATGTGTGTGTGTGTAGAACCACGGACGAATTCGTGAACCACCATGGACGCCTCCACCTCCTCCTTGTTTACTCTGTCTGCCCTGGGATTCACAGGCTCCACCCTACCAGGACCAGAAACGTAGGCCGCCCCTGCTTCCTCCTGGCATCTATACGTGGGGTCTAGGATCCGAACTCAGGACCTTCTACTCATACAAAGTTGATAAGTACCCCATTCCCCTCCCTCCCTCCACCCCTCCCTAGTTCCCCTTGCTCCCTCCCCCCTTTCCCTTTTCCTTTCCCCCCTCCCTCCCTTTCTCCCAGTGCTCCCCCCCCCCATTCCTGGAGCATGTGCATGTCAAACTGATGCTCTTGATAGATGCAGAAAAGCTTTTTTTATAATTTTCTCTTTTTTTCCATTCATACAAACTTAATAGGTACCCCATTCCCTTCCCTCCCTCCACCCCTCCCTGGATCCCCTTGCTCCCTCCCCCCTTTTCCCCTTCCTTTCCCCCCTCCCTCCCTTTCTCCCAGTGATCCCCCCGTTCTTGGAGCATTCTTTAGTGTGCATGTCAAACTTTCCTCTGGGTCCTCCTCTCTGATGAGGTGTAAGGACTCAGTAGCATTGCCTAGAGCTATTTCTTGTGTTCCCCTTTAGTATAGGAACACTATCGTGGCTGTTAATCCCTTGCCTCTAAGGATCCTAGTGCCTGTGATCCATGCTAGACTTTGGGGGGTTAATAATATGTTGGTCATTGCATAGGTCATGCAAAGTCCTATTATGATTACTTCGGCCCTAACTTGTGTGGAGTATCTTGCGTATCATTGCTCCTCCCCATCTTTAGGCTCTTACAATCTAATGCCCCCTCTTCCGCAAATTTCTCTGAGCTTTAGGATCGCCTGGTTCCTTGTGATTAATGTAGGATCTCTGACGTGCAGAAAAACTTTTGACAAGAACCAACATCCTTTTATGATCAAAACCCTAGGGACAGTTGGAATGGAAGGAACTTATATCAACATAATAAAAGCTGTATACAACAAGCCATCAACAAGGATTATACTCAATGGGGGAAAAGTTGTAGCATTCCTGCTTCGATCAGGAACTAGACAAGTCTGTCAACTCTGACCACTTCTATTCAATGTTGTACTTGAAGTCTTAGCTAGAGCCATAAGACAAAAGAGGGAGATAAAGGGATTCAAATTAGAAAGGAAGAAGTCAGATATCTCTATTTGCAGATGACATGATCGGTATACCTGAGTAATCCTAAAAACTCCACCAGGAAATCCCTGAAAGTAATACATAAGTTCGGCAGGGTGGCAGGGTACAAAATAAATTGTGCAAAAATCAGTGGCTTCCTATACACCAAGGAAGAAGAAAAGTAAAAAAGTCCTAAGAAAAATAGCCCCTAATGAAATACCCCAAAGTATAAATCTAACCAAAGAAATGAGAGACCTTTATAATGACAACTTTAAAACCCTAAAGAAAGAAATTACAGAAGACACCAGAAGGTGGAAAGACCTCCCATACTCCTGGATCGGCAGAATCAACATCATAAAAATGACCATCCAACCAAAAACAATATATAGATTCAACACATACTAATCAAAATCCCAAAGCAATTCTTTAAAGAAATTGACCAAACAGTCTCAAAATTCATATGAAAGCCAAAAGGCCCAGGAGAGCAAGAACAATCCTGAATAACCACTAGAACCAACACCCAACGAATGGGATCTTATGAAATTAAAGAGCTTCTGTTCAGCTAAAGAGTTTATAAACTGAGTATGAAGGCAACTCACAGAATGGGAGAAAATCTTCACTAACCACATATCTGATAGAATTCTATTATCCAGAAGTGCACAAAGAACTTAAAAAACTAAACACCAAGAGATAAGTGGCCCAATTAAAAAATGGGCCTTGAAACTCAAAAGAAACTTTTTCAGGGATGAAACTGCTATGCCTAACAAATATCTAAAAAATGCCCCACATCCCTAGCCATCAGGGAAATGTAAATCAAAACTTCCCTGAGACATCATCTCACCCCAGTCAGGATGGCAAAAATCCACAAAATAAACAACACCAAAGTCTAGCATTTGCTAAAGGCACTAGGACCCTTGGAGGCAAGGGATTGACAGCCACAGTAGTGTTCCTATACTTAAGGGGAACACAGGAAAGGGTTCTGGGAAATGCCCCTGGGTCCTTGCACCTCATCAGAGAGGAGGACCCAGAGGAGAGTTTGGCATGCACATTAAAGGATGCTCCGGGGATGGGAGGGGAAGGGGAGGAGAAGGGGGCATAGAGGGGTGGAGGGGTGAAGGGAGGGAGGGAACTGGTGTACCTGTTAAGTTTGTATGAGTAGAAATAAAAAAAATAAAATAAATATGGAAAAAAAAAGTTTAAGATTGAAATGCCATATGACCCTGCTATACCACTACTGGGAATAATCCCTCATAATGCAGAAATTCACTACAGTGACATGAGCACAACCATTTTCATTGCAACACTATTTACAATAGCAAAGTCATGGAATCAATCTAAATATCCAACAGTTGACAAATGGATAATGAAAATATGGTACATTTATGCAATGGAATACTATTCACCCATCAAAAAAGATAATTTAATGAAATTATCGGGGAAATGGATGGAATTAGAAGAAATTATATTGAGTGAAGTATCCCAGACACAGAAAGTTAGACACCATCAACCACCTAGAACTAGGCCAGCCTAATCTCTCCCCATCCTGAAGCTCAGGGACATTTGCGGAAGAGGGGACGGTAAGATTGTAAGAGCAAAAGGATGGGAGGAGCAATGATTTGCAAGATTCTCCACACAAGTTAGGGCCAAAGCAATCATAATAGGACTTTGCATGCCCTGTGCAATGTCCAACACACTACTGACCTCACAAAGTCTAGCATCTGCTAAAGGCACCAAGATCCTTGGAGGCAAGGGATTGACAGCCACAGTAGTGTTCCTATACTTAAGGGGAACACAGGAAAGGGTTCAGGGAAATGCCACTGGGTCCTTGTACGTCATCGGAGAGAAGGACCCAGAGGAGAGTCAGGCATGCACAATAAAGGACTCTCTGGAAATTGTGGGGGGCACTGGGGGATGGGGAGGGAGGTGTGAAGGGAGAAGGAGTAAGGGGTTCGGGGGGAGGAGGAGGGAGGGAAGGAACTGGTGTACCTAATAAGTTTGTATGAGTGGAAATAATAAAGAATGTATATAATAAAAAAAGAAACTAAAAGAAAACCAAAAAAAAAAAAAGTTAGACACCATATGTACTCCCTAATAGGTGGATCCCAGTTCCAAACCCACTTAATGACATATTCAAAGGTAAATCTCTGTTAATACCTCCTGTAATCACAAAGGATTATAAATGGGAGGGAAGGGGAAGGAGGGCCTCAAAATAAAAGGAGATGGGGGATCATGCTTCAGTAGAGAAAATAAGTCACCATCAAATATTGCATGTAAGTAATGTGACATCTGGTGCAGCTCACTCTTGCTTCCCTTCCTGGTCACTTGTGACTGAACAAGTTTGATCTCACCAATCAGGGAGGGTATACAGACTGGCAAATAGACAGGAACCATCCCACAGATGGGACACTGACCCACACACACACACTGCTGTGTCCTACTCCATCTACCTTTGGTCTCCTCTTATATTAAGATCTTCATTTAAACAGTCTTTTATCTTTGGTTAGGAGGTGACTTTCCATACCAATCGGGATGCAGCCAAGGGCAATGCAAGAATAGCAAAACTAAAAACAACAACCAACCATAATTCAGAACACCAAAGACCCTACATTATTCACCTGGAACCAGACCAGCTAAATTTCTCCCCATCCTAAAGCTCAGGGAACCTTGCAGAAGAGGAGCAGCCAGACTGTAAGAACCTAAAGAGATGGGGAGGACCAACAATATGCAACGTACTCCACACAAGTTAGGGCTGCAACAGCCAGAACTGTACTTTGCCTGACCTGCACAGTAGCTGACATATCAATGACCCCGCAAAGTCTAGCATGGATCACAGGGGAGAAGCTCCAGGCAGTAGGATCATTAGAAGCAAAGGATTAAACAGTTATAATAGACTTCCCATACTAAGAGAGAGCCCAAGAAGGGGCTCCGAGCTATCCCACTGAGTCCTGAATCCTTACTAGGGTGAAGGACTCAGAGGGAGTTTTGGCATCCACACAAAAGGATGCTCCAGTGGATGGAAAGGAGGAAAGTGGAGGCACAGGGAGAAGGGGAAGAAGGCAAAGGGGCGAAAGGAAGGGGGAGAATGCAATGGGGGATGACTGGGGAGGGAGGAGGGAGAGGACTGAGGTACCTATTGAGCTTGTATGATTGGGAAAAAAATAAAATGTGAGAGAAAAAAAAGGAGTTGAGAAGGCAAATATTATGGCGCCTGTGGTCATCTTAAGGCACTGGGTTCACTTTAGTCGTATCAAGAAGCTGCAGAACACATGGAATAGGAGAATGTCAAGACAAGCAGAGTGGAAGCAAGACTCCACAGAGGTCATTTCAGCAGGCTAAGATTTGATGTTATTTCATCATTAGAATGCTGCTTTTTTCTGCCTAAATTTATAAAATGAAAAACAATTATTACAATAACAGTTAGCTTTTTCACTGAAGTGGCATAAATGCAGCTAGAATAAAAATACCTGCTTCTGTTTGACAATAGGGAATCTGCCTGTATGAAGTGCCAGCTTACAGTTCATAGTGGAGGGTAAATTAGGGAAGAGTATGAGCATTGAGAATATTCTGAAATACATATACCACCTTACCTGCTTTCCTCTCCCTCTACTGACCTCCTGACTCCTGGATGCTGTTATGAATGAAGAAACAAGGACTGTAACTAGTAGAGCATCCTCTTCCACGGGAGAATGCTGCCATCTGGAGGTTTCCAGAATGAAAACTAATGCAGCCCCACATTCATGCACATACACATTTACACATGCATGTGAACACTCACATGTACACTTTCATACACACATACACATATTCACTCACAAATGCACACTCACATACATTCGATCAAATACACATGCACACACACTAATACATGTGTATACATTCGCACATATTTGCAGTCATACACACACATGCACTCACACATACATATACCACTGTTTGTTTCTGTATGTCACACAAGTTATTTTGGGGGGGAATCATAAACTCATTAACTTATAAGAAGCAAGGCGTTGTCCAGTCTTTCTTAGAAAGACTCACTGTATTAAATGAAACCTATTACAGGTGGTGGGCCATACATTTTTACATATTTACAGCCCTGTGGTCTATACATTCATTGCTAGTACAGAATAGAATCTTTATTCCTGATGCAGCTCTTACCTATATCACAGGGAGGCACAGGTGTCAACTTGACAGTTGTGGTTCAAGTTCTGGGCACATTTGTAGATAATTGGTAGTTGAGTTAAGCCCAGAGTGAACCTGCAAAAGACTGTTCAGTTGATGGGGAAGGCCCAGCCTAAGGTGGGTGGGACTAGTTCCCAGGCAGGTGAATAAAATGGAGGGAACTATTTGAGACAAGAGCATTCTTGAGTATACTTGAGTATAAATGCTGGTCTGGCATTTATCTGGCATCTCTCTCAGCTGTTAAATGAATATGGTGTGGCTAATCCCTCAGCCCTGGTGTTGGCTTGAACTCTTCTGCTAAGATGCACAAATAACTGTAACTAGACTATCCTAAGAGAAAGTAAACCCCTTATTCCCATAAGCTGTTTGGTGGTAATTTATCAGCAACAATGAAGGCAAACAGCAATACCCTATCTCTTGCATGATTATTGACCTACTCAGGCTTTTACTTTATTTAATTTTGATCATTTATATTTTTTCTTTTTTAATTATACTTTTTTTTGCCTAATCATACAAGCTCAATAGGTACCCTCCTCCTCTCCCTCCTCCCTTGCCTCCCCCCATGGTCCCCCATTGCATTTCCCCCCATCCTCTCCCTCCCTCTCACCTACCTTTCCTCCCTTCCCCCTCCTGGCACCTTCTGCTTCCTTCTATCCCCCAGAGCCATTTATGTGGGTGCCAAACCTTCCTATGAGTTGTCTACACTAGTGACACTGAGTCTCCTTCTTAGGCTGTCTGATAGCATGGGAACTGTATTATGATTGTTTAACTTATTGACTCTAAGGATCCTACTGCCTGAAGCCTTCTCCCCTGTGATTCCCTACTAGACTTTGGGGGGGTCATTGATATACCAGCCATTGTGCAGGTTAGATAAAGTCCAATCGTATTGTGGCTATATCCTGACTGCTGCAGCCCTGACTTGTGTGGAGTATCTTGCATATCATTGGTCCTCCCTATCTTTAGCTCTTACGATCTTGCCACTCCCCTCTTCCACACAGTTCCCTGAAGTTTAGGATGGGAAGAGGTTTGGCTGGTCTGGTTCCAGGTGAATAATGTAGTGTCTTTGGTGTTCTGAATTATGGTTGATTGTTGTTTTCAGTTTTAGTGTTCCTGCACTGCCCTTGGCTGCATCCTGATTGCTATTGAAAGTCACCTCCTAACCAAAGATAAAAGTCTGTTTAAATGAAGATCTTAATGTAAAAGGAGAGTCAAAGGTAGATGGAAGAATAGGAGTAGGACACAGCAGTAAGAGTGGTCGGTCTCCCATTTGCCAGTTGGTTACCATCTAACTGTCAATTCCTGTATCCTCCCTGGCTGGGGAGATCAAACCTGTTAAAGTGAAGATGAAGGGAAGTAGGAGTAAGCTGCATCAAATGTCTCCCTACTTACATGTAGTATATGACTGTGGCCTAATTTCTCTACTGAAGTGTGGATCCCTATCTCCCTTTTTTTTGAGGTACTCCTTCTCCTTCCGTCCTGTTTATAATCCTTTGTAATTACAGCAGGTATTACAGAGATTTATTTTTCAATATGACATTAAGTAGGTTTGGAACTAGGATCCACTTATTAGAAAGTATATATGGCATCTAACTTTCTGTGTTTGGGATACTTTAGTCAATATAATTTCTTCTAATTCCATCCATTTCCCAGAAAATTTCATTAAGCATCTTTTTTTAATAGATTTCCATTATATAAATGTAGCACATTCCCATTATCCATTCGTCAACAGTTGGGCATTTGGGTTGACTCCATGACTTTCTATTGTAAATAGTGCTACAATGAACATAGTTGTGCTCCTGTCACTGTAGTGAATTGCTGCATTTAGGGGATTATTCCCAGTAGTGGTATAGCAGAGTCATATGGCATTTCAATTCTTAACTTTTTTAGAAATTGCATATTGATCTCCAAAGTGGTCGTATAAGCCTGCATTCCCACCAGCAATTTATGAGGGTTCCCTTTTCTCCACATTCTCTCCAGCATTTGGTGGTGTTTATATTGTGGATGTTCACCATCCTGAGCAGGGTGAGATGATACCTCAGGGTAGTCTTGATTTGCACATTTATATTTTTCAAAGTAAATAATTTCCAGACTTTCAAATACATTGTTACAGATTTGTGTAAAATATTCTTATATGAAGATGTTAGCATCTTATTTGTCTATACTATGTATGAATTTAAAATTTTATATTACCCTTTTACTTCCTTCTTTCATGTAAGAATTTTATTTTTTCAATGTTATGCTGCTGTTATGAACTCATATGCTAGGCAAGTGCCACACACAAACAGAATCCCCAATCTTATTGTACGAGTTTTGAGTAGCATAATGACATATTTGGAATATTCTCCAAGAAAACAACACTGATGATGAGAATGGATTGATGGAGAGAAGTACAGGAACACTATTTAGAGAGCCACTATATCATCTCAAATTGTGATGGCTAACATCTGAACTATGGAGAGGTGAATTTAAAAAGATTCTGTGCAATAGAATCAGCAATAATCTTACCTATAATGTGCTCAAAAAAGAAATGGATTTATATGATACTTCAGTTTCTTGTCTAGGAAATTGTCTCTTGTGGAGAAAAATGACTTCTTTTAAAGATATTTAATTTTAAGTGATAGAAGGATTGCCATGTGAAAATGTCCAGCATCATCTAGAAAAGTAAGTCCAAACCAGAAGTGATAGCAAGACTGTGAGATACACTAGAGTAGAAAGAGAGAGAGAGAGAGAGAGAGAGAGAGAGAGAGAGAGAGAGAGAGAAGAGAGAGAGAAGAAAGAAAGAAAGAGAGAGAGAAAGAAAGAGAGAAAGAAAGAAAGAAAGAAAGAAAGAAAGAAAGAAAGAAAGAAAGAAAGAAAGAAAGAAAGAAAGAAAGAAAGAACCCAACTAAAAATGGACAAATTTTCAAGAATGAAGAGGAATAAATAAATGCATAGGACGATAGTTAACAGTGTTAGTTGTTGGGGAAAATGCTAATTAAAACCACAATGAGCTTTCTCCGTGTCCATCAGAATGATCGAAAAACAAAAATGATGACAATAATAAATACTAGGAAGACAGTGCATCTCTTATTCATTACTGATAAGAATATAAAAATGAAACAACCACTTTGAGAAATAATTTGGCAGTTTCTTCTGAAACTAAACATTCATCTGCCATATAACCCAACTGTCACACTCCTGGGCATTCATCCCAGAGCAATGAAAACTTATATTCATACAAAAACCTGTACAGAATATTCATAGAAGTTTCATTTGTAACACTAAAAACTAAAGAAAACAAAATGTCCTTCACAGGTGAATATCAAACATACCCTGGAACATGAATGAAATCAAGTGTCATTCAACAACTGAACAACCAAAGAAATGACATCTTCTGAAAAATACCAGTCTCTGCACAGATAGCACTTATAGCCCATTCTTAAAAAGACAAAAACACAGACGTGGAGATTAGTGGTTTCAAGGGGATGGAAGAAAGTTGTTTGAAAGTAGCATAGTGAGTCTTTTGCAGTAAAATAGTTCTATATATTGACAATAGGGATTTATGCAGATATGCAGATGGAACAAAATTACATAGAAATTTACACACACACACACACACACACACGTACTTCACAGGACTAAAAACCATATAAGCCATATAAATTAGTACTATAGGGAGAAATTGAGTGAAGATATACTGGGTTCTTCGTATTGTTCGAGGAACTCCCTAGGAGTCAATAGTTCTTTTTAAACATTTTTTAAATTTTTTTAATTATTATTATTATTATTTATTCAACTGTGCACATGTGCATGTGTATGTGCACGCCCGTGTGTGTGTCTGTGTGTGTAGAACCACGGACGAATGTGGGAACCACCATGGCCGCCTCCACCTCCTTCTGCCCGGGGATTCACAGACTCCGCCCTACCAGGACCAGAAACGGAAGCCGCCCCCGCTTCCGCCCGGCATCTATATGTGGGATCTGGGGTCCGAACTCAGGACCTTCCGCCTGCAAGGCGGAGGCTTAACCCCTGAGCCACTTCTCCAGCCCCTTTTTAAACATTTTTTTAAGAGCAGCTAAGATAGTTCAGAGAATTAGATGCTTGAAAACTTGGTGACCTGAGTTCAATATTTGGAAGCCTACACCGTGGAAAAAAGGTTATCCTCTGACCTCCATCCATGCACAATAGAATACATTCATTTCTCTGCTTCTGTTTCTGTCTCTGTCTCTTTCTCTGTCTCTGTCTCTGTCTTTGCTTCTCTCTCTCTCTCTTTCTCTTTCTCTCTCTCTCTCTCAGTATTTAAAAATTAAAGAAAATATTTCTTTAATTTTTAAATTTATTTTTAGTGTGAGTGTATGCTTGTGGAGACCCAAGTGTGACTTCAGAAGTCATCCTGGATTGCTTTTACCTCTTTTTTGCTTTGTTCTGGTTTTCTAGGCTCTGCATTCCAGAACTAGATTACAGGCCTCTGCTGTTTTTGCCTGGCAGTTTTTACCTGGAATCCAGGCTCTGAATTGAGGTCCTTCTACTTGCAGAGGCAGAGTCTTAACCCCTAAGCCATCTCTCACGCTCAAAATATTTTATAAATTAAAGAGTAAATAAATGTATTATGGCCTAGAAATGGGGATTACTAAATGTGGAAGCAATGCTTTTAAAAACCCTACAGTAAGAAACTGACAATAAAACCCTATCACTGGTGACACAACACACATTGTTCACAGGGCACAGAAACTAAACAAACAATTTTTTTAAAAAGCTGTAATTGATCTGAAAGCTTCCTCCCTACTGACCAGCTCTCATAGTAACAAAGGATTATGCAAGCTGCTGGGGGGCGGGGAAGCAACCAACAGTTTCTCATCAATCTGTGAAAATTGCAAGCTACATTAACAACCACCTTGGCAAGAAGCAACCATCAGTGCAATAGTGACATGAGTGTCAAGAGAGTAACCAACAGCTTTCTGATTGGATTTAATGCCTGCTTTTCAGAGGGAACACATTCTTGGCACTTTAACATGGGACAAGAACCTATGAAAAGGCAGGGTGATTCCAAAAGTCACCTTTAGACTTCCATAGACACACATAGTGCCTTTTCACACACACACACACACACACATGCACACATATTTTGAAGAAATAGGGACTTGCACAGCCTTGATGGACTTTTGAAAGACAGCTTAGAAATGCTACATTTTTAATGATTATTTAATTTTTTTGTTCTTAAGCATTTATCTAGGGGCCTGAAGAGGTGGCTCAGAGGTTAAGCCTCTGCCTTGCAGGCTGAAGGTCCTGAGTTCGGATCCTAAACCTCACGTATAGACTCCAGGCAGGGGGGAGGGAGGCTGCGTTTCTGGTCCTGGTAGCGGAGCCTGTGAATCCCTGGGCAGAGTAAACAAGGAGGAGGTGGAGGCGATCCATGGTGGTTCCCGAATTCGCCGTGGTTCTACACATACACATATACATACACACACACGCACGCACAATTGAATAAATAAAAAAATTATATATAAAAAAGAATTTAGTACATTCATGTAAGTGTTAAAGTTGTATATGCATAGTGATCATTTCTGTGTTGTCAATACCACACAATCACCAGAAGCACTGCTAATATCTATTAATAATATGGTGTAGTTTAAAAAAGTTAGCATGTAGATATACAGCAAAACACAATAAATCCTTTAATTAGTACTAGCTGATTATCAGGGCTTTATCTTTATAGCCTCCTAAGCATTAACTCAGGTAATTGTCACACTTCTACAGAGCATTATCCCTTTTCAATGGACAAAATGAGCCACAGAGAATTAAAGTAGCTTATCCTAGGCACTCAGCTAAGTATGAGCAATCCTTGCTTTTTACACACTGAACCATGTATGACGTATGCTGGATGTTGTAAAGTGAAACCAAAATGATTTAAAAAACTTTTATCAAAGACTGGGGCGGTTCTCTCTTGTCTCTTGTTAAGTCCTTTATACTATCCAATAAAAGAAAGAAAGAAGAAAGCTCGAAAAAAAAAAACAAAAACAAAAAACCAGGTGCAACATCATTGCTGTTCTCAGCCAGAATGCCAATGTCCTCTTTTACATCCAGCAGAGTGAATTCAAGAAGGTCCCCACTGATGCACCAGTGCACCAAGTTTCATGGATCCTCAAACCTCAGCAGAGGGACATGGAGGAGCAGCACACAGAGGTCACAAGAGGCTTTGGGTAGGAAGCTGCCATGTCCCAGAAATGCTGGAGGCAGAAAGCCCACAAGGAAATCTCCTTGGACCAGTGGAAGTTTCTGCAAGGGCAAAATCGACACAAATCAGAATGGAAACTCAGGACACTAAAATTAGCCCTGCTAGCCAATGCTGTCCTCATTCACCAGTCAAAAGGCAGGGGAGCTTTGGAGAATGATCAGCCCAACAAGGAAAATAGTCCATGAGACCCTCCTTTCAGGCTCACCACCAATGAGCTCCCCTTGAATGTGGGACAGCCTCCCAGTCAGGTAGGGAGGGCCAGAGCCAAGAAAAAGAAAAACAAGAAAGGGAAGAGGTCTGTGCTCATGCCTTAGAGTCACCTTGGTTCAAACACTGAGTCTACACTGTGGCAGACCTGACCATGGGAGAATTCCTCACTCATATGGTAAAGGCTTCTGTCCCAAGAGATGTGTCTGCAGCCTGTTTCCCCAAGTCTCACAGGGCTTCCTTCCAGATAAAAGGACATTGCATTTCCTTCTCAATCTCGGCACATGTTCTCAGAGTCTACAACTCCTGGACATGCCAAGGATATCTGGAACCTCCAAACAGTCATCTCCTGAATCCTCAGTGTTTCCACACTTGCTTTAGTTTGTATCTTATCTTCCCTACTGCTTGCTTAGGTTGTCATGCAAATCAGCAAACTGGTGGGAAAGGGAAGAGTGAAGTGTTTTCCCAACATGATGACCATTTAATGCACTGTGTTTTTCACGGGAAGACTGCACTACCTATGTTTGATTATTTCTGTAAATAAAGTTCTCTGCAAGTATAAAAAAGAAAAAAGAACTGGAGCTGTAGCCCAATGATAAATTGCTTGCCTAGCATTAGCAAGGTCTTGTGTTCAATCTCAGCACCTCGAGGACAGAAACAAAAACTATATCAAATCATTAAGCACTCTTGGGTCAGTGACATGGTAAAAATGTTTTACATGCAAACTTGATGACCTAAATTCAATCCCCAGGACTCAACGTGCATGGAAAGCATTAATTATACAAAATTGTCCTCTGACATGCACATGCATGCCATTGACATGTGCATGTCCACAACATACATTACATCTTACACATAAAATTACACATAAAATAATAATAAATATTTTTAAAAACTACTCATATTCATGTCAATATATCAGGGAGAGAAAATGAAAATAGGACAACTAATTTTTATCTAGGATATGCTGATTTAAAGCCTTGGAAACATTGAGAATTAAAGGGTTACTTTTTGTAAAGGCATTGCATGAAAGCTATTTCAAACTCTCCCATAAAACTCATTTTTGACACATGTGTGTTTATGGGTGTGTATATGCATGTGTGTGTGTGTATGTGTGTATGTGTGTGTGTGTGTGTGTGTGTGTGTGTGTGTGTGTGTGTGTGTGAATCAGAATACACTTGAGGACGTTTGCCCAAGAGTGACATAAGGAATTATCCTGGATTGTTCTACCTCCTTATTGCTTTACTCTAAGATTTCCTAGACCAATACCATTTGTAAGTGGTAAATAGGCCAATACCATTTGTAAGTGGTATTTTTACATGAGATTTGGGCATCCAAACTCAAATCCTTTTGCTTGCAAGACAACAGCTTTAACCCATGAGCCATTTCCCCAGCCCTAGCACATTTTTTGACGCATCTTTCTATTCATTAGCAAACTGCAATGTTCTTTTTAAGTGTGAATCATCCACCAATACGTATGTAATTCTTTGTGCCTTCAAAACAAAACGAAACAAAACAAAAACAAGACAAATGGCTCTGATCAAGCTCTGGAATATAGTACCTCCTGCAAGCAACAGCAAGATAAATGGGACAGTGCTAAGTGAACAAACAAAAGGAAAACTTAGTGGAATTCTCAGTTGTTAGATTTCCAGAAAAGATTGGTTTCTCATTCTCCATGTTTTCGTTAATTTTGACTCATACCTTAGACTTGTATGACAGTCTTTTGCCCAACTCAGAGGGGACCACCCTGTTTCCCTGCCACCTGCTCCCCTATTGCTTTGCCCTTTGGCTGCTGCTTCACATCCCTTTCGTAAAGAAGGCATTTCCTCATGCTCACCATTCTCAGAAAAAAAGCATTTCCAGACTGACTTCGTTTCCACTCACTTTTCTGTGAGAAAAAAAAACTGCTAGATTTCTTGGAAATAAATACAGCATTACGTATTGATCCAGTTTTTCCTGGCATGTAAGCTATTGCCTATAAATTAGTTGGCCTACTTTTAGAAGTTGCATTAATTCTTTTGGGCCAATTGAGTACCCTTTAGTGCACAAACAGCAATATAAGTTAAATTTACAACACCAAAGGTTGGAGTCATTAATCTAGATCAAAGCATTCTAGAGACCACTACTTTCTTTTCTCCTTTTTATATAGTTTTCAGCTGGGTTATGAATAAGACATCTTATCCTGAGTAAAGAAGTATTATATCTTTGGGACATTTAAACTCTTGATTAATAACGCTAAAAGTCTTTAAACCGTCAATGAATATGCTGATATGCACATTCACTTCGCTTTTTTGCCCCTGGAGCTCTTGATTTTCAGAAAATTGGCTTAATTTTATTACAGAGCAATAATCCATGAGAATGAACTTTCTCTAGCTGTGAAAACGGTAATAATGAATTTGAGGTTACCAAACACATCTGATTCGATTTTAATTGTTTTCTGTAGAAACTCTCTTGGTTGTCATTATGGTTAACTTTTTCTAGCTTCATAGTAACTTACTACAATACTGGATAATAAATCTATTTATTCTGGCAGAGGTTATGCAAATAGCACTATTTTAACATGAGATCATTTTTACAAATGAGTTCTCTGATTTCCTATAAATATTAATTTTATGTGTCAAATGGATAAGCCATGACAGCCAGTCTACATATTGCTATGAAAATGTCTTTCATATGTGCTCAACACTTGAAACAATAGAGTAAATCGAATATTTTTTTACAAGGTGGAAAAAGGCCAAGATACCATGTAGAAGTTCTGTTTCCAGGCAACCTTTGAACTGAAACATCAGCTCTTCCTTATGTCAATCACCTGCATGCCTGCCCTACAGATATCAAATTTTTCAGCCTACAAAATGGTGTGGGTCCTTTCCTTAAACTACATTCTCTTTTTTCTGCAGATAGACTCACACACTGGTATGTTTCTTTACATGAGCCATTTAGCAATGGAAGTACATCTTCAGAAATGTTTCACTAGGTAAATTCAACTTTGTGTAGACACCATAAAATATGCTTTCTGAAGATAAGACAGCTACATCAATGCAATGTCATTAGGTCCCAAACATCGCCAATATATACACCTTCCTGGCTCTGTTTCACTGGAAAACCTTGGCTAATGTACTTGAATTTTGTTTAAAAAAATCCAGAAAAAAATGTTTCTGTATAAGTTTATTGACCAGTGGTTATGGCAATTAGTTTTAAAAAGATGAAATCATACTCAATACCACTGTCATCAATTTTTTATGTTTTGAATTTTTCATATGAAACAGCAAGGTTTCCAGTAGTAGAAAGTTATTTCAATTATTATATTAAATCATCTGTGTGGTAGCCATGGAGGAATACCCCATCATAACTTTTCCTCGCTTTTCAAGGAAGGTCTTGTGAAGAGCATCACCGCCTGACATGTCTGCGTGCTCAGCTACAAGATTCACATGGAAGACTGCTCCAGCTGCTCCCTGCTAATGACTGTGCGGTACCCAAGTCTAGTCCTTAGAAGGCTTTGAAGCTTTATTTCTTAATAATCCCCACATGCCAACACCACATGAGGACAAGAGACTGGAGATAATGATCCAGTCTGACCTCAGACCTGTGAGAACATCTTAAACTATGAAACTTCAAATTGCCAGGTGACTTCTAATTGTGTGAACAGTCCTAGGTCTGACCTGCTTGCCTGAATTCAACCCTTATTACTGACCTACAGAATAGTGAGGAAGTCAGATTGTTGCTGTAATAAGGAAAGGACCCACACCATTTTGTAACTGAATTTTAGACCATCTTGTCAAGTAGCAATAAGAAATTTATGCACACCTTCAATAAAGGAGCATGGTGATAAAAACTTTAAAATGTGAATAAATAAAAACTAACAAGATGTGGGAGTTAGATTCAGGTGTCAACTTGGCAATTGCAAGCTGTTGTGAAGTACTGATGGTTAGGGCAAGCCTGCAAGTCTGCGGATGACTGTTTAATTGATATGGAAGACCCAGCTCACAGAGGGTGGTGCTTTCCAGTGGCAGACCAGGTAAAAGGAAGCTTGTTCTTCCCTTACCCTGTATATGGACTAGCTATGTGAGTCCACTACTGATGTGTTACTGCCTTTTCCATCACTTTCTTCTCTACTGCTGCTATTGCTTTTATTCTTGGCTGATGTTAGAGACTGACCCTTTAGACTTCTGATCTCAGTGCTGTTCTCAGTGCTTTCAGAGTCTATCCTCATGGGTCTTGCTGCTGTTCCTTGCTGATGTTAGAGCCCATTGTCTTTGGCCTGGCTGCCACTCATCGCTGACCACAGAGCTCAGCCTCTTTGTCCCTCCAGAATGACTGAGGCTCAAGACTTTCCCAGGATCCTTCAGTCTTATGAGACATTCAGCTCAAAAACTGAACAGCTACAGGCAACTACTGTTGGAAGTCACTGATTTTATTTTGTGATTTAATTTAATAAATTTCTTTTACGTATATATGCTTATACATCCCTATTAGTTCTGTTCCTCTAGGGAACCCTTACTAATACACAAGATAACAGTCTGGTTGTCTATATTGATATTTGACAAACAGACTTAAGAATTGAATTGAATTGTAATTGAATACACCTTGCTATGGTTGTATTTTGGTATCAACTTGACAGTTGCAGACTATTTGGGGTACAGCTGTGGAAGGTTAATGGTTGGAACGGCCCCTGAACAAGTCTGCAGGTACTTGACTGATTGCTGTGGACAACCCAGCCCATAGTGGGTGGTACTTTCCAGTAGTGGACAGGATAATAGGAGGTATAAGGAGGAGGGACTTGCTCTTCCCTTATCCGGTGTCAACTTGCTATGCAGTCCACTCTGCATGCACGTTGTTTGCCTTTAGAGCATCTGGCTTTCTTTGTTGTTGCTGCTGCTGCTGCTGCCTCCGTCCTTGGCTGACTCGGAGCTTCACCTTTTTCATCACATTGTTGCAGTTCTTGCTGCCTTTGGAGCCTGGTCTCTAGACCTTGCTGCTGTTCGCTGTTCATCGCCGACATCGGAGCCCAGCTGTTCTTCACTGACTTCGGAACCCAGCGTCTTCAATCCTCCAGAGGAGCAAAGGCTTGAGACGTTCTTGGGATCTTTTGGCTTTATGGAACATTCCAGTCAAGAAAGACTCTGCTGCAGGCAGCTACCTTGAAGGGCACTATTTTTATTGTGAGTTATTTTTTTTAATAAACTTATTTATATATACTACATTCTATAGATTTTATTTCTTCAGAGAACCCTGATTAATACACACCCAATACAATATTCTTAAATACACAAAGCAGAAAAAGAGAAAACTTAGAAATGTTAGAAGCAGATTAGTTCAAAATCAAAACTGTGTATGATCAAATAAGTCAAATAGACAAAAGAGATCTAATTGATGCAGCTTTTTGTCTCTGGCCAGGGGTAACATACAATGCCCACCAGGATGGAGTGAAGGGCATTGCAGGAGCAGCAAAACTGCAAAAGAAAATCAACAAACCACAATCCAGAACTTCAGAGACTCTATATCAACCACCTAGAACTAGGCCAGCTTAGTCTCTCCCCATCTTGAAGCTCAGGGAAATTTGCGGAAGAGGGGGCGGTAAGAGTGTAAGAGCAAAAGGATGGGAGGAGCAATGATATGTAAGATACTCTATACTAGTTAGGGCTGAAGCAATCATAATTGGACTTTGCATGCCCTGCGCATTGTCCAACACACTGTTGACCTCACAAAGTCTAGCATCTGCTAAAGGCACCAAGAGCCTTGGAGGTAAAGGATTGGCAGCCACAGCAGTGTTCCTATACCTAAGGGGAACACGGGAAAGGGTTCAGGGAAAGGCCAGTGGGTCCTTGTACGTCATCGGAGAGGAGGGCCCAGAGGAAAATCAGACATGCACAAGAAAGGACTCTCTGGGAATTGGGGCGGGAGGCACTGGGGGATGGGGAGGGAGAGGGGCGGGGAGGGGGAGCAGGGGTTACGGGGGGAGGAGGAGGAAGGGAGGGAACTGGTGTACCTAATAAGTTTGTATGAGCTGAAATAAAAAAAAAAAAGAATGTTGAATTTAATTTAAAGCACTATTTATATTCTAAGGTTGGCAGAATTCTGACAGTTCCTAAAAATCCTTCTGATACATGTGCCTTATCTAATATACTTCCCTTGAGTATGTGCAGAACTTGTGACTATGAAGGTGTAGTCATTTGATTGTGTTTTGTTGTCATTTACTCCATCTTTCTAACAAAAAAGTTGTCCGCTGGCTTTGAGAAAGTAGCCTGTCATGTATAAGAGAACCCCAAGGTAGGCACATAGTTGGTCTTAGGTGTTGAGAGCAACCCCTGACCAACAGCCAGCAAAACAAAGAGGGCATTGGATCTACAGACACAAGGGGCACTGACAGGTTGAGTTTGGAAGCATATCCACGGCTGTGGAAGAGAACATTGCAGGTGGACATTTGGTTTTAGTCTTAGGAGACTGACAGCTCATGCCAAGACTTCTGACCTAGAGAAACTGTGTGTAAATAAGTGGATGCCATTTTAGCCTGTAAACTTTTATTATTTTAAAAATCCAAACACATAATATTAATGTGAATTATTAGAGATGAATAAATTTGTCAGGTACTCCTGATATAACTGTTTTTTTAAAAAAAATTGATCACAAATTATAAAACTAGACAGGTTTTGCCAAACTTCAAATAAAGTCAGACAGACCATATTGTGTTGTCGTGTTTTGTTTCTATTTAATTTCATTGTTATTCTTATCACTGTGGCCTGAGTAGGCCAGATACAGCTGCACTTCCTCAGATGAAAGTTCCGGGACCAACGCTCACTCAAGGGCACCTTTCTTGCCACCATTCTAGAGTCAAGAATGTCACCTACCCAAATGTCTCTGGAAAGAAGAGGGAAAGTGACCCAACATGAGCAGTGATACAAAAGAGAAAGAGCATCTCCAAAGACTATTTAATGGAAGTGGACTGAGATGCTGTGGTGGTTAGCTGCAGATGCAAGTTGACAATAGAAGGCCTTTGGGCACATAGGTGAAGAGCTAGTAGTTAAGGCAAGCCCTGAAGAAGCTTGTGGGAAATCATTTAATTGATGTGGGAGGACACAGTCCATGGCGGGTAGAGGGCAGTTAGATAAAGACAGAGCTGGTTCAGCAGTTGGGCATATTTTTGGCATGCAGACATGCAGGCATTCTGGCAAGTAAGAAAGTTTACCTCTCTCTAAGCAGTTCCTGTGTATGTGGTGTTACCAGTTCTGTCGGTCATGATGTTAATATAAAATCTCCTGACAAGCTAAATTACAAACTGTAACAATAATTGTTAAGCTGAAATAAACTCCTTTCTTTCCTAAGTTGTTTGGTTATTTATTTTCAGCCATATGAAGATAAACTACAATAGATGCTATTTAGGGTAAATTTATCTTAGCTTTCCTGCTATGCAAGAAAAGTGGTAGAAGAGTTATTTTTATATCTGAGAAGATCATGAGTCAAAACATTTTAGGATACCACACAGTTTTCATCAAAACTCATCTGAAGGAAGCTATTAAAATCATTTTATAAGATACTATCTCATGTAGATGTTTTCTTGTTAAACCTAACTAGGATCTGAAACTGGCTTACATAAATGAAGAATGAAGGGTAACACATAAATGAAGTAGACTAATTTTAAAAGATATGATGGATTCTTTGGTAAACCAAGGAAGTCATGCCCCCAAGTTAATGAATTTCGTGGGGTGTTCTGGCTAACAGGCCACTAGTTTGGATCTCCTATCATATGAAAAACACATGTACAGTAGCTATCTCTGTTATAGTTTAAGCAAATTGTACTTTAGAGACTTTTATGACTGTTGACATTACTAAATGTAATGGACGAGTGTCCTATTCATCTTTATATCCTCAAGATAAATGTCCTGACATACCATAGCTCACAATCAACATTTGTGGCAGAAACGATAGGTGCATGAATGAATGGCCAAGGATCTATGGCAGGAAATCATCAAGACCGACAAATTGCACATGAATTACACATTAACTGAACAACATTGCGAGTGATCCAATTAGGACATGAGCAAGAGATACCTCACAAAGATCTGCTTCTCTGTGATGGGAAATGTGAACAGCTGACAACTCTCTGCTTGATGACACTCTATAACCTGAGACTCTAGAAGCTCCGTATTCGGAAAGGCACTAATTCCTTTCATTTTTAATTAGGTGACCAGTGATTAGATTATTATTGCTAGAGACAGGCTGATTAAGAAGTCACTGACGAGTCATTTGTCCTCCTGAGAGGGCTGTCAAACTGGTGCCTTTATACAATGACAGCTTCCCAGCTGAGACTTTCCCTTTCTGCTTCTGCCATCTCTGGCAATAAATGTTCCTCCCTCATTGCTCAGACTTCAGTATATTTTACAAACAGCAATATTTTTAATTATTTTTTATTATTATTTATTCAATTGTGCATGTGTGCGTATGTATGTGTGCGCGCATGTGTGTATGTGTGTGTAGAACCACCATGGACGCCTACCACCTCCTTCTGCCCCGGGATTCACAGGCTCCATCCTACCAGGACCAGAAGCGCAGGCCGCCCCCGCTTCTGCCTGGCGTCTATACGTGGGATCTGGGATCCAAACTCAGGACCTTCTGCCTGCAAGGCAGAGGCTTAACCCCTGAGCCACCTCTCCAGCCCCCAAACAGCAATATTTTAAAGGGAGCTTTTATTGAAAACGCTGGAAGTGGAATTGTGCCCTAAGAAAATTTGCTAAGGCTTTTACCTTCCTCTCCATCCCCTCCTCAAAAATTGTGGTGGTTGTAGGGTGGGGAAAGTGAGGGTTAACATTTCCAACTTTAACACTTTGGAGAAATCCATTAAGGGTACTACACCTCAAAGGATATGGGGAAAGTTACAGAGCATAGGGTTGAGAAGTTCAGATGGACAGGAGGTCTCACTTAAATATCCTTGAACCCAAACAGCAGAGAAATGCCTTTTTACATGATAAGTGTTTAAAACTGGAGCAACCAAAATCCTCTAGCCTTTCATATTTTTTCCTTGTTTTTCATTTTCAGCAACCTTTTGAGGCTCAGTGCATTTCTCCATTTTGCATAAACAGTTGATTGCATTCAAAACATGAAGTATTCTGAGAAAGGGACAGAAGAGAGGGTGGAGGGAGGAGAGAGAGAATTCTATTTCTGATTATTTCAGATTAGTGAAGGCTCATTTATTTTCTAAATGGAATGCTATTAATCAAGTTCCCAAACTGAATCATAAGGACAAATGGAAGAACTGAACTTCAAATGTAGCCTTCAAAATGGCCAAATAAATAAAAGACAAGCTAGCTCATTAGGAATAAATTTGGAAATTAGTCTATGCAAAATGAGGAAAACTGATCTACAATGTTGCCAGTTAGGAATGTCCAAGATTGTTAAATATTGTCTGAAATAGATAAAATTTTTTCATACATTTGATCTGACTTATCAAGTAACTTATATCCATCCATAGTTGTGTTCATCGTTATGTGAGGTCCAAATTGTGGGAATGCACCAGAAGACAAACCATGGAACCAGCGATTTATTTCCTTATAGCAGGAATCCTCTAATGAAGGAGGTAAGGTAGCTCTCAGTTTATTCACCAGTGTTAGCTTATTTTTATCCATTCTGTTGAACAGTTCCTGAGCCCTTCCAGTATATTTGATATTGATGTCTTTCTGTTCTTTCTGACAATCCTATTTGTGTCATAAGGGATTGGGGTTCCTTTTTTGTGTGTTCTTAGTCTCATTAATAAAATAATTTTCAAAAATCTCAAAAAGGAAGCGTGAGGATTATTTTACTAGCATTTGGAGAGGAGAAGCAACAGAACAGGAATGCTGTAAATACTTGCAGCTGCCTACAAAAGGCAGATAGAGAAGAAATGAGATAGCCATCCATCCTGAGTTACGGTATAACACAGCAGCATATTCCCCAATGGAGGTCAGCAGACAGCTGCATGGAGCTGAGAGAGAGAGAGAGAATGGTAAAGCCCAGATCTGAGAAAGTAAGCTTAGGACCTTCACCAGTAACCAAGGAAGAGACATAAAGAGAAAGAATGAAAATTTGACTTTTTTGAGTTAGAACTCAGAAAGTCGAGTTGATTTAGTGATAAAACTACAAGTAATTGCATTGTGGAAGGGACTTCTTCAGTAAAGGGATAATTATTTTTCCATTCATTAGCATGTCTTCAGTGAATTGTCCTAAAAGGTGGTTTCCTGGCCTGGTGATTAACAGATCCAGTTAGATTAAGTCTTCAGGGAGGAGACAATGGTATGTAATAAAAATCATGTCTTTGCTGAGGGCCAAAGGTAAAACTCAGATTCTATCTTTTGAAACAAGAAAAAGTAACTTTTCTTTAATCAGTTACAACAGAGCTCAGATATAGATACCTTTTCATATGATATTTTAAATCTTTAAGAGGTACAAAGCTAAGACTTCCCTTCCAGAGTCACCAGAAAAATGACAGGTGTGGTCCAAAGTGAATTGTGAAGGAGGGATCTATCCTCAATGAATTTCAAATCTGATAATCCTCTCCTAATATTTGGACTATAGATTCCTGAACTAATCTTCTGCTTTATGATATCTTTTTATTAGTAGTGTCCTTTCATTTATATGTTCTGCTTTGGGATAACTGTCTCAATTTAATCTTCCAATATTCCAATGAGTTTTCCATTATTGCTATTACTTTATATTTCTAAATAGTCTTTATTTTAAACCTCTATTCTTATTTTATAATCACAATGTTTTATCTCTCAGAGTATATTAAAGGCAAGTTTGTTTGTCCAAGGGTGATTGTAGAAATCATCCTAGTTTGCTATACCTATTTATTGCTTTGCCTGGTGTTTCCCAGGCTCTGCCTTCCAGGGCCAGAACTGCAGGTCATCACCATAGGCACCTGGCATTTTTATGTGGGATATGGGAAACTGTACTCAGGTCCTCTTTAGGCAGTTTTAGAGCACCCATGCTGAGATGGGTCTGTGAAGGTCTTCCAAGGTCATCCCCAGGACTGGGATCACCCTGAGGAACACACCCTAATAATCTGAAGGAACTGACTCTAATCCTTCACAGAGATAAAGCTGACACCTTGCCTCAATCCTCTATTTATGAAAGGATATGGAGATTAGTTTTCCATTGTAGATAAGCTCTACTTTGTGGTCTGCAAAGATCAACTGGGTTAGGTCCCACTATAGAGAGACCAATGGGATGGAGGACCAAAAGCTCCAATCAGGTTTGCAGAAACTGGAGCTAGCAAATGAGGAAAAGCCATTTTTCCTCGGACTTACCTAACCCTATAAACATACCTGATTCTGGAAGCCATTTTTGGCTCCCTTGTCCCTAGTGGTACTCCACATCTGAAGTCCTAGAGTTCCTGTGTGACTTTTCTCTCACCTCTCATGGATTCGGAATCCATGAGCTCTCCAGGGTTCTCTTACCCCTCACAGATTCATGGCTCTGAGTTACCCTTCTTTCTCTCCTCTAATAAATTCTGCCTTAATCCTCTGATTTCAATCTTCAACTGAGAATACAAGAATATGGACACAAGAGGGGGCCCCATAACGCTCTTGCTTGTGAGGAAAGGCTTTAAACCTCTGACTCACTTCCCAGCTCTTGTTTTCTTTTCTTTTTAAGATTTCTTCTACATTGGTAGCTGTTTACTGTTACCTATTTAGTGTTAGTTTTTGTCCTTGTTTTTTATAGCATCTGTCATTATCTAACTGGTAATATTTAGCTGTATGACTTTGTTTAGTGTGAGCGAGTAAAGCTAATTAGAAACTCTTTGCATGTAAATGAGACTTTCAACTCATAACTTCTTTGTAAATTTCTTTGAACAGGCCATTTTTGGTGAAAGCCCAGTGTTACATTTTCTGACATTTCTTCCTCACCAAATCTTGATTTCTGGCACTCTAATGGGCTGAGAGTCTGGCTGCTATACTTTGGATATTTAGTGTCCTCCAAAGACTGTATGCTGAAAAGTTCAAATCACTAAGCAACGTCAGAACCTTAAGAGGAAAGGCCTGATGGAGGTTCTTAAGTCTTTAGGGTATGTTCTCTGGGGATTTTCTTACTGATAGTCCTGTTACAGTCTGTCCAGCTTGATGGGAGAGCATGCACCAACATGAGAGCCAAGGGAACTGGACACACCATCTCTATGTAATAGCTGAGAGAGGGATGATCCTTACTTGCCAGACCAGCATGTCAGACCAAGTATATACAAGGATGCCAACTCTCTCAATCAGCTCTCTGTATTTTATTCCAGGGCCCAATCCCACCCACCATGGGCAGGGCCTTCCCCAATCTCCTGCAGGTTTGCTCTGAGCCTAATTCAACCACTAATTATCTATAAATGTGCCCAGAGCTCAAACCCTCAACTCTCAAGTTGACACCTGTGCCTAACTATGGCAGGTGATGAAGCTGCCCTTAAGTCGTCCATGCTTCTTCAAGCAAGCCCTCACTCAACCATACCAACCAGGTGTGGGTATAATTGTTTCTTTGTTCTGTTGTCAGTGCTGTACCTGGGGCAAATAGACATTTAGTCATGTTTCCTCTGGAAAAATTATACCATACCAACCATGTTCTGGAAGAAAAGAAATATGAAAGCATTTATACTAATTTCTAGTTTCTTATTGCTCACGTTTATCTTTATTGGTTCTGTCAAAACACAGAAGAGGGATGTGGGTTAGGAAGAGAGAAAAAAGAAAAAAAATAAAGAGAAGAAAAAACATTATTTTTGTTTGGAAAAAAAACTCAAGAGAAAGAAATGTTTCAAATTTACACCATAAATTTAATGATATAAATTAAAGCTGAGATAACCAGTATGTATGCCTATTTAATAAACTCAGCACATTAAGCCCTTTATTCTTGACAAACCATGTTTCAGACAATTACCATATCATTTTGATAATTAAAACTAATCAAGCATTTTTTGCCTTTTTTATCAAAATGTACTCCATTTTACGTCTTACTGTTTAATTAGAGGACATAAATCTTCCCTGCTGATAAAGATATTTCACCACAGGAAGACCTGCATTGTGCTGTGGTCCACTTTCTGGTTAAGTATGAAGCAAGAGTGACACCTGGTGGTTACAAGTTTATTACATACAACTCAACACTTGGATTTGTTCTCTTTGTTTTAAGGCTCTTTTCTATGAAAAAAATAAAAACTTTGCAGTTGGTGCTTTCAAAGCTTTCAAAGCCACAATTAGGCAAGACATGTAGGAGTCGAATAGTCATGAAGGAGTATCTGTGCAAAAAAAAACACAAAATATTCTGAATCAGAAGCACAAAAATGAATTACATTTGTCTTGTTCAATTTATAAATTCTGATTTAAATTTATAAAATCTGATCTTACGTATTAAAAAGTGTATTGATGCTTCTAAAAATATGAGTGCTTTGCACAAATTATTTTTATAAATTATCTTTTGAAAAATCCAAGCAAAGTATAAAGACAGTAGAATCAACAAGAGAACATGTTTGATCTTGTCTATAAACTTCCAAAAGTATCAATAAAAAATATTTCAGTTGGGACCTAGTAAATATAAGTTAATGCCAGAAGTCAAGAGCAAACTTCCTTTTTTAAAAAACTCAAGGTCTTATTGAAAAATTTTGGAGAAAAACTTTGGCGCTATCCACATTGAAAGTGCTAGAATTCAAGACGGAACAAAATAGAGAAAATAAATGAAGTACATTCCTTGGAGCCCTTTAGTCAGCACCCCAAGCAGCAGATAGAAGGGCTACCAAATAGCAGCAACAAGTGAATGAGATGGGGACAATTCATGGCTATTATCTTATTCTTCAGTGTCACTGTCCAGTAAAGAGAGATGAGTGCAAAAACATAGGTGAGATACATACATGAACATACAGAACAAAGACATGCAGTTAACGAAATACATTGAATGGAGTATGTCCTTATGCATATTTAAGAAATATCACTATCTCAATAAGCCTCAGGAAAAGTTCAGTAAATGTAATAATGAGCACTAGTATCCAGAGGTCCTCTATACACTAGACCGTTAGTCCAACAAATAGGAAAAAATTAGAAAACATTATTTACTAATGCTAGAGAAAATGTATGAGGATAAAGTAAAAATAAAACAGACCAGAATAGGCATTTTAGGAGAAAGTCAATAGCATTGCAAAATTTCAGGTTCATTAGGAACAAATTTACTCCACAGAAAAATGAATCTATGATACTGAGACATATTCAGAGTATCACATAATAGAAAGGGAAGTAACAAAGACTTAGAGTAATGTAGGAAAAAAAGAACAGCAGAAAGTCAAAGTAAGAATAGGTGGCATAGCTTCCAAGATGTCTGCGGTGACTTAGCCTCCTCCAGCTTTGGCTAGCCAGCCATGCCGCCTCTGCTTTGAGAGACTGTATTTTCCCTCTGGAACTGTAAGCTGAATAAACCTCCCTTTCTCCCTTAAGTTGATCGACTTTGAGTGTTCTCTCACAGCAATAGTTAAGAGTAACCGTTACAGAAATTGGTACCGGGTAGAAGGATATTGCTGTGAGATTAAGAACAGCTGGTACCACAACGTGAAATTGTTTGTGAAGCTGAGAGAATTTGGTACCCAAAAGTATGGCCAATGCTGTGATGTGGCTAGTGTGCCTTTGGAACTGTTTGTTGGGAGAAATGTGGAGAAATTTGGGACTTTGTGCTGGGAAAGTCTTTGCATCTGAGCAAGGGGGCCAAATGGGCCTTTCTTGTAAGAGCTTAGAGGACAGCAATGCTGTGAGAGACGCAGCAGTGGAAGCCCAGCTTATGATGGTCCAGAGAACAGAGACTGTTTGCAACTGGACGAGTGACACATGGAGCCATGTGTTGGCTGAGAGTTTAGTGAAGTTTTGCCCTCGTCCTGAAAGTTTGCCTGAAATTAAGCTGGAGTGCTTGGAGGAGGAAATTTCAAAGCAATGTAGTCTTGACAATGTGATATGGCTACTTTTTAGTGGTCTTCAGAGTTATGAAAAAGAGCAAAGAATCAGGCAGGAAGAAGCAAAAGCTGTAAGATCCAATGATGAAAAATACAATGGCAAACTTGAAGAGTTGAACCAGGAAGAAGCGAAGAACAAAATGGCTGTTGAAGAGATTAGCTCCATTTGTAAATCAAAGCCTGCTCTTAATTTGAATAATAGGAGAGACCCTAGCTTGAGGGCAAGATCCTCAGGGAAGGCTCCCACACATAAGAATGCAAATCCTTTCAGAAGACTAGAGCTAAAGGGTCTGGTTCCAAAGCAAAAATTGGTTTCTCTTACCAAGCAACTGCCCAGGAGTGAAAGACATGGCCAGCATAGAGAAGCAGAATCAACTGTGATTCAAGGGGGCCAGTCTTGGCAAAGTCATCCACGTGGTTCTGGTTTTAGAGGCATCAGTGATGTAAGAGGGAGGAGATCAAGGAGTCCTCCTCCAAGATTTCAAAAATGGCAGAATCCAGGCATCATGAGGCAAGAAGCCTGCAGATTAGAGGCCCAAGAAGGGCAGTTTGTGCTGTGGAGTTAAAGCCTGGTGCCATTGAGAAGTAAAGATGTTAGAGATTCCAGACACAACGTGGGACACCTGCCAAGGACAGCTGTATACCCTGGGAGGACCAACTCAAGAGACCAACGTATTCTGTGGGCAGCTGCATTGGAGGGATGGAACCAAAGCCCTTTGGAACTGAGATGATTTCAAGGAGAGGCTCACCTGTTGGACTTGGAGCTACAAGATTTAGAGTTTGTCCTGCTGGTTTTCGGTCTTGTTATGGACCAATCTTTCCTGGATATGCCCCCATTTCTTCCTTTTGGAATGGGAATGTTTATTCTGTGCCATTGCATGTTGGAAGTATGTAACTTGTCTTTTGATTTTACAGGAGGCTTTAGACTTTGGACTTTTGGACTGTGTTGGGAATACTAATGTAGTCTATGAAGACTTTTAAAGTTGGACTGAGTATGGGTTGCATAATGAGATGGCAATGAGCCTGTGGGGGCCAGGGGTGGAATGTCATGGTTTGAAATGTGTCCCCCACAGTCTCATGTATTTGGCAAGGTCATGGTACCTTGAGAGGTGGAGCCTTGCTGGAGGAAGGCAGTCACAAGGGGTGGGCCTTGAGATGGATTAGTCCCACCCTACCTCCAGCAGAAGTTTGCCTTTGCAGCAAGCAGTCTGCAGCTCTCAGCTTCCAAGATGTCTGTGGTGACTTAGCCTCCTCCAGCTTTGGCTAGCCAGCCATGCCGCCTCTGCTTTGAGAGACTGTCCCTTCCCTCTGGAACCGTAAGCTGAATAAACCTCCCTTTCTCCCTTGGAAAAAAAAAAAAAAAGAATAGGTGGCATAAATATAAATAAAAAGATTCTATGCAACAACACCAAGGAAATTTTGCTAACATGGAAATAAGTGCATTGATTTCATTTTCCTGTTGCTGAATTAATACAGGACCAAAACAACTCAGGGGAACAAGGAACTTACACAGTTTCTGGTTACAATTCATCAGTGTGTCAGACTTCCTGATATCTACTAAAGCCAATCCATTCTCTCCCCATCTTATTCCCTGCCCAGGAAATGGTCCTACCCAGTATGGATTGAGCGTCATTGTGATAATCTCTCACAAACTTGAGTAGGGCTTAAATTAATAATTGCCTAACTAAATAATTCTTCATAGATGCACCTAAAGGCTCAATTCTTAATCATACAGTTGGCACCTATGCCTAGCTGTATAGTGTGAATGCTTGAGTCTATGGATTTAAAAAATTTAAAAAGGATCATTATTTTCAAGGAAAAAACAATGTCGCTGTAATAAACTTCTCTGCAGCATAATATGTAAATATGGTTCATGTTCTATTTCTTTTATTTAATTACATAGATCCCTAACAACTTCTAAAGAAGTTGTTATCAAGAAGTTAAATATATTTATTTTGAAGCATCACCTTCTTACAGATCCACCCATGAAATGCTATGGAGATTACAAATCCCAAGAAAGCCAAAGGAAGGAACACTAGCTTTCCCATGTGTGCCAGGAAAAACAAACTACCTTATGTCCAACATATTCCCATCATTAGTGCAGCACAAATCAGCCCATTACAACAATAGCACAGCCCCTAGAGGCATTGCACATGGCTGCTGTGTTTCATACATGTCAGATGGTGGCAGAGAGGAGATGAGAACTATTTCTACATTCATATTTCTAACCTGTGAACAGTTGAATGATTAGTTGCCTGAGATATCACACTGCCGGCCACAATCCTGAAGTCCATATTTGTGTATCACTACATGAGTGGCCTCTCATGGACTGGTCTCCATGTGCTCACAATGTGGACAGCCACCTGCAGGTTGGAGCTCTGTGTATTCACACCATTAACTTAGTCTCATAGCAGATGGGAAAAATTGCCATTCTTCAGTTTTATCTGGGATTCTTAACTATATGGAACTGGGAGCTCACTCATAAGAACTATCTGCATCCTAATTGTATTTTCTTTTATTGCTCATATATTATTTTATATTGTAGTCCAATTTAGAAAATGAAAATACAAAGGTAGAAGGTAACCATGCTTGAGGAATGTCTGGGGGAATGGAAGGGAGAAAGGGGTGGCTATAATCAAAATCATTGTCATATGTATTAGACAGCATAAGAATAAAATATTAAAATAAAAAATTTAAAATTTTAGAAAAAAATTTACATTAGAAACAATATACAGATGATAATTTAAGTGAACAATACTAATGTGTCTGGCAGTATAGTAATATGCTGTACACTGATATTATATAATTCCTGACAAATTGCATGAAAAGAGTAAAACTTCATTTAGATGAGATTATTTCTTTTCCAAAATGTAGAACCTTGATGTGTAATCCAACATGATGAAATGCTGGACAAATCCAACTGAACATTCTAGAAAATAATAACAATTGAACTATAAGAACTCTTCAAACGTGCCCAAAGTGATAGAGGTTGAAAAAATGAGGAAATGTTACAGATTAGAGGAGATGAAATCAATATGATAAGTGAAAATCAGCGTGTGTCTTAGACTAGGAAGAGACAACTAATGAAGAAACTGACATTAAATAAGATCATTGATTAGTTGATACTGTTCCAATGTTCATTTCCTAGTCCCGATAATCATGATTATATGGGTGCACTGTTAACACTAGGGCACACTCTGTGGAAGGTATATGCAAATTCTCAGTACTAGCCTTGCAACTCTTCTATGAACCTATAATGTCTCCAAAATAAAAAAGCTTATGTTAAGTCCATGCAATTCATTATCTTGATACAGTTCTCTGCCATTGAAAAGGAAAGATTCCTTTCAACAGTGCTGACCTAAGTTTGCTCTGCCCTTCATCCCGTGGAGAAAAGCTTTTGATGCTGAGCTCTTTCCTACATAAGGTTTGGACAGCAAGGAGTGGCTCCTTAAAATAATGAGCCATGTCTGTCTTTTCACTGCCTCCTCAAAATGATAAGCTATTCCTTTTCACTGCCACGAATAATCCAAAGGGCAAGCAACATTTATTCACATAATTTTATAAATCATTCCCTGGCTATCAATCATCCAGAAATAGCAGGCATAGTTATTTCTGTCTCATTTCCCTTACATGCAATGAGTCACTTTAACGTAATGTAAATATTTCCCAGCATATTTAGTTCCTGCATCCAGTATATGTTCTCTCTCTCTCTCTTTCTCTTTTCTCTCTCTGTGTGTGTTGTGTGTGTGTGTGTGTGTGTGTGTGCCTTTCTCTCTGCTGTGATTGTGATCTCTTGATGGGATTTAGTGTACTTAGTCCAGGCCTAGAGTGTGGTGTAACAGAGACTCCTGGGGTACAAACAGTGAGGGAGGTGGATGAGTAAATGCTCCACCCTTTTCCCCTTCTGCTCATGTTCTGAGGCATTTTCCATGTTTTCATTCAGAAGGTGCTGGTGAACCAGAACTCCCTCTGCACATGGCTCCTTAGTGTCCTCCTTTTACCTTGTTTGTGCTTTCTTGTATCTGCTCCCAAATATAGCAAGCAATATTAAATGATAAAGCTAAATATTCATAAGATGTTCTGAACTAGTGAACAGCATTGGAAGTTCATACCTCACTAACTTGAAATGTGACTTGCTCCCTATAACCAAGGACAGCCCTTGTGCTGAGGCTAGAAGGTTGCTGGTGTATGCAGATGTTAAGCCACAACGTCGGAGAGACAATGGGCACCGTTTGGTGGAAGGGGCAAAGAGCAGGAAGAATAACGTTTAGTCAGTAGAATAGATGAATGCCAGAGCCCAGGCACCGCTATGGGCTGGGAGAGACTCCTTAGCCCCTCTCCATAAATACGTTTCCTAGAGCATATTAGTTGCAATCAGTCTGGTGTTGCAAGCCTGTCCACATGCCTTGCTGGGTACAGGGTAACACTGAATAGGACAGGAACTTGGCTATGTACCGGCAGCTAAGAAATCGGTACAATCCTTCATGTTTTCAGGGCTCCAGCTTCCCTGCCACCTCTTCAATTTCTGTGGGTCTGATAGTGTCAGTAAAAGAAGGCAGCTCATGATCCCTGAGGGTAGCCCTAGGATAGGGACAGGATTCTTTTACTGCTAGCCACAGAACCAGTCCTAACTGATTTAGGACGTCTAGTCTCTTTCCACTGTTAAGTAGGGGACATGGTACTTGTTTAATGGAAAAGAGAGATTTTTTAGTGTGTAGTATTGGTGGGGAATTGAAGATTGGAAGTTAGAGGAAGTAGCCTCACTGAGCGGGACGGTGAGACTTCCGGGTGAAGCAGCAGAGCTGAGACTGAAACCGTGAGGCCTCAGCGAGCCACAGCTTCCTGCCTGTTGTTATCTGCGCTGCTCAGTTGTACTGGCACAGGCGTGATTGGGGAAGAGAGTTGAGTTTATCCAGGATTAGGGCTTTTTCCAGAAAAAGGACAATGAGAAAAATGGGGGGAAAAAAGAAGTTGTTGAAATGATGAACCGTTTAATTCAAACTGGAAAAAAGAAATGCAAAAATTGTCTGGCAGATGGGAAGAAGATGGAATGCCAAGTGACTAAATTTATTCGTATGCATTTCCTCCTCTACACGTAGACTTCCTACAGCTTGCTATGTTAGCAAATTAGTTTTCTCTCCAGAAAATATTTTTTATGAAATAGGCTTTGAAAAAAATTTACATTTATTTATTTATCGTGTGTGTTTGTGTGTGTGTGTGTGTGTGTGTGTGTGTGTGTGTATTTTGGGGGGTGCACATGTGATGATCAGAAGATGACTTGTAGAATGTTCTCTTTACCATGTAGACTCTGGGGATAAAATTCAGTTACTCAGGTTTGTACCTTTACCCCCTTTACCCACTGAACTGTTTTCGTTAGTTTCAACTAATTTTTTTTAATAAAGCGCCTTTGGGTTAATAGCAAAGTTGAGCAGAGGGCACAGGAATTGCCCACACGACCCTTGTTTATTGAAATAACCTGTGTTCACCTTGGCCAGAATTCCCAAGGAGAGCAGAAACAGCAGTCAGATCATTGCCACGGAAACTTTCCTACTTTGTGAACATATTATTTTCAACAAATTCCGACTGCAAAGACAAGTGTTTGTTTACATTTCTGACAGATGTAGTTCTGAGTCCACACCCAGCTCTTCCTGATTGCTAACTATGTAAACCGAGAAAAGTCACCCTGAACCCACAACCAAATACTTCAGTGTGAACTCACAGGTGATAGCCAACAAAACAAAATGGTCATTTACAGACTTTGATAAATGGTTTTCAGGGTTCCATGCTAGTATCTGTGTGTGTTATTTTCCCTTAAGCTCTTTCTTGTTCATTTGTGTCAGTATTTTGAAGCAATTTCTGAATTTTATTTGCCCAAATCTCCCAAATGTAAACTGCTCAATTCTTGGTGGTTGTGTGTGATAGTTAACCTTGATCATCCACTTCCCAAGATTTAGAATGACCTCCAATAGAAACTTCTAGACATATCTGTGATGGACTTTACAGAGAAATTTAACTGAGTGAGTAGAATCATTCCACAAACAAATCAGGTTGATAAAAAGGAGAAAATGGGTGGAGCTAATCTGCTTTCTTATAACAACATTTGATTATCCCACTCATTTCCCTATGGTCATGCCTTTCCCACCATTGTGGTCTGTGATACAACATTTTATCACCACAATGAAAGAAGCAACCAATACATTGTTCTTTCCTGCATAAATTTAATAGAACACCCCATGGTCACAAAGTGGATACTAGTACCAACCTATTTTCTTGCATAACCGAGTTCCAACTAAAATATCAATAGTCTTTATCTGACTAGTAGAATCTGATTCATGCTACCGTTCAAGCAAATATTGTATTAGGAAATGTATTTACATGTTAGATTCTTTTTTTAATTTTATTTATTTACTGTACGTGTGTGTGTGTGTGTGTGTGTGTGTGTGTGTGTGTGTGCATGTCCCTGGGGAGGACCAAGGGTGGGTATCATCCTTGATTGCTTCTATCTCCTCCTTGTTTCACTCTGAGATTTCCTAAGCTCTGCCCACCATAGTCGGAAGTGCAGGCTGCTGCCATTTCCACCTGGCATTTTTATGTGGGACCTGGGACCCAAACTCAGGACCTTCTGCTTTAGAGGCAGAGTCTTAACCCCTGAGCCAGCTCTACAGCCCGCGTGTTAGATTCTTGATGTGAGGTTCTTGTTTGAAAGAATTAACATCCATAAACTGAGTAATGTTGTGTTTACATTTTATGGTGTGAGCAGGATTTGGGAGAGTAAAAAGGGATAGTCCCATATTCCAGAGCTGGTAATGAGGAGAGCTATAATACCTTGGTCTCGAGGTCAGTGGAGAGAACAGACAGCAGTTAGAGACAAGGGTGTGAAGTGCACCTGACAGGATCTAGGGCTTGCACAAAGGACTTGTAAAAACTTTGCTCTTTTCCTGTCCCGGTAGATCTCTTCTGGTGTTCCCTGTGCTAGGTCTCACTTCAGCAGGTGTACAAAGCCCATAGCTAGCATTCATACCAAATCCCCAGAGGTTGGAATCTTGTTTATCCTCCTCTGTTATTTACAAAAATTGGAGAAAGAGTGGAGGAACTGATCAACTACTTGGACTAAGAAAAATCTGGAAACTCAGTTTGTAGGTACTGACCCCCATGGTACGGCAGTATGGTTCTGCCCTACTGGGTTTCACTCTCTTGCTTCAAGTATAAGGTCTGGACTCTTTTTAATACCTTCCCCAGTGGCTAGTGTCTCTCCATTGCTTGGCATGGTTAGGGAAACTATTTTTTCTTTAATTGTCAATAAGTCTATTAGCTTTATTATACTAAAGGCAGACATTACAGTCTCTCTCCTTAGTCTTTAGCTCTTGGGAGTATACTTTAATACCCAAACAGCTGCTTAATAGTATGCCTGTGGAGAGACCATCACTAGAGAATCTTTGATGCCATCTTATTTTACATTCTATTCTTTGCCTTTTTTTTTTTTTAATTAAAAAGGCCAAAAATAGTGCTGGGCTTATGTTCCCTGCCAATCTAAACAACAGTAGATGGAGTAGAAACTGACAGTAGACAGGATCAGCTGTCTCAATACTAACCAGAAACACGTGAGAATAAACTGCCATTTAAACACCTCTCATTTGGTCTTTGGATAAGAGAGGATCTCAACACCCAAACAAGAGGCAATCTAGTGCAATGAAAAGCAGTGAAATACATTACAGCAACCAACCAGAATGTAGAGTACCAGAGACCCTGAAACGCACAGCCAGAATCAGACCAACCAACTCTCTTCCCATCCTAAGGCTCAGAGAATCTTGTTGAATAGGTTGTGGTAAGAGTGTAAGAGCCTAAAGATGTGGAGATCCACTGCTGGCCAAGAAATTCCACTTAAGACAGGAGGAACCCACTTCCAGGAACCCACTGTAGTGAGACTTATCTTCACCAGACCCGCAAAATGACTGATACATCAACATTCCCCTACAGACTAGCAAGGATCTCAGGAGAAACAATTGCATGTATTACCTTAGGGGATAGGGCTAGATAAGTGAAGGGGTGCACCTTCCTTTATCAGTGAGTCTACCCAAGGAAGGATCACTTAATTCTGTCACAGAGGCCTGAGCCCTCACTAGAGCAGATAGCCCACTGAAGTAGTCAGGATGGTGGGAGGGGGAGGAGTGAGAAGGATTAGTGAAATGAAGGGAGGGTGGGAAAGAAGGGGGGAGGGAGGGGAGGTGGCAGGGACAAACACTCATAATGTGAAATACAAAAACTGGCCAAAAACATTATGTAATTTGGGGGGGGAGTCATTGTCAGTATAAACAAAATATAAAACAACACTTCCGAATTTTACAGGCTAGAAGCATGTCAACACAGAAAACAACTACAGAAGAAAAGAATGTCATCAACATAATAAATAAAACTTGGAAAGTGGAAGGTCAAGAAGGCTAAATCCTTCCCCCAAGAACACTGCAATGA
This sequence comes from Typhlomys cinereus, assembly GCA_023101885.1. Classification (NCBI taxonomy): domain Eukaryota; kingdom Metazoa; phylum Chordata; class Mammalia; order Rodentia; family Platacanthomyidae; genus Typhlomys; species Typhlomys cinereus. Next base: position 1,066,770 of record JALPQD010000376.1, on the reverse strand, counting down.
AAACAGTTTTTCACCAACCATTGATCCTGAAGACATTTTGGCATTTTTGTACACTCTCCTGGACTAATGTTCTAATCTCAGTTTTTGTACAGAGTAAGAAGGGGAAAACATGAAGGAAAAACTCTGCTGACATCACAGAGACCACCGAGCTGGCTGCGGTGGAACATACAAGAAATTCTGAAGCCCCAGCAGCACCAGTTTGCTTTCTACCACATGATCCACATGTCCAGTCTTCAGGGGTGGCCACTCACATCTACTTAGAAGTCATCTTCTTGCAGACCTCTCAGCAACTCTTAGGGATGCCTGTCCTCCATTCTGTGTCTCTGTTGCTAGGGACAAGTTATAAATTCAAGAATAGCAGCTGTTACCCTTTGAAGTAAACTCAAAAACAGTGTGTCTTAATGGAAACCACTAGAAAATGGAAAGGCAGGGATAATGGTGCATATCACCTGGTCTGATTCATGGCGGCATCAACAAATCATGCCACAGCTTTCATTAGAGTCACAGTCTAATGATCTAATTAGCAGAAGGACAAACAAGGTGGCCTTTTTCCTATAGTACTGGTGAAGCCTGGATCTTGAATTTTAGTGTTGGGACATTGGCCCCCTAACTGTATGTTCTGTCATGGCCAGTGTATATTTGAGAGGCTAGCTCTGGATTTGACAAAGAGCATTGGGCAAAAATCACATGGGAGATGGAGATAAGTCCAGGGGAAACAGGGATTCCAAATCCAAAGATGGATTTGTGGCTTGCAAATTAGTTATGGAGGCCCAGCTGTAGTCCAATCTGTGGGAGTCAACCTACCTTGTGATACATCTACACTCAGTGATTCTTTTTTTTTTTAATTTTTTTATTTTTTTCTGCTCATACAAACATAATAGGAACTCCTGTCCCTCCCCTCCCTCCTTCCATCCCTCCCTGGACCTCCCTGTTCCCTCCCCGCTTTATCCCTTCCTTTCCCCCCTCCCTCCCTTTCTCCCAGTGCCCCCTCCCCCCATCTCTGAAGCATCCTTTAATGAGTATATCAAACTTTCCTCCAGGTCCTTCTCTCTGATGAGGTGTAAGGACTCAGTGGCATTTCCTAGAACTCTTTCTTATGTTCCCCTTAAGTATAGGAACACTATTGTGACCATTAATCCCTTGCTTCTAAGGATCCTAGTGCCTTTAATCCATGCTAGAATTTGAAGGATCAACGATATGTTGGTCATTGCACAGATCATGCAGAGTCCTGTTATAATTGCTTTGGCCCTAACTTGTGTTGAGTATCTTGCATATCATGACTCCTCCCATCCTTGTGCTCTTACAACCTACCGCCCCCTCTTCCTCAAACTTCCCTGAGCTTCAGGATGGGGAGAGATTAGGCAGGCCTGATTCCAGGTGGTTGTTATAAAGTCTCTGATGTTCTGAATTATGGTTTGTTGATGATTTTTTTTTCTACACTCAGTGATTCTTGACCTTGCTCTACCCATGAGAGTAAGGGTGATTCCAAAGAAACACAGAGCATATTTAAAAAAAAATACCACTATATTCCTACCCCAGATCAATGAACTCAACATCTCTGAAAGCTAGGATTTACAGCTTGTCTGTGTGTGTGTGTGTGTGTGTGTGTGTGTGTGTGTGTGTGTGTGTGAGTGATTTGAGAGTATGACTGAAAATCACTAACCCAAACTGATGAAGTAGCTGAATAAAAAAAAAAAAAACAATTCTTTTCTTCTAGTTATTTACCATAAGGCCTAGGATGGAATGTGTGTGTATATATATATGTATAGAGATAGTGCTACTGATATATTTTTTATATATCACGAGGACCTGAGTTTGATTCTTAGAACCCACATTAAAAAAAGTGTAGTATGATATGATAGTGCATATGTATAATTAAAGTACTTCTGTGGCGGCATAGCCAAACTTATCCCTGAGGCTTTCTGGCCAGTCAGGCTATCTGAATTGGTGAGTTATAATTTCAATGAGAGGATCTGTCTCTGAAAAACAAACTGGGAAGCAACTGAGGAAGACACTTGACATTAACTTCTGGCCCCCAGACATTAATGGGTTTGACTGATTTATTGTAGGAGGCTTTATTTTCTCAGGAAATTTATTACATACATACATGTATATGTGCACATGTGTGCATGCGCATGTTAATTTATTCACAAAATCTTTACATTGAAAAATGCCCCACAGGGAAATAAATTTAAATACTACCCTCCATTTAGAAAACCTGGCATTTTGCAAAAGTGATTTCTCCAGCATTTCTCTAGTAGTTTATCAATTTTTGTTAGTCCTAGGGAGTTGTTCAGAGAATCTTACATGAAGTTCTTTTCCCCGTTTAACTTTCCTTTTCTCCTCTTTCCCTCTAACTCCCTCTTCCCATTCCTTCTTCTCACATTCTTCCTTTCTCCTCTTTTCTCTTTCCTTTTGCATATTTACGGTAACATCTTCCTGAGCTTTTTTCTTCTTCTCACAGTAACAATATGCTTTTTGCATTATTCAAACTTCAAAAACTAACTGCAAAAAGTACTGACAGAACACTTATCTCAAATATGGTGCCTTGGAATAATGAACATTTTAAGCTGAAGGAATTAGAGAAAAACCATAAAGGAAGTCTTTCTCACCTTCTGCCTGATGTGGGCCTTCACATGAGAGGCACCCTCCCTATACCTACAGTAAGTGCCCTTATCCTTGAAGACATAGATACCAAGAAGCATCCAAACAAGAGATCTTGCTGAGCTTCTCACAGCTTATTACCATCACATATGCTTTTGCACTCTTGATACCTCTCCATGAATCAATTCTTTAGCAAACCTACTGAAAAGATTACTTGAGATAGACAGATTAGGTATGTGGGGCTTCATTTTCTCAGAAAGGTTCTTATACTGAATAGATCTATTAAATAAATTTGCACATATCCTAACACATCTTATATTTTTAATAAATTTACTTTACTCTAAAATTGTTTCCTTTTATTGTCTTGTTTATATGTGTTTTGGGATTTTTAGTGTTTACTTTTTCTATAAAATGTATTTATTTTTCCACAAATTTTTACTTATTCCTAATCTTCACAGCTCAAGACAGTGCACTTTTTAAATAAGTTGTACCATTTTATTCATTTTAGCTTTAAATTACCTAAAGCATTTTTGAGAAGATATTAGAGGTTCTGAAAAATCACTTGGGAGTAATTTTAAAAAGAAATTATTCTATCCTTTCAAATTGTGTAGTCCTAAAGTCCTTAGTAGATTTTTCTAAATGAGAAGCTTCAAAGTAATTTGATTTTTTCTCTTTATTTTCTTTCTGGTAACATGACTACAAAGACTGCAGCTCTGGGGAATTCTTTAGGAGGCTATCCCTGAGTCGACTTTTTCTTCCACCTAACAGAGGCTTTTCTTCCCTTACTCCTCTGGGCCAGAGTTTTTAATGAAGATTCTCTCTGTCAAAGCCCTGTTTTTAAAGTAAGGGCAAATTTATTAAGCACAAAAATATTTCTGGAGCTCATTTCTTTTCACCTTTTAAAGTCACTGGCTTCTCCTGAGAAATCTGTTTTAACAATTGTAAAGGCACTAGGGAATTAATTATTGAGAAAGTTTTACAGAAAGTTTTAGTCTTCCTTTCCACTTCAAGTATCCTATTCTTTCTGAAAGCCTTACAACCTGAAGTGGTGTGCTCTAAAGAACAACATGTCATGTGAAGTACTGAGCCCAGCACTGTCTTATAGTTGTGAAACTGAGGTAAATGAAGGAACACGGGCTTATAGTCAGATGACAAAATTTATAGTTTCTGTCACAATCACCTTTTAACCCTAAGTTTGTAATTAATTTTCTGGGACTCAATCTTATTTCCACCATGTGTTCTTCCCATGGAGTTGCTGGGACAATTACATTTATAATAAAATAGTTTCAGCATGTTATTCAATATTTGAAATTTGCCATATTGAATATTTAAAATGAAGGAGTTAGAAAAATCATTAGAAAGGGAAGTGCTATGAGCTTCTCATGCCCTTTTTTTTTCTGAAGCAGATATGATGGATTTTAGGTCTTTTGTCAAAACAGGTTGTAAGACTCTCAACCTTCATTGGAGAAAGGCATTGTCTATACTTAGAGGGAAAGAGCATCTCTGTAATTAGAGATAGAGCCACAGAAAACAATGTGAACCAAAAGATCCCATTGAGTTTCCCCAGTTTAAAAGAAGCCCTTCTTAACATATGGGGATATGTTACTAAGGAATGAAAATGATATAAATTCATTATATACATGTATGAAACTGTCAAAGAATAAAATTTCTAAAAATTTTTCTCACTTAACAACTGTGTGTGTGTGTGTGTGTGTGTGTGTGTGTGTGTGTGTGTTTGCATGCTGGGCTATTGCTAGGTGTGATGGTTAACCTTCATTGTCAGCATGACTGGGTTACAGTCACAATGGAAAGGCCTCTATGGATGTGTATACAAGGATGTTATAGACATGCCCATAGATGTGTTTTCAGGTAGGATATATTGAGGGAAGACCCACTATGAATGTGGGCAGCACCATTTCCTGGGCTAGGGTCCTAAAGTTTAGCTTACTCTCCTTCCAGACTATGGATACAGCCACTCATACTCCAGTCATTTTGCTGGTCCTATCATGATGGACTGTATCTGTTCCAACTATAAGTTAAAATAAACATTTATTTAAGTTGGCTACACACACATACACACACACACACACACACACACATACACACACATATGCATACTGTTTTATTTTTTAAAAGTGTCACCTTTGAGAAATGACTTCTTGAAAGCAATTGCCTTCTTCCCAACTTACACACAGCTCTTTTAAGCTTTACTTCAGCCTAAAAATATTGTACAATATGAGCAATTTGTTCTCCATTACTTTCTGTTCGCTTTTTTCCAGTCTAATTTTAAGTACAGAGAAGTAATTGGGTAGATATAGTAAACAGCACTAAGGTTGTTATTTGGAAAATTTGAAAAGTACCTATTTCTGTTTGAATTTCATAGTCACTTTTCTGTGCTGTCCCCCAAATTTCCCAATTCCTCCCGAAACCTCTCTTCTTGTCTTCTTGCTCCCCTCTTTGAAAATTGAGAGCTACATACAGCTTTCCAGGACAATACTTTACAATGTTTTCTTATGTTTTTGTTTACTTATCTATTAAAATAAATGTGATTATTGATGTACACTCTTGCTCATTATTAAAGCTGGGAAGCTGAACTGATTTTAAGAATAGGCCACTCCCATTAACCTACTGTTGAGACAATGGTCTAAATTTTTTCATGAGGGCAATGCCCTCATCATCTAACCATCTCTTAAAGGTTCATCTTCCATAACTATTTAGTAGCAACTGATTTTTTGTATGTATTCGGGAGAGGAATGTTCAAATTATAATACCGCCAATCTTGTTATCACTTCATGATGGAGGTAGCATGGCTGGTTGGTCAAAGCTGGAGGAGGCTACGTCACTGCAGACATCTTGGAGGCTGAGAGCTGCAAGACTGCTTGTTACAAATATAGACTTCTGGAAGTAGGGTGGGTCTAATCCACCTCAAGGCCCCCCCCCCCTGTGACTGCCTTCCTGTCGCAGTCCGCCTGCATAGTTGCTGATAAATGACCATCACACAGCTTAAGGGAACAAGGAGTTTACTTTCTTACGATAGTCTGGTTACAGTTCATAGTCCAGCTTGACGGGAGAGCAAGCACCAACACCAGGGCCGAGGGAACTGGCCACCATAACAGCTGAGAAATGGACAATCCTTACTTGCCAGACCAGCATGTCTGGCCAAGTATACAGAAGGATGCCCACTCTCTCAACCAGCTCTCTGTGATTTATCCAGGGCCTAATCCCACCCACCATGGGCTGGGTCTTCCCCAGCAGCTAGACAATCTCCTTCAGGTTTGCTCTGGGCTTAACTCAACCATCAACTCTCCACAACTGTGCCCAGAGCTCAAACCCTCAAGAGTCAAGTTGACACCTGTGCTTAACTATGACACTTCCTCTAGCAAGGCTCCACCTCCCAGGTGCCATGACCTTGCCAAAACACATGAGACTGTGGGGAACATATTTCAAACCATGACAAACCCCAATAAATTTGTTGATTCATTGCTTATTTGGTCTGTCATGAAAATCCTGTCTGGGGTAGAAGATAGTTATGTGTGGCATCTTCCCAGGAAAAGTAATTCACACAACAATATGATATTCATTCTTTAAAAAAAAACAAAAAACTAATGTTGGTTTATTAGAATATTCGATTGAGTATGTTTATAAATGTAAAATATACAGAAAACATTTTAAGACACTTTCAGAAGGACTTTCTGATCCTAATAGCTCAGGAAATAATAACCCGAGTTAACAAATGGTATTACAGGAAATTAAAACACTTCTACACTGCAATGAAGCAATGAATAGAGTGAAAGAATGAAAATCTTTGCCAACTACCCGTTTAACAATGAATTAAAATTCAGGATATATAAAGAACTCAAAAAATTAAAACACTGAAAAAGCTAACATTCCAATAGATAAATGGCCAGATGAGATGCAAAAACAGTTCTCAAAAGAAGAAATAGAAATGCCCAATAAATACATGAAAAGGAGTTTGTCATCCTTAGCTGTTAAGGAGAGGTGAATCAAAACTGCATTCAGATTCCTTTCACCGCAGTCAGAGTGTCGACCATCAAGAAAACTCTAGTGCTGGTAAGCATGAGGCAAGAGTGGAACCCAGTAAAATTTTAGTGGAAATGTCAATTAACATGCTTTCTATGAAAATCAGTATGGAAGCTCTTAAAAAAAAAAGTAGAATTATCATATGATTGCGTTATACCATTCCTAGGCATACTCCCAAAGGAATCTAAGTCAGCATACCACAGAGATACTTGCTTATCCATGCTTATTGCAGAGTTATTCATGGTAGAAAAGATCCAGAATTAGCTTAAATACCAATGAAAGATGAATGATTAAAGAAAATATGAGTGTCTAAAGTATATTATTCAGTCATAAAGAAAAAAATCATATTATGTATGCAAAAATGGATGGAACTGTAATCACGTCAAATCTAATATGAGTTTAACTCATTATAACCAGAGGACCTTAGATCCTACAGTCCTGAAGTTCCTTCACAGTGTTCTGTGTTTTTATTTTAAAAATGTATATATCATACATACAGGATATAGTGTCAAATCCAAAGTAGGACATACAAGGATTCCCTATCAATTTAAATAGGAAGCAGCTGGACTTGCTTCAAGGCCTAGAAACACCAGACCCTGTAGAAGTACAGACAGGAAGGAGGATAATCTTATTTTGCCCCCAGCATTTTGGAATCAGGGATCCATGCATTCCATCCCTCCTGGAATCTGGCCAGTTAAAGAAGTCCTCTAACCAGTGGACAAGATGCCATTGTTTCTAATGAACATGGGGTGAGTTAACGCTAAAAAAAAAGAGTCAGATTCAGAAAGATAAAAATTGCATGTTTTCTTTCTTATGTAAATCTAGATTTTAAAAAAAAAACTTAGAAGAATGCTTGAGAACATGAATGGGAACTGCTGGGAGGGAAGGAAAAAATAAGAGAGGAAAGCAGGGATATGAATATGATCAAAGTATGCTATGCTATATACATGCATGAAAATATAATGAAACTCATTACATATTATGCATAAATATATGCTAATATTTTTAAGTGACATATACAGCTTTAACTGTACATGATTAGGAGTATGTAGCCTCTATAAATGGTTCCTATAAGAGGATTTACAGGCAAAATATATCTATTCTTTGTTCAGAAAGACCATAGCTTTGCAATAACTCCAATGTTCTCCTTACTTATTGTTGAGTACGAATGTTTATCCCTTCTTTTATCTCCAGGTTGTGTTTAGTTTTGTGCACACCAAGATACAAAGCTATTTCATTTGATTATACCATAAGTTGAATAAATCTCCCTTTCTTCCTTAAGTTGACTGACTCTGAATGCTCTATCACAGCAATAATTAAGAGTAACTGTTACAGAAATTGGTACCAGGAGTGGGGCATTGCTGTGAGATTAAGAGAATCTGGTACCACAAGGTGAAGCTGTTTGTGAAGCTGAAAGAAGTTGGTACCCAACAGTATAGCCAATGCTGTGATGTAGCTAGTGTGCCTTTGGAACTGTTTGTTGGGAGAAATATGGAGAACTTTGGGACTTCATGCTAGGAAAGTCTGCGTCTTGGCAATGGGGCCAAATGGGCATTTCTTGTTAGAGCTCCAAAGAGAGCAAGTTGTGAGAGACACAGGCAGTGGAGGTCCAGCTTGCGATGTTCCAGAGGGAACAGAGACTGTGTTTGCAACTGAAAGAGTGACACATGGAGCCATATGTTGACAGAGAGTTTAGTGAAGTTTTTGCCTTTATCCTAAAAGCTTGTCTAAAGTTAAACTGGAGTGCTTAGCAGATGGAAGTTCAAGACAATGTAGTCTTGATAGTATGATATAGCTACTTTTTAATTGTCTTCAGAGTTATGAAAAAGAGCAAAGAATCAGGCAGGAAGAAGCAAAAACTGTAAAATCTAATGATTAAAAAAATACAATGCCAAACTTAAAGAGTTGAACCAGGAAAAAGCGATCAGAACCAGAACAAAATGCCTGTTAAAGAGATTAGCTCTATTTGTAAATCAAAGCCTGCTCAGAATTTGGATAATAGGAAAGGCCCAGCTTGAGGGCAAGATTCTCAGAAAAGGCTCCCACCCATAAGAATGCAAATCCTTTCAGAAGACATGAGCTAAAAGGTAGAGTTCCAAAGCAAGAGTCTGTTTCTCCTACTGCCCAGGAGTTGGTCAGCACAGAGAAGCTGAATCAGCTATGATTCAAGAAGGCTAGTCTTGACTTCTTCCTTGCCGATTTGAATCCCTCTTATGTCCCTTTCTTGTCTTATGGCTTCAGCTAAGACTTCAAGTACAATATTGAATAGAAGTGGTGAGAGTGGACAGCCTTGTCTAGTTCCTGATCGAAGTGGGAATGCTTCCAATTGTTCCCCATTGAGCATAATCCTTGCTGTGGGCTTGTTGTATACAGCTTTTATTATATTGATAAAGGTTCCTTCCATTCCTACTGTCTCTAGCGTTTTGATCATAAAAGGCTGTTGGATCTTGTCAAAAGCTTTTTCTGCATCTATCGAGAGTATCATGTGGTCTTGGACTTTGGACTGGTTTACATGATGAATTACATTTATTGATTTGCGTATGTTGAACCAACCTTGTGTGCCAGGGATGAAGCCTACTTGGTCCCCATGAATGATCTTTTTAATATGTTTTTGAATCCGATTTGCTAAGACTTTGTTGAGAATCTTTGCGTCTGTGTTCATCAGGGAGATCGGCCTATAGTTTTCTTTTTTAAGTGAATCTTTATTAGGTTTTGGGATTAAAACGATATTAGCTTCATAGAAGGAATTTGGTAGTGTTCCTTCCTTTGCTATTTGATGGAACAGTTTAAGGAGTATTGGTGTTATTAACTCCTTAAATGTCTGGTAGAACTCTGTGCTAAATCCATCTGGTCCAGGACATTTTTTGGTGGGAAGATTCGAGATTACTTCCTCAATTTCCTTATATGTTATAGGACTATTTAAATAATTCACAACTTCCTGATTCAATTTAGGTAAGTTGTGTTTACTTAGAAATTCATCCATCTCTTTTGTGTTGTCAAACTTCACAGAGTATAAGTTTTTGAAATATGATGTTATAATTCTCTGGATTTCTTGGGTATCAGTAGTGATAACTCCATGTTCATTTCTAATTTTGTTAATTTGGGTTTTCTCTCTCTTGCTTTTGGTTAGTTTAGCTAGGGGTGTATCAATCTTGTTGATTTTTTCAAAGAACCAGCTTTTTGATTGGTTGATTTTTTGTATCGTTTTCTTAGTCTCGATTTCAGATATTTCTCCCCTTATTTTGCTAATCTCTTCTCTTCTACTGCTTTTGGGATCAGATTGCTCTAGTTTCTCTAAAGCTTTAAGCTGCATTGTTAAGTTGTTTATTTCTGATGTTTCCATTTTTTTGACGTGGGCATTAAGAGCTATGAACTTACCTCTTAGAACAGCTTTCATTGTGTCCCAGAGATTTTGGTAAGTTGTATTTTCGTTACCATTCACTTTCAGGAAATCTTGAATTTCCTTTTTAATTTCTTCCTGAATCCAGTTCTCATTCAGCATCATAGTGTTAAGTTTCCAGGAGTTAGTGTATTTTCTCTTGTTTGATGTGTTGTGGATGTCCAGCTTTAGGCCATGGTGGTCTGATAGGGCACAGGTTAGAATTTCAACTTTCTTGTATATGTGTAGATTCATTTTGTGGCCCAGTATGTGATCTATTTTGGAGAAAGTTCCGTGTGCTGCTGAGAAAAATGTGTATTCTTTGGTGCGTGGGTGAAAAGTTCGATAGAGATCTGTGAGGTCCATTTCTTTCAGGGTTTGATTAAGTTCCAAAGTGTCTCTGTTAAGCTTTTGACCTGTTGATCTATCCCATGTAGAGAGGGCGGTGTTGAAGTCCCCAAGAATTATCGTTTGGGGGTTGATTTCATGCTTTAGACACTGTAGGGTTTTCTTAATGAATGTGGAGGGGCCCGTATTGGGTGCATATATGTTCAGTATTGTGAAATCTTCCTGGTGAATTGTACCTGTGACTAAAATGTAGTATCCATCCGTGTCTCTTATAATTTTTTTTGGTTTGAAATCCACTTTGTCTGATAGCATAATGGCTACCCCTGCCTGTTTTCTGCTTCCATTAGCTTGTAGAATTGTTGACCAGCCTTTTATTTTTAGAGCGTGCCTATCTTTTGTGGTGAGATGGGTTTCCTGCAGGCAACAGATTGATGGATTGTGATTTTTAATCCAAGTTTGTAATCTGTGTCTCTTGATCGGTGAATTAAGTCCATTAACATTTAGTGTTATAATGGAGAAACTATTGTTAATTCCAGACATTTATTATGTTTAGTAGCTTTTATAAGTATATTGCTTCGCTTTTAATGGTGTTATATTTGCCTTCTGTTCTCCTGGATATGCCTGTTTTTTTCTTCACGCTTGAGTATCATTTCTAGCAGTTTTTGAAGGCCTGGTTTGGTGGCCATGTATCCCTTAAAGTTGTCTTTGTGCTGGAAAATTTTTCTTTCTCCCTCGATCATGACTGATAGTTTTGCAGGGTACATCACCCTGGGTTGACATTTTTGCTCATTCAATACTTGAAGTATGTCTCTCCAAGCTCTTCTTGCTTTTACTGTTTCGACTGAGAAGTCATTTGTTATTTTAATAGGTTTGCCTTAATTTGCTGGGAAATGGATGTCATTAGAAAGAATTATATTAAGTGAAGTATCCCAAACCCAGAAAATTAAGCGCCGTATGTACTCCCTAATAGGTGGCTCCTAGTACCAAACTCACCCAGCCCACATTGAGACACTCAAAAGTAAACCTATGAAACACAGTAATTGCAAGGATTATGAACAAGAGAGATGGGTTAGGAGGGCCACACCAGAAACAAGGAGAGAGGAGACCATGTTACAGCAGAGAAAATAGGCCTCCATCAAGGTCTGCAAGTAAGTAATGAGAAACCTGGTTAAGTTCACAGACGTTCTTTCCTGATCTCACCAGAAGGGGAGGGCATATAGTCTAGCAGATAAAAAGTAATCATTTTGCAAATGGGTGATGGACCCCTCCCTCAGTGAGGTTTCCTACTCTTATTACATCTACCCTTGAATGTGCTATTACAACAAGACTCCAGTTTAACAGCTTTTTGTCTCTGGCCAGGGGGTGACATACAGTGCCCAGCAGAATGGAGTGAAGGGAATTGCAGGAGCAGCAAAACTGCAAAAGAAAATCAACAAACCACAATCCAGAACTTCAGAGACTCTATATCAATCACATAGAACTAGGATAGCCTAATCTCTCCCCATCCTGGAGCTCAGGGACATTTGCGGAAGAGGGGGCGGTAAGATTGTAAGAGCAAAAGGATGGGAGGAGCAACGATTTGCAAGATTCTCAACAATAGTTGGGGCCAAAGCAATCGTAATGGGACTTTGCATGCCCTGCGCAATGTCCAGCGCACTGTTGCCCTCATAAAGTCTAGCATCTGTTAAGGGCACCGAGACCCCTGGAGGCAAGGGATTGACAGCCATAGTAGTGATCTTATGCTTAAGGGGAACAAGAGAAAGGGCTTATGGAAATGCCACTGGGTCCTTATATGTCATCGGAGAGGAGGACCCAATGGAGAGTTAGGCATACACAATAAAGGACTCTCTGGGAATTGGGGGGGAGGCACTGGGGGAAGGGGAGGGGGAGGAGGGGGAGGGAGGGAACTGGTAAAAAATTTTAAAATGTATAATTAAATTTTTAATAAAAAAAAATTTAGAAAAAAATAGAAAAAAAAAACCTTATTAAATTGTATCAATCTATGAAAAAAAAAAAAAAAAAAAAAAAAAGAAGGCAAGTCTTGGAAAAGTCATCCATGTGGTTCTGGCTTGAGAGTCATCAGTGATGCAAGGGGAAGGCTATCGTAGATTCTTCCTCCAAGATTTCAAAAAAAAATGATGACCCTTCCCCTCCACTCTGCCGCCCGGGAGGCGCGTGCCCAGGCCTCACCGCACTGCGACCCAGATAAGATCGGTCCGTGCCGGTCCCCAGAGCCCCAGGCCGCCAGAGTGGACCCAGCTCCCCCCCCCACCATCCAGTCCGAGTGGACCCAGCTCCCCCCGCTATCCAGCCGGAGCCAACGGCGCAGGGCCTGGGAGGAGGAGAGGGCACCCCCTCTGCACCTAGCCCCGCCCTCGGGTGGCCCGGGTTTAAATAGCGCCCCGCCGACGCCCCATCCCCCCTTCCCCTCCACTCCGCCGCCTGGGATGCGCGCGCGGTCCAACCGGGCCTCACCATGCCGCGACCCAGGTAAGATCGGTCACCGCCCACCCCCAGAGCCCCAGGCCCAATAATTCAGTTTAGTGAAAAATCCACAGAAATTAAAAGATCTTAAGAGTTAAACCGACAATGCCAAAGTCTAAGTGCAAATCCACGAGAAACAACACTTAAGTAAACAAATCTCCCACTGAAGGAATTAATCCCATAAAGTTAGACTCCAACCAGAACAAACCCATGGAAAATGGCCAAGAAAGCCTGACCCAGGATAACGACCTTCAAAATATGATCATTACCATGTTCAATATTATGAAAGAGGAAATCAGGGAGGAATTAAATAATCGAATCAATCGCTTTGAGGAGGAACACAACAGACACATGGAGGAGTTGAGAAAAACAGTGCAAGAATCAAAAACTGGCATAGAGCAGTTAAAGCAGACTCAAGCAGAGTTTAAAACTGAGCTAAAAGACAAGTTATCTTCAACCCAGAACTCCACAGAGAGTCTTATCAGCAGAACTAACGAAGCAGAAAACAGAATTTCAGATCTTGAAGATAAAGTGGGAGTACTAACCAGCTCAATGGAAGAGGTTGTTAAAGCCAAAAAGATGCTTGAGAGAAATATCCAGGAGATATGGGACACCCTGAAGAAGCCCAACATGCGTATTCATGGAATACCAGAGCAAGAATCTCAAAATACCACCCCTGAGGAAATTTTCCAAACGATCATTAAGGAAAACTTTCATCATCTAAAAAAAGAGAAGGCCATCCATATACAAGAGGCATTCCGCACCCCAAACAGATATGACCAAAACAGAAGCTCGCCACGGCAAATAATAGTCAAAACACTCCACATTCAAGATAAAGAACTGGTGCTGAGAGCTTCAAGGAAGAAAAAACAAGTCACTTTTAAAGGTAAACCTATTAAATAACAAATGACATCTCAATGGAAACACTAAAAGCAAGAAGAGCTTAGAGAGACATACTTCAAGTATTGAATGAGCAAAAATGTCAACCTAGGCTGATTTACCCTGCAAAACTATCAGTCATGATCGAGGGAGAAAGAAAAATCTTCCAGCACAAAGACAACTTGAAGGGATACATGTCCACCAAACCAGGCCTTCAAAAAATGCTAGAAATGATATTCAAGCGTGAAGAAAAAAACAGGCATATCCAGGAGAGCAGAAGGCAAATATAACACCATTAAAAGCGAAGCAATATACTTATAAAAACTACGAAACATAATAAATGTCTGGAATCAAAAATAGTTTCACCATTATAACACTAAATATTAATGGAATTAAGTCATCGATCAAGAGACACAGATTACTGGGGCTGGAGAGGTGGCTCAGGGGTTAAGCCTCCGCCTTGCAGGCGGAAGGTCCCGAGTTCGGATCCCAGATCCCACGTATAGACGCCAGACGGAAGCGGGGGCGGCCTGCGCTTCTGGTCCTGGTAGGGCGGAGCCTGTGAATCCCGGGGCAGAAGGAGGTGGAGGCGTCCATGGTGGTTCGCGAATTCGTCCGTGGTTCTACACACACATACACACACACACAGACACGCGCGCACATACACACAGTTGAATAAATAATAATAATAAAAAAAAAAAAAAAAAAATTTAAAAGCGAAGCAATATACTTATAAAAACTACGAAACATAATAAATGTCTGGAATCAAAAATAGTTTCACCATTATAACACTAAATATTAATGGAATTAAGTCATCGATCAAGAGACACAGATTACTGGGGCTGGAGAGGTGGCTCAGGGGTTAAGCCTCCGTCTTGCAGGCGGAAGCTCCTGAGTTCGGATCCCAGATCCCACGTATAGATGCCAGGCGGAAGCGGGGGCGGCCTGCGCTTCTGGTCCTGGTAGGGCGGAGCCTGTGAATCCCGGGGCAGAAGGAGGTGGAGGTGTCCATGATGGTTCACGAATTCGTCCGTGGTTCTACACACACACACACACACACACACACAGACGCGCGCGCACATACACACACATATGCACACAGTTGAATAAATAATAATAATAAAAAAAAATTTAAAAAAAAGAGACACAGATTACAAACTTGGATTAAAAATCACAATCCATCAATCTGCTGCCTGCAGGAAACCCATCTCACCACAAAAGATAGGCACGCTCTAAAAATAAAAGGCTGGTCAACAATTCTACAAGCTAATGGAAGCAGAAAACAGGCAGGGGTAGCCATTATGATATCAGACAAAGTGGACTTCAAACCAAAGAAAATTATAAGAGACACGGATGGATACTACATTTTAGTCACAGGTACAATTCACCAGGAAGACTTCACAATACTGAACATATATGCACCCAATATGGGCCCCTCCACATTCATTAAGAAAACTCTACAGCGTCTAAAGCAAGAAATCAACCCCCAAACGATAATTCTTGGGGATTTCAACACCGCCCTCTCAACATGGGATAGATCAACAGGTCAAAAGCTTAACAGAGACACTTTGGACCTTAATCAAACCCTTAAAGAAATGGACCTTACAGATCTCTATCGAACTTTTCACCCACATACCAAAGAATACACATTTTTCTCAGCAGCACACGGAACTTTCTCCAAAATAGATCACATACTGGGCCACAAAACAAATCTACACATGTACAAAAAAGTTGAAATTCTAACCTGTGCCCTGTCAGACCACCACGGCCTAAAGCTGGACATCCACAACACAATAAACAAGAGAAAATACACTAACTCCTGGAAACTTAACAATATGATGCTGAATGAGAACTGGATTCAGGAAGAAATTAAAAAGGAAATTCAAGATTTCCTGAAAGTGAACGATAATGAAAATACAACTTACCAAAATCTCTGGGACACAATGAAAGCTGTTCTAAGAGGTAAGTTCATAGCTCTTAATGCCTACATGAAAAAAATGGAAACATCAGAAATAAACAACTTAACAATGCAGCTTAAAGCTTTAGAGAAACTAGAGCAATCTGATCCCAAAAGTAGTAGAAGAGAGGAGATTAGCAAACTAAGGGAAGAAATATCTGAAATCGAGATTAAGAAAACGTTAGAAAAAATCAACCAGTCAAAAAGCTGGTTCTTTGAAAAAATCAATAAGATTGATACACCCCTAGCTAAATTAACCAAAAGCAGGAGAGAGAAAACCCAAATTAACAAAATCAGAAATGAACATGGAGTTATCACTACTGATACCCAAGAAATCCAGAGAATTATAACATCATATTTCAAAAACTTATACTCTGTGAAGTTTGACAACACAAAAGAGATGGATGAATTTCTAAGTAAACACAACTTACCTAAATTGAATCAGGAAGTTGTGAATTATTTAAATAGTCCTATAACATATAAGGAAATTGAAGGGGACTGGGCTCGTCGGTGAGGCGGTGGCGGCGGCGGCTCGGCAGGCAGGTTGAGGCTTCGGGTGCCAGCCGCCGCCATGATCCTGCTGGAGGTGAACAACCGCATCATCGAGGAGACGCTCGCGCTCAAGTTCGAGAACGCGGCCGCCGGAAATAAACCAGAAGCAGTAGAAGTAACATTTGCAGATTTTGATGGTGTCCTCTATCATATTTCAAATCCTAATGGAGACAAAACAAAAGTGATGGTCAGTATTTCTTTGAAATTCTACAAGGAACTTCAGGCGCATGGCGCTGACGAGTTATTAAAGAGAGTATATGGGAGTTTCTTGGTAAAGCCAGAATCAGGGTACAATGTTTCTTTGCTATATGACCTTGAAAATCTGCCGGCGTCCAAGGATTCTATTGTGCATCAGGCTGGCATGTTGAAGAGAAATTGTTTTGCCTCTGTCTTTGAGAAATACTTTCAGTTCCAAGAAGAAGGCAAGGAAGGGGAGAACAGGGCAGTTATCCATTACAGGGATGATGAGACCATGTATGTTGAATCTAAAAAAGATAGAGTCACAGTGGTCTTCAGCACGGTGTTTAAGGACGACGATGATGTGGTCATTGGAAAGGGTTCATGCAGGAGTTCAAAGAAGGGCGAAGAGCCAGCCACACAGCTCCCCAGGTCCTTTTTAGCCACAGGGAACCTCCTCTGGAGCTGAAAGACACAGATGCTGCTGTGGGTGACAACATTGGCTACATTACCTTTGTGCTGTTCCCTCGCCACACCAATGCCAATGCTCGAGACAACACCATCAATCTGATCCACACGTTCCGGGACTACCTGCACTACCACATCAAGTGTTCTAAGGCATATATTCGCACACGTATGCGGGCAAAAACATCCGACTTCCTCAAGGTGCTCAACCGCGCACGCCCAGATGCCGAGAAAAAAGAAATGAAAACAATCACGGGGAACACATTTTCATCCCGCTAACTCTTGGGAACGGAAGAAGAAGCCCTGTCGACCAAGGCTGGAATGCTTGCTACTGGATAATCGTAGCCTTTCATGTTGCACCTCTCCAGGTTCTTAAGGGAGTCTCCGTCTGGGTTCCATTTTGTACGCATTTGGAAAATAATCTGCAGAAACGAGCTGTGCTTGCAAGGACTTCATAGTTCCCAAGAATTATAAAAAAAAAAAAAAAAGGAAAGGAAAAAAAAGGAAAAAAAAAAGAATTCCACTTGATCAACTTAATTCCTTTTCTTTTATCCTCCCTCCCTCACTCCCTTTCCTTCCTATCCTCTTTTCCAAGCTGTTTTGCTTTGCAATATGTTACTGGTAATGAGTTGCAGGTAATGCAATCTTAACTTGTTTTCTTCTAAGTATGTGAGTTCAAAACTCCTGTGTCTAAAGAAATATGGTTGGGGTCATTAATAAAGAAAATCTTTCTATCTTAAAAAAAAAAAATAAGGAAATTGAAGAAGTAATCTCAAATCTTCTCACCAAAAAATGTCCTGGACCAGATGGATTCAGCACAGAGTTCTACCAGACATTTAAGGAGTTAATAACACCAATACTCCTTAAACTGTTCCATCAAATAGCAAAGGAAGGAACACTACCAAATACCTTCTATGAAGCTAATATCGTCTTAATCCCAAAACCTAATAAAGATTCACTTAAAAAAGGAAACTATAGGCTGATCTCTCTGATGAACACAGACGCAAAGATTCTCAACAAAGTCTTAGCGAATCGGATTCGAAAACATATTAAAAAGATCATTCATGGGGACCAAGTAGGCTTCATCCCTGGCACACAAGGTTGGTTCAACTTACGCAAATCAATAAATGTAATTCATCATGTAAACCAGTCCAAAGTCCAAGACCACATGATACTCTCAATAGATGCAGAAAAAGCTTTTGACAAGATCCAACAACCTTTTATGATCAAAACGCTGGAGACAGTAGGAATGGAAGGAACCTTTATCAATATAATAAAAGCTGTATACAACAAGCCCACGGCAAGGATTATGCTCAATGGGGAACAATTGGAAGCATTCCCACTTCGATCAGGAACTAGACAAGGCTGTCCACTCTCACCACTTCTATTCAATATTGTACTTGAAGTCTTAGCTGAAGCCATAAGACAAGAAAGGGACATAAGAGGGATTCAAATCGGCAAGGAAGAAGTCAAAGTATCCCTATTTGGAGATGACATGATCTTATACCTGAGTGATCCCAAAAATTCCACCAGGAAGCTCCTGGAACTAATTGAGAAGTTCAGCAGGGTGGCAGGATACAAAATAAATGTGCAAAAATCAGAGGCCTTCTTATATGTCCAAAATGAAAGAAGTGAAAAAGCCTTGAGAGAAACAATCCCATTTACTATAGCCCCTAAAAAATGAAATACCTTGGTATTACCCTAACCAAGGAGGTAAAAGACCTTTACAACGAAAACGTTAAAACCCTAAAGAAAGAAATAGCAGAAGACACCAGAAGGTGGAAAGACCTCCCTTGTTCCTGGATTGGCAGAATCAACATCGTAAAAATGACCATCCTACCAAAGGCAATATACAGATTCAATGCTATACCAATCAAAATCCCAAAGCAATTCTTCAAAGAAGTTGACCAAACAATCTCAAAGTTCAAATGGAGGCACAAAAGACTTAGGATAGCAAAGACAATCCTGAGTAAAAAAAACACTGCTGGAGGTATTACCATACCAAATCTAAGTCTATACTACAAATCCATAGTTATAAAGACAGCCTGGTAGTGGCTCCAAAATAGACACACAGATCAATGGATAAGGATTGAAGACCCAGATATAAGCCCACAAAATTACAGCCATTTGGTCTTTGACAAAGGGGCCCAAAGAATCCAATGGAAAAAGAACAGCATCTTCAACAAATGGTGCTGGCAAAACTGGATCTCCACATGCAGAACATTAAAGCTGGACCCGTACTTGTCACCATGTACAAGACTTAATTCCAAATGGATCAAGGACCTTGATATAAGGCCAGAGACTATAAAAACCATAGTTCAAAGGATAGGGAACTCCCTCGAGTTGATTGGGCTAGGCCAACATTTCCTAAACAGACATCCAATGGCACAGTCACTGCTACCAACTCTCAACAGTTGGGATCTTTTGCAATTAAAGAGCTTCTGTTCAGATAAAGAGATTGTAACACGAGCTCAAAGGCAACCCACAGAATGGGAGAAAATCTTCACTAACCACACATCTGATAGAATTCTGCTGTCCAGAGTGCACAAAGAACTTAGAAAACTAAACACCAAGGAAACCAATGGCCCAATTAAAAAATGGGCCCTGGAACTTTAAAGAAACTTTACCAGGGATGAAATTAAAATGTCTAACAAATATCTTAAAAAATGCTCCACTTCCTTAGCCATCAGGGAAATGCAAATCAAAACTTCCTGAGATATCATCTCACCCCAGTCAGGATGGCAAAAATCCACAATACAAACAACAACAAATGCTGGAGAGGATGTGGAGAGAGGGGAACTCTTTTAATTGCTGGTGGGAATGCAGGCTCATACAGCCACTCTGGAGAGCAGTCTGGAGATTCTTAAAGAAATTAAAGATTGAAATGCCATATGACCCTGCTATTCCACTTTTGGGAATAACCCCCCATACAGCAGAGGTTCACCTCGATAGCACAAGCACAACCATGTTCATAGAAGCACTGTTTACAATAGCAAAGTCATGGAATCAACCCAAATGTCCAACAGTTGACGAGTGGATAAGGAAACTGTGGTACATCTATACAATGGAGTACTACTCAGCCATCAAAAATGATGAATTACTGGAATTTGCCAGGAAATGGATGTCATTAGAAACAATTATATTAAGTGACGTATCCCAGACCCAGAAAATTAAGCGCCGTATGTACTCCCTAATAGGTGGCTCCTAGTACCAAACCCACCTAGCCCACCTAGAGACAGTAATTGCAAGGATTATGAATAGGAGGGATGGGGTAGGAGGGCCACACCAGAAACAAGGAGAGAAGGGACCATGTTACAGCAGAGAAAATAGGCCTCCCTCAAGGACTCAAATAAGTAATGAGACATCTGATTAAGTTCACAGACTTTCGTTCCTGATCATTTACTACTGAGGGCGTATGATCTCACCAGAAGAGGAGGGCATATAGTCTGGCAGATAAAAAGTAACCGTTGTGCAAATTGGTGATAGACCCCTCCCTCACTGTGGTTTCCCACTTTTATTACATCTACCTTTGAATGTGCTTTTATCGCAAGACTCTAGTTTAACAGCTTTTTGTCTCTGGCCAGGGGGTAACATACAATGCCCACCAGGATGGAGTGAAGGGCATTGCAGGAGCAGCAAAACTGCAAAAGAAAACCAACAAACCACAATCCAGAACTTCAGAGACTCTATATCAACCACCTAGAACTAGGCCAGCTTAATCTCTCCCTATCCTGAAGCTCAGGGAAATTTGCGGAAGAGGGGGCGGTAAGAGTGTAAGAGCAAAAGGATGGGAGGAGCAATGATATGTAAGATACTCCATACAAGTTAGGGCTGAAGCAATCATAATTGGACTTTACATGCCCTGCGCACTATTGACCCCACAAAGTCCAGCATCTGCTAAAGGCACCAAGATGTTTGGAGGCAAGGGATTGGCAGACATAGCAGTGTTCCTATACCTAAGGGGAACACGGGAAAGTGTTTAGGGAAAGGCCACTGGGTCCTTGTATGTCATCGGAGAGGGGGGCCCAGAGGAAAATCAGGCATGCACAAGAAAGGACTCTCTGGGAATTGGGGCGGGAGGCACTGGGGGATGGGAAGGGAGGGGGGTGGGGAGGAGGAACAGGGGGTACGGGGGGGGAGGAGGAGGGAGGGAGGGAACTGGTGTACCCATTAAATTTGTATGAGCTGAAATAATAATAAAAAATGTATTAAAAATAAAAAAATGATGAAATCCAGGCAACATATGGCAGAAAGTCTGCAATTTAGAGACCCAAGAAGGGCAATTTGTGCTGTTCAATTAAAGCCTCGTTTGCCATTGAAAAACATCTTAGAAGGAGTCAGCCCAAGAGAGTGAAGTGTTCCACAGGTAGCTGCGTTGGAGGGATGGGACCGAAGCCTTTTAGGACTAAGATGATTTCAACGAAAGTCTTACCTGTTGGACTTGGAACTACAAGATGTGGAGTTTGTCCTGCTGGTTTTCGGTCTTTTATGGACTGATTTTTCCTGGATATGCCCCCATTCCTTCTTTTTGGAATGAGAATGTTTATTCTGTACCATTGTATGTGGAAAACATGTAACTTTTCTTTTGATTTTACATGAGGCTTTGAACTTTGAACTTTTGGACTGTGTTGGGGCTACTGATGTAGTCTATAAAGACTTTTAAAATTGGACTGAGTATGGTTTACGTAATGAGATGGCAATGAGCCTGTGGGGGCCAGGGGTGGAGTGTAATGGTTTGGAATGTATCCCCCACAGTCTCATGTGTTTCGACAAGGTCAAGAAACCTTGAGAGGTAGAGCCTTGCTGGAGGAAAGCAGTCACAAGGGGTGGGTCTTGAGGTAGATTAGACCTACCCTACCTCCAGAAAAAGTCTACCTTTACAAAAAGCAGTCTTGCAGCTCTCAGCCTCTAAGATGTCTACATCAACATAGCCTCCTCCAGCTTTGGCCAACCAGCCGTGCTGCTTCCATCATGAGAGACTGTATCCCCTCTAAAACTGTAAGCTAAATAAATCTTTCTCCCTTAAGTTGATTAACTTTGAATGCTCTCTCACAACAATAGTTAAGAGTAACTGTTACAGGGTCACTTATAGGAACAGGGACACAGGCAGCATGGCTGACAGTTAGATGTATCTCTCTCTCTCTCTCTCTGTCTCCTTGAGTGTTCTAGAATCTTCTAACCAAACTACTTGGCTGGTTCAGCAGTCTCTCTGAGACTTCTTCACTGCCTCTAACTGCTTCTATCTGCTTGGGTGGCAGGAGAGTTCCTCCCCAACCATTATTTTTATCCTGGAGGGACCCTTGTTATAATTAATCTTGGGTTTCAACTTGACTACACCTGGCATTAACTAAGATCAGCTGTGAGACCACCTGAAGAGATTATCTGGATCAATACATTTACAGTACAAATACCAGCCCTAGATCCAATTGGAACCTCCCAGTAGCAGACCAGATAAAAGGAGCCCAGAGAACAGAAGACTTAGAAGAATAGAGGCTCCAGGATGTTTGTACTGACTCAGTTTGCCTCCAGCTTCAGCCACCAGCCATGTGGCCTCCACCATGGAATTGTAAGCTGAATAAATCTTCCTTTCTCCCTTAAGTTGTTTGACTTTGTAGGTTCTCCACAGCAACAGTTAAGATTAACCATTACAACCTCCCCTCCCAAGCTTGTCAATTTCAGGAACCTCTGGGAGTCTCAGTAGTTATTTACTGGCTGAGACTGGGACAAAGGTCAAGATGGCTGCTCAAGGAAAAAGTGCCACACAACATATTACTGACTCAGTGACCTGATTCTTTATAGGTTCGAGCAAAGGGTTTTAGGTAAAACAATGAAGTACAACTTTTTAAGGGCATTAACAGATTTTTAAGAGTGGTGGCACCTCTTCCTGCTCACTCAGTGTATGATTTTACCATGAAGCTTCCTAACCTTCTTACTGGAAAATATTGGCTAACTAAATTTTGGGCTGAAGGGATTGCTCAGGGATTAAGCCTCTGCCTTGAAAGCTGAAAGTTCTGAGTTCATAGGCCAGACTAATCTCTCCCCATCCTGAAGCTCAAGGACATTTGCGGGAGAGGGGGCGGTAAGATTGTAAGAGCAAAAGGATGGGAGGAGCAATGATATGCAAGATACTCCATACAAGTTAGGGCTGAAGCAGTCATAAGTGGACTTTACATGCCCTGCGCAATGTCCAACACACTATTGACCTCACAAAGTCTAGCATCTGCTAAAGGCACCAAGATCCTTGGAGGCAAGGGATTGACAGCCACAGTAGTGTTCCTATGCTTAAGGGGAACATAGGAAAGGGTTCAGGGAAAGGCCACTGGGTCCTTGTATGTCATCGGAGAGGAGGGCCCAGAGGAAAATCAGGCATGCACAAGAAAGGACTCTCTGGGAATTGGGGCGGGAGGCACTGGGGGATGGGGAGGGAGGAGGGAAGGGAGGGGGAGCAGGGGGTTCAGGGGGAGGAGGAGAGAGGGAGGGAACTGGTGTACCTATTAAGTTTGTATGAGCTGAAATAATAAATTAAAAAAAAAAAAGAAAGTTCTGAGTTCAGATCCCAGATAAAAACACTAGGTGGACTTTTTCCCCACCCTCCTGGGACTTGTGCAGTCTAGCCGGGACTCACAGCGACCTAGACTCTAATTTAACAGGTTTTTATCTCTGGCCAGGGGGTGACATCCAATACCCATCAGGAAGGAGCCAAGGGCATTGCAGGAGCAGCAAAACTAAAAAAAAAAATCAACAAACCATAATTCAGAACATCAGAGACTCTATATCAACCACCTGGAATCAGGCCTGCCTAATCTCTTCCCATCCTGAAGCTCAGAGAAATTTGCGTAAGAGGGGGCGGTAAGATTGTAAGAGCACAAGGATGGGAGGAGTCATGATATGCAAAGTACTCCACATAAGTTAGGGCCAAAGCAACTATAATAGGACTCTGCATGATCTGTGCAATTACCAACATATCATTGACCCCTCAAATTCTAGCATGGATTAAAGGCACTAGGATCCTTAGAAGCAAGGGATTAACAGTCACAATAGTGTTCCTACACTTAAGGGGAACACAAGAAAGAGTTCTAGGAATTGCCACTGAGTCCTTACACCTTATCAGAGAGGAGGACCCAGAGGGAAGTTTGATATACACATTAAAGGATGCTTCAGAGGTGGGGGAAGGGGGCACTGAGAGAAAGGGAGGGAGGGGGGAAAGGAAGGGGCAAAGGGGGGAGGGAACAGGGAGGTCCAGGGAAGGGTGGAGGGAGGGAGGGGACAGAAGTTCCTATTACGTTTGTATGAGCAGAAAAATTTTTTAAAAATTAAAAAAAAAAAAGACAATGCTATAGGAAGTAAAAAACAAAACAAAACAAAACAAAACAGAGCAAAACAAAAAAACACTAGGAAATGGCTGCAGCCTGTACTTCTGATCCTGGAAGGCGGATTCTTGAAAACTCTTGAGCGAAACAAAGAGGATGAAGAGCAATCCATGGCAATTCCCAAAGTCACCCTTGGGCCTTCACAGGCACACACAGTACCCTCTGATACCCACAGACACATACCCAGACATACACACAAAAATAAAATAAAATAAAATAAAATAGCTTCATCTTCCAACATATTTTATTTTCTTTCACATAATTCCATCAAGAAGCAAACACTTTGGAAGCTGCTCAACATTCTATATTAGAGGTATTTGAATCAAAGTAGTACATTTGAATAAATGAACAAATGATCTTTTGAAATAGGTCTATGAGAGTAACTGCATCAGATAATGATTCAGGCCTGAAACATTGAAAGCTGGACAAGCAAAAGAAATACCTGCATGTATAAACTATTTTCCTTGGTCAATTAAAAAGTTTGAATAATAATAAATAACCAATGTGGGAATTGCAAAATAATTTCTGAGTGAAATTACTCTGCTTTTGGCTAGTTTAATTAGATTAAACTACTACTGGAATAATCCATTATAACTATTGCCATTAGAGAAACACAAATTTAATCCATAGTCTCAGAGGATCAGTGGGATACTGGGAGATACCTATTTTGTTTGTTGTCCAGGGCAAAACTAATGATTGCCACTGGCTGTGTATTAGTGGCTTTCACTTATTAGAACTCCTAATCAACAAAGAGAACTATGGAATGAGCTGAATCCAGGGATTCTTGTATGTTAGACAATGTTGTATCTCAGAGCTACAACCCCAGCCCTTTTTGTACCAGAGTCTCACTCTGTATTAGTATAGTATAGAAAACAGGCATAGTAGGCTGTACAGTAAAGAAGAAAGTCTCTAAAGGGGTCAGAGTACTTAAGTCAATGGGATCATTGTCCCAATTTACATTTTAATCAGACTTTATACTATTTTTAAAATCTCGAGTATAGTAGCTTTTACCCTACTCCCATCCAATTGACTGACAAGCCCAGGAGGGGCAACAGTATGTCCTTGCTATATCCTTGTTATCAGAAAACCTCTTGTAATCTTACAAAAACTAGGGCTCCCGATTTAGATAGTTATCTATCAGTGACCAACTGGGCAGTTCAAGATATATTTCTTCCCAGGGTAAAAATAACTCAGAAATGACTTAGGGCTCATTCCTGTGACCAGTAATAAGAGTTCTACAGGTCCAGTCCTTGCTTTTACAAGTTATTTATTATGAGGGAAATTTCTATTCCCAAGAGCAAGCCTATTAATAACCTAACTAGCTACCTAACATTTGAATGGGGAATGCAGGCTGGCCTTGAACTCATTCTTAGTCTGGACAAGTATTAAACTTGTGATCCTACCTCAGTTTCCCAGGTAGCTGGGACTATATGCCTGGGTGGCTATCATCCTCTGCTCTGGAGTGGGCTTTTTCAACAGACAGAAAAATTGACTGATGTGATATACTATAAATTTAGATCTCCTTTGCACCTAAGATAATGGTGTGTATGGGTGATAAAATTGTTAAATAGACAATAACAATTTATTGGTATTACTTTGTGTTTTAGTTACTCTTATGTTGCTGCAATAAAATATTCTGATCCAAGAAACCTAAAGAAGAAACTTATTATTTGGATTATGGTTCCAGAGATGTTACAGTCCACTATGATGGCAGGCAGAGAAGCCTTGGTAGCAGAAGTCAGAGATAAGACATTATATTGTAGCCACTTTGGAAGAAGAAGGAGGGGAGAAAGGGAGAAGAAAAGGGAAAGGGAGAGAGAGAAATAGAAACAGGAAGTTGGAAGTGGGTCCAGGTTATCAAACCTGTCCCAGGTGATGTACTTCCTTCAACAAGGCTCCACATTGTAAAGGTTCCATAACCTTCCCAAATAGCACCACTAGCTGGGGACCAGTTGTTCAAACACAGGAGTATCTTACATTCAAATTTTTACACTTTGAAAAATGAAATTATCATTGATTTAGAGGAATAAGAACTGACATACCCTTTTCTAAGGCAAGGAAGGGAGTAGGGATTTTTCCAAAACTAAACTGAAAAAATGAAATCAAATAAAATAAATAAGTGAGAAGTTTGAAGAGTTGATTTTTAAATACTCATTGCCAGCATCACTACTTAATATCTTTACATCTAGTCTGGAAAAGGTCTTATGGGAGAATTTTTGGATTTAAATAGAATTGTCCTTTGTATAAAAAGAAGTATTTGCCCTATGAAACTACAGTCAATGATTAATTTGTGAATCCTGTCTCTACCAGAGCAATTTAAAATAGCTGATTTTAGGCCAGTCAAAGATCCTGCTACTATTCAAATAAGGAAAGGTTATCATGGGAGTGGGAATTGTGAGAGTGAAATATTCAAGAAGTAGGGGAATTAATCAAACGTAGAATCAGAATAGAAACTTGTAGAAAATGCGCTGTCAGACATGTTCTGGACTATAACAACTACTGCTACTTTCCTAAGGGGTTACTAAAACAACCCCAAAGAGATTCTGAAATTACCAACAACACAAGAAACCCCTTTCTCTAGTCTTCTGTAAAAGTTTAAGAGGACTGAGCACAGTGGTGCACCTGTAATTCTATAATGAAGGCCCTAGGAGTAAAGATACTCACAGGAAATACCGTGTTGAGAATGAGAATGTCCTGAGAGCTTTGTTTCATCTCCCAGAAGAAAGACTATCCATCCCCTAGGTGCAGTAACTTGAGTACACAGGTAAAGCATGCATACTTATTTTGGGGATTTTGTTTTAGCTTTTCTGTAAGCTGTAACATAATTATGAGAAAGGTAGGTAGTATTTCTCCTCAGCTTTGGCCAAAACTGTAACACTCAAATTTATAACACTCAAAATAAACAATACACATGACCAGAGGTCTGACTCTGAGGCTCCCAACATACCAGAGTCACCTCAAGAGTCCAATCAGAGAGATGGAAAGTAGGGAAACACAAAAGAGGCTTAGTAGAGCCATATTGGAAGGAACAATAGTATGAGCACCCTAAGCCCTGTCTTTGAGGCACTGATAGTAGTTGCAAGATTATATAGAGGAAGGACGAAGCCAGAAGTTACAAAATATACATACTTGAATTTTTTATAAATTTTTTTATAAATATTATGTTATTTCTCTAATAGGTTTTTATAAATATTTTTATAAAATTACGTTTATAAATATTTTTTATAAATATTATGTTATTTCTCTAATAGGTTTAGACCCAAATCCAGATACTATGGCTGTAAGTTTTGCTAAGAATAGCAGCTACTCAGGAGGTTGTGACAAGAGGATTATGAGTTTGAGCACAGCATGAACAATTTAAAAAAAAGCATACAAAAATGAGACTTAAAGTCTGCTTTTGTTGAAAGCACTGGTACTTCATTTTGGCCTAAAGATACTAGATGGTTAACAGAAAGCAGGATGAAAGCTTGACATCTCTGTATTCATATCATATGCTTCCTTTATGGCCTCAGACTTCCACACAAATTGTTGATCAGTTGTACCCAGAGACATGTTGATCATTTAAGGCATTTTGATTTAAAACTAGTAATATATGGTAATTACTCCTAAATTCAACTAACTTCTCTCAGTCCCCTCCAAGGAGGAAGACAGCAAAAGTAACTAAGACATTTTCAATTACTCAGTAACAGTGAGCCTTGAAGTATATCACCCATGACTATGTCCAGAGCTGAGTGTGGCCCCTGCCACATTCCCTACAACCATGATTTATCAGACAGTAGTCAGACTTCACAGTACTAGACACCTGATAACAACCAATGAGACCACAGTTATATGAGATCTCTTTGAGTATGCAAATTCAAGTATGTATATTTTGTAACTTCTGGTATGTATATTTTGTAACTTCTGGCTTCGTCCTTCCTCTATATAATCTTGCAACTATTATCAGTGCCTCAAAGACAGGGCTTAGGGTGCTCATACTATTGTTCCTTCCAATATGGCTCTACTAAGTCTCTTTTGTGTTTCCCTACTTTCCATCTCTCTGATTGGACTCTTGAGGTGACTCTGGTATGTTGGGAGCCTCAGAGTCAGACCTCTGGTCATGTGTATTATTTATTTTGAGTGTTATTTGTGAAAGGTGAGATTGCTAAGGGCAACTAAACTGGTTGGGAGAAAGTAGTTATGGGGTGACTGCTTATGAGGAAAGACAGCAAATTAGGCTGCGAGGAAGAGTGAAATATAGGATTCAAGGTGAAGTCAGTAATGACTTTTGTGGGTGTTTTTGTGAGAGCTGCTAAGTTTGCATATTTATTGATGGGACCTCAGGTGTCACATAGCCTAGATTCAAATTACCTTTCCCCAAATCATCCCTCCTTACAGCCTCAGAGCACACTACACAGAAGGAAAGAGCATGCAATTAACAAAGGTTAATTGTTCTCATTATCATTATCATCCTTTAAAGATGTGTTCTACTATTCAGTTTTGTGAAGTCTTCCCAGAAGATCTCTTCATCTCCCTTAATAGAAATGCCTTGATCTTTTTTCTGGCTTTCCAAAGCACTTTTTTTATTCCTTATGACCTTTATTTTGCCTTGTTTTAGAATGAATTGCATCCATCTCTTCACCTCACTGGGATTACTGTCAAATGAAGGAATCTGAATATTCAGTTCCACGTTTTTGTATGTGTGCCTTTAAGATTTCTTATTTTTGTTTTCCTGAGACAGAAGTAATTTCTTATAAGAATATTTAAAGGATTAGGAGAGGCAGTGCAAACTGTATTTATGACTCCATGACACAAGCAAGGTAGGTCATTAATTCCCATCAGAGGAAAATGGTTGTAAAATGCTAAAAATTTATGCTGTACTTTGATATAAAATCCTGGTATTTCCTGAAAATATTATTAGAAATTCAACTTGGAAAAGGAAAGGGATGTAGAAATTAATCCTAGCTGTTAGAAGACAAAAGATCATATAAAAAAGAAATTAAAGTAATCAAAACTGTTCAGGACACACAGATCCTCAAATATGGTACTACAGAGTAGAACTTTTAAAATGAAACATGACATTCCATATCTGTCCTATAGGAAACAGTTTTATTCATGTTATCACTTTTCTCTAAGAATCCATATCCAAAGACAGAACACTGAGCAGAGTAAATGTGTAATTCCTTGTTATGTTCTCTTCGCTTTAGTTTTTTTTTTTTTTATCTGTATTTAGCAGCACACTTCTGGTTTTAAATTACTCAATCGTAGCCAACACTGTGCTTGTGTAAACAGGCATGGGTTGGAGCCAACACTGTCTCCTCAGGCAGGCAATACTGCATGTGTTCTGACAGGCACTGACCTAGCTGCATTCCTCTTTCTTATCTTGGAGAGTCTTTGCCATAACTGTATCATTTTCCCTTATCTTGTGGGGTTCCTGCCACAGGACATTGTCATTTTAGAAAACAGTAAAGCAGTAAAGACCGATGCTTTCCCCAGATCCTTCTTAAAAGCAAGAGAGAACTTCCCTGACTTCCCCTGTAAAAGGTCCTTAAGACTAATGTGAGAGGTGTTTTTTCTATACCTGGAATGAAAATGTGACAATGATCTGAAGAAAGCATTGAAAGAGCTTTCAGACTAGGATTGGATGACTAGAATCAGGCAGGAATTATGTATGTAGAAGAAATATCAGTAGGCTCATACATATGAATATAAGTATGCATTTTTATTTATATTATTTTATATTAAATATGTATTTTTTCTTTTCTTCATCTTTACTCATATAGCTCCTATACACAACACCTGTTCCCAACTATCATAAAAGTATTCTCACAAAAAGCTATCAGTTTCTTGTAATAAATCATTAGTGTCTTCTCAATATATGTTCTCTGCTTCCTGCTTTCTTTCGAATACAGACTTGGAGTTTTGTGAATATGTGTTTCTTGCATTTCAAATCCTGAGAACCTCACTAATCCTTTTCATTCTTGAAGATGAGTTTGGATTGACCAACAGTGAAAGAAAAGAATATCCTTGTCAATGAGGATGACTAGACATAAAATAATCTGAATAAAACAGCCTTCCTAAGTTTGCACCAACTTACTCCATTAGCTTATGCTTGTCTTCTTATATTTCTCCAAGGCTGTTCACTCTTCATCAAACCTACTAAAGCAAATTCTAATTTAACTGTTTCTTTGATTTTTCATTTCCTGATGAAGATTCCTGTGTCATGATAAACTTTAATACATTTGTATGATTTTCTTCTGTTAATCAATTTTTTTAAACAGGGCCTTCAGTCATAAGCCTAGGATGGGTAGAGAAAAGTGAACTTTTCCTCCACCAGTGGATTCTGACTTTAAAAAAAAAAAAGCTTACTTGATACTTGCAAAAACAATGTGAAAGACTTTATTCACTCCTGCAATAGGGGTAATGTAATAAGGAAGATATCAGGATCAGCTCAGACTGCATTGAAGGCATACAGCAAAGACATAAGCAAATACCATAGTCAGGGGTCACTGGTTAGAAATTACTAATAGGAAATATCAAAGATGGGGAAATTCCAACTAAATTGATCTTACTGGATGCTTACTATAGGCAATGGATAAAATTAGACTTGTATTAAGGGAGATTTTATATTTAAAAGTGGAAGAAATTCTTCTAAATCAATCTCCAAGCATTCATTCATGTAATCAGTTTTTCCTCAAACTAAAACTGATGGAAGATAAAATTTTAATAACTGAAAAGTAGCATGTACAGTGCATTAAATCAGCTAAAAGTGATGAGTAGAGGAACATGTGAAAATAAAAATAGCATTAAAAAGTATAATATTGAAACTTCATGTTAATTCTTTTAAATAAAAATGAGAAACTAATGAACTAAAATTTTCTAAATAGTTAGATTTAAATAATCTACTTTTGCTTTAAGTAAATAAGAATCTTAAAGACTTGGTATTCAGTTTGGTGGTACAGCACTTTCTTAGCATGCACAAGACTCTGGGTTCAGTCTCTAGTACCATGCAACAACAACAGATTCCTGATTCCTGAACTGAAGACATACATATGGTTGAAGATTGACAAATAGAACTTTTTGATTATAGAGAGTTAACTGCAGATCCACTGCCAAATTATCCTGAGCGGTCTCTGGTCCCCTAGTATTCATTCATTTTTACCTGTGTCTCACCTAACATCTCAGAAAAAAACTTTAGACTATACTACATAAATTTAGCCAACCATTAGCTTCTACCAAAACATAAACTAAGAATCTGGTCAGATAACATCTAATATTTGTAGTTTTCCTTACCTTTCTATGATCTACCTGATGTTTCCATTAATGTAAAATATTTCCATTAATGTTTCCATTAATTTATGACTTTCTTTTGTTCTGTGACTATAATAGCTTATGTAACTGCTTCCACATTGGAACATGGCATTTGGAGCAACTTGAATCCATGTTCCTGAAATATGAACTAAAATTATCCAAATCATTAGATTTAAATGATCTACTTTTGTTCTAAGTAACCTTCAAGACTGGGTGGTTAGCTTTTTTGGCTCAGAATAAATAAATTTTTCTTCAATTTGAGGGGAGAATTGTATATTGAGAAACTTCATGAACATTCTCTCACTTTTTGCTGAGATAAACATTTCTGATAACACTTTTACCACAAGATGATTTACATAAACAAAATTAGTATAGAACTTAATCATTTTCCCAGTGAAGACTGTGCCTATATTAGCTCCTTTTCTGATTGCTGTGTCAAAACGACTATCAAATCAGCTTAAGAAAAAAAACATTTGTTTTGGCTTACAGTTCATCATGGCAGGAAAGACATGGCAGCAGGAGCATGAGGCAGGTGGTCAATGATGCAGTTAAGAAGCAGAGAGAGATGAATGGTGGTGATCAACTCATTTTCTCCTTTTTATTCAGTCTGGAACTCTAGACAAGGAAATGGTGCTGCTCACTTATAGGGTAGGTCTTTCCGCTCAGTAACTGAATCTAGGCAATCACTCACAAACATGCTTAAAGACCTATCTCTTTACTGATTTCTGATCCTTGTTAATTTGGCAACCAATATTAACCATCACAATCTCCACCAAAAAGCAGATATTTGGGGCCAGAGAGATGGGTCAGGGGTTAAGCCTTTCTCTCACAAGCAAAAGATCTCATTAAAAATGCTAGGAGGAAATGGTGGTGACTTGTACTTCTGATGGAAGGTGGAGCCTGGGAAACTTCAGAATAAAGCAAAAAGGAGGTAAAGCAATTCAGGGTGATTCCTAAAGTCCCCTTGTAGCTCCACAGGCACATATAGTGCTCTCTGATACACACAGACACAGACACACAGACATAGACACACACAAAACAAACAAACAAATAAATAAATCTTTAGAAAAAAACAGATACAGGTTTTTAAGCATGTTTTAAAACATTCATAAAATGAAGAGCTTTAAGTGGTCGACACTGAGAAATCTCAGCTGTTTTGTTGACACTCATTTTTTTTTATTTTATACTTAGCCATATTTAAATCCAGAATTTAACAAAGTCTAATAAACAGATAAGTGAGATACATGAATACAAGAAATTGATATAAGGAAAATGGGAAAGTAAACTATTTAGAGTATAACTTTATTCCTAACATTTCAGAGCTTACTAGCTGCTGATATCTGGGTGTAGCCGTGTGTTTATATGTCTGCACTGTGTTAGGAGACCATGGGGTGCCCACAGTTTGGCTAATGCAACTGGAGTTTTCACCTCAATGGCATTGTGGAGGAAATTTTTTGTTGTGTTCATAAAAGAAGTTGGCAAAACATAGCTTCATACCTCAGCATGAAAATATGCTTTCACAATGTAAATGGCACTGTTTTTGGTTGTGGCTCTGATGTTATTAGTGAGAGCAAGTGATTGGTCTCTGCAGCTCTAGTAATGTAATGGGACCCAGTGATGGATCCTTGTTATTTAAAGGTTTTTTTGGAATCTCAATTGGCTGGTGCATTCTGTCATTGTCATAACTTAAAGTAATTTAGATTAAAATTTTTTAAAAACATAAAAAAATTCATAAAATAAAACATAGGTCACTTTTCTGTGGCCATAATTGGAGCTTTTAAAGCTAAAAGCCTGGGCTCCAGAAGCCCCAACAAGTTAAACTCAGACACTTTTACTGATATACCTGTTAAAAAGACAATATTGAAAAGCTGAGAGAGAATAATCAGAGTAATCAATGTGGTCATGTTTGGAATAGGAACAGGTAAAGAGATACAGTGATTTCAAGTCTTTATGTGCTGATTGGAGCTTGAGGTTTAAACAGAGGAATATTTGGGGTAAGGAGACAAGATTTATGAATAATTTCTGGCTAAAGGGCATTTTCCAGCATCATCACTTGGGGATATCAATCTGTTTATCAGAAGATGAGAACTTCTGTGACATATTATAGCCTCACACTCATGGATTATCTTGTTCTGTCCTGTGAGTTTCTGCTGCCCCTGGAATCCAAGGTGTCTGGTGGTTTAGGACAATAACTTATTTCTTTGTCTTCAGTCTTGAAGGAAGATGAGAATGATTCGAAGTAGACAGGATTCAAAGTAAAGGAGCCAGGGAGAAAATGAAGGCAGAAATGTCAAGCTTTTAGCATACATTTAGTTACCTTGAAAGTCCAAGCAAGGAATTCATGCTTTATATCATATGCTGCTTCTAAATGTGTTTCTGACTTTCTGAACATTGATAGTTGAATAGTTGATCAAGAATGCTGGAGAGGTGGCTCAGGGGTTAAGCCTTTGCCTTACAGGAGGAAGGTCCTGAGTTCGGATCCCAGATCCCAGGTATAGACGCCAGGCCGAAGCGGGTGCGGCCTGCGTTTCTGGTCCTGGTAGGGCGGAGCCTGTGAATCCCAGGGCGGAGGAAGTGGAGGCGTCCATGGTGGTTCCCGAATTCGTCCGTGGTTCTACACACCCTCGCGCACACTTACATACGCACACACGCACAATTGAATAATAAAAAAAAAAAGAATGCCGATAATCAAATTGCTTAAATATTTTCATGTTTTTTTCGTTCCTAAACTTTATTATGAATTCATACAAAATATTCCAGACTAATGTGTTTTAATCCTCATCTTCTTCTTCATCCTGGTTAATCTAGAAGTAACATAATTCATAATTTCCTTTGGTGTTAGCAACTACACGTGACCAGTCACGTAGCTTATTCTTCTTCAAATATTTTTTGGTAAGATATTACAAATACCTTTTGGAAAAAGGCACCTTGGAGATTATGGTAATCTTGCTCTTGCTCCTTTCAATAGTCACGAAGCCGCCACCAAGATTCCCAGCCTTTCCATTCCCTTTGACTCTCTCCTGGAGGAACTATTCGAAATTGGCAGCATCCATGATTCCATATTCTACAGGATGGGTGCAATCAAGTGTGAATTTCAGAACCTGCTTCTTTTTTTGCCCCCCTTTGCCACAAGCTTTTTCATGGGCGCCATAGCAGCAGTGCAGGCAGAAAGAATATTTTCATGTTATTCAACAATTTGTTTCCTAAAAACTATTAATTGAAAGAATTTTTATTTCACTTTGTTTCCAAGTAAAAATGTTTTCATGGTGGCTGGGGAGATGGTTCAATAAATAAAATGCTTTCTGTGCAAGCATAAGGCCCTGATAAAGTCAGGTGTGGCAGTGTGCATCTGCAATTCTGGTGCCGGGAGAAAGGCAGATGGATTTCTAAGAGCTTATTGGGCAGCCAGACTAGCTCAAAAATGCATACGACATTGACCTTTTGCTCCCACATATATGTGTATACATGTGAACACATGCCAGTATTCATTAGGCACAAAAATAGATATGAGCACACACAAAGAGAGATGGAAGGAGAGAGAAAAATGGAGAGAAGGGAAAGTTTTCAACTGAGGATTTCATTTAGGACTACAAGCATCTTTACTGCGATACTACTGCAGGCATACCAATATATTTGAGTAAATAAAGAAAATTGATGTAGTAGTTGCTAATAGTTTGATTTACTCGTCTTTTTTTCTGAACATTAATTTAGATAAAATGCATTGGTGTGAGTAGGAGAATAAGGCTTGTGATGAGGGAAGAGGAAAATTAAGGGATATGTTAGGCCTCACTAGGTTGCATTTAGGGGAAATTGGAACAAGTTGAGTGTAGTGGGGGAAGAGAGATAGTAAGTATAAGTCAGCATCAGTAAAAACTGAGCTACTTAGAAAAGGTGGGAAAAAAGATTACTGGATGTTCCATTGAATATCAGGTGTTAAGCCCAAGGTTCCTGGTTACCATCTCTTTTGTTGACTCATTCCTTCCTAGCATAGTATTAATTGTATGAAACAGATAGAAATTCTACTCATCGAATAATCTGTTCATCAAAATACAAATAAATTGAGTATTGTCTTTTGGGTATTGGCCACTTTGCATCTATTAGTAAATTTAGTTCAGTTTATATGAGCACCTTTATCTTTGTTTTCAGTTTGAACTGTCTTTGATTTTGCTTGGGTTTCCTTATCAATGAATTTCTTAAAATATTTTACATGCATTCATTATGTACTTTATTGACAGATATAGTTTACTCTTTCAATGTTTCCTACATTAGTGGATCGTCCTTGAAGATGCCAAAGATACTTGTTAGAGTCAGGACACCACTGCCTAGTAAGCAAACTCACAGGTAAATACCAAGCAGCAACAGAGATAAATCTGGTTTTCTACCCCTTATGCACACTCTACTTTACTGATTGCATGTGCATGCATGTGTTTCTTCATTTAAGTTTAACACTTGGCTAAGTTTGCCAAACTAAAATAATAAGAACTATGCATCCGTGTACATGTATTTGTAATTTATAAGGCCTTTACATCTCCTTTTGCAACTGTACAGTATTTTTCTGTCTTTAGAGAATACTAATTTATTATCTAATAATAAAATAAAGTATTCAAAAGAACTGTGTTCTGATCTGTTCATAAAAATCTAACTATTTAAAATACTCAATTAAATGGAGTTATTTCTGATAAGCTTTTCATTTGGACAGCAATTATATTTTGAAATATGTTGACTTTAAAATAACTTATGAGATATTTGAATAACTTCAAACTTTTGACTGCTACCAGATTAATAGATACTGAGCATCAGGATACTTTCTACCTAAGTCATAATGTTGCACTATTCATTAGCAAGCAGACTTTGATATCTCTCTACGTTTATATCTGTCATGGTTTGGAAGTTAAGTTGTTCTCAATAAACTCATGTATTTGAATCTTTAACTGTTGTCAATATTTGCATAGGTCATGGCAACTTTAGGAGACAGAAACTTGCTGGAGATGGAACCTTGCTGGAGATGGAACCTTGCATGTCACAGGGGGTAGGTCTTGAGGCCCTACCCTGTGTCTGCTAGTAGTCTGCTCTAGCAGTCTTCGGCTTATTCTCCTGACCTTCATTATGGACATGAGCTAAGCTGCCTCCATCTTCTGCTAGTCAGCCATGCCTTTTCCACCATAGTGGACTATATCTCCCCTCTGGAACCATAAGCCAAATAAATTTCCCTTTTTACCCTTAATTTACATGAATATGAGTACTATTTCATAGCAACAAAAAGAATAACTGAGACAACATATATTACAGAAAGACTGATTTTTCATTCAGACCCATCAGTAAGATTATTTTTGGAATCTAAATAGATGTAAAAGAAACATGGGCTGATATGTAAGTTGCATTTTGTGTTCACAAGGTAGTTTTCAAATACTTTTTGCATCCTAAAGTTTCCACCAACTCCCAGTTCCTAATAAGCTATGAATTTGTAAATAGATTCATCTTATAAGGCCAAAGTTCTCACATAGCACCACCTCCCAAAGGCCCCACTTTTGAACATTACTGTCCTGGGGACCAAGTGTCTAACACATGAGTTTTGAAGGGCATTTAAGATCTTAATCATGTCAAGATATTTTCAGCTTAGAGCAAATTTAGTATGTTAAAATTTTGGAGAACTTTTAAAAATTTTGAGTATATGTGGTTTACTAACTACACTAAACACTTGTAAGGGAAAAAGACTGAAAAAGGCAAATGCCATTTTAATACTGTGAATTTTTTTCCTTTTATAAATTTTCTGAAATAGTTTTGGGATCCTAAAAGTCCTGAGGTTACACTTTGTGAAGGGCTGAGCTGATTTGTAATATACAAATATAAAGGAGAAAATTTGAAGAAGGATTCCTCTTCCTTTTATAATACCTGAGAATGAAGGACCTGAAAACACCAAATTTTTGCACTCATTTCTTAATGACTTACTTGCTTGGTTCACTGATTAATGACTCTCACCTAAAATATGAAAGCTTCTTCCCCGTCTTTTGTGTAATTCGTGTGCATCCAAGAGATTCTATAATTTATCAAAATATGCACTGTATATTCATTTTATCATGTTCTTAATTATGTGAGAAGAAATGATCAAAACACTTTAGAAATATCTAAGGTTCTTTGCTTCTATCTTACATGCTGTGTTTACTTTTAAAACCTTTCATTATTACTTTGGTGAAATTTGTTTCTTACTAACTCATGATATTGTGTCCATATATTTCACTCAACAGTTTTGGAATTGCCCACTTGAAATTACAACTTAAAGCTTAAAAAAGCAAATAAAAAATTTCAGGATACCTTCCACACTGAAAAAGAATTTTTGAGATTTCTAAAGTTCCTCTGGGGGAAAGAAATCACACAGAATTGATTTCTCACCCAGAAGAGAGAGAAGGTAGAAATAAATGGTTTGAGAAATGTTTCCTATTATAAGCATTGCATGGAAAGTGTTAAATTAGGAGATCAGATCAGATTTTCCTTGGATATGTTTGTGTAGATAGTGCTGGTCACAGAACTTCTTAGAACTTGGAAGTCTCTGAAGTTTGCTGGGTCCTTACTAAAACAGACTTTTACTCTCAAGGGAATTCTGACAAAACTCATGAAATAGTATACATCATCTCAAAAGAGAATTTTATCTTTTTTCATTCTGATATTGATGGCTCCAGTAATAAATAAACCATAGTTACTGGATCTTCATAATCTGTAGGAAATTTCTGCTTCACTTTAAGGCCTGTTTCAAGACTGTTAAAAGACATGGCTTGACTAGGGAAAAATCTAGGAAATTAGTTAAAAAACATAACAAGTTCTTTAAACTATTGACACTGCTATTAACTAGGGTGGGGGAATCTCTTGCTTAATCTTCTGAATTGGTATCACTAAGGTAACTTCTTAGATAACTTTCAGACTGTATTGATGAATTGAGTCAGTATTTACACAATATTTTCTTTGTGGTCCAAAAAATGACTTATGAAACCAGAGTGCTAACCATAATTCATAAGCAAAAATGAATTAGAGGGCAAGGGTTACAACTCAGTGAGTGTATGTAAAACTGAGTTTGATTACCAGCACTGAAAAAAAATTAACTACAGAGGGCTGAGTGGAATAATAATTAAAAGATTATTGTGGCAATTTACTTGGAATATATTTGATGCTGTGTTCTTGTTGTATATTCTGGATACATCAATTGCCCTATTTCTTTCTTCTCAAATAATGTTTAACCCACAGTTTAGTGGATGATTTTTGCATGCTAAAATAAAACATTTTTTACATGTTATCTGATTATCACTGACTCTTCTGAATTTAGAAATTGATACTGCTTCATTTCTTTTCATAATATAATAATTTGCATATGCTTACTAAAAAAATTGTTCTTATTCCAGTGTATAACTCAATAAATTATGTAATAAGCCTTTTTCAGGATGTTTTTTTTTAATTTTTTATTATTATTTATTATGTATTCAGTTGTGCGTGTATGTGTGTGTGTGTGTAGAACCACGGGCGAATTCGGGAACCACCATGGACGCCTCCACCTCCTGTTTACTCTGCCCCAGGATTCACAGGCTCCGCCCACCAGGACCAGAAACGCAGGCTGCCCCTGCTTCTGCGCGTCGTCTATAGGTGGGGTCTAGGATCCGAACTCAGGGCCTTCTGCCTGCAAGGCAGAGGCTTAACCCCTGAGCCACCTCTCCAGCCTCTGTCAGGATGTTTTTTGAGAATAATATTGTTTCAATCACAAATGATGTATCTTTTTTTGTTGAAAACAGAAATCAACTTCACATACAGGACTGATACCTCTAAAGTTTACTTAGGAAATTAGCTCAGAATTTTAGGCTCTAAAATAATACAAGGTTGACAAGGAGACTCTGCCAATTATGAGGACTTGTAAAATAAAGAGAATTACTGTAACTTACAGGTACAGCAGAAGAAAATCTGGTATAGAATTTTTAGGCTTGATTTCTTAAACCTCAAGAAAGAAAATAAGGAAACTTTTAAAGTTCCAGTCCATGATTCCTTTTGACTTTTCCTGAATTATACTTGTGGCCTTAGCATTTATTGCTTATGCTTGAATAGAAAATGTAGGAAATCTTGCATGACTTCTTAGAACTCCTTTTCAGCGGTTTTTATAAAAGGCCTGCTAGCCAATATTTTAAGCTTCATAACAAGGCCAGTACCAGTGTGAGCTATAGGATGCCATGCTATGCTTTGGACTATACAGGAGAGAAGGTGTCTTTCCTTCTACATTTTTAAGCCTGTGGCTGATGTCCTAATTAAAAGAGAGATTCATAAGAGAATAATATAAGCCTGTATAGTGTTAGATAAGAAAGGCTTCATGAAGAAATGAAGATCCTTCTCCCTCCAAAAACAAAACATAATAAAATAAGAAAAAACAAAACAGTTACATGTGAGTGGAAATCACAGAGAAATATGACAAAGACAATCATAAAATGGTAACAATCGGGGGAGTTAGCAAGGTCTCCTTGTTTTGCATTGTCTTGGCATCTCTGTGTCCTTGGAGACAGGATGTTCTTTCCTACAGTTGTTGAGAGTTCACCTCTTACTAGAGTCTAGTGATCTGCTTGTGGCAAGAAGGACCTGGGGAAGGTCAGAGTAGCCTTCCTGCTACATACATTCAGTATGCCAAGACATCACACTTTAGGATAGTATGCTCTAAATCACTAGAAACAAGGACAAAAGGATCAATAATACTGTACTTACATTGTTGGTTTTGTTGACATTTTCATTTTATTTCTTTAGATCTTTAGATTTTAAAATTTATAGATGATACTCAATGTGTCATTGTTCAACTTAGGACTTTTCCACTTTTAGATTGAATACCACATTCATTTTGGAAAAACTATAGTTTGACTTTGGACCTTTTATAAGCTGCATGTGACATTTAATATTATAAAACTGGTTGTGTGCAATAACTAGGGCAAATCTAATAAAGCAAGCCTTTTGTGTTTTAGCAGAGATTGGATTTTATTTTTGAGTCAGGGCAAATTTTCTTTGAAGCCAAGAATGACTGCAAATTCCTCATCTTCCTGCCTCATCTCTAAAGAGTTGAGATTGTATGTATACACTGGCACACCTGATTTTATATGGTATAGTGCATGGGAGATAAGCACTTTACCAACTGGGTAACATCTCCAGCCCCAAGTCTTAAAACTCTGTGTGTGTGTATGTGTGTGTGTGTGCGCATGTGTGCTTGTGTGTGTATGCATGTGTGTGCACATATGCCCCATGTGGTTGCAAAACAACATTCAGGTGTCAGCCCTTACCTTTCTACCTTGTGTTTAAGACAGGGTCACTTCCTGCATAAAATGGGTGAGCTGGCTGGCAAGCTTCTGGAGATTATCACATCTCTGCCTCCCTTTTCCCATAGGGGCACAGAGATTCCAGGGGATTTGTGCCACTAAATCTGGCTTTTATGTGAGTGCTGAGAATCTGAACTCAGGTTGTCAGACTTGCATGACAGATGTTTTACCTACTGACCTGTTTCCCCAGCCCTTCAAGTTTGAAATCTTTATCGCAAAAAGAGATTGCAGGAACATTGTGAAATCTTAAAATGTGTCCTGTGAGTTGCTAGATGTTGTTTAGGTCACTCATCCTCATTATCAGTACTTTTTGTTGCTCTGGACATACTGTACTACTCTGTTAGTTCTAGTAAATGGCTAGTAATGCTGGTGATGATGCATTTGAATATTTTCCTTTGGGGTTTGACCATTCTTGAGCATTAAATTCATTTTATTTCAATGTTCCAAATTGACTCTATTTTGTCTAGTCTTTGAATCTCCTTGAAATGACTTTTTATCTGTTTCTAGTACCCTTATTAAGTTAAAACATTCATTCCACATCTTTATTTTTGTACAAGATTAGGATTTTATTTTTTAGCAAATCTTTTAAACATTTTTTATTTATGTGTGTGTGTGTGTGTGTGTGTGTGTGTGTGTGTGTATCAGAGGACACTGTCACTGTGTGTCTCTGTAGAGGACCAAGGTGACTTCAGAAATTATCCTGGATTACTTCTACCTCCTTTTTGCTTTACTCTGGGATTTCCCAGGCTCTGTCCACGCTGCTCCCTTTATTGCCTTTCTACATTGGATCTGGATCCAAACTCAGTACCTTCTGGTTGTGAGGCAGAGCCCTAACCTCTGAGCCATCTCTCCAGCCTGATTTTATTTTTCAAGAAGGTTATGCTTTGATAGTGGGTTAAGACATAAAATTTTTTGAATAATATTTTTTCCTTTTCAATCTCATACATGTATACAATACATAGCTACTCCTTTGATCATAGCTACTCCTTTCCCCCACATCCTGCCCCTGGACATTCCCCTAGCTTGTCTATCTTCCACCTTTATATTCTCACTTTTAAATTAGACTATAAATATGAGCAATAAAATATATTTAGAATGTAGATAGTTGTTAGGATTGAGCATTCAACTCCACATGGTTAAGAACCCCTGATAAAGCTCAAGAACAGCAGTTTTGTCCATTTCCTATGAGACTTAGTAAGTCCATGGTGTGAGCACAAGGAGCCTGACCCACAGGAGGCTGTCCACATCGTGAGCACACAGAGTCCCTGCCCATATGAGGCTGTCCACACTGTGGGCACATTGAGCCTCAGCC
The DNA here is from genome assembly GCA_023101885.1 of Typhlomys cinereus. Classification (NCBI taxonomy): domain Eukaryota; kingdom Metazoa; phylum Chordata; class Mammalia; order Rodentia; family Platacanthomyidae; genus Typhlomys; species Typhlomys cinereus. The sequence goes on along the minus strand of JALPQD010000376.1, from coordinate 1,024,586 downwards.
CAGGGAGGCAATCCCTGTTGTGAGCATATGGAGCCTTGACTTGGGTCTGCTGTCCTCATGTCAGCACGTGGAGCCTGACTCATGGGAGGTCACTTGTGTTATCAGTACATGGATATCAAATTCACGGGGTTGGCAGACAGTGAATATGATATGTCAGAATACTAATCATTCAAACGCTCACAGGTCAGACACCAAATGTAGAAATAGTCTCAACTCTACCGCCATCTGATATACCTATCTCTCTCTTTCTCTTTCTCTCTCTGTCTGTCTGTCTGTCTATCTAGAGAGTTTCTTATAGAGTCTAGTTCTATTACTAGGGAAAGTGAGGCTAGCTCTTCCATTATTCATTCCACATTGATGAGCATCAACTATTTAATAAATTGCTTAGAATACAAACATGAATAGGGCCAGTTCTTTTTTTTTTTAAGCAGTCCAGTGAATTCCCTGGTATTTCTTACTGAGTTATCCATTAGTTCTCTTAGTGAAAATATTTATATTTAGGATCCTACTGTTAGTATTACAGTTCAGTCACTGTTGGACTGAATACATTTTTCCAGTCTGACCTTTAGCCTTTACAGACATGTTTAACAGTGCCGTTGTGGGAAAATATTCTATGCATTCCAAGGAACTCTTTTTGACTAAATAGTAAAATTTGCCTCAGCTTCCTCAAATAGAAAAAGCCCTATTCTCATAGCTCCTAGTCAGAACAAAATTAGAACCAACTTGAAATGAGTTCTTAATGATCCCGTTATTATATTGAGAACTGTCTATGTTATCCATGGAATAATATATGTATTTTCCCAATGTTGGAATTGCCAAAAATGTTTCTTAAAATTAATCTTTGAGATTGTCTTTAATTATAAAGGAATTCTATGAATGAATACCTGAATTTAGATTCAATCCATTTAAGACTGATTTAATTTCCTTTCCACCTTTGTTGAAGTGTTTTATCTTTTGCTTTTAATTATTTACCAGAAGTATCCTTTTGGTCAGAATGAAAAAAAAAATCGTTCCATTAATTTCAAGAGTGACTCAAATACTTCTGTGATGTCACATCATATTTAGTTCAACCATTCTTATGATCATTTCAGTTATTTCTATATATTGAAAGAGCTAAACAAAAATAAAATGCCTTGATAAATATTCATTAATATTGGAAATATACTTTGCTATTATTTTTATGGAGCAAACTCTAGGAGAAAGAAGAAAGGCATTTAAAATAGATTTCTGATACTTGTTTTCTCATAAAGATCGTAGAAATTATAACTTCACTGAGGTGAAAGATCAGTTTCCTAATGATTATTGTGATAGTATTCACTGTCCACCTGGCAGCTGGAAGGCAAGCCTATGGGCCTAGCTGATATTCTCTAGATTAAGGTTGAACTTTGGGTATGTCTGTGAGAGAGTGTCTTGTTTAAAGTGATTGACATGGGTGTGCACAGTTCACTATGGGAAGAACCATTCCCTAGGCAGGACATTTAAAATTGTTCAATAATGAGGACAACCAAGTATAAGTAAGAGTACATGCATTGATTCATTGCTTTCAGCTCTTGCGGTGGGTGATATGATGAACTGTTTCAAGCAACTGCTTATTGTAATTTTCCTGAATGATGGACTGTAACTTGGAACTAGGAGGCAACAAACTTCTTTTCTGCCTAAATAGGTTAGATCAGGTAATGTAGCATGAAATGAAGTTAAAAACTTAGCAACACTGAAATGTATTCATCTTTAAAATTTTGACATGATTAATAAAAACAGAATTTTCTCATGGTTTCAATTTGCATTTCTGTGAATTCTATGGTTTGAATGTACTTTGGCTACATGCCCCAGAGATTAATCTGTTGGTAGGTTGCCGGCTCCTAGTGCTACGTGGTAGTAGATATGACCCTCCACAGGGAGGGGCTGGCACAAGTGCTATTTAGGTCACAGAGGCACAGTCTTGGAAAGGATGATGGTCTTGAAAAGCAAGCTGGCTCTTGTGACAGAAGGTTGTCCTAATGAGGCATTCCCACACCACACACTGGCCTCAGTGGTCATTTACATTTCCTGTTCTCTGCAATGTGATGTGCCACAGTTGCTCTTTTCAGAAGTCAAATTAAGTGAGTCATGGAAATTCTGCTTGCAAAACTATGAGCTCAATAAACCTTTTTTCCTTATGAAACTTGTCTTCAGTTAACAGAAAACAGATTAACATACTGATAATAGCAAAGATGAACATTTTTATATTTATTGATTTTTAAGATTCTCCTTAAATACTACATTCTATTATTTTCCTATTATACTGCCTATATATTATTAATTTCTATAAGTCTTCTGAAAAAAGTGATGCTAATATTTTAAGTATGCCATCTGTCTTCAAGTTTTTTTTTAATTTGTTAATGTCACTATATTGACATATGCAACATTTCTATGTGATTAACTATGATTGAAACTCTATGTGATTTCTCTTCACTAGAAATTCACAGTTTCCCTGCAGTGCTTAGGAAGGTTATATATACGTTTTATTTCTCTGGGAAATAATAAAATAACTTCAGCCTTTAAACAAAATTGAGGGACCTTATTTTTAAATAAAGACCCTTTTGAAGACGAAAGATCAATTCAACCAATATAGATTAAAAAACCTAAATAAGGTTGGAGAGATGGCTCAGGGGTTAAAGACTCTGCCTTGCAAGCAGAAGGTCAAGTCCAGGTCCCAAGTCCCATGTGAAAATTCCAGACAGAAACAGGGGCAGCCTGCACTTTTGGCCTTGGTGGGCAGAGCCTGGGAAATTCCAAAGCAAAGCAAAAAGGAGGTAGAAGCAATCCAGGATGATTTCTGAAGTCACACACACACACACACACACACACACACACACACACACACAATAAAGTTTTAAAAAGTCTAAAAACTATTTTTAAAAATGTAAATGAGATGTAACCACAGCATATTAAAGTAATATAATCACTGAATGTTTATTTCAGTACAAAGCATGACTTCATATTTAAAAATCTGTTAATGTGATTTATCACATAAATAAACCAAACATGGAAAACAAAAAGCACTGCATTTCACTATACTAAGAATTACCAGCTAGAGCATGTAATAGGAAGAATATCAGTTCATGGTAGTGCTGGGCTCTCGGCAGCTAGTGCAGAAGGGAGTGCTGGTCTAGCCAGGCACAACCGGGGGCTGAGCAGAAAGATGAGTGTTGCCGGCCCTGACCGCTCTCACTATTGGGGAAAAACACACCAGGCCAGGAGCTCTGTCAAAGCAGGAAAAGCCTCTTTATTCCAACAGTCAGGCCCTTATATACCCCACCCGACATTCCATAAGTCTTAGCGTGAGTCTTTGCTGATTGGCCCTCTCAGCTAAGCAGTTTAACAGCACCAACTGTAGAAGACATAGTCTCACGAGATTTGTAGTCTCATGAGATTATTATGGGCTAGTGGGGCATTACGATGGGCCAGTTGCTGTTGCAACCTAAGGCTACATTGCATCAGCCACAGGCTGTGCAGAATTATGCTGGTGAGGCAACTTAAACAGATCATGAAACTCTAGCCAGGCTCAGGAAGTTCCAACAGGCCTTGTCCAGGGTCTTGATGAGGCCCAACATGGTAGCACAAACACTAATCAGGAAAAAGGAATGAAAAAATTGTCTTAGAAAATACAGTCTCTACTAAGCAACATAAAAAGCTGACTATATATAGAAACAAAAAAACAAATCATGTTCCTCCAATTTCCTATTAAATGTTCATGTTATATAAGTTAATTTGTAAATTTTACTTAATGCTAATCAAAGTCTAAATGTGACATAAAAATATTTATCTGGAAAAAAGACATAAAAGTATATCCACCTGCCACCAATATTTTTTGAAAAGAGGTAGTAATACCAGTCCATATACGAATATCCCACAAAATTTAAATATGACCAATTGCATAAATAAAATGTTATATTCTTGTTACATTATCTGAAGGCACGATATACTCCAGATTCATAGATTTGCAGTTGGCATTTTTACTTTTCCTATTTCCTTATATCTTGTTAATATATTGTGCTTTTCCCCCCACAATGTTGAAATTTTGAAGATTCTAATCAGATATCCTATAATTATTTGCTAACATTTCTTTTACAGTCAGATTGAGCATAATTTATTTAATATAAAATCCATGTTTTTTACAGTCTATTTCTAGGTATCTTCAAATACATTCAGTGATGCAATCACTATCATAATCAACTTTCCCTTTCTCTCTCCCTTCTTCCTCTTGTTTCCTTTTATAGGGCAATAAATCCTAGGGTTTCGTGCATTATAGGCAAATACTCTACCACTGAATAACACCCCTAACTCAGGAAGAAGAATAAACCACACTTTACATCATTGTACTCCTCCATGTCTCACCAGATTCTGGTCACTTCTGCTGTATTTTCTGCTCCTACAATTTTGGTATTGTAGGAAAAAATATAAAATGAATCTCAGTATGCAGAAAAAAATATAAATGAAATCATACAGTAGGTTGTAACTCACTTCTTTTTTTAGCATAACTTGAGATGTATCCACTGTATAGGTTTATCACATTCATTAGAGGAGGAGTACAGGATAGAAGATTAAGAATAGAGCCACCATAGATTTTCTTATTTTGACTTTTATGTGGACATATTTTTCATTTATTTTGTGCCAACAGGTAGGACTGAGATCTGGAGATCAAAGGCTAATTGTTCATTAAATTTTATTAAATGTATCAGCTTATTTTTTTTGAGAAAGGGTTTCAGTCTCTAGTCCAGACTTGCACTGAACACTTAGTGATCCTCCTGCTTCAATTTCACAGGTGCTGGGATTACTGGTGTGAGTCAGCACACTTGACAAACTTTGTAAGAAATTGGAAATTTGTTTTAATGGTGATTGTACCATTTTTTCATTCCTATCATTAGTATATGAGAGTCTTAGTTCTTCCACATCCTTGCCAATATTTGCTATGTCCCCATTCATAATTATAGCTATTCTAATACCTTGAGATGATATCTCACTTTTCAATCAATGATGTTGAGCTGCATGCATCTAGAGCAGGAAAATTTCGAAGCCAGGAATTATTATTTTTTTATTTTAATACATTATTTATTATTTCAGCTCATACAAACTTAATAGGTACACCAGTTCCCTCCCTCCCTCTTCCTCCCCCCGAACCCCTTGCTCCCCCTCCCCACACCCCTCCCGCCCCATCCCCCCCGTGCCTCCCCTCTCCCCCCCCCCCCCCGTGTTTCCGGCCCCAATTCCCAGAGTCCTTTCTTGTGCATGCCTGACTCTCTTCTGGGCCCTCCTTTCCGATGACGTACAGGACCCAGTGGCATTTCCCTGAACCCTTTCCTGTGTTCCCCTTAAGCATAGGAACACTACTGTGGCTGTCAATCCCTTGCCTCCAAGGATCTTGGTGCCTTTAGCAGATGCTAGACTTTGTGAGGTGAATAGTGTGTTGGACATTGCGCCAGGCATGCAATGTCCAATTATGATTGCTTCGGCCCTAACTTGTGTGGAGTATCTTGCAAATCATTGCTCCTCCCATCCTTTTGCTCTTACAATCTTACCGCCCCCTCTTCTGCAAATGTCCCTGAGCTTCAGGATGGGGAGAGATTAGGCTGGCCTAGTTCTAGGTGGTTGATATAGAGTCTCTGAAGTTCTGGATAGTGGTTTGTTGATTTTCTTTTGCAGTTTTGTTGCTCCTGCAATGCCCTTCACTCCATCGTGATGGGCACTGTATGTCACCCCCTGGCCAGAGACAAAAAGCTGTTAAACTGGAGTCTTAGTATAAGAGCACATTCAAGGGTAGATGTAATACTTATACCCAAAAGTGGAATCGCAGGGTCATATGGCATTTGGCAATGGGAGAGGTCAATCACCCATTTGCAAAATGGTTACTATACCAACTCTCCGGACTATATGCCCTCCCCTTCTGGTGAGTTCATACCCCCTTAGTTGTAAATGATCAGGAACGAATGTCTGTGAACTTAACCGGGTGTCAGATTACTTTCTTGCAGTCCTTGATGGAGGCCTATTTTCTCTACTGTAACATGGTCACTTCTCTCCTTGTTTCTGGTGTGACCCTCCAACCCCATCCCTTCTGTTCATAATCCTTGCAATTAATGTAGGTAATACATAGATTTACCTATGGGTGTCTCAAGGTGGGCTGGGTGGGTTTGGTGCTAGGAGCCACCTATTAGGGAGTACATACGGCGCTTAATTTTCTGGGTCTGGGATATTTCACTTAATATAATTGTTTCTAATGACATCCATTTCCTGGCAAATTCCAGTAATTCATCATTTTTGATGGCTGAGTAGTACTCCATTGTATAGATGTACCACAGTTTCCTTATCCACTCGTCAACTGTTGGACATTTGGGTTGATTCCATGACTTTGCTATTGTAAACAGTGCTGCTATGAACATGGTCGTGCTTGTGCTATCGAGGTGAACCTCTGCTGTATGGGGAGTTATACCCAAAAGTGGAATAGCAGGGTCATATGGCATTTCAATCTTTAATTTCTTTAAGAATCTCCAGACGGCTCGCCAGAGTGGCTGTATGAGCCTGCATTCCCACCAGCAATGTAGGAGAGTTCCCCTCTCCAGCATTTGTTGTTGTTTGTATTGTGGATTTTTGCCATCCTGACCGGGGTGAGATGATATCTCAGGGAAGTTTTGATTTGCATTTCCCTGATGGCTAAAGAAGTGGGGCATTTTTTAAGATATTTGTTAGACATTTTAATTTCATCCCTGGTAAAGTTTCTTTTAAGTTCCAGGGCCCATTTTTTAATTGGGCCATTGGTTTCTTTGGTGTTTAGTTTTCTAAGTTCTTTGTGCACTGTGGACAGTAGAGCTCTATCAGATATGTGGTTAGTGAAGATTTTCTCCCATTCTGTGGGTTGCCTTTGAGCTCGTGTTACAATCTCTTTATCTGAACAGAAGCTCTTTAATTTCACAAGATCCCAACTGTTGAGAGTTGGTAGCAGTGACTGTGCCATTGCATGTCTGTTTAGGAAATGTTGGCCTAGCCCAATCAGCTCAAGGGAGTTCCCTATCCTTTCAACTATGATTTTTATAGTCTCTGGCCTGATATCAAGGTCCTTGATCCATTTGGAATTAAGTCTTGTACATGGTGACAAGTATGGGTCAAGCTTTAATCTTCTCCATGTGGAGATCCAGTTTTGCCAGCACCATTTGTTGAAGATGCTGCTCTTTTTCCATTGGATTCTTTGGGCCCCTTTGTCAAAGACCAAATGGCTGTAACTTTGTGGGCTTATATCTGGGTCTTCAATCCTTATCCATTGATCTGTGTGTCTACTTTGGAGCCAGTACCAGGCTGTCTTTATAACTATGGATTTGTAATATAGACTAAGGTTCGGTATGGTAATACCTCCAGCAGTGTTTTTGTTACTCAGGATTGTCTTTGCTATTCTGGGTCTTTTGTGCTGCCATATGAATTTTGAGATTATTTGGTCAACTTCTTTGAAGAATTGCTTTGGGATTTTAATTGGTATAGCATTGAATTTGTATATTGCCTTTGGTAGGATGGTCATTTTTATGATGTTGATTCTGCCAATCCAGGAACATGGGAGGTCTTTCCACCTTCTGGTGTCTTCTGCAATTTCTTTCTTTAGGGTTTTAAAGTTTTCATTGTAAAGGTCTTTTACCTCCTTGGTTAGGTTTATACCAAGGTATTTCATTTTTTTAGGGGCTATAGTAAATGGGATTGTTTCTCTCAAGGCTTTTTCACTTCTTTCATTCTGGGCATATAGGAAGGCCTCTGATTTTTGCACATTTATTTTGTATCCTGCCACCCTGCTGAACTTCTCAATTAGTTCCAGGAGCTTCCTGGTGGAGTTTTTGGGATCACTCAGGTATAAGATCATGTCATCTGCAAATAGGGATAGCTTGACTTCTTCCTTGCCGATTTGAATCCCTCTTTTGTCCCTTTCTTGTCTTTTGGCTTCAGCTAAGACTTCAAGTACAATATTGAATAGAAGTGGTGAGAGTGGACAGCCTTGTCTAGTTCCTGATCGAAGTGGGAATGCTTCCAATTGTTCCCCATTGAGCATAATCCTTGCTGTGGGCTTGTTGTATACAGCTTTTATTATATTGATAAAGGTTCCTTCCATTCCTATTGTCTCTAGCGTTTTGACCATAAAAGGCTGTTGGATCTTGTCAAAAGCTTTTTCTGCATCTATCGAGAGTATCATGTAGTCTTGGACTTTGGACTGGTTTACATGATGAATTACATTTATTGATTTGCGTATGTTGAACCAACCTTGTGTGCCGGGGATGAAGCCTACTTGGTCCCTGTGAATAATCTTTTTAATATGTTTTTGAATCCGATTTGCTAAAACATTGAGAATCTTTGTGTCTGTGTTCATCAGAAAGATTGGCCTATAGTTTTCTTTTTTAAGTGAGTCTTTATTAGGTTTTGGGATTAAGACGATATTAGCTTCATAGAAGGAATTTGGTAGTGTTCCTTCCTTTGCTATTTGATGGAACAGTTTAAGGAGTATTAGTATTATTAACTCCTTAAATGTCTGGTAGAACTCTCTGCTGAATCCATCTGGTCCAGGACATTTTTTGGTGGGAAGATTCAAGATTACTTTCTCAATTTCCTTATATGTTATAGGACTATTTAAATAATTCACAACTTCCTGATTGAATTTAGGTAAGTTGTGTTTACTTAGAAATTCGTCCATCTCTTTTGTGTTGTCAAACTTCACAGAGTATTAGCTATTTGTCTATTGTCTTTTTGTTTCTGATTTTCAAGATTGCTCTTTTCTAATTGAGATAAATTAAACCCAGATATGCTTTAGTCTCTTCAAAAAGGTGCCAGAATGTCCACACCTATGCAAGTGTTTAATTCCTGTGTGTAGATTATAGTTTCATGACCAAAGGAAGGGAAAAAATGAGTTGCAATTATGCATCATTTAGATTTTCTTGAAATTTATTATTGATAGTGGCAGTATTTTTCTCTCATCCTATCTTTTTAATTCATACATACATATGCCCCACATAGTCTAAAAAATGGCTTCCCAGAAAATGTCTTGTATGCTCTTTTTATTCCAGAAATTACTATTCCCCCATTAACCCTCCCTTCAATGTTTTCAAGAGCTGTTATCCTCCAACTTGATATTTGCAAATATTCCCTATGCTTCAAAAGATTAATATCCTTATAGCCTATTTCAGAAAACCAAATCCACAGGAAGATACTACAGAGCATATCTTAACTATTTTGGAGGGTAGATTGGACTAGGAATGCATGATTAGAAATGAAATATTTCAGAGGTGACAGGTGGTTGGTTGGCAATGAAACTTGAAATAGTATGGAGTAAATATAGATATATGTCCTTAATAAATTGACACTGCATAATTGTGGCACCATCGATTCAGGGAGGCCCTAGCCTGGGCTCCCGAATCCAGGAGGTCTGGCTACAGACAGGCCTGAACAAATTTGAACATGCCCAAACATGTCCCAATGGAGGAGCCATACAGGCGGAGGGATGGGCAACCAATGGGACAGAGGGATGAACAACCAATGGGAAGGAGGGATGAACAATCAATGGGAAGCAGCCATCTAAGTGGATACCTAGTAAACAGCTGATTGGTGGCTGCTCTCCCCCTCCCCCTAAGTGGAGAGGTGGCCACATCTGATTGAACCCCTGACCCTATATAAGCCCAAACAGTTCCTGAATAAAGCTGTCTGCAGCCAACTCCTCTTCTGCCTGCTGCTTCTCGCCTAGACTCCCGGGGTCTGGGTGGTAACCCCCTGACTGGGGCCCCTGCCATTTCCCCTCTTCCCCCATTTGGCCCGATGGGGATTCGGCAACACATAATTATGATGATCTACAATTTTTTTCAGAGGTTTTTGTAATATATGTCCTTAGACCTTCAAAAATTTTCATTTTAAATTTTATAAAAATATACTGGTGCTGGAGCTGGAAAGGTGGGTCGGGTGCTAAGCCTCTTCCTCACAAGCAGAAGGACCTGAGTTCAGATCAAAGATTCCATGGAAAATACTGGAGAAAATAGCGGTGACCTGCACTTCCAGCCTTGAAAGACAGAGCCTAGAAAACTCAAGTAAACCAAAAGGTGGTTGAGCAATCCAGGATAATTCCCAAAGTCAACCTTGAACTACACACACACACACACATTGCCCTCTGATTCGCACACACACAGATGAAAAAAATTTTTAAATATTTTAAAAAGTGTACTGGTGGTAGAGAAAGTCTTATTTAGCCTTTTGTGGTTGACTTGGAAAACAAAGACACTCATGCTAGGAGCAGCGTACTTCTGCATGCCATGAAAACACCACCTGACCATCTGTACCTGGCTGCCTGTTACCAAGTCAGCAGAGAACACCTTTAACTTGCAGTGCAGTGAGGATGTAAACTACTGAAACTGGATCCAACTCTCTAATGTTATGGTCTATCAAATTTTACATATATGAATGACAACAGATGTCAGGAAAAATCAGCAAAACAGAAGGGATTGGGATAAAATACTGGTTCTCCTTGTCCTGTTTCTCCCCCAGACTGAAATGAAGTTATTTATAAGACAATTATGAAAGAAAGTTACAAAAGACAACATACTACCCATGATAATGACTCTTTTTAAATGGTTTCCCTGAAGAAAATAAAAGATTTTACACTCAGACTTTACTCATTCTCATTTTTCAGTTGGAGATAGAAGAGGTAACTTTTAACAAGTATCAATAAGCACCAAATTTAGTACGATTAATTTTTTTGTCAGTCAAAAACGGGTTAAAGACAATCTGTATTTAAAATCATTGTATGTTGGCTGGCAAGATGGTACAGCAGGTAAAGACAAACCTGAAACCTGAATTCGATCCCTAGAACACATATGGTTGAAGAAAGTAGGAGGTAACCTACTTTCAAAAGGTTATTTTCTGAATGCCATATATGTGCTGTGGCATACACACTTCCTTATGTTTGTCTCTCTCTCTATTTCTCTCCTGCCCTCAGTAAATAAATATTTTTTAAAAAATATTTGTCCTTTATTTTAATGGTATTGTGCAATTAGTGACTAGTAATGGATACTAAATAGGAATGATTCATACTATCTATGTGGCTGAATCATACAGAAAAATTAACTTTAAACAATATTGTGTGATCAAAAAGCAAACAGAATGGAATGAAAACCCAGCCCACACAAGATGATAGTATTGGTGATATGCTGATAGTATGTTCTAAGTTAAGTGTGTTAATGCAACTTATAACAATATAATTTATATGGCTATAGAGAACAAATTACTAAGTCTTTTTTTCTTTACTTTCACATTTAGATAGAATTTTAGCTTTTATTTTTGGAGAAGAAGAAAACAACTAAAGGAACAGTCCTTCATTATCCTTTTCTGTATCCAAAGAAAACTCTTCACTCTCTGAGTACTAATAAAGACCAATATCCCATCAGTTGGCATATAAGGCAAAAAAGATTAAGTTGTGTACTTAGAGATATTCTAAATCCATCATGATCAGACAGAGGCTCAGAGGAGAGCTGAACACTGTAGGCTGTGACTTGAATGAATAGTTTACTACCTTTACTTTGTACCTGGCTATCCCAGCAGAGATTAACATATAGTTTATATGGGTCTTTTAATAATTATAGTGTGTGGACCCTGACTATAGTTGTTTTACCATTCCCAATATGAAGACTAAGCTGGGAAGGGGCAACTCATATGACTAAAGGTACATCAAGAAAATCTGGAACATAGCTATTTGGTTGTTTCTTACAGTGATACTGCGAAGTGTTAACATGTGGTATTGTGAAAGCAGCTTGCTATTTCTGAATCACTACATGTAGTTTCTTTCCAGGTTCCTGGGAAATACTCTACAAAAGCAACTTAAGGAAGGAAGGAAGGATCCTACCCAGTCCCTGGAATGGTAGCACCCATAGTTAAGATGGGGTTTCCCATCCCAATTAATCTAGATTATCCACCATTCTTATGTCATTCAAGGACTTCCCTTATAAGTGTTTACAAGGTGTGACCCATGGAAGAAAAACAACTTGCCTAAGGGCATGAGATACAATCTGTGAAGAGTTGAGAACAGGATTCTTGTCTTCTGATTTATATAGTTTCCCACCCCACCAACTTCTCTGAATATTTTATTTGAAACATTTTAAATAAACTTTAAGTAACCAACACCCAAAAGGTAAAATAGAATACAACTCTGGAGTGCCCTTGCAGACACTGGAGACAAGGACAACTGTTAGTCTTCTTTCAAAAGCTCACAGATCAGATTTTTGTTTATATAAATGGAATCTTACGGTTTTCTTTTTTGAAAAAAAAAATTGCACTTTTGAGTTTGACCTCATGTTTTTACATGCAATTGTACCTGTGAATTTTTTGTCGATTTTACTGTAATTTCTGTACTATTTATCCATTTGATTGTGGATGAACATTCTGGTAATTCCCAGTTTGGAATATTATGAAAAGGGCTACTATGAGTAATCCCATGTTCAAGAGAATTTCTGAGTCATAATGATATGAAATTGATTTCCTAGCTATGCTCCCCAAATGATATGGGGTTCCTCTGGTGTCTGTATGTCTCCAAGTTCTTGTGTTCAGGAGTCAAAGACTGAAACCAGAACATGTGTAGAAGATAGAGCAGAGTTTATTAGAGGAGAGATAGAACGGAATTCAGGGGTGTGAATCCTTGAGGGATAAGAGAGCCTCCAAGAACTCATAACTCCAGGCATGGAATCCATGAGGGTGAAAGAAAAACAGACAGGGTTTCAGACATGAAGGAAAGACTCACAGGGCTTCAGACATGAAGACTCACAGGGCTTCAGACATGAAGGAAAGTCTCACAGGGCTTCAGACATGAAGTCCCATGAGGGGCAAGGAAGCTGGAATTCATGGACTCCAGACCTAGAGTACCATGAGGGGCAAGGGAGCCAAAGATGGTTGCCAGGTCAGGTATATTTATAGAGTTAGGCAAGGGGTGTGTGTGTGTGTGGTTTTTTTCTCATTAGTTAGCTCCAGTTTCTGTAAACCTGACTGGAGCTTTTGGTCCTCTACATCTCATTGGTCTGTGAATACTGGGGTCCAACCCAATTGATCTCATGATAGGAAAGGGTATTCACATCCTTTCATGAACAGAGAGTTGGGGGAAGTTGGCAACTTTAGGGTGTGTTCATTCAGAGCAATCCCAGTCCTGGGGACCACCTTCAAAGACCTTCAGAGACTGTCCCAGCATGGCTGCTTTAAAACTGCCTAAATAAGATAAACATGTGCTCACCATTAGGAACTAATACAAATTCATCTGCCATCTCCAAGTGTGATTCTACCCTAGGTCTACCTTCTGGTAAGGAAAATCAAGACCAAGTGAGAACGAGTTGACTTGTCTAGATCTCATGGGGCAAAGGTAGAAAGTTCTCTGGAGCCAGAGTTTTGTTCTCTCTTCTGTCTTATTTCTACTTGGTTAAGGTGGCTCCTGTGTCCCTGAGCCTCAAAGTTCAGCTTTACTTGCACACTGATTTACCTTCCTCTCATTTCACTATATTCTGTGAGGATGTTTTGGGTTTTCTTGGTGGTGTGCAACCAACTGTCCCAATATTACAGGGTTCTGTGTTCTGAAATCGAAAATTGAAACCAGAACATGTGTACAGGATTAATGTAGAGTTTATTAGAGGAGAGAAAGGCTGGAACTCATGGATTCCAGACGTGGAGTGCCATGAGGGGCTAGGGAGCCCTGAAGAACTCATGGAATTCACAAGAAGCAGGCAGCTAGAAACAGACTCATGGCACCCTGAGTACCATGAGGGACAATCCATGAGAAACAGGCAGCTGGAAAATAACTCAAGACACTCCAAGTGCCATGAGGGGCTAGGGTGCTAGTGAACTCATGGACTCCAGGCATTGAATACATGAGGAGCAAGGAACAATAGGACTCATGACACTCGAATGCCATGAGAGGCAAGTGCACTGGAAAACTCATGGACCCCAGGCATGGAATCCATGAGAAGCAAAGAGCTGGAAAAGAATTTTTGGCACCCAGAGTGCCATGAGGGATTAGGGTGCCAAAAAATGGCTGCCAGGGTCAGGCATATTTGTACACCTAAGCAAGCCCCAGGAAACTGGCTTTTTCTCATTGCTTAGCTCCAGGGCTAGAGATCAAGTTATTTGTTGGATATAGAGAGCTCCTGCCATAATCCTTCCATAGGGAAGTTGGCTATCTTATCTGTGGGAGGATTGGAGTCAATTCTTCAGCAGGGGTGTTCCTTCAGGGAGATTCCAGCAATGCAAACCTTTAGAGACCCATCCCAGCATAGCTGCTCTAATCCTGCCTTATTGGTATAAGACTTTATAAACCAACATGGTTAATGTAGCAGGCATGATTGTTTTCCTTGAGAATGTTAGGTTCCCTGGACAGGATGAAACTGGTGTGCCCCTGTAGTTCCAGATCCTAAGCACTGAGGATTGAAGAGGGAAGTGATGCAGAGGTAATGGACAATCTTCTGCTCTACAGTATCTTTTCAGTAAGGTGATTGGTCTTTGTGAAGATAGTCCTAGTTACTTAATAAGAATTCCTAATAGCATTTTTTTGTTTCCCCATAAATAGTACTTAATTGTTCTCTAAGTCCTGAGGGAAGCAGATAGGGGAACACAGGATGGAAACTTCAGTGTTCAGTAGTGTTGAGATGACCTGAAGCATCTGGTGGTTCTAGCATATATTTTTTTTTTTTTTTTGCTTGTAGAGACATACTTTGTATCTCCTCTGTGACTTCTAATCATCTTCCTTCTGTCTACCTTCTCCTTTTTACTCAGTCCACAAACCAAGCAAGTCAAGGGAAAGGTTCCTCTTACTCTTACGGAGGGTCTTCCTGACTCCATTAATAGTCATGGGCTGGTCTCCCAGATGACTGCACATTTAGTCAAACTGAAAATTATTAACCATTACACAGGCAGATATGAATTTCAAATTGAGTATATTATGTTTTGGGGAAGAAAAGCGCCTTTTTTTTTTCCTTTCGAGACATTCTGGAACTGTCAAGTGTGTAGAGCTCTCTGTACAGAAATGGGCTGGCCTCAAACTTGCTTCAGTCTTCCTGTCTCTGCCTCCAAAATGCTGGGATTGATGTGCCACCAAACCCAGTTCCAAAATGATTTAATTTTATATGCTAACCTGCAGTGTAAATCTCACTGTTACAGCAGACATGGAATCCAGGTTGGGCTATTATCCCGATATATATTTTATTTTCCCACAATATTAAAACATGAACATACAAGTAGCAATCTGGGTTTTCATTTCCTTCCTACCTATCATTTCCTTCTTATATCAAATGAATAATTGATGGAAGCCATAAAGTCTATCTCAATCTCATTTCTTAATTATGCCTGCATTCATGCTTACTGCCTTTTCTTTGATTCTTTGAACCTTAATGAG
Organism: Typhlomys cinereus; assembly: GCA_023101885.1. NCBI lineage: Eukaryota > Metazoa > Chordata > Mammalia > Rodentia > Platacanthomyidae > Typhlomys > Typhlomys cinereus. Next base: position 1,009,177 of record JALPQD010000376.1, on the reverse strand, counting down.
TTTTCCCACTAATAGCATGTTTCTATTGTCTAGTTCATCTTCTACACAGTGGCCACATTATTGTCTTGAAAACTGAGCAAACTCTTTTTCTTCATAGAATTTACATTTTTGTGGGACAGACTAGAGAAACAAAACAAGTCCACCAGAACTCCAAATGACCTGTGATGAGTCGCAAAAAAAAAAAAAAAATAAAAAAAAAAAGAAAGAAATGCAAGCAGTTATGGAACAGTAAAGAACTTTTATAGGTTCTAGTAACATTTGTTGGTAACAAAAGCTAATGCTCTCCAACTGAAGACCAACAGGGTAGACCTGTTGAAGGTAGTTGGCATACTGCGCAAAACTACTGAAACTCAGGAAAAGTAGGTTGCTAGGTAATTTTGTGAGTTATGAGATTTGTTCCGCATTAGATGTAAAATAGCAGAGGTAATTCTTTAAATGGATATTTTGAACATGTGTTATTCAGAATGCAAGGAGAACAGAGCAAAGCTTAGAATGCAAATGGCCAAATAGAAATCACTTAAAATAGCTCAGGTATTTTACAGTGTTTGTTGTGCTGTAGCCAGATTGTCAGTTTGTGAGGTCTGTCACCATAGGGGCCAGTGAGCTGACAAGGAACTCAATCTTGAAGGTGTGCTTTATTTAGAGCCAGTGATCTGGGAAGTATGGTTACCTTCTCTCTACCCATCAGATGATACAGGGACTGACTGTGGGGAGGGAACAAGGGCAGACATTTCAGACCTCAGTCAGGTGGTCAGAGAGTTGTGTGATGTCTGTGACTCTCCCTCATTCCCTAAGCTCTTCTCTCTGGTCATCTGTGCTCAGGAACTCTTGAAACATTGTCTATCATGTGTCTGATAGCACAGATGCTTGTGCTATCAACCTTGTACTCTTCCAGGGACATCTGGGCTGGGGATGGGGGTAACTCAGATTAAAACAAATAGTAGTAATGTATACTGAGACATGAATTACAAGCAATGCAACTCATTTCTACAGAATGAAGTAAGAATGTGACTTTACAATATAGAACACAACAGTGCCCCTACCCATCCCATCTGGTTTCTATCAATTTGGAGGATGTTCTTGTATTTGACATATCCAGATATGATTGTGGTGGGCTCTTAACATTCATCTTGCCAGTTATGGTCACAGAGTAGCCAGACCTGACATTCATGTTTTGTGTTTATGCTCAAGAAAGCCTGTAGTTTGGTTGACAATGCTAGGTTGTATGATGCTTAGCACTACTAAGACCTAGCTGATAGGGAAATCTGGTTTCTGGCTACACAAAGTTGTGGGGTTTACTAATTTTTCTTTAACACTTGGTTATTAAAAAGTCTTGTAATTGCAAAACATAACTATTTCCTGAATATTTCTGTGTTACAAGTCATTCTACAGTTGTGGTGATAATAGTAATCTTTCTTTCTCTCTCTCTCTCTTTTTTTTTTTTGAGATAAGAGTCTCACTCTATAGCCTTAGTTGGCCTGGAACATACTATGTAGCTCAGGCAGGATTTGAAACTCTGGCAATCTTTGTTTCATCCTCTTGAAAGCTAGCACTACAGATATGAGCCAACACACTCAGAGCAATTAATCATTGATAAAATATGCAAGACAGTAAATTGTGACAGGAATTTCACTTTTATCTCAGTAGATTAATGGGGGTGAAGGAAGTAGTGAGAACAGAGCCAAGCTGACCAAGAATAACATGTTCATGGCTGAACAGCTCAGGATTTGGGAGTGAAAACAACATACTGTAAGTTTAAGAATACCTTAAAACAATCTGAGTCTTTTACTTGACTCCTCTTTGAATAAAAATTGGGGCCCTTAAAATGGTTTTGTGGGTACAAGCACTTGCCTGAAGACCTGAGTTTGATCTTGAAACCCACATGGAGAAAGGAGAGAACTGATATTTGAAAGTTGTCCTCTGATCATCACATGTCTATATGTGGCATGAACTCTCACACAAAAAAAAGTTGGAGCTACAGTCCATGGGTTCTGGTGGATCTGCGTATTTCCAAACTTTTGTGTAGAGGAATTACACACACAACTTGTTAAAAGACCAGGAAACATTCTAGAGTTCTAACCCAGAGTGATTTAACACACATTTTTGAGATTCGTTCATACTATTTTTAATCGTTGAATAGTGTTTCATTGAATGAATATTCCAGCTTATACATTCTCCTGATTAATCTGGGCTACTGGCAGTCTTTGGTGATTATAAAATTGTAAGGACCATTTCCTCACATATCTTTTGGTGATAAATGTGTTTTTACTACTCTTGGATTGATGGGTGGATATATAATAGAACATGCTCTTTTGCTCAAGGAGTAGCCAAGGAGAGGTGACAGGGATGTGCAAAAAGGCCTTATGCAGTCAGTTACCAATGGAGCACTCTCGACCCTGGAAGATTACCCTTCATACAGGTAGAAGGCTGATAGGTGAGTGTGTAAGACCTGTTAGTGAAATGCAGTATGGCTGGCATATTTGATTGTGAATAAAGGCAATGTCAAACTCTGATGAATTTTTGCCTCTAGATTTCTTGGAATTCCATTTCATTATGATTAAATTTAGAAAGTGAAGACTTAAAAGATGTCCTTCTCAAAAAGTTAGGTGATATGTTTAGATGGAGCTTCATCTACAAACCTATACTTAGCAGCTTTTAAAAACACCTGCCACTTCTGCCCAGTCTTAGCAGAAAACCTGGCGTCACTTAAGGAAAAGTAGAAACCAGCAGAATTTTCACTTTCTAGCCAGAAATATGCTATTTGATGCATCTTTTTCCTCCTCCTTCTAGTAGACATTCCTATTTAGTACTTCTTCTTTTAATTCTTTCATTAATCTCCTGCTTTGGAATGTCTTTGTGGTTTGAATACTCCCTCGTTCAACTCAGGTTGAAATTTAGCATTATGCATCATTACTAAGGAGTAGATCTGTAAGAGTGATCAGGACATTAAGATCTTCGCTCTCAAGAATGACTAATGTTTTCTCAGGTGGCTTCCTGATGAAAATAATGAAAACCGTTTTGTCTCTGCTGCTCCTTGGCCCTATCACTCTGTTGATACAACATGAAGGTGTTCTTTCCAAAGCCTCCAGAACCCTGAACCAGATAAACTTCGATTACAGTTTAACCAGTTTTGGTATCCTCAGAGCAGCAGCAAACAGACTAAGGTACTCCTCATCATCATCAGTATCTTTTCCCTAATCTTTCCATCCTGGTAACTACTCTCTTATGTCTATAACACCAATGTAGTTAAGACTACTAAAGGATAACTGTAAGTCTACTTCCTATTTCTCACCTGGGACACTGTAGTGTGTCCTATGGACACTGTACAAATCCATAGTCATGGATGGATAACAAAACTCCCCAGGCTCACACAATAGTCACCTAGGACCTGGAGCCATGGATAACTCTCTGGGTTTGAGAAACCACCTTCCTGCTGTGTATGGGTCATTTGCTGTTAAGCTTTTATTTGCACTTGCAGACAGGCAGTAAGCAGTACGCAACAGGTAGGAAAAGCAGTCTACCACGGAGGTGTCACACCGCTAATGGGTCCCTCCCAGGACCGGTGCGCATCGCCCAAAGGCCCCCCGCCGGCCTTTCCGGCGGAACTGGCTCTTGGGTTCCGAAGTGGCCTCAGTTTGCAAGAGAGCGTGAGTACCGGGTGGGAAGTGAGGGGAAGAGCCAAAGAGCGCCTGGCCAATGGCAGCTCTTGAACTTACACCTCCAGACGTCAGCGCGCCTGTGGAAACGGATGTCACACAGCTGGCTCGGAAGTGTCTCCGCCCGCCTCGAGAGCGGGGCGCGCACGCACCCGTCGGCCTCCCCCGCCACCGCCGGTCGGGCCGCCCACCGCGGGTGAGGAGCCGCGCGCCCCCGCCCCGGGCGCGCCCCCGCGGCCAGCTCCGCCCCCTCCCCGAGCGGGCGGCGCGCTCCTGCGGCCGCAAGTCGTCTCGCGGGCGCGCGCGCCGCCGGCGGAGCCGCAGTTAAAATGGTCCGAGCGGGACCCGGCGCGGCCCCCACCGCGGCGCTGACGGACTGAGCCGGCTGGCCGGGTCCGGACCGGTGGCCTAGCCGGCCGACTCGCTCGCGCCCTCCCTCGCGTCCCCCAAGCTCGCGCCCACCGTCCTCCCGGCTTCCCTGCGCAAAGCATGTAGCCCCCCCCCCGGCGGGCACCCGGGCCGCCCGCAGCTGACGCCCACCCCCGCCGTCGCGTGTGCCCGTGTGTGCGCAGGGCGGGCCACCCCGCCGCGGGCAGAGGCCCAGGCAGCCGAAGGCCTCCGCGGCCTCCCCGTCGCCCCCGTCCCCGGCGCCCTCCTCGGGGCCTTTCTATATGGGCCACCTTCTCTCGAAGGAGCCGCGTAACCGCCCGAGCCAGAAGAGGCCTCGCTGCTGCAGCTGGTGCCGCCGCCGGCGCCCTTTCCTCAGGCTGCCCCGCCGGACGCCGGCCAAGGTGCCCCCCCAGGCCGCGGCGCCCCGGAGCCGGGACTGCTTCTTCCGCGGGCCCTGCATGCTCTGCTTCATCGTGCACAGCCCCGGCGCGCCCGCCCCCGCCGGCCCAGAGGAGGAGCCGCCGCTGTCGCCGCCGCCGCCGCCGCGGGACGGGGCCTACGCCGCCGCCGCCTCCTCGCAGCACCTGGCGCGGCGCTACGCGGCCCTGGCCGCCGAGGACTGCGCCGCCGCCGCCCGCCGCTTCCTGCTGTCGTCGGCCGCCGCCGCCGCCGCCGCCGCCGCTTCGGCCTCGTCGCCCGCGTCGTGCTGCAAGGAGCTGGGGCTGGCCGCGGCCGCCGCCTGGGAGCAGCAGGGCCGGAGCCTCTTCCTGGCCAGCGTGGGGCCCGTGCGCTTCCTGGGGCCGCCTGCCGCCGTGCAGCTCTTCCGGGGGCCCACGCCGCCGCCGCCGGCCGAGCCCCCCGCGCCCTCCGAGATGGTGTGCAAGCGCAAGGGGGCTGGGGTCCCCGCCTGCACCCCCTGCAAGCAGCCCCGCTGCGGCGGCGGGGGCTGCGGCGGCGGCGGCGGCGGCGGGCCTGCGGGGGGAGGCGCCTCGCCGCCGCGGCCCCCGGACGCCGGCTGCTGCCAGGGCCCGGAGCAGCCCCCGCCGCCGCGCTGCCCCGCGCCCCCCGCTCCCGCGTCCGAGTGCGCCCCCCTCGAGGCCGGCGGGGACGCTGTGCGAGCTGGGGGCACCGCCCCCTCGTCCGCCCAGCTGCAACCCGAGAGAGGCGACGCGGACTGTCGGGAGCCCCCCGAAAATCCCTGCGAGTGTCACAGGGAGCCGCCCCTCGAAACCCCAGACATCAACCAGCTGCCGCCGTCCATCCTGCTAAAGGTGGGTGTGGGCGACAGGCTCAGAGTCGCTCCCTTTCCCCCGACCCCAGCCCCCGCCTGCGAGGTGCTTTCTCTCCTCCCCCTGCGCGCCGAGGAGGCGGGGGGGGGGGAGGGGGGAGTTCCTGACAGCTCGGGGATGACCACAGGGGAGACTGGGCAGCCAGTAGGGTTTGCATTATGGTCTGATTTGAAGTAGAAAAACTTGGGGACAAGTCAATATCTTATAATAGCTTAGGACTGTTGCCCACAATTCTGGGTTCACTTTTTGCATTACCTGCTGTTATACAAGCGCATCGATTATAAGAAATAGAAATATGCACACTTTAGGTCCGGTGGGCATTGATTTTGTACTCTTTGAAAAGTTTTCCAACAGTGCCTATAACTTTGATCAAGCATTTGCCGTGATCTCTCCTGTAGCAGACTTTTGAATGCGTGTCTCTTGGATTGCTCCAGTTCTTGCTGGGGTGTATATACCCAAAGAGATTGATGTTCCAATATTTTAGGACAGAAACCTTGTACGACTGAGCCAGGCAGGAGATAACAGTTGTTTGAGGCTTGAAGTTCTTGAACACATATATATAAGGTCACACACCAAAAGAGCAAATTTGGGTCTGAAACCAGGGAGTTTACCAGCTTGACTTAAAAACAAAAACAAAACAAACTATTGTTGATGTTGTGTTGTGTTTCCAAACTCCACACAAACGCATGCAAATGACTAGAAATATGAACTTTTGCATTTTGTTGTTGTTTAGGATTGAGTGTTGGTGTTTAGGATTAACAGGCGTCCTGTAGGAACTTGGAGTCACTTTTAATTAGTAAGTGAATGTTGCTGCTTTTGTTAGTGCTAGTAACAAGCTTTGTGATAGTTCGTATTATTAAATTCCTTTTTGTTTTGCTCTCTGTTCTCACATCTCTTTCTGGAGATTAATAAATGTGAAGTTGTTTTTTCAGTATGGATGGTATTCAAGATTAGCCAGAAATAACTTTCTGGAGAATTTGGTTACCTTTATTTGTTATTTAACTCATGAATTACAACTGTCAAAACTGTCATCAGTACACTTTTTGATTAGACTTCTTGCATATTTATAATTCTGTGTGTTTGGATCTGTTTTTCTGTGCCATTGATGTTCATGTGAACAGTTAGCAAAGGGTGAGAAAAGCTTATATTTCCTTGTGTCAAAATGTAATGATTTATCTATAACAGATGTACATGTGGGAGGGATAATTGTTACTCTGTGCAGGGAGTGATTTTAGGGCAGTGGGAACCTTCTCAAATCCTTTAAATCACTGGATAATATGGCTAAATAAATAAACAGCTATTTGGTATAGAAATTTCACTGATGTCCTCTTATTTGGTAAGACCATTTATAAGCTATACCAAAAGTAGATAATTTCCTCTTTCTACCTGAACCATTATTTCATGAAGTAAAGGGCATTTTATTTGTTCGTTTTGTTCATTTATTGGTACTGAGTATTGTATGTAGTCCAGGTGGATTTCAGACTCTTTTACAAAGAGATTTTTCAGTGTTGTCAACTCAGGTAGAACTTTTTGGGACAAATGCTCAGATACACTTTTCTGGTTCATTGCTCTGTCCCCTCCCCTAAGTACAGATCCTGGCATGTACCTTAGTAGTACTCAGTAACTGAATGAATGATGCTCAGGGTCTGGGATGAGAGGGTCAGTAACTGAATGAATGAATTATGCTCAGTTAAGAGAAACTCATGTTTGATTTGAGTTACTGTCATTTGGGGCACAGTAGTGCCATAGGATGGTGAGAGTTCTGGCTCTACTTTTGGTATGGTTAGGATGTATTTGTCTTGGAGGAGAGAAGACTTAGGAAATTACAACTGTTTTTTTTTTTTTTTTTCTTCTCCCACTTTTGGAAAAGTTTATTGCATAAAAAGTATATTGATAAAAAAGATTTATCACCATACTGAGACTATTCTTAGAAAGATTGACCTACTCCCCTGAAAATGGGTTAGAAATTCTATTGCTTCATCTTTCTTTTTATTAGTAGATTCCACAGTTGTTAAAAAGTAGGGGTAGGCAGAAAGTTTAGGAAAGAAATCTAAGAAAAAAGATTTTTTTTGGGAAGATATCACTTTCTCATTTTTTTTCCCCCAAGTATAGCAAAAGATATAAACTTTCAAGGATGATTTTGGCCCAACATTAAACAAAGCTGCTTCTCTTATTTATTTACTGCAACTAATAAATACTCCTTTCTTTAAAATATTCAAATGTTGCTAGTAAAGACAAAGTTTGACTTGGTTTTCTCCATATTCTACATCTAATTTCTTATACCTTTAATATTGAAATTGTTTTCTAGACATGAACCATCCAGTATGTTATCCACTAGCATTATATATTTAAATTTAAAATTGTTAAATTTGAAATTTAGCTTCCTGTTGTAGAGTCATATTTCAGAAATCTATCTATAGTCACATGTCATCAGTGGATTATGCAAATATAGGACATAACTGTCCTTGCAGAAAGGACTTTGTAAACTTGTAATTTTTCCCCCCTCACATACGGCATCAAAGTATATATGTTCTGTAATTCTTTGTCGTTAATTTTGTTTGGAGTTCCTTTGTTAGTGAGCATAGAGGTTCCTTCACTGCTTAGAATCCCATAGTATATTTCTCTCTTATGAGATGTTTTCAGTATTTTGTTACTACAATACTTACAGGTATTTTCTATGCACACATGTCATTTTCTTGCTGCTTAGAATCCCATAGTATATCTATTAAGAGATGTTTTCAATATTTTGTCACTAGAAAGCTTATAGGTATTTTCTATGCACATATGGACATTTCTAGGATAGGCATAAAGAAGTGGAGTTGTGGAATTGGTAAGTACTTATTTGGCATTTTAGAAGTCTTTATTAATAATTTTATTAATAATTAAAGCTCTCTCAAGATAGAAACGAGTTCTATCTTGAAATTGTAATTATGTAATTTAATAAAAGGACATTGAGATCATCTAATCTATTCTTCCCCCCCCTCCCCTCAATGCATGTAGACACAGGCATAGAGAAGTGAAATGGTTTACTTCTAGATTCTGGACTGGATTCCAGCTGTTTCCAGGTGTAGAGAGCTTGTCAGTATACTGTTTAAGAGGGTACTCTTGAGGAATTTATAAAAGGGTTTCCTGAACTGTGGAGGCTTACACCAGACAACTTTCAGACCACTGAATCTGAGATAATTTTGTAATTGTTCTGTAAAGCTGAGTTGTGGTCTTTAAGTATAAGAAATTTGAAAAGCAGAGAGTGATTCTTCAAGGGTCAGCTCTTGGAGTATTATGTTTTCTTTTTAAATATATATTTATATGTATGTGTGTGAAAGAGAGGGGGGGAAGGCTCGTTATGATGCAAGGGTGGAGGTCAGAGGACAATATGCATAAGTCAGCTCTTCTCTCCTTCCACCATGTGGGCCTCTAGGGATCAAACTTAGCTCACTATGTCTGTGAACAGATAACTATTTTTTTTAAATACTTAAATGCTTGTTATAATAGGTCTTTGGTTACTGGATTGTTTTGGATCAACATGAGACTTTTTAAATTGCATGTTACCCTTATGACTTGAAGCAACTCAACCTACTCAAAGTCCAACTGCCTTTTTTGTAAGATGGAATTTGCCCTATGAGTTTGGGTATTTTGAATGCTACATTTAAATATAGAGGTGTTCTATGCTTTATCTTTTGATGATTATTTTACTCAGCTGAACAAGGCTATTTACTTTGCAAGATGAGCAAGGTGGGGGACCCGAAGGCTCTTAGCACCATTAGAAAAACATCCCTGCAATGCTTTCACTGTGATGTGTCAGTAGATATGAAATTCTGATCAATTTATTACCAACAGCTTGTTTGGTGGTTGGGGGAGAGAGTTTTGTAAGAGTAGTGTGCTTCAAAGGAAAGCTTAGGCATTTTTTTTTTTTTTTAAATGAGAAAGCATATGGAAATGAGAGGCAAAACTGATTGGTGGGTATAGTCAAATTGTAGATACCTTCTCATGAATGCTGATTTAAGACTCCAGTTCCTAGATTATATTTAGATGTCTCTGGAATTCTAGTACTGAAATGGAAGGATTTTAGGGATCAATTTCACTAAGATATTAATTAATGAGACTACTGGAAGAGTGAGATTTGCCTGCTAGGCAAATACATTTTTTTTTTCTATTTTAGTGCCTCATAATGAGTAGCTTTTGTCAACCTGGGGTTTTAGGCTGTGTAAATGATGGTGAAAGAAAAGGGAGGGTAAGTGAAAGCAAGTTTGGAAATGTTTCATTAGCATAATAGATTCTGAAGGAGTTGCTTAACTTTGGCCAATTATCCTATTTTATGAGTATCTATCATATGTTAAAAAGTCTTTTTTACTGAGGTGAACAATAAAGATCCATGTGGATTTCCTTAGTGATAAATGTAATTGTAACAGTCATTTTACTTTTGTAAGAGAAAACTGACAAAATAGTATCCCAAATTAGACATGTTTCCAACGAGATGCTATTTAACTCCAGTGAACAAAGTACTCATTAGCTCTTTAAACCTCTATAGTTCTTGTATTGTGTATGTGTTTGCGTGTGCGTGCATGCGTGCATGCGTTCGTGTGTGTGTGTGTGTGTGTGTGTGTGTGTGTGTGTGTGTGCAAGAGGGCATTCAGTGTGTGGGTATGTGGAAGCCCAAGGGTGACATGGAAATCATCCTGATTTTTGTACCTCCTTATTGTTGATCTCTGGGATTTCCATGGCTTCACCTTCCAGGGGCCAGGATTTCAGGCTGCCCCCATTTCTGCCAGGTTACTGCCATATCTGCCAGACATTTTTATGTGGAAAGATCCAAATTCAGGTACTTTTACTTGTGAGGCAAAGGCTTTAAATTCCTGAGCCTTAAAACTGTATGGTTCTTTAAACTTGTATAAATAGTCTCCCAGAGTCTTTATTTTTCTCATCTATAAAATGAGGAGCATGAGACCAAAAATGTCCTCAAAAGAGGGACTTGGAGTTGTGGAGACTGTGGCAGCCTCAAAAATTTAGTGAATCTATCCCCAAAAAGTGTGTAGCTGGCAGAATTGCTCAACTATTTGAACCCTGGGAATAAGTAATGCAAAGTATTGTGAAGCATTTGGTCTTAGGAAAACCTGTTAAAGCTTCAAGTATGAATAGTGGATTCTATAACATTCTTGAATGGGCTGCCTACTGTGACCTCCTATCCTAGCACCTTTCACAAAAACTAAGTATGGAAAATCTATTTTGTTGCCTAAAGTCTAACTCAATTTAAGTCAATAGGTAAAAATCTGTGTTTCTGGTTCTGTTGTTCCCCTTCATTAAATGAATATGAATTCAAATTGACAGTAAAAAGCAAAGAAAGGAAATTTATTCATCATGAACACATAGAGGAGAGAATGTCCAACATCTGAGTCTGTATCCTTCCAAAATCCTAGGGGAAGGCAAGTTTAAATAGAAAGAAAGAGACGGGGCTGTGCATAACAAGCAGTTCTGCTGCAGGTGTGGTTCTGACCATTGTCTTGCAAGATTGTCTTGGCTGTGTGAAATTTCTTTTGGAAGGCAAACTCATCCTCTGTTCCCAGTTCCTCTTCTGCTCCCAGCATGAGATTCCTGGGGAAGTTTCAAATCTCAGTGCTCATTCCTTTCATAGCTGTAACCTCAGGAATGGTGGGGGAAGGTTTCTCTTTTACTGTGCAGGACAGGACCAGTAGGAAGACTGGAAGACTAGCTATAAGTTACACAAACTAACCCCAGGAACAAGTGAACCACAGAGAATTTCACCACACATCCTGGTTTCTCATGAAACTGCATATGTGTGAGGACTGCTGGAAAGCAGTGGTCAGGGTAGACTGAGGAATTAATGTCTTAGATTTGTCCGGTGTGGTGGAACACTGATTCTGTCTCTTGGTAGGAGAATCACAAATTTGAGACAACCTGAGCTCCATAGTAAGACCCTTTTCAAAAAACAAAAACCAAAAAACCAAAAAAACCCAGACAACATTGGCTGAATCTTGATTATCCTGCATACGTAAGCCATATACAGAGGGAAGAGCAGGCTGGAGGTAATTTGAGCAAATTTTTGCCAAATAACTAGCCAAAACTGTTCAGACACAGTGTAACATCACTAGGAAATCAGTGCTAAAAATATAAGTAACAATTTAAATCTGAACTTGAACTGTAGAGAACACAAATTCAGTAGTAGTAAAACATCAGATTAGTTAAAAATGCAAATGGCTTAACAAAAATATTATTATATCATGTTTTCTGAAATATCTTTCATACAATACCTTTGAAATATGTACAAGTCAAAAATATGAGGCATACTGACAAAAAATAAAGCCATTAATAGAAACTTAAAGTAGTTCCAGATTAAGATTTAGCAAAGCCATCAGGGACTATTGTAAATATGATAAAAGACTGAAAGGAAACTAATTATTACAGGAAAATATAAAAGGAAATGGATATTATAAAAATATTCTTTTGATGAAATTGTAAATAGAAGTGGTTTCTCAGTTTTATCTTTTGATTATTCATTGCTAGTATGTAAAAATGTTTGCTTGTTATCCCCAAATTAATTTATTCATATCTCTATTATTTATTGTTATAACGTGGCACTTGTGAGTAGACAGCTCATGGGGCTCATGGGTTTTGTTTTTTGTTTTTTTCATGTTGACCCATCCTTGTGAGTCCTATTTGTCCATGGTATATAGAATCCTTTATGTTACCGGATTTAGTTTAACAATATTTTGTTTGAACTTTTTGTATTGGTAGGACATTGGTGTATAGTTTTTAAATCTTTTTTTTGGTGTGTGTGGAGATGTGTCTTTGATATCAGAATGAATTAGAAATTGTTCTGTTAGTCTAATTTAATTCTATTATAAGTGAGGTCACCTACTCATTATAACTATAAATGGCTAATTTTACCTTTTTGGTTATTTTGAAGGTAACTGGGTATGCAAAAATTAGAATTTAGAATACATTTAATCATGTATTCTATTTAAACTAGGCAGTATGAACAATGTGACAGTTCTGGAAATCAGATTTTCTTCCAAAACTAGTCTGACGCTGGGCAAAGCTGCTGCCAGATTTTGTAAAGTTTTATTGGCATATGGCCCTACAAAACTGAGTGTGCAGAGTTGTGTATCAGTTAAACTTAAGTTTTCTTTTGTGGTTAGAAAAACAGAATTTTTGCAAAAGATACTGCCATCTAGACCGCTGTGCAGTTTTGTGTGACTGGGATTGCTTTCATGATGTTATGAAGAGTCAGTAGGACTCAGTATTTGGACCCTAGAGTTACCTTTCCTGGTTTTGGCTAGAAACATGCATTTGGTGTTAGGAACTTACACAAGTGCCACGTTGCTGCTATATCACTGAGGTACATGTGGGACATTATCTGGGAGAAAGAGAACAGGAAAAGAAAAGTAAATGGGAAAGTGAGAACTGTTTTTAGACACGTTTTCTTGTCTTCTGGACAGGGGATGTCCCTGTTTTTCATCTGCTGTGGCATATTGTACAGGTGCTACCTGCAGATCCAAGACAGGGGAAAAGGAAAACAAAACAAATAAACCATGGCTGCCTCCATCACCAAAACTCAGGCCACTCCGTCCAATTTTTCTTTGTGTTTCATATTCTTGCTGTCCTCTGCTTTCCATCTGAGGTAATTGCATTTAGTATATTGCCCAAAGATTTTTACTTACAAGAAGTGCAAGCAAGTGAGAGGCTGCAAAAGGCTTACTCCATCATTGTTGGTAATGGAGGCACATTTATTAGGTGATTCTTATGCATGTTTCCTGCTTTTCATTATACCCTTTGGCAAACAAGCAGTACTTGTTAAGGCAAAGGCAATGATTTTTTCCAAAGCTCAAGGTTTAAGCATAACAACAGTTTAGCTTAGATGCCTACAATTCTTAATTGTCCATAGATAATTTTGGGTCACTGTTAATGATTATTTTTAACTTTCTTACTCAGTACATGTATTATTATAGAAATGTTTTCTATGCTTTTAAATTCTCATGGTAGTTCTGTTAGATAATGGAAATTGAGGTACAGAGGGGTTAGGTAATTCGTCTAAAATCATATCCATAATGAAAAATAAAGTCATGATTCAGACCTAAAGACAAAAATCTGTGTTGGAGTATGTGCTCTTTAAAATTTTAATTAAGAAGATTGGAGAGGTATCTTAGTTAAGTAGATGATAGTTCCTGCTGCTTCAGGATCTAAGGGTCTGAGTCCAAATGCCCAAAACGCTTAGAAAAAGTTGGGTATGCTCATGCAAGATTATAACCTGGGGGGCAGAGGCAGGATCATTGGGCCTTGCTGGCTTCTAGCCTAGTTCCAGGGTAAAAGACCACATCTCAAGAGATAGAGAGGAGACATCTTACCATGGTCTCTGCACACACAGACTTGTATGCATGCAGCACACACAACACCCTACACACATAAAACAGATATTTAGAAATATTTAAAATTTTTTCATTTAATATCATGGGAGTAAAGTTAAAAAAGAAAAAGGGGCTGGAGAGGTGGCTCAGGGGTTAAGCTTCTGCCTTGCAGGTGGAAGGTCCTGAGTTCGGATCCTAGACCCCAGTATAGACACCGGGCGGAAGTGGGGACGGCCTGCATTTCCAGTCCTGGTAGGGCGGAGCCTGTGAATCCTTGGGCAGAGTAAACAAGGAGGAGGTGGAGGAGTCCTTGGTGGTTCCTGAATTCGTACCTGGTTCTACACACACACACACACACACACACACACACACACACACACACACACACGCATACACACACAATTGAATAAATAATAAATAAAAAAATTAAAAAAAAGAAAAAAAAACCCAAAAAACAAAAAAGCAAGCATTCCAAGTGTCCTTCACCAATTTCAATAATATTCTTCCTTTTTTGTTCCACCTTTCACCATTTTTTTTTTTTTTTTGCTTATTTTCAATAGAAATCCTGAAAGTATGTTTGTAAAGTTACTTTTGACTATTGCTGTGAGAGAATACCTAAAGTCAAGCAACTTAAGGGAGAAAGGGAGATTTATTCAGCTTATGGTTCCAGAGGGGAGAAACAGTCTTTCAAAGCAAAGGCAGCATGGCTGGCTGGCTAAAGCTGGAGGAGGCTAAGTCACTGCAAGACATCTTGGAGGCTGAGAGCTGCAGACTTTGCTTGCAGCAAAGGCAGACTTCTAGAGGTAGGGTGGGTTACCACTTCAAGGCCCACCCCTTGTTTCTGCCTTCCTCTAGCAAAGCTCCACTTCTCAAGGTGCCATGACCTTGCCAAACACATGAGACCGTGGGGGACACATTTCAAACCATGACAATGTTCTAGATATAATTTCTGCTGTAAGCACTAAAGCAAAATAGATAAATTTTAAAAAGTACAGTAATACAATCATAATTTAAAAGGCTAAAAAATAATTTCCTTTAAGTCATCTACTATATGTTCTGTGTTTTATCTGAATGCCCTATGTATATTTGTACAGTTGGGCCAATTCAGTATTTCAGTGCAACTATGCATTGTATTTGCTGATATAGATCATTAAATCTTTAAACCTGTAAATTTGTCTTAACCCTATCCCTGACAGTCTTTTAATGATAAAACGTTAAAATTCTTTAAAAATAGTTTTTCACTTTAATTTTATTTTTGTTGTGTATATTTATGAGATATAACAATATTTGGATATGGAATAATATTGTATATATAGAAAAAGTGCAAAGATAGCAGTTCCTTTCCTCAAACAGAGGTTTCTTTTCCCTAACTTTGTTAAGCCCAGTCTTCCTTTCAATCGTGGCAGTTCTCTGGACTATTAACAATTTCTCAGTCTTGTTTTATCCTGATTTTGGATTTTTTAAAAAGTCTTGACGAAGGATTTTATAGAATGTTCAACATTTGATACACACAGTCACACCCACCTCCCCCCCCCACGCATGTATTTGTATTTCTCAGCATTAAACTTAGGATGAGTTCCTAGAGAAAGATACCATAATCACATCTAATATGGTATGGTTCTAAGTTCAAACTAGAAAACTTGAAAATAATCTTGTTTTTGTCTTTATCTTCTTCATTGCTTCCCCCCCCCATTTCTTTATGTTGTGTTTTTAAAAATATTTTTCTTTTATGATGATGGAGGATACATTTATGCAAGGGCATGGGCAGAGGTCAGAGGACATTTTTCAGAAGTCTCTTAGGTTGCCTGCAGGGCCTCAGTGCTGAACAATCTCGACAGTTTTTTTTTTTTTAATTTAAATTTATTTACTTACAAACTAACTGGGTTTATGTCTGACCCCCTCCCCATCCTCTTCCCTTCTCTTTTACCCTCTACACACACCTGTCTTCCTTCCACCCTCCTTTCCCTCTGTCCATCCTGCTCTGTCCCATCCCCATTCTTCTCACCCTGCTTGTGTGTATCATAGAACTCCTTCTGGTGTGCCTGTGTTGGTAGGGCAGTCAACTTTCAGTTGAACTTTATCTGGTCTTCAGTGGGTAAAGTTGCAAGCATCCCACTGTTTTTTACATAAGGAAACACAGTGTACACACATACTGGTGCTACTCTTTTGTTCCCCTTTCTCTCCTTAATTTAGAAGGTAGCAACAATCCATGTTCTTAGCTGTCATACTTCCACACTTCCTCTATTGAGCATTCTATGTCAATATGACTCTTTCAATAATGACTACTTGTAATTTGTGTTATTTCTATTTTAAAAAGTCAATTTCTCTAATTAGTAAGTCTTTTTCCTAATTTTTGAAAATGTTGAGAACTGATGGTTTCCTTTTTTCATTCACAGATATTTTCCAATTTGTCTCTGGATGAGCGTTGCCTTTCTGCATCATTGGTTTGCAAGTACTGGCGTGACCTTTGCTTAGATTTCCAGTTTTGGAAGCAGCTGGATCTTAGTAGTCGTCAGCAGGTACGGAATCTAATTTTAAGAATGATTTGATTTGATCCACTCAAGTCAAGGAAAATCTATTCCCCTTCTCAAATTTCTCATGTTTAAGATTTTTCAAATTACTATAATCTTCAGTTTTATGCTTTCTTGATTTTTTTTTTTTTTTGAGTATATGTGAATTCAACATAAGACTAAGGGAACAAGATAGTTTTCAGTGCATAATGGAATGTTGCACTTTCAACTTTTTTGTGTAAGTCCTTTTTTCATGTTTTCTTTTTATTTATTTTATTTTTTTAAATTTTTTTATTATTATTTATTCAACTGTGTGCATATGCGTGTGTATGTGCACGCGCACACGTGTGTCTGTGTGTGTGTGTGTCTGTGTGTGTCTGTGTATGTGTAGAACCAAGGACGAATTCGCGAACCACCATGGACACCTCCACCTCCTTCTGCCCCGGGATTCACAGGCTCCGCCAGGACCAGAAGCGCAGGCCACCCCCACTTCCGCCTGGTGTCTATACGTGGGATCTGGGATCCGAACTCAGGACCTTCCGCCTACAAGGCGGAGGCTTAACCCCTGAGCCACCTCTCCAGCCCCTCATGTTTTCTTTTTAGTCATTATTTAAAAATTACTAAACCTTTTGTTTTTTAGGGGGTTACATCATGAATATTAACTTAGTAGAAGAAAATAATGGCACACATTGATAAGGCATTGCCTTTGTGTTATATATGCTTCTGAGGGCTTGATACATGATCGTTCATTTGATTCTTTTTTTTTTTTATTATCTCCGCTCATACAAACTTAATAGGTACACCGGTTCATTCATTTGATTCTTTATGCAACCTTATTGGAGCTAGTTTTAATTTATTGTATGGGTGAAGAAATGGAAGTAAACTGGGCCAGGAGAACTCTTTCTGAAATGATTCTTTTTCATGGATTCTGTAAATCTTCCTCATCGTTCAGCTGCCAAGTATACTTCCATAGTAGCATAAATTAAAAGCAAAGATAGGATTTGTGATACTTATTACAAATAGTTTATTAGAATTCAGTCTTTAAATGTTGGTGATCAGTATTTATCATTAGGAATATATAAGATGTCCAATAAAAATATGTCATTGGAGTCTCAAACTGCTCTAAATACTTCCATGGCATATTACCTGTGGTGTGTGTTTTAGGAAATAAACAGTTCAGTGATATTTGCTACTTGTTTTGGTATAAATAATTCCACAATGTCCACTTTCAGACTACCCATATTGTAACATTGAGTGCAGATTTGAAAGGATGCCTAAGTCTTTCAGTTTTGCAACTTAACGATAAGAGGTTAAACAATTACAAAATTAGTTATTTTCTTGTTTGAGTTGTGAAATTTGTGCACAGAGAGAATGGCAAGAAGTTAGATGTAATCAGTAGTAGAGTGGAGGTTTGGTAATTGGACACAGTCCAGTGGCTCTTCATTTTTCTTAGATGCCACAACTGGTCACCACTCAACAAGAATAGCTCCCTTCCTCTGAGAGAGTAAGGCCAGAAATGAAAAAGAAAGGTATATTATACTTTTAGCTTCAAAAACTGTCTACACTCAATGCTGTTTCCGACTAATATAAACAGTTTCACATTCTTACTCCTAATGCTGTTTGACATTTTGTTTTTTCTTTTTTTATGTGCATTTTTCTCTCTTCCTTATTTTTACTGAAAGAACTTGAGTAACAACATAACATTAAGTTTGTTTTTGCTTTGAAATGAAGTGATTGGCCTGGGACTATGTAGAAGCTGACATTTCATTTCATTGTTTTCAGTTCAGATGGTTATATGAGTTTTTTTGCTAGATGAATTTTAAGGTTACTTGTGTTGGCATTGAAGCTTTTCATAAAGTTTGCACAAGGACATTTCTGTAGTCTTTGGTGTTTTGATATAAAATGAAGCATTTTCTTAGTGATGTATTTAAATCTTGTGAGTAGTATTCTGGTAGCAGTAAAACACTGAAATTTTTACCTTGCAACATTACTCAATATAAAGCAAAAAATTCATGTATCACAGCAAAGTATATATACTAATTTGTTGGAAAATAGGAAACTAAACATTTGAAATCTCTTTCTTGTTCTGTTTGTGGTTCTTTTGTGAGCTCAAAGGGTTAATTAATGTGGGTTTTACCCCACATAATAGATTTTTTTAGGCTTTTAGCATAAAGAAACACATAGTATTCTTCCTTTGCGTGTTCTAACACTACTTTCAGCCAGTTCTCGAGCAGACAGTAGATGTCCAAAAGTACAGATTATTTCTGATGTTATTTGCAGAGCTAGTGCAGACCCCACAGGTCTAATAATACTTCCAGCATTTCAGGTGTCATTGGTAAGTCCTCGAAACCATCTCTGCTTCTAAGCACACAGCTGTTAAGTTCAGGAGTCCTTCCAGCCACCACCTCAGTTTTGTTAATTACCTGTAATACATCTACTCAGTGAACATATTTTGATTTTATCATACAAGATACAACAGTTGAATGGAAAAGATGCATTGTATAAGGTCTGGGGTATTCCAGCTTCCTCAAAACTTGGAATTTTTTCCATATCATTAGAGGATTGAAAGTTACACTCTCTAATTATCTGTTTAGTGTTTTTATTCCTCCTGGTATTAAAGACGCCTCTTGCATATTAGGCAACCACTCTATCACTGATTTTACATGTCCAGTCCTATATTTCTAGTCTTTATGGCAGCCAAACCTCATCCTGGAGATGTATAGGCATCTTACTTGGATTCACCAGTTACTACTAATATAGGTATGGTCAAAAGGATGTGTCATGAATAGCAGATGATTCTGTCACTCAGAAGTTCTAAAAATTTTAGAATATGTATACTAGAAATTGAGAAAAAGAATAAGCTTTTTTAATTATATTACAGTTCTTCCCTTTGTAAGGTTTTTCTTTTATGCTTGTTATATTACAAGTAAATTATTTATTAGAAGAAATTTAATGAAGTATTCAGCAGTAATTTTCCAATTTCATCGAAGTTTTAATTTATTGTATCTTTTTCTGTCATAGGTTACTGATGAATTATTGGAAAAAATTGCATCAAGAAGTCAGAATATAATCGAAATCAACATTTCTGATTGTCGCAGTATGTCTGATACTGGCGTGTGTGTTCTAGCATTTAAGTGTCCTGGACTTCTTAGGTATACAGCCTACAGGTGTAAGCAGCTTTCTGACACTTCCATAATCGCGGTTGCTTCTCACTGTCCTTTACTTCAAAAAGTACATGTAGGCAACCAGGACAAACTTACTGATGAAGGACTCAAACAGGTAAATTTGAACATTCATGGAATGATTTTAATTTAAGATGATTTTTTTGCAGCATTATTTAAAAAGATTGCTATATTAAAATATACAGTATATAAAATATGTTAAATATAAAACATTTGTAATATATAAAATATAAAATATAAAATTCAGGGAATAAAGTGAATCATTTAACTTCTTTATGTGGTATTTATATTTGTTTAGGTGAGCTAGAGAATCATGCTTGCAATCAGTACATTCTGCTTTCTTTTATAGCTAGTACCTGAATTTCCTTGACCAGACATTTTCTTAATTTAGTTTTTAGTTATTTTGTACCAGATCGATAGTTTTCAGTTTGGGTTAGAATAAATTTTTTTTGTATTTTATTTATTTTGTTAGAGGGAGAGAAGAAGTTAGAGCAAGAGTGGACATGTATATGGTGTTTGGCAGACAGCTTTTGCAAGTTGATTCTCTCTGTCAAAGATTCTCTTTTGTTATTAATTGCATGCTTTAAAATATCAAAGTGTTTAGTAAGTCCAAATTGAAGAGCATAAAATATTGAAAAAAGTGATAGTTACCTATATTTGCTCCAATAATGGTATTCAAAACAGGTATATTTCTTTTTTGGTATACTCCTTTGGAATAGCATTTTAAGATTTTTGGCTCAGATAGTCACCTAAAGACCTTCAACAAATGAAGATCTTTAAATTTTAGCATTACATACGAATTAAAAGTTCAATAAAAGTTAGTATGGCAGTTCAGTGTATATATTAAAATATTATCAACATGTGTCTCTTAAATTTCAAGGCAAATTGTTGAGTAACAGTTCTTGTTTCAGTATTTTTCCTGGTCCACTTGTGCGTTGTACAGGTAAAGTATTTTACCACATCATTAACATTGATTCTTTTTTTATATAAAAATGCTCATTTTTTTGTGGATATAGCATGATTTTATTTCAGTTGAAATTCAGCACTTTATATTTTATAGTGAAGCATTTTGAAGAAATCTTGTGTTTATGGAGAACTGAATTATCTTTACATATTTAAATATATTTTTAAAAAATTTCTTGTGTGTGTGTGTCTGTGTGTGTGTGTGTATGTATATGAGTATGAGTATGAGTATGTGTGTATGTGTGAGTCAGAGGGCACTGTGTATGCCTGTGGAGGCCCAAAGGTGACTTCAGGAATCATGATGGATTTCTTCTACCTCCTTTTTGTTTTGCTCCTGGATTTCTCAGGTTCAACTATTTTAGAGCCAGAGGTGCAAGCTTCCACTGTTTCTACCTGGCATTTTTAAGTGGGATCTGGGATATGATTTGCTTGTGAGACAGAGTGTTTTTTTTTTTTTCTCTCACTTTTAGATGTGGCATGTGGGTGGATAGGTGTAGAAGAAAGAGCACTGTGTCTGTCTGTAGAGGCCCACAGGTGAATTGGTCTACCTCAGTGTTTTGCTCTGGGATTTCTTAGACTCTGCCTTCCAGGGTTAGATGTGCCTGGTGATTTTATGTGGGATCTGGGATCTACATTCAAGTTCTTTTGCTTACAGGGCAGAGTCTTAACCCCTGAATTATCTCTCCAGTCCCACAAATTTAAATCTTATGTAATACAAATTTTCAGACTGCTGGGGATGATTGAAGTTCAGGAAATGAGTAAGTTTTTTTTTTCTTTTGGGGTGTGTGTGTGTACCAGAAAGCACTTTTGAGTGTGTATGCGTCTGGAGGCTCAAAAGTGACTTCAGGAATCATCTTCGATATTTCTATGTCCTTGATGGTTTACTTGCGTTTTCCCATATTCTGCTTTCTTAGGCCGGAGTTACAGACTACTTCCATTTCTACCCCGCAATTTTTTTTTTCCCCCGACATGGGAACATGGGAACCAAACCGCAAAGTTTTCACCCCTGAGCTATCTCCCCAGCCCATGAAATTTTTTAAGGACAAATTGTAATGTGACAATCAAGGTCAAGTTTTGCAACTTTGAAAAGCAATTATACAAAATTTTCCCTCGAATGTGAGTCATTTTAGAGTTTATTTAGTTAAATTAGATGTTTTCTTTAGATTTTCATGGTTTTTGAATTATGAAGTAGCTTTTTATGATGTATTATGATAAAATAACTAATCTTCTGTTTTCCCTTAGCTAATTTTCTTCTTTAGTAATTGAATAGAATTCTTATTATGATACAGAGAATAATAGTTTTCTTAAGATTTATTCTTTAGCAAGCTATAGCAAAAATTAGACTGTTGTATTAGACTGATAGGATAGTGGTACAGGTATAGTAGAGAAAAGAATAGATTTTATGTATACATAAATCTTCTGAGGCAATATATGTCCATGTGTGTGTATGTGTGTATACGCATACATATACATATACATATACATATATAGATAGATAGATAGATAGATGCTGCACACTGAAATTGTCTATTTTATTCTATATTACTGTGTTCAATAACTGTCTCCCTTAATTTTGTGTAAATCAATTTTGTAACCTAGTGATAGTTGATGAATCCTGTTGTTGTGGAATGTATATTGGTTCTAGTAAACTAACTTTTGAATGTTAGAAAGGGAAATATTCATTATTAATGGATTATTCTGGTATTATTTTTACTTGAACTTAGTAGTTTAGCATTTAATTGGCAACTCCATAGATTATTCTTTTTCTTTTTTCTGAAATTAAAAATAACAAATAATGTGGAATGGAATGGTATTTTATTGATAATTTTTTCTTAAGTATAAGTAATTTTGATTGACTTTAGCAAATACCTAATGTATATACTTCTTGAGTTTCTTTAATTACAAGAACAGTTGCTTAAAGCACTTCAATCAGGAGATCTAATTGACTTAAAATGTAATATTGTAAGTACTGAATTTTGCTTAATAATGTTTTTCAAAATTATATGAAGTACCTAACTTAGGCTGTTTTTTCTTTATCAAACATTGCTGTATTTGATGTGAATTATCATCTTTTGAAAGATGGTATTTTTTGTTTTCATAGAAGTCACGCCAAATAACTTTATCTATGAAAGAAGTTCATCAGTAGAATGTATTTTTGTCATACATGTCTTATAAACTATAATCATGTGTCCAGGGGGAAAAATGAACAATTTAATTAAGAATAATAGACTATTAGATGATCCTAATATTTTATCATATAGCATTTGCCTTCAAGTAAATGATTGTAATAGTCAACTCATTAAAATAAATCTTTGGAATTAGTTCCATTAAGTTATTTTATGTGACTATTTGTCACAACTTAATTTAATCCATGGAGCTCAGTAGACATTTCTGAAATGAGTGACTCTAGGGTTTTTTATATTAAAATGGCATAAAACAATAAATGTTGCATTAGTAAATTTCAGCCTATATGTACTGAGTTTTTAAGCCTTCAAAAATAAGAAAAGCAGGCTAGATATTGATCTCAAGGGTAGAGTGCTTGCATAGTGCTTGTGAGGCTCTGGGCTTAATCCCTAGCACTGCCAATACAAATAAATGAACAAACAATACCCATTAGTAAAATCTTTTAACATCTGTTATTCTGTGGAAACATTGTAAAACAAGTCAGAACTATCAGATTTCCACTGGAGAACAGTTGAAAGGACTAAACCTTGGATATATCAGTACGCCTCAGGGAAGTAGGAAAAACTAATTTCCTAAATAACCACACTATAATATATTTTAATACCTAATTTTTGACAAAAGTTACAAGGAATATAAAGATAAAAAGTGTGGTCCAGTAAAAGAAAAAATAATTGAAGAGAATCCAACCTCAATGAAGTCTAATGAATTGACATCCTATGTAAAAGTTTAAAACCAATTATCTTTAATGTACTCAAAGAACTGAAGAAAACCATGGACCAATAATGAAAGAAAAACAGGAAAACATATAAGTAATAAGTGAACAATTGCATACTTATTGTCATGTGCACATTGAGCATTCTCATAAGCACAACATGTGTTTTAACAACTTTAGAAAGACTGAACTCATACAAAGTAATTTCCCTAATCATGTGGGAATGAATCTAACAAATGGGAAGACTGGTAAATACTCAAATATGTGGAACTTAAGACTGGTAAATACTCAAATATGTGGAACTTAAACAGCATACTGCTGTATAGTCACTGGATAGTAGAAGAAATCACAGTGGAATTTACAAAGTACTTTGGGATGAATGAACTTTTAAAATAGTACTGCATAGCAAAATGGAATTCCATATGAGCTACATTCAGAGGGTAAATTATAGCTGTTGCCACTAACAATTAAAAAAAAAAAAAGAAAGACCATTTCATAGCCAGCAGAATGGCTCAGCAGGTAGACACCTTGTTTCAAACCTGGAGATCCAAGTTAAATCCCCGAAGCCTACATGGCTGAAGAGAACTGGCTTCCAGAAGTTGTTTTTTGACCTCTACACACATGTACAAAAATGTGCCTATTTCCTCCTTCTTTCCTCTCAATGGAAGAAAAAAGAAAACCTCAAAATAATAAGATGTGTATATTTGTGAAGAACTTGTGAATAAAGAGCAAACCAAACTCGTCTGATAAAAGGAAGGAAATGTTAATAATCAGACATAAATAAAATCAAGAACAGAATACTATTGAAAAGTTAATGAAACTAAAACAGATTCTTTAAAAAGACACAAAGTTGGCAAACTATTAGGGTGTAAATGAAGGTGAAAAAAGAAAAGACTAATTTTTAAATCCTAAGTGTTAATGTACATCGTTACTGAGTTAATTAAATATTTATGAGAAAACCGAATAATTGCATCATTGACTTAAACAGTCCTGGTGAAATGAACAAACTTCTAGAAATAAGCTGCCAGAATAGATTTAGGTTTCAAATTTGAAAAGACTTAAAAAGAAGTAAGAATGTTGAATTAAAAATTTTTCCCAAGAAAAAAATCTAAGAATCAACTGGTTTTACTGGTAAATTTTAAACAAACATTTAAAGGAGAATCAACAAGTTTCATATTCTTCCAAAAAGTTGGATTTAATTTGTTTTTAACTTCACCCAACTGCTAACCAACCATAAAACTCTACTACATATGTATTTTTTTTGTTTGATTAAAAGCCATCATTTTAATGATAGCTTCTTCATATGTGCTAAGTCCTCCCTTGCTGTTGAAAGTTAGTACTTCATGTATCCAAAGTCAGTGCTGCATCCAGCTGTAACTGACTTACCTTCATCAGCTTCAGAGCTTCAGCATTGTGGGGCAAGAAGACTGTTGATGGAGGATAACAACCTAACTAGGCAAAAGGTGATGGCACGTTTTGCTCCCCCAATCCCCCAAGACTGATTCCAAACTTCCAAAAGAAGGTCAAATACTATAGCAGGATTGGATAAGCATACACATAGATCTTTGGAGCAGGTGTATTCACCATGGGCAAAGGTCTTGAGCGGATACTCCCAGTTTATCCCAGCAGTATAGACTTTGCTTGAACAGCTTCGAGGGATCTAGGCCTGCCTTATAACCATGTCTTTATGTTGTTAAGCCTGAATTCCTCTTTTTTTTTTTTTTGGTCATTCTATCTTCATCTCTGCATATCTTCTGGGGTAGACACATTCTGCAAATATTCTCCTGTTGGGTTGCTCATCATAAAGTGGACCTTTGTTGTTAAAAAGTCAAACTTTTGTCTCAACTCTTGCAGGATTTTTAGCTACTGTCAAGTAAGTGTGGACGGGTCCTTAGTTACCACTTCTCAAATATCATTCAGCAGCTCCTTTAGAGTGGTGAGCTTGCCTGGGAGAACAGCTATTTCCAGTTCACATTCTTGTTCTGCAATTTCCATACTACTCAATGAGAGATCATCAGTGTTGAGAATGAAAGGGGAAGCTACTTGATAGCACCTTCAGTTTGCCAGTGAGCCTATTAATACTTCCAGTTGTGATTCATCCGTTGTCCCTTTTTCTGGGCCAGAAGTTACACATTGATCTAATACTTCAATGGTGATTGGAATTTCCTTTAGGCTGATAGCTGGATTTTCAGAATCCAGCTGAGGAATCCTTGTGGTAACACAGCCAAGTCTTTACCACTTCTCTGTACATATTCTGGATAAAAAAGAAAACTGTCCATGATGTTCAAAATATGAATTCAGTGGCCCTGTATTGTGCTTACTGGTTCTTTGGATTTTCAGCCCCCATGTTATAGGAAAAGGAGCTCATGATTATTTCTCTGAAGAAGGGAATCTACCCTTTATTGCTCAGAATCTGAACAGGTTGAGGAATAAGACAGTTAAATAGTGCTGGAGGAAAACATCAAATTTATCTCTTGGAAACTTTAAGGTAGAGCACAGCTGTCTATAGAGCACATTATTCTCTTGGGTTGGCTCCTCCCATGGTATACAGCTGTTCTTGGCAAATGTCCCACATTGGCTCCAGCATCTCTAACGTCTTCACTTTTCAGTGGCAAACCAGGCTTTTAACTCTACAGCATAAACGGACTATCAGGCCTCTCGGAAGACTTTCCAATTCTGCCTCACACTGCCTGAATTTTGCCATTCTCTGAAACCTTGGAGGAATCACTACTTCTGTCCTTTTGCATCTTGGATTCCTCTAAAACCAGGGCCATGTGGATGACTTTTCCAAGTTCTGCTATAACCTCCCCATGGAGATTGACCCCCTGGTTCAGTTTCTCTGTGTTGTTGCTGGGAAGAATCTCTCTCTCTCTTGGGTAGTTGCTTTAGAGGAACTAAAGCACATTCTTTTAGCACATTCTTTCCAAAAGGATTTGCATTCTTGGTGGGATCCTTCCCTGAGAAATTTGCTCTCAGAGTGTAGCTTCTCCTATTATCCAAATGAAAATAGGCTAATGGAATTAATCTCTGTAGCAATATTCACCATTTTGCTGTTTGCATTCCCTTTAAGCTTGCTCTCACATTTTTTTTTATCAAACTTCACAGTTTTTGTTTCTTTATGCCTGAGTCCTTGCTCTTTTTTCTTCATGACTCTGAACAAGAGCACTAAAAAGTATCCATGCCACATTGTCAAAACTATGATGCCTTGAAACTTCTTTGACTAAGCACTTGGATTTAACTTCAGGTAATCTTATAGGATGAGGGCAAAAATTAAACTCTCTGTGGACTCTACTCTATTTACCCCCTGTACAATTCCAGATGGACTATCACAAGCGGGGCTGCCACCGCTTGTGTCTCTCATAGCATGACTGTCTTCCAAGTTTTCACGAGAATGGCCCTCATGGCTGGTGTCCAAGACACAAATGCTTTCCCAGTGCAAAGTCTGAAAGTTTTCCATATTCTCTTTCTACAAACATTCCCAAAAGGCTTACAAGCCACATCTCAGCAATGGCCATGCTGAGTACCAACTTCTCTCAGCTTCACAATCAACAACTTCACTTTTTGGTAACGGATTCTCTTAGTCTTACACAGCAACACCCTAATTCTCTGGTACCAGTTTCTCTCAACTTCAAAACACTTCATGCTCTGGTACCAGATGCTCTTAATTTCTTAGCCATACCTCACTTCTTGGTAATAATATCTGTACTAGTCACTCTTCTCTCTTACTGCAAGGCACTGTTCAAGCAAGTTAAGGGAGAAAGATTTATTTTGCGTATGGTTCCAAAGGGGAGATTTAGTCCTTCATGGCAGAAAAGGTATGGCTGGCAGCAGAAGTTGGAGGAAGCTTGTTATATCCATCATGGAGCTTGAGAGCTGCTACATACAAGCTCAGAATAGACTTACTCTAGCAGGGTACAGTTAACCAATCTCACAGCCCCTGCCCGTGACTGCTTTCCTCTGGCAAGACTCCACCTCCTAAAGGTGCCATGACCTTCCCACACAATCAAGGATTCAAACCTATGACCCTGTAGGGGACAACTCATATTTCAAGCCATGACATTTTCTATCTCTTAGCCTTTAGCTCTTTAAGGTAATTTTGTTACAATTTCTGTTAAATGAGTATTCTGCAGTCACATTGAACAATTACATGCATATTTTTTTCTCTATGACATTTCGTTTTAATTGGAATGTTTTTTCCACCCTCTTTAGAGGCCTACATATATATAACTTTGATCAATGTTTTCATTCAAAACTACTTAATTAATATCAAGTAACTATGATGCTGGGCACCACAGATACATTTATTTAACAACACAGACAAAACTATTTTTGTGGAGTTGACATTTTCTAAAGAAATATGTAATTTGATTGTAGTATAGTGTAGAATAACAAAGTGTGTATACATCACCACCCTTGGAAAACACTAAACTTAATGTTTTCTTCTACTATCACTTTACTTAAAATAGAATTCTGAAATTTTTTATTTAAATAATTTTTTGAAAAAACATTTCCATACATCATGTCTGAATGGGCTTCGTCCCAGAGATGCAAAATTCTTTCATCATATGCAGATGAAAAAATTTAATATACCACATAAATAAACTTAAGAATCACATTATTATCCCAATTGATGCAGAAAAGACATTTGGCATAGTTTAACATCCTTTTTTGATAAAATCCTGAAGAAATTTGTAATAGATTGGACATACTTCAAAATAGTAAAGGTTATATAAGATGACTAACAGCCAATATTACACTGAGTGGGGAAAAACAATAATTCCTTTAAAATCTATAATAATACATACACATTTACATTGTTTTTATTCAGTATAATGCTTGAAGTCTTAGATCAATAACAAGAAAAAGACATCAGGTGATTAGAACAGGAAAGGTAGAAGTTATCTATTCATAGACTAAATAGCAAAAATAGAAGTCAGTTATCTATTCATAGATGATATGATTCTATACTTGAAAGACTGTCAATTTTAATGGAAAAATTTCAGATCTAGTAAACATTGTCTGTAAAGTTGCTGTATGTACAGTCAGCATGCGAAAGAAAGTAGCTTTCATATATAACAGTAGTGAATTAGGAATTAGGAATTAGGAAAAACAATTTCATTCCTAATAGCTAGGATAAGCCTAATCAAGGGAGTGAGAAATCTCTACAATGAATATTTTAAGATACTGAACAAAGAAACAGAAAATACTAGATGATGGAAAGACTTTTCATGCTCTTGTATTCATTGAATTAATATTGTGAAAATGCATGTATTACAAAATGTAAGCTACAAATTCAATGAAATTTCCATCAAAATTTCAATGCCATTCTACACAGAACTAGAAAAATCGATCTAAAAATTCATATGGAAACATACAGGACCATAAATAGCAAAAGTAATTTAAGGAGAAAGAGCACAGTTGGTGTTGTATTAGAATACTTGGCTTCAGATTATACTACAGTAACAAAGGATGTCATACTTCTACAGACACACGTAAGTACAAGAGTAGAACATAATGAAGGCTCCAGACATAAGTTCGCACAACTATGACCACCTAATTTTTGACAAAGATGTCAGAAAGAACATAGCCTATTTAATAAATGTTTTTGTCAGAATTGTATATCTAAGTGCAGACGAGTGAAATTAGATCTCTATCTTTCTTCTTGCATAAAAGTCCATTCAAAATTGATCAGAGAGCTTAATTGAAAACTTGAAACATTGTAACTTGTTCAGGAAATAGGTAATACACTTCACCATAGAGTTAAAAGTAAGAGCCTGCTGAACAGGATTTCACTAGCACAGTAAATCGCCCCAATGTTATCAAATGGGACCATAGGAAATTAAAATTTTTTTGTGCAGCAAAGGAAGCTTCAGTAGACCAAACAGACAGCTGTCACAATGTAGGAAAAATCTTGCCATCTGTGCATCAAACAGGGCTAGTTTCTAAAATTTATAAAGAATTATGAAAATTAAATACCAATAAAAAGCAAACACAGACATAAAAAAACCCCTAAAGCATCAAGCAAGACACTCCCCGCTATACCAGTCAAGAAATGGACTGATGAAACAAACTAATATTTCTTAAAAGAAGCACAAATTGCCTGTAAGTTTTTAGAAGAGTGTTCTAATAGCCTAGCTATCAATATGCAAATTAAAATTACTGTGAGATACCACCTCACCCTAGTCAAAATAGCTATCTAGAAAACTGACAAATATTGGTGAGTACTTAAAGAAAAAGGAATCCTTAATTTGCAGTAGGTTAGAATATAAATTAGTGATGACACAATGGAAGTAATGGAAATGTTATATTGAAAGTAGAACCTACCATATAACCTAGGTGTAACAACATTCCTGAACATATACCCAAAGGACTCCATATCCTACCATAGAGGTACTTGCACACTTTATTGCTGATAAATTCACAAGAGCAAGAAAATAGAACCCGTTGAGATGCCTATCAGCAGATGAATGGAATGAAAGTATGGTACACACACGATTAAATTTTAATCAGTTGTAAGAAAATGAAACTATACAATTTGCAGGAAAATGGATGAATCAGGGAAGTATTAGAGGCGATCCACACTTAACAAAACTGTTCTTTTTTATATGTAGATCTTACTTAGCTTTTAATGTACATATGCGTATGTATATAAATGGGTATGAATATAGGTAAAGGCTGAGATACTAGAAAGGAGACAATGTATTTATAAATGGGCTTTGCTCTAAAAGCTTTCATATACTTGCATGTATTTTTATTTTTCACCTATTCATGTGTCATAACTCATACCTTTAGGTGTTTTCTACTTATCCCAGATACTATGAAAATTTAGAAAAAATAAAGACATGACTTTTAACTGTTAAGGAATCTGTATACTTTGATGGACATTTACATGAGATAGATGAAGCAGGGAGGTATTTTATCGGGTGGAGGTGAATTATATAGTACTGTTTTAAGTTATAAATTATATATATTCTGTTATATTTAGATTATATAAGGAATTGTTTGGCTGCAGTGTGTTTTTTACACATTACATGAAAATTCCACTAGAAAAAAGTCGACTTTGTTACTTTCTAAGCCATATCTCTTTGTTTACAGCTGGGCTCAAAATGCAGAGAACTCAAAGATATTCATTTTGGCCAGTGTTACAAGATTTCAGATGAAGGTATGATCGTCATAGCTAAGGGCTGCCTGAAATTACAAAGAATATACATGCAGGAGAACAAATTAGTAAGTGCTTGTTTCATTTTCATGCTGCTCAATTTGTTCCTGACCTTTGAATTCCTTGTAAATTTTTTTTTTGTAAATTTTCTTGTAGTCGAGCTGCAGATACTGCTTAATGAAAGCAAAAATCTCAATGAATTGGTCATATATGTAAATTTGTGCTTGCAAAACATTCTTTGTCACATTTTGTAAATACATCTTTTCTAAATTCTGACAGTTAATTGAAGTGAATTGAAATATATGAATTTTGTTTTCCAAATGTCCATTGCTGAAATTTCTTCTGGACCATCCAGAAGAAATCCTACATTTTTAATGCCTAAGAAAGTATACATTTGTGTAGAGCAATTTACTTGGAAAAATGACCCTGAGTAAATTGGGGCTAATAATTTTGATAATTATATAGATTTTATATTTCGAGCACATGCATGTGTATCTCAGACACAGTTTATTTAAGGCTACTCAGTGTTCTTCTGTCAAGTTGTAATTTACATACAGTTCACCTTTTTAAGATATATATAATTGTTTTTTTATAAAACTATAAAGCTATATAGTTGCCACCAACATCTAATTCTATAAAATTTTCATTATTGTCCCAATCTCTACTTATTAGCTATCTGTACCCATCTCTCTCTTCCCCCTGCACATAGTAAATTCCAATTTTTTTGTTTCTATGAATTAGCTTATTCTAGATATTTTCTATAAATGAAATCATACCACATATGGCCTTTTTAATATCTTCACATATATTTCAAGGTTTATCATGGTGAAATTTCAAGGTTTTTCATGTGTAGAGCTTTACTCTTGGTGATGGCTGAATGATATCAAAGCCATTTAATTTTCTCTGATAGAATTTTGCAGAATAGAAAATTTGTCACTAGAGAGGAACAAAGAGTTCTCAATATGGAAAAGTATTATGTTTTTATAAAAGGACTTGCTCTTTCAATTACATCTTAGAAATATAGAGATCTTTTCTTGTCCTTTTAAGTTGGTTATTAAAATTTGATAAAATTATAGGAAATTAAAGTTTGATTGTTGTTTTTATGAGCAGACACTTTACTCACTAAGCCATCTTTCTGGCTCTGAAAGTTGTTTTTAAAATATCAACACCTCTAATACTATATTTCTATTAGAAAAGATTTTAGAAAAAATTGAAACAAATGTTTCAATTCAAAAGGTAAAGTTGTTTATTATCCATATTGTTTTTCTTCAGAAAATGCAGTGAAGCATATTTGCCCAGTCCTTTTTTAAAGTTAATGTAAATGTAATCATTTGAGAGGCTATGTGATCTTACGAGAACAGCGAGATTTCTGGCTAGACAGACTGAGATTTTGACTTTTACCTCTACTCGCATTGTGATACTGATAAAATTTCTTAAGATTTTTAACTTAATGTACAATCAGTTATTATTGATATTTGTATTTTTGTAGGTTGTATTTGAAAATTAAATTGCTTAATATCCGTAAATTACTTGGTACAAACTCTGACTCATATGAAGGCATTAAAAGCCTGGTGGTTTCTATGGTATCACAGTAGAATTTATCAAGTTGATATTTTCTACGATTTGCTCAACATAAATTAAATGGAAGCAATCACATCTTAAAAATTTTCTATACTTAATAGGGTTATATGTTGATTTTGAGTATTTACTTTCTGTTATACGAGCATAACTATTGACACAGTAAGATTTCAATCAAAAGTTTTTCAAACAAAGCAATTGTATTTGGAGTTTCTTTTTCTATATTTGGGTTTTGCAATGTTGTGGTGCGTTTAAAGACTCATATACTTATGTCCTAAAGAAATGATTTCTGTATTTGATTTTATTTGTTCTTTCATTTGGAATTGAAGTAATTTCTATAAATCTTCAAAAAAAAACCAACTTAGTAAAATTTTCATTTAGGTTTTAGAAGGGGGAATTTAAGATAATTGAATGCCCCTGGATCATTAAATTACCAATAATGAACCTCGGGGTAATATTTTAAAAGAATTTTTAAAGCTTATAAAATAAGTTGAAATATATTTAAGCCGTTGGTCTCTTTCATGTTTGACAAGTATTTGCAGTCATTCAACAAGTATCTTAGCTATAAATGGAGATACTTAAGAAAGAACACTGTTATCAAAAAGGATACCAATAGAATTCAACCTGTAGTTTGATCACTGTTCAAAATTAACTGAATTATCTTTATTTGTTAATACACTGAATATTCTTTTAAAGTTTATTACAGTTTTATTTTTAGTGTGAAAGTAATAATATCAAAGTGACATTTTAAAGTATAAACTTTGGTGAAGTTAAATATTAAATTGATTGATTTCTATGCATTGTCAGCCTTTGACCAAGTATACATTTTTTCATATTATATCTTGGCCTTTAGATGGCAGCATTGTCTTGGCATCATGTTTCACTTTCAGCTTTTATGTCCTTGGTGTACAAAGTTATAATGCTTTTATAGTTCCACTGATGTTAGGCTTCATTTGATATTTTTATGCTTTTAGTGGTATTATTGGGGAATACTTTTTTTAAGTCATTAGAAATATGCCTTGCATATGCCGTGCTACAAGATATATATGAAGTTGAATGAGATTTGAACATTCTTATTTATGGTCCTGATTTAAGTAAGTAGAATAAGCTTTATAATAGGATGCAGTTCCCTTTTTTCTTAGAAGTTTAGCACATTGAAAAATGGGTAATGCTGTGTGATAGATATAGGTGTCAACATGACAATTGAAGGCCCTAACTCTGGGCACATTTATAAAGAATTAGTAGTTGAGTTCAACCTTGAGCAACTTGTAGGAGATTGTCTAATCAATGAGGGAGGACCCAGTCCATGGTAGATGGGACTATTCCCTTGACAGGTACAGAGTTGGGGAAGCTGGCTACATAAAATTGAGCATTCTTCAACACCAGATTGGGATTGCTGAGATGTTCAGCTCCTGTACTGAGGTGGTAAGACCAGTGAATTCCACTGTCCACTGCCATATTTCTTTAGGTGGTTTAGTGAGTTGGCATACTTTGACATACTTGACTAGATATGGTGTCTGGCAAGATTGCAGCAGGCCTATAGATACGGTATGGCCAGCTCTCTTGGCCCCTGGTGTTGGTATGTGCCCTCTTGTCAAGCTGGACTCAGACTATAACTGGATAATTATAAATCAAATAAAAAACATCTTATTTTCATAAACCCTTGGGTTTTGAATTTATTGGCAACATTCACAGTAACTGTGACACTTAACATTTGAAATCTGAAGTGAGTTTGGTGAAGGATAAATTGATGACTTAACATGTAAAATGATTTAAAAAGGGTAAGCTTCTGTTTCAGCCATTTTTTTAGTGAGACAAGTGTTTCTATGAATGTATTTTGCATTCACCATAAGTACCTTTAGTCTCTAGCAATAGATTTGAGGAATTCAAGTATAGTAAGAGTCTAACACATCATGCATCTGTCTTCCTGAGAGTCTAGCATATCATGCATTTGTCTTCTTTCTTTTAGTGATTGCCTTTCCATAAAGCTTTTTATGTCATTAAATAATTGTCTTGGTCTGTTTTCCTTTCCTTTGTAAAACAAAATGCCTGAGACAAAGTAACTTAAATAGCAGAGGTTCTGGGGGCTGGGAAATGAGTAGAATGGTACCATCTGGTGAGGGATTCAGTGATGTTTTACCCCATGGTTTAAGGTGGAAGGGAAAGGAAGGGAAGAGCAGAAACAAGCAAGAGGAGGTATAACTGCCTTTATAACATCCCAGAAACTGCTTTGCAGATTTCTAATTCAAGCCATAGCAGTTGAATAAATACTGATGTTTAGAGCCTTTGGAAGTATATTCTGCCTGCTCTGTTAATCTTTCTGCATCAGATTATGCTTCTCTATTGGACAGAGAAACTGTTCGACTGGGTTTGTTTTTGGTTATAAGATGATGTTGTCAGATTACCTATATTTTTCTGTGCAAATTGATATTTTAAAGTACTTGGTGGCTGGAGAGGTAGATGACTTAAGGGTTTAAGACTCTGCCTCACAAGCAGAAGGTCCCCAGTTTGGATCCCAAGTCCCACGTAAAAATGCCAGGGGGAAATGGCAGCAATCTGTACTTCTGGTCATAGTGGGTGGAGCCTGGGAAATCCCAGAGCAAAGCAAGGAGGAGGTAGAATCCAGGATGATTCTGAAGTCATCCTTGATCTTCCACAGGGACACACAGTGTCCTCTGACACACACACACACACACACACACACACACACACACACACACACACACACACACTGAAGTTTTTTTAAAATAAAGTAGGCTTTTTAAATCTTATTTCATAGATGACTTTTGTGCTAAAACTAGTATCAGTGTATTTAGTACTGATCTCTGTGTGTTCTGTGCATACTTGATCTAATTTTTAAAGATATCTTAGAAGAGAGAAGGAGAGAACACGGGTATTCAGGTGTGCATGTGGGCTTCTGAGATTGAACTCAGGTCATTGCCATTGCATGTAGGTATCTCTATTCACTGAGCCATCTTGATGACCTGGTCTAAATATTTTATACCTTCTTTGAAGAATTGGGGTGTGAACTAATGTAGATTTCTTAAAACCTAAGAAAAGAATATTATATTATTAGTTGACTTTAGAAACTGATTAAAATTTTCACAGCAGTTACCTACTGTAGAGAATTTTTTTTGGTGATATCTTTGCAATGTACTGACACTATACTGTTTTATAGAATTAATCCTCACAATTGTAGCTGCTTTTGTTCTATTTTACCTATGAAGAAATAGAGGCATAGAGGAGTTTAGTAACAGTAAGTCAGTATCATCAAGATTCTAACCCAGATATACAGTAGCTTCCAGTAGACCTGATCTTTCTTTAACACGTTTAGGAACAGGTTCTTTGACACATGGGTGAAGTTAATTATTAGCATGAATAGAAGGTCTTTTTGCTAGGATGATAATTTGTTTAAGGGGAAGCTACAAATCCGGTCGATAGAAATATGTTGAAAACTCTTCTAGGAAAATAGGTCAGATTATCAGAGGGAAGTTAATTTTAAACTTGTGCTTACTATTGATCTTATGCAGACTGAAATTAATTTATTTAGTGGCATAATTGCTTACTTTATTCTAAGTTTTTCTGCTTTGCAAACATACTATTTTTATTTTTGTGATATTTGGGTTTAGATTCATTTGAGTATCATTTATTTTTTGTTCAGTAGATTTAATAGAAACTGTAGTGGATTTGTGAACCCATACCTCTGTTTTTAAATATTTATTTCAACTTTTTAATCAATTCAGTTAACATTTGAAAGCCTACTGTGTGTCAGGTACTACTGAGGGGTTTTTATGAATTAAAGAAAAGTTAGACTGATAAAGAGCAATTCTGGCCTAGTGATAAGTGATATAGAAGCAACAATTGCAAAAACAGTTGTTTTTGTGAACAGAATAAGGGCAATGTAGAAAAATCCCATGTAGGCAAAATTTTGATCTAGAATTTGAATGATGGATAACGATGTGATGATTTTTTAGGTGTTTTTTTGGAGGTGTTTTAGTTTGCGTTTCTTGTCACTGAAGCAAATATGAAAGATAAATTATTAAAAAGAAAAAAGTCCAGATTTGGTTTATAGAGTCATGTCTTTGAGTTTGTCATTGTGGCACTGTGGTGAGATGGAATGTCGTGGTGGAGGGAATAAAGGAGAACTGAAGCTTCCTTTTGACAGATAGGAAGAGTCCAGTGTACACAGTACACTCTAGAGATTCTTTAAAGAAGTCCTCTCTGTAGCTTACCTCCTGGAGTTCTGTTACTTCCCAAAATAGTGAGACCAGCTGGAGAACAAATATGGGAGTCATTTCCTATTCCAATCATACCAGAAAAGATGATTACAGTTTTTGGAATCCCCATCATCCAAACAAACATAAGAAAATGTGTGACAGGTGGAAATAAGATGCAGGTGGACAGTGAGAGAAGAGTGTATATTGTGTTCTGGAAGGAGGCAGCGACTGAGTTGTTTGCTAGGGAAGTTTGAAATCTAGCTGCTTTTTGAAGCAGCTAAGCAAATAACCACCTGCTGTTTAGCACTGCTGCCATGCTGTTGTCTCCATCTAAAATCTAAAACGCATATTTTAACATACCTGTAAACAACCATGAATAGCATTCAAGTATTGTTTAGTTTTCCTCACATGTGGTTTATACCTGATGTCATGAAGTTAAAAATTTGGTCTCATAAAGTGTGTTTCAATCTATATCTTGTTTTAGTTTTACTTTTGAAATATGGCCATAATGAATATGTAATCAATTCTTTTAACTGTTAACATTCTATCATTTTTATGTATCTCCTGTTTTTGTCCAGTAAATGCTGAAGTGAATGTTGCATAGAATGTTTTCCTGTCATAGAAAGTATTGCAGTAGGATCTGAATATACTTTGTGAGGGTTTCTATAAGTGTAGACAGATGATGCCAAGGTAAGTTCATTTCAAATTTTTACTGAATGACAAATCACCCAGTGTTAGTGATTCAATCATGGTTTGATGTATTTCATGCTGATGGATTGTCATGTCCTTTCAGGTCAGGAGCCTCTAATCATCTTTTTATCATCCCTCCTAGTTTAGACATAAAATGAACATTAAGTAAATAGTGACATTAGGTTATTCCTGATTTGAACATGCTTTTGAAATGAATTCTTGCAAATAATTTGAGAATAAACTTCTGAAAAGATGTATTTATATAGTGAAGATACAGAATCGGTAGCTTTTTGGACTTTTAAGTAAATAGATTTCTTTAATTTAGTTACACTAGTGATGTAATTATTGTGTATAAGTTTTACCAAGCCAACTTGGTAATTGGGGAGTTTGTTTGAGAGTTGTCTTTAACAACATGCTAACCAAATAAAATAGAATTCTTGTCAGAATTAGGTTGACTTGTTTTTTCTTGTTGTTACCGAAATTGAATTGATTATAACAAAGTAATATTAGAAAGATCTAGTTTAACTAAAAGTAGAATTTATTTAAAAGAGAGTAATTTCAGTGTAAGAATATATTTTTACTAATAACATTCCTTGCTAGAGCTTTTGACTTTTTAAATTTATTTATATGTTTCTCTTAAGGCTATCTTTTATTTATTATATAATTTGTTAGGCACATAAATGAATTTATTCTACCACTTAAAATGCATAGGAAACAATAAAAATGGATGTGTGTATGTGCATTATTTTTCTTACCCTGTGTGCCAGTGTTGTATGAAGAGCAGGCCATGACTTGAATATCTAAGTAGCTTTCTTTGGAATGCATAAATTTTCTTACCCTGCAGATTTACTTGCTTAATTATATTTGCTTAGTAATATTAAAATTAGTTTACAAACTCTAGGGACTCATCAACTGATGATAGCAAATGCCCAAATGCAAACAGAGTCTCAAGAGAAAGTTAACTTAGTTTCAAATCTTCCGATATAAACAACCAAATGTAGAGCTTATTATGGTCTAAATAGGAGATGCCAAATAATATTTATATGTTATTTTTCCAAATAAAATGTATCAATTTTTAGATTACTCTTTTTTGAGTTGTTATAGCTATTATTATAGTTGAGTTTATCATAGTTGAAGTACCTTTACTTCTATTTATTCATAGTTTCTTATATGTAATTTTTGTTTGATTTTTCTGAGGATTGAATATTTTAGGAAATTAGAAGGATTTGAGCAAGTCAGATCCTCTTCAAGATAAAAGAATGGAAGTGCTGTTTCTGACTTTGTGCTCAGGTTTGTGCACCAGGAAATAGTAGACTGAAATAAAAAAATTAAATCATTAGATTTAAGAAATATAAATTTTCTAAGGCTAGATGCCAGAGGATGTAGGGAGTATTGTAAGTTTGTCATATATGAGTACTTTATTTTCCTCAAATACCTTCCTAATCTGTGAACGAGTAAGATATATTGTTTGAATCTAGAGAGAAGTTTGACTAAGTTTTTCTTTGTACACAGCAATGAGGTGTTAAAGCTTTTGATTATCCAAGACTGAATTTCATAAATTTTAATGATTAGCCTTAAGGACAGAATGATTAAAGAATTCTCTTCTTTTTTTTTTCTCGTCTCATTTCTTTTCCTTTTCTATATTTTCCTTTCTGAACACAGGTTTACAAAATATAGCATAATTTTGTTTCCCGAATCATAGGATATACCTTATCCATTTTAATAAGTATTTAAAAAGATGTATAATTGTGTAAGTTCTCTGCAACCTTTGGGCCTTTACTGGAGTATTCCATCTTCAGCGTTTTGCTTCTTCAGATTTGTGTTAAAGGACTGAAAATTACCTGATAGTCATGAGTAGTTGGGATGAATTCTTTTCTAGATTTCAGAACCTGAGAACTTTAAAAATAGGTGAAGTCTATGGAATTTTGATTTTGTTTTTTTGTTAGTGTTCCTTATGTTATGTTGTACTTTGGTAGCTTTATCTAGGGTACAGAAAAGATTGATGTAAATAATATTCCTTAGGGGTTGCCATAAGTCATTAGCTTTGGTTTATGAAGTATGATAGTAGAAGTAGTTGATTAATTCAGGAGAGTTTGGGTATAGAATGCCTGCAACATTTGTTACCAGATTTTTCATTGACTAATTTTTATTTGAACATAGATTGTAGGTGTTTCATCATTAACATTAATAAGAAGTATGATAGTAGAAGTAGTTGATTAATTCAGGAGAGTTTGGGTATAGAATGCCTGCAACATTTGTTACCAGATTTTTCATTGACTAATTTTTATTTGAACATAGATTGTAGGTGTTTCATCATTAACATTAATAAGAAGTATGATAGTAGAAGTAGTTGATTAATTCAGGAGAGTTTGGGTATAGAATGCCTGCAACATTTGTTACCAGATTTTTCATTGACTAATTTTTATTTGAACATAGATTGTAGGTGTTTCATCATTAACATTAATAAGATATAAATGACTGTACTGAAAAAATCTATAAACTACATAAGAAGTTATAAAACAGAATCCTCCAATTTGAACTATAGCTGAGTGATTATTCCAGTATTTTTTAAAATTCTTTTTATTGGGCTGGAGAGGTGGCTCAAGGGTTAAGCCTCCGCCTTGCAGGCGGAAGGTCCTGAGTTCGGATCCCAGATCCCACGTATAGACGCCAGGCAGAAGCGGGGGCGGCCTGCGCTTCTGGTCCTGGTAGGGCGGAGCCTGTGAATCCCGGGGCTGAAGGAGGTGGAGGCGTCCATGGTGGTTCGCGAATTCGTCCGTGGTTCTACACACACGCGCGCGCACACACACATACGCACATGCGCACAGTTGAATAAATAATAAAAAAAAATTTAAAATTTTTTATTATTGTTATTTATTTATTCAATTGTGCATGTATGCGTGTGTGTGTGTGTGTGTGTGTGTGTGTGTGTGTGTGTGTGTGTAGAACCACGGGCGAATTCGGGAACCACCATGGAGCCTCCACGTCCTCCTTGTTTACTCTGCCCTACCAGAACCAGAAACGCAGGCCGCCCCCGTTTCCGCCTGGCGTCTATACGTGGGATCTGGGATCCGAACTCAGGACCTGCCGCCTGCAAGGCAGAGGCTTAACCCCTGAGCCACCTCTCCAGCCCCCGATTATTCCAGTATTTTAACTTCTTTTTATTAAATACCTTCACAATATAGAGAAAAGTCTGTCTTTATAAGTATTAAATGGCTTTTTGTGATTGCCTAAAGATTATAAAATGCATCATTTTTTGTTAGCTTTTCATGTTAACTCCTCTGAAAACTTTATTTTTACATGCTGTAAGATGTAGATTTCCTAAATAGGGAGTCTAAACATGTTTCCATGTCTTTTAAATAGTTAAGTATTTATTTTAAATATTTAGAAGCAATTTTTAGTTTGATATTCATGCATTTCAAGATCAAATATCATATACTTATATCATCTTCCATTAATATGCTAGCAATCAGTTTTAATTGTAATTGTAGACTGTGTATAATGGGGTGTATTCTGATATGGATTCTATCAATTACAATTGCTTAAGCTTATCAATGAATAAAATAATGGAAACAATATGAAAGGAAAAGATATATTGTATGGTTCACTGAATTCACATATTGTTTTTGTGTCCATAACCCAATAGCACACTTGTTGAGGTAGTATTTTTGTCATTTCAGAATGCAGGGGATATCTTCAAAGATTGCTGCCTTTTGCCCTGTATTCACATTCTCTATTCTCCATTTACCCTGCATTTCCTCTGTTCATCTTGCCTTCATATGTTCTCTTCGCCTTCAGTGCAGCCAAATAATCTCCTCAGAGGTCTTTCAAATTGCTTTTCCATGTTTTATCAATTTTTAAAAAATTAGTTTCTACTATTTTGTTGATGATTTGTTGAAGGCTTGAGAGTTCAGCTTAGTCATTTCTTCAAATCTATCTGCTCAAAATGGAAAAGGGATTATATGGTATATATATAAAATAAACTTTCTAAAAATGATTGTCAATGAAGACGAATGATTTTATATATATTGTTTATTATGGAAAAATTCCTTTTGAGACAAAGCTAAAGTTTCTCTCAATTAGATTTCTAATGAGGCACTTTTATTAACCTTAAATATGGTTGCTATATTTTTATATGTACTAGCTCAAGAACATAAAATTATACTTTTACTGTCTAGTAAATTAGGTTGGTATTCTTCACTGACATTTATATCAGAATAATGTGATAATGATAGTTTAAACAAGGAAAGTCCAGGTACCTCAAGAGATAGGTAGTTTTAAGAAAAAGATCCCTAAAAGTTAGTTCTTAAATTCATAGTTTAATTTTTAAAATTTTTGCAAAGTACTTACATATTTTCATTTTTATTTTGTCTTTTATGCACTGAGTATGTTTGGTTTTGATTATTTCCACCAGTGTATCTCACCTTCTGCTTTTGGCTAATTTTAGCAAAAATCTCTCAAACCTTTCAAGTTATAGTTTAGTTACCATATCCATGGAAGTTGAGAGCAAGCTAGTTGCTTTTGTGGTTGAGATTTAGATAAGCTGGACTTTGTCAATGCTATTAGTTAAGTTAATTTAATATATTACTTGATATTTGAGTGTTTATAGCTTGGTACCAACAAAGTGCACAAAACTGATGTTTATTAAATTTAATCCCAAACACTAATGTTACATACCTTGAAAATAATACCCAATGAAGAACTTATACTGGTTCTAAAAGATACTTTGTATGAAGTTTTTAGTTTTAAGTTTGATTCTTTATTTTTTTTATTTTATTATCATTTCCTCCCCCCATTTAATGGTACCTTAATAATTTCATAGAATCAAGAATTGGGAAAGACTACTGCCAAAAGACAGTAGCTGCTTTATGTAGTATAATACAATTTGATTCCTTTTTATTTGAGGATAATGTGATATTTCTGTTGTAGAAAAAAATAACTTATGCAAGTATTGATTCTGGCAAACTTCATTGTTTATCTTTAAAATGAGGAGAATCTATTTTATTTTGAAGTGATAATCTTTTCCCAGTATGTTTATATAGTTTACTTTTATGATTAACCCATGTATTTAGGGTCTGTTTTTATATTTTAAGAGCTATTGAAAATGATTATTTTGTTCTGTAGTATTTGCTATCAGAAAATTGTAGAGACCATCTCTTTTTTGTGTTTGCACATGCCTGTCTATGTGTGTGTGTATATGTCTTTGTATGTACAAGAGGGCACTTGAATGTGTGTGCCTGTGAAGGCCCAAAGATGACTTTGGGAATCACCTTGGATTGCTTTACTTCCTTACTGCTTTGCTGCTCTGGGATTTCTCAGGCTCCACCTTCCAGGGCCTGTGTACCTTCCACCTTTTTTGTAAGGGTTTGTATTTTTCTCCATCTGTTATAGAAGTAACTTCTTCCAACTCTAATCAACCTATAACCAGTTTAATGCTTACCTTTCAAGTTTGAAAATCTTCATTTTACAGTCTAAGGTTAATTGTCCATGTCTATGAATTATAATGCTGTATTTACATTAAACTTACATGTTTATTTGCAGTGGAAAGTTTATATACTTCTCTCTCATTAAATATTAGCAAAACTATATTTCCTTAAAAAGAAAGATGGTATTTTAATCTTTAAAGTGATTTTAGAACAGTGCTTCCTTTAATATCCTGTATTTTATATCTGATAGTAAGCTGTCTGTCCATCCTTGTGTGTGCATGATGTTTATATTCAAAAACTCATAAATGTTTTAATGGTAGTCAAAAATTATTAGTAAAAATTACCAAAATATCTAAAACAAATTTCCTAATTGCTAACCTTTAAAATGATTTTATTTATTTATTTTTTTAAAAATCTACTTGTATTTATCACATTATTTAAGCATGAGGGGGAGAATTGATTTTCAATGCTAATTTATTCTCATGCCAAATTAATGTGAGAGTGTGTACTCTAACAATTAAAATCATTGCTTTCTGTGAATACATATATTGTTTTAGGGAACTTTTCTACTTTTAGACAGTGAATGGCAATATCCACTGAGTAGTCATCCTCTTAAAAATCCTGTGGTTTCATTTACTGTTAATATGCTATTTGATGACTGGCTTTTTACTAGACTCACACAACAGGTTTGAAATTTTCCCTTACAGGTTTAGAGTTGAATGATAATATGTTGTACCCTCTTTTTCTTCTGGAAAAGGATTTAAACAAACTTTCTATTGCACTTGTTGAATATGTATTTTATAAGTAACCACCATGAAGTTTTCAGCATTTAAGGAAATGAAGAGAGTGTGATGAAAGATACACATTCAAGAAAGCTTGGTTTCACAGTTGGCGCATAATCCTTTGTGCTGTCATTGGTACCCTAACCTTGTACCTACCAGAACAAAAGAAACTGAATTGAAAATTGTGGGAGCTGGGGAACATTCTGTTGGCAGCACGTCACATGGCCCATAGGCGTTGTCAGGTCTCAGTTTGATGCCCTTTATTCTTTCTGACAGATGCGAGGTAGGGTCTATGAGGGGGAAGTCATTACTAGAGAGAGGGCAGTGTCAGATCAAAAGTAACCAGTGATCAAACAAGGTAAAGGGCTATGGAAAATAGGCTCTTTCTGGCCTCAACACCTGCCTGATCACTGAAGGGAATAGTCCTTAGTGTCGGGCAAGCTGATTGTCTTTGATGTACAGTGAAGTAGGAGTCAGAATGGAAGCTTAACTGGAATATAGAAGATTTTTTACTTCCTAGTTCTTGGGCAATTTGAATGCTTAAATTTTTTGCTTCAATTACCTGGAAGCTACAAAGTAATTTTCTGTTGAATAAAATGTTAAAACTTACCCATGCAGACATTTTTACTCAACTATTTTTTTAGAGACAGTACTAATAAACAAGTTTCAACATAGTATAGATAGGCTCTTAAAGTCAGCAAACTCTTCATTTCTCAAGCACTTAATTGTAATTT
Source organism: Typhlomys cinereus (assembly GCA_023101885.1). NCBI lineage: Eukaryota > Metazoa > Chordata > Mammalia > Rodentia > Platacanthomyidae > Typhlomys > Typhlomys cinereus. The sequence continues at coordinate 965,345 of JALPQD010000376.1, read as the reverse complement.
TAGTCACATAACAATGGGGAATGTAAAGTAAAAACTAGTGAGCTTGGTACATAGCAGATTAATATTTTGAAAAATACTTTATGAGAGAGAGAATGAGAGAAGGGAGAGAGAGAGAGAGAAACCACACCAGTGTCATGGCACATTAATGGAGGTCAGAGGGCAACTTTCGGATGTTGTCTTTCCCATTCTACCATTTGAGCTCCAGAGATCCGACTCAGGTTGCTAAGTTGGTGTCCTGACACCTTTTTACCTGCTGAGCCATCTCACTGGCTTTCACAATAAAAATTTGAAAGTTACTGCACTAAGTAATAACAAAGATAATTCGAAGTTATTTAAGAGAAAATTTAGAGAGAGAATATCACTGGTGTTTGAAATGGCATTGCCTTTTCAAGTTTAGAGGAAGGACATTCTTACTAAAATGTCACCTTGTTTTGAAGGTAAATTGACAATTGAGGCATATTTCAAAAAAATTCAGTTATGTTTTTCCCCTTATATTTATTTACAAGGCAAAGATTTAACTTTATTGCCTTTATTCTGGTATTTTAAATGCTGCATTGCAGGTTCATAAAATGGTTAAGTAATTTTTTTCATCAAATCGAAGAAATAAGGGTTTGTTTAATAATTATTTATTTTCCAGTCAGAAAAGTAAAGAATGTTTGTGCCTTAGCTTTTATTCAGTAATAATCTAGAAGTTCGTGTACATATTTATCTTTGCTTAAATTTTGTTTGGTTTTGATATTTTCAGCAAATCAAATCTTTTCCTTTACACACATTAAAAAAAATAAAGTTACATGTTGTGTTATAATGTCTTCTCATTAAATTAATGTCTGACTTTTAGATAATTGTTAGCCAAAAAATGTTCTATGATTTGGAAATTTTAGAATTATTTGCTGAACTTATAAATACTAATATTTTGGGTTTGACTTAAACTTTTTTATATATTATTGCTATTTGTTGAGGCTCTTGTGTTGAGGGTGGTTGGACAAGAATATCTTTATATTGACATTACATAGAGGTGTACATATTTTTCATTTTATTTGACATGAAATGTCATTAAATTAGTTATCATTACTCAAGAACTCTCTAAACCATTAAGGATGCCACATTTGCATCCTTTTTCTCGTACCTTCATGTACAGGTAATAAAAACTAACCAGAAGTAAGCACTACCTCAAACTTTATGTTTATCAACCTTTCCCATTTTTTATATATGAATATACATCTAGATATTACATTTGTTTAGTTATTTTCTTGCCTGTACTCAAAATTTTAAGACAACTGTAGATGTCTGGTAGAAATGATGCTTCAACTGATATTTTAAAGTATTATTTAAGAGGATATAATTTAATGAATGAGGGGGAAGTATGTTTTTGAATTTTTGCTTGATAACGGCCCAGATCAACTTTCCAGACATTTCTCTGCTATCTTTTTTACTTTATTGTTTCAGGTGTTTAGATTGAGTTGTAGTGTATCTGTGAGTCTGTTCTTGCATTTTTCATCTTGGATTTGTAAATTGTGTTTATATATGTATCACAGTGAGGTCTTGTGTCTTTGTTTTGGTTTGCAGCAGTTGTATCAATTCCTGTGACTTCTGGTGTATTAGTTAGAAAAATTATATTCTTTTAGGATTTATTGTAAGCAATCAATAATTTAACCAGTTGTTAGTTTAGCATGGGGGGGGTGACTGTATTTAACCTTACCAAATGACTTTCACAGATTTTTAAAAAAAGATTTATTTCTTTATTGTGTGTATATGTGTTTCTGTATGCATGTCTGGTTATAGCAGAGGGCACTATGTGTGCCTTTTGAGGCCCAGGGATGACTTTCAGAATCACTCTTTACTCTGGAGTTTCCTATTCTCCTCCTTCTAGGATTTGAAGCATAGCCTCCTGCCATTTCCTCCTGACATTTTTACATGGGGTCTGGGATCTGAACTTTGGACCTTCAGCTTGTGAGGCAGAGGCTTAACCCCTGAGTCATCCCTCTGGTCCCAATTTTCACAGAATTTTATGTATAAGTTTGTAATGTTATCAGTTATTGAATAAGTACAACTAGTGTTATTTTTCATAAAGATAAAGTAATTACATTAAATTGCTTATATTGGTAAAATTATGTTGATTTACTCACCTTTTTAGTGAGAAAAATGAAAAAGCACATTGAATATTTATGCTTAGTTTTAACATTTCCTAAATTTTAGAACCAATTTCAAAAAATTAGTACTTTTCCCACCTTAGTTAACTAAATTGTCAGTTTGTCATTGCTGGTTTAATATATAGTTATAGTGATGCTTTCATTAATAACTGACAACATGCTCTCCGGTGGTCAATATCGCTTAGTGATGTTATGTTGCTTTGTATAGGCATACTGTGTGGAAACTACAGCAAACATAAAAGTGTACTTTCACAAACCTAGAATGCTATAGGTTACTCACTTGCCATAACCTTTTGATGTACCAAGAGGTATGGAGATTTGTGTGAGACTGTTGCCTATTTCATAATAAGCTTTCTGTAAGTAGACAGAGTATTTTATAAAATAAGAATAAAAATATAAGAAGTAAATGAACAGGCATGGTTGTATGCGCTATAGTTTTCTAAATGAGTAGGCAGTGTAGTTAGTTAATACTAACATGGAAGTAATGATTGTTCAAGATATTACTATGTTTTAGAAATATTTTAGCTCCATTATAGCTTAGCAGACTGCTATTGTGTATGAGGTGTGTTACTGAACACAATATTATTTTTTTTACATCAGATGGTTATTTCAAAATTATTTATTCATGTGTGTGTTTGCATATGTATGTATGCAAAGGAGTCTACAAAGGGTACTTGAGGGTATGTGCCTGTGGAAGCTCAATGGCAACATCAGGAGTTGTACTGAATTGCTCTTCCACCACATTGCTTTACTTTTGGGCTTACCAGCTTGGCCTTTCAAGGCCAGAATTATAGGTCCCTGCCATTTCACCCAGCCTTTTTATGTGGGATCTGGGAGCCTAATCCCAGGTCCTTTCGCTTCTGAGAAAAATACTTTAACACTAAATAACATTCCAGGCCTGAGCAAGACATTATTATGTTGTATGTGACTTTGTGTATTTAGACTGCAGGTAAACTTTACTTCTGTTTCCATTCTTAGTATGTAGTCTTTGTAAAATAAGTATACATTATCTAATTCCATACTTTGTCTAATCCTTTGAAAACTGGCAATTTTAATTAGGAATAGTTCTCAGAATAGTGCATAGTTTGTCAATATTAACCGAGCTAAGTGATAATTATTATTAGATGTTAAATTAGTAATTAACTTGGATTACAACAAACAGACTTTTTTTCTTTTGACCGAATTATCAATTATATCAAAGAATTTGGAGTATAGGATAAAATTTTCAAAAATTATTTCCAATAATTATATTAAATTTGTACCCACAAATCTTTCTTTAGTGTATTTTCATTCTAAATTCAGAGTTCATATGTGCATATGTATATTTACACATATATGCTAGTGTGTACTCACTTATGTTTGATATATACAAACACAATATAAGGTGGGTAAAGTGATTTCTGATTGACATGTTCTAAGTTTTAGGAGGTAGCTTTATTTTGTTCCTTTGTTCTTAGAAGAAGTATGTTTCTTTGTTTTGTGAAGGAGTCCGTGTAAGCGATTTATATCACAATGGAGATATCTATCTATATATCTATATGTATGGATATATATATATATGTATGCACTAACTTGTATTCTCTAAAATATTTTTTATAAGATTGCTTATGAATGACTAATGCAGGTGACTTAGTGTTTAGTAAGGTATTTTGAGACTACATATAGTTCATTGTATTGAAATTTATTCTACATTTATTTTTATTTATTCATTATGCGTGTGTGTGTGTGTGTAGAACCATGGACGAATTCGGGAACCACCGTGGACCGCCTTCACCTCCTCCTCCTTTACTCTCCCTGGGATTCACAGGCTCCGCCCTACCAGGACCAGAAACACAGCCCGCCCCCCCACCCCCAGCCCAGCTTTTGCCCGGCGTCAATATGTGGGGTCTAGGATGGGAACTCAGGACCTTACGGCTGCAAAGCAGAGGCTTAACCCCTGAGCCACCTCTCCAGCCCCTATTCTACATTTATTATGTAGTGTGATTTATATTTTAGAGAAAAGAAAATTAAAAAATTAGTGATGTGACATTTTGTACCTTAAGAATCTATATTGAAAATTTGGAAATAAATGTAAAGGTATTCATAGGCTAGATGATCCTACCAAAAATACCTTTGTCTGCTTTATTATTATATACATAAATGAGTCACTTAATTTTCTCAGTTGAGTCTCTTACTATTTACTCATTAGTTAAGCATTTATTTAGAAGAAACCCATGTGAGGAGCTGTGATTTCCCAAATCTATTTTCCCTGTCATATTTATCCATCTTAATGCTAATAAGGCACCATCTCATTCTTCAGCTTATCTAAGTTTCTCCAGGGAAGGAAAGTTTTGGGAAGGTGACTTTTTTTTTTTTTTTTTCTTCAATTTTTTATTATTCAATTGTGCATGTATGTGCGTGTGCATGTGTGTGTGTATGTGTATGTACGTGTAGAACCACGGACGAATTTGGGAACCACCATGGACGCCTCCACCTCCCCCTTGTTTACTCTGCCCCGGGATTCACAGGCTCCGCCCTACCAGGACCAGAAACGTAGGCCGCCCCCGCTTCTACCCGGCATCTATACGTGGGGTCTAGGAATCGAACTCAGGACCTTCCTCCTGCAAGGCAGAGGCTTAACCCCTGAGCCACCTCTCAAGCCCCAAGAAGGTGACTTTCTTGTGATGACTTGAACAGTTGTCCCTGGATTGGGCACTGATGACAGACCAAGGAAGTGATTCAACCCAAGACTACTTTGGTGAACCATTAAGTTTTTTGGGGGTTATTTATAGGAACCTGGGTGACTTAAAAAGATGGACTACTGAAAAGCCCACCTTAGCTTTCTGCCCAATTTGCAGGCAGCTTCTCTGAAGAGTCTATCTTCCCAGTAATTGTTTGTTGCTTTTATAACTTCAGAGAAGGGGCCTTGTGAATGTTTTAACTTTCTCTGAGCCTCATGAGTTTTAACTTACTGAGTTAATTGTGGGATATGTCATTTCCTTCCAGGAGAGAATGTTTCAATTTTGAGCAAATAGCTGTAAAGAGACCCCAAGACTCCTAGTTTAAAACCATAGGTTTATTTGTTTGTTTATTATTGTGTTATTTATGATATATCCATTTGAGGGTAGGTGCACACTTGGTGTAAAGTACATGTAGAATCAGAACACAGTTTTGGAGTCAGTTCCCTTCTTCCACCTTAACTGAAGCAGTGTTTCTCTTATTTTTGCCACCGACTTACCTGAACTGACTGACCGATCCATCTTGATGTAGAAGTGCTGATATCGCATATGTAGGCAAGTGCTTCCATCTTTTTGTGTAGGTTCTGGAACTCTAACTCAGGTTATGAGGCTGTAGTGACTAGTGCTGGTGTTTGTGGAACCATCTCTCCTTGGTCCTGAATCTGTACTTTAAACCTCTAATATACCGCATATTGCATCATTTGAATGAAAATTAGAACATGATGGCATTACATATTTTATTTCCTGTTGATTAAACTCAAACTTATTTAATCATAGCTATATAAAGAAGCTGAAATATTAACATAGCTGTTTATAGTATAATTCTGGTATGCTCATTACAATGGCTCGGTCTCATCTCTTTTTATAAAGATGCTTTGTAAAGACTTACTAATGTCCTGAGCTATTTATTTTTTTATTTATTATTTATTATTATTTATTTATACGAGTATCCTGTAGGAAACAGTAATTGAAGAATAAAACATGATGCTTTTGTTTTAGGATCATTCCATTGGATCGATGTTCTCTTTATTATTAGAATATTGTTGAGGAATTTGTCTATTATATCCTGTAGACATCTCCCTTATAAGAACATTTAATTAAGTTAAACACTGCCTCTGCTCCAGCAGTATGGAAAGCTGAACATCTTAGCAGTTAATTTCCTTTGTTTTGTTAATGATACTAATTTTAGAAAATTAATTATTAAGGTTTTTTTAAATTTTATAAAAGTTATAGGAATCCCTTCTTTGCTTAAACATTTTAGAGTCCAAGAAGTAGGACTGGAAAGATGGATCAGTAAATTAAACAGTTGCAAATCATGAAAACCTGAGTTTAGATCCTAGTACCTATGTAAAATGTTGGGCATGGCTGCATGTGCACCTGTAACCCTGGTGCTCTTGGTAGCAGAATCACTGGACTTTTCTGACCAGGATCCTAGCAGCTCCTGGCTCAGTGAGAGATCTTGTCTTAAGAGAATAAGACCTAGGTGATAAGGCAGGACACATGACATCCTCCTCAGGCCTTACTACATTCATACGAGTATGGACACACATACATTATCCATATTTTCACACAATAATAAGCAGTGTGCCTAAAGAAACAATTAGAGAAAACCCAGTTAGAGAAAAATCAGGTAGTTCTTGTAAATGAGATTGTCACATATTAAACCATCTGTATACTTTTTCCTTTAGACAGTTATCTGTAAAGCTCTTGATAATTGAAAACATTCATACATTAAAAAATATACATGTTTTTTCTGGGAATTTTTATAATATATTGATTAATGTGAGAGAGCGAGAGAAATCAAAGTACTCCTGTTCTCATTAAAAATACATGTGTATGACATTTATATATGTAGGTATCAATTTGACAGTTTCAGACTGAGCTTTGAGCATATCTGTGGAGAACTGATAGTTAGGTACACCCTAAGCAAACCTGCAGGAGATTGTTCAATTGTTTCTGGAAGACCCAGCCAATGGTGGGTGGGTCTTTATCTGAGCAGTTGAATAAAATGGAGGGAGCTTCTTCATTGATTTGGCCTTCTGGGGCATACTTGGGGTTCTGAACTATGGTCCTCTGGCTTGTGGGCCAAGTTCTTTAACTGCTGAACCATCTCCTTGTTGATATTTTTGATGCAAACAATTTTGTCTTAGAAGCATACTCTCCTTCATCTCCATTTCATTTTTTTAAAAAATTATTTACTACATTTCTTCTATTGATACTATCAAATAGTTTACCATTTGGGGCATGACTGAGAATAAGCAAAGGGAAAAATATTCTTTAAAAGTGTTTGCCAATTTGTAATTCTCTTACTGGTGGGAATACATTTTCTATTTTGTTGTGGGCCATTTATCTTTTTTTGGAGAAAATATTCAAGTATTTCATCCATTTTAAAGTTGCATATTTGGTTGATCTTGTTGAGTTGTTAAGTTCTTTTTGTATTCTTCCTATTAACAGTTTGTCAGGAATATAATTTATAAATATTTTCTCCTATTCTGTAGGATACTATTCCATTGTAATTGTGTCCTTTGATGCACAGAAATTCTGAATTTTGCCGTAGTCTAATTAATGTTTTTACTATTGTTGCTTGTGGCATTTATGGCATAATCAAGAAATTGATATGAGACAGGGTTTCACACTGTGGCCCAGGTAGCCCTCAGGCTCATGATCTTCTTCCTCAATCTTCCAAGTGCTAGCATTTAACCCTTTATTTTCTTCTATGAGAGTTTTATAGCTTTAATTCTATGTTGTGATCTTTAACCTATTAGGAGATAGTTTTTATTCTTAATATAAAGTAGGAATCAACTTAATTCTTTTGCATGAGCCTATCCAAGTTTCACATCACCACTCTTACCTTTTTCCTTTCTCCTTTCTTTTTATCCTTCCTTCACCTCTCTTTCTTCTTCTCCCCCTTTTTCTTTGGCTTCCCCTGCCTCTGCCCACTTCCCCTGGGCTTTGCACATACTAGGCAAACTCTTCTAATGCTAAGCTATAACTTAGCTCTTTGCATGCTGAAAAGGCTTTTCTTTTTCTCACTGAAAGGTCTTTGAAACCTGTGATGAGGTATTTGATAACATATGGAAAAGTGTATTGATGGAGTCTATATTCCATTGTTATGATATCTGTCCATGTACCAGTATGACAGTGTTATTACTGTCACTTGGTAATATGTTTTTGAATCAAGATGTGTTACTCTTCCACGTTTATTACTTCTCAGTGTTGTTTTATCTACTTGGAGTTAATTTGAATTTTAGGAATTGTTTTCAAGAATTTTGCATTTGAAATTTTGGTAGGAATTGAATTAGATCTGTATGTTCTTTGCGTTGAAATGCCATCTGAACATTAAGTCTTCCATTCTAGAACTATGTACTCTTTTTTCAGTTGTTTACCTTCTTTAAGTTCTTTTAGCAGCACATTGCAATTTTTACTTTACAAGTTTATTTCTTCATTGGTTAAGCTAAGAATTGTACTTCTTTGGATGTAATGTAAATAGAATTGTTATTTTGCAACTTTGCAGAGTCTTTTATTCTAGTAGTTTTTTATGTGTGTGCTTGGTTGTGTGTGCAGAGTGATATATGTGTGTATGGTTTACTGTTTTTTAATTTCTCCATCCTCCTCCTCCTCCTCCCTTTCCTTCTTCCTTTATTTTTCCTACTCCACTATACTCTTTCTTCTCCTTTTCTTTTTTTGATGAAGATTGATTCCAAAGACCTTATTCCTGCTAGGAAAACTTGCTACCAGTAAGCTATATTTCTAGCACAGGCATTTCTGAGATGATTTTTTTCCATTCCAGTCAGGATGTCCTCTGTTTCCCCCCCCCCCCCCCCGGCCCTTATATTATGGGTAGAATGTTTTTTTTTAGTGTAATGTTACGTACAAGAAACGTAAGTAGATGTTCATGAATTCCAAGATACTCTTTATCTCAGAGAAAGCTTCCAGTCTTTTATCATTAAAATGATACAATTGTGGGCTATTTATATGGCCTTTTGGTTTGTGAGTTTTTGTGTGTGAGTCCTGTGTCAGAATCTTGGAGTGAAACTCAGACTGGTGTCATACTCTTAACCCAACATAATATCAAACTCACACTCCTAACCACAGGCCTTGATTGCTAGCAGTGTGGGTGTGTGCACCAAGTCCAGCTGTCATTAGTTGTTATCCAGCATTGTTGGCCACAAGAAATGTACGTAATACTTTTTCTCTAGTGGCAGACTGACATTAAAATGAGTTTTCAGCTTAGTCTTTTTTTTTTCTAAATGTCTTGAATACAGTAAATTTTTAAAATCATTAGTGATAGTATATTCATTTATATGGCACTAGATAATTCATCACCCTTTTTGAAAGTAACTATGTGGTTATTGTTAGTATATCAAAGGTGTGGGCAGTAAAGTAATAGATTACCAATCCTGTCTGGCAATGTATCTTTTTCTATTGGAAGATTTTCTGCCTCAAAAATTGTAATTCAGTAGTAGAATGTATATGTAACCTGTGAGGGCCAGGGTTTCAATTTTGACTCCACAAAAAATTATTCATTTATCCTTTCCTTTAGAGAAAGTGTATAATGTTTGCACTAGTGGTACTTTGTTATTTTGTAAACAGTTAAATTAGCATGTTAAATTAGCAAATCTTTGTTAAACAACAGATTTTCTATAATGGGTCCATAATACTGTTCTTTTTCACTTTTATAATCTTAGTACTGTAATCTATTCTTTGAGTTAGTCTAATACTTTGGGTCAGTACACAGTTACTTGTTTTATAGATTGGTTGTACCATTTCCTAAAGTGACATCTATTTCATTTTAGATTTAATATATTATTTTAAGTTTTATGAAAAATATTGTGCAAATTTTGGTGCAGATTTAGGAGGATTCTCAGAATGTGACTGCACACATTCTGTGCACACATTGGTGAGAATTTGGTAGATACTGCCAGATTCCCTACCTTGAGAGTTGACAGATGTTACATTCGCATGAGCAAAGAGTGCTTTCGTCATGCCATCTTAGCCAGCATCTTCCTAGTAACTCTCCAAGTTATAGCAATTCGGTAGACAGGAAGTGATATCTACTTTAGCTGTAATTTTCCTTTCATTGTAAATCTGTTTAAAATTATTTGAATTATTTTCTGTGACAGTTCAACTTAATATTCTATAAATTCTCTTTTTCTTGTGCATTGTTTTTTTTTTTGTGTGTGTGACATTACTTTCTTATGTCTCTTGGGAATTGCAGTTTTGTTTTCACGTCATTTTTTAGTATTTATTTTTGTAGTGTGTTTGTTTGTATGTGCATATATGTATATATGCCATAAGCAGCTTGTAGTTTTTTTCAATTTCACTATGTGGGCTCTAAGAAATGAACTCAGGTCCTTAGGATTAGCAGTTGGTACTTTTACCTTCTGAGCCATTATGTTGAGCCATTTTATAATTTATCTTTATCCTTTACCTAAACAACAATTAGCATATAGAATTTTTTGTTTTTATTTTTGCTTTTAGAAATTGATATACATTTATCACTTTTTCTTGTTTTGACTTTTAAATTAAAGTTGCAAAGACAGAAATATAGCACCTTTTGAATGGCTAAGCCTATCTGTAGATAATGATAGATAGTATTAATAATAATAGGTAGTGTTATCTAAATTGTACAGTCTGGATGGGGCAGGATCATTACTGCATGCGCAAAACAGCAGTGTGCAGATGTACTCTTACAAAATAATATTCAACACCATTTGCCTGTTTTTGTAAAAGGGCATTTCTTCCTCCTCTTCCTTTTTTTTTAAGACAGGGTTTTGTAGGTCAGGATGTTTTATACTCATTATACATCCAGACTGACTTTGAACTTGTGAATCTCTGGTCTCAGCCTTTCCCACCATGCCCAGTTAGCTATTTGTTATGTAAAAAAGGAAAGAGCTGACAAGTGACATTGACTTGGGTAGCACTGCTCTGTTCAGCACTTGGACAAAAGTCATTTTACTCTGTTATCAAAGAAGCAACTGAATAAATACTTTAAAGTTGTGAATGCATTTCCAGTCATTGTCATTTGATACTTTATTTCTTCCAGTACATTGCATTACTTTTATTACGTGTTCAGTAGCTAAAGATTTAAAATGTGAATTTTGTTTTAAGTTAATGTAGAATTGCAATAAGTATTTTTGATAGGTAAGTAGCAGTAACAATAGCAGTAAATTTTCTAAACATCAACTCTTAGTCATGACTCTTATTATATTTATTGAACATATACCATAGGATCTTCTTCCTCAGTGTGCCAGTTCCTGTTTATTCTTTCTGGTAGACATTTGCCCTAAAGTCTTGTTTGAAGATAAACATTAGGATTATGATTTTTCTTTAAATAAATATGCATAACTTTTTGTGGACTTAAAATTATATGTATGAACTAATCCACTAAAAATGAGAGTAATCTACTAAAATACTGTGACATCCTGAAAGGGAAATTTTTAAAGCCCTACAGAATAAATTTATTTTTTTTCAGTAACCCGTTATATATTTAGTAACCAATATTCCTATAAAATGGAGCAAGCATCATGGGAAGTAGAAAATACAGTTTAGCCTTATCTTAGTTTTAAATGTTTGTCAGATTGAAAATTGTCTGAAGTTCTGGATTATAAAGATTTCATTAATTTTATGTTCAATAGAGTTGTGAAGGATATTGAATTATAATAGTTCAATTATTTTTTTAGTTTCTTTTCCCAGACAGATGAGAAGGATCTAAAAAAAATTTGGATGCTTTCCAAGAACTCTGTGTGTGCATGAGAAGTTATAATCACTTGATTCGAGTCTCAGTTTTATTGGACAGAATTGTCTGGTGGCTTAAAATCCCCTGTTTGTCTCCCAGATGATAGCTGGCTTATTTTTCTCATCTTAAAAATAGTTAGAATGTGTTTTTATAGCTGTCTTAGACTTGGTGACATAGGCCATTTTAGTTTTGTGCTTCTGGCTTAAAAAAAGAATGAAATATGAAAGACAAAAACAAAGGAATGCATAAAGGAAAAGGTAAGAAGAGGCATGAAGTGCAGGGTAAAGAAAGAACAGCAAGAATTTTAAGACAGTTAAATAAATGGAAAGGAGCAGGGAATGATAAATTTGCAGTGCTAAGTGCTCTGAAGGAGGATGTCTGCTATTTTAGAAAATACTTTTTGAGGTGAGAGAATTTTTAAAATATATACATCAAAATTGATTTTTTTAGAAATAACCATTGAAACGATAGGCAAATAGTTAATTTGGGGTTATTTAAAAACCATTTCTGCTCATGTTGATGAACTTTGTTTTATTATGCATATTCTAGGACACATATTTGAGAAAAAATTACTCTTGTCTCTTTTGAGTAGTTTTTTGTGCTTCAGATATTATCCTAATTTTTATAGTAATAGCAGAATTTATTTTAAATATATTTTGAAACTTAAAACATGGTTATTCATAATTGAAAATTCGTATTCAAATAGTAATTTACTCTGATCAAAGTAATTTTAATTACTTTTAGATTACTTTTTTCTGCTAATTATGTTCTGTTTTCATTTATCTAGAAAGACAATTTTAAATGTTTTATAAATATCCAGTAAAATTATTGAAATTGTCACATTATTTTAGATACATTTTAGTGAATTTTGTTGAAAATTTTAACTAAATTTATTCAGTTATTAGTATATCAATATGTTTTGCATTGCACACACAGAATTCATTAGGTGTTTACTCTTGCCCTAATGGATATTGCTTCTGACCAAACTGCAAATACCTCAATAAAAAGTTTTACAATTTTTTTTTACAAAAAATTGTTTTACAATAGGTGTGGTACATACTTATCATTTTCATGTTCAGTAAATTTATATGAAGGTGAATAATATTTTAAGACTACGCTAATAGAAATTATTTGCAGGATTTTTTTTTGTTTATTTTTCCTTTCTGTACTTTATTTTAAGGACTAGGTTGACTTATAATTTTACCCATACAGCATTGAGAAATATAAGTGGTTTATCTAAAATATTTCTTTTGTTGTGTGCAAGAGTTAGAAGGAATTCTTTTAAGGCAGACTGTGTCCCACCTTGTGATTTTAGGGGAGGAGACAAAGGAGAATTTTCCAGTGTGTGAAGTCAGTCAGAGTCAATTATTATCCTGATTTCAGGATGTTCTGTGGATTGTTTTTTAAATAAACATTAAATTTTTTAGATGATTTCTGAAATTGTGAAATTAAAGGGCTTTTAATTTCATTCTAACATTCTGGTCATAAATGTAATGAAATTAAGGCAGTGATTTTAGAGACAGCACCTGTTTAACTTATAATTTTGTATATCTTGAAGCGGTTTCCTATCTGAGAATCTCGTATTGTATATGTGTACTGTTTTGTCTATTCATGTTACAAAGGCAACATATCATCTTTTATGATTGCATTTTATTTAAGCACATTTGTATCGAGAGTCAAAATACTCTATACTTGAAAATGTCGCATAAAAGAATAAATACTATAAAATATTTGTCTTTGAAACTTTTCGATTTTTGTCTCCTTTATGTACATCGATTCTATTTCCTCCTTCCTCTAAGATCCCTGTATACGTCTTGTATACCTATTAGTAAAGTCAGATTATTTAAGAATTCCTTTCAAAAATCAAAATTAAATTACACATACATTGACACAGAGCACAATAGAAAATATATCATAAAAGGTCAATAAATACTATTGGCTTGATGTTTGTCTATTGTCCTGACAGTTTCAACAACAGTAGTATAGCAAGGACGAAAATGTAGTAGAGAATGTAAAGTTACAGAGTATGCTGTTGTCCTTTACTGAATAGAGCTGGCTCATTGTCAGTTTAAGCTATTGTAATAGTAAAGCATATAAGACTTTCTTGTTTTGTAAATGGACTTTTTTCTCCTTTCATGTTATGAAGTCTTATTCTTTTTTAAGGGAAAAAAGTATTTATAGTCTGTATGACTGTCAATTAATCTACAACTTTATGTTATATATAGGCATTGAAAAAAGTTACTTTGAGCCAAGATCATGTATAAATTATGTAGTTAACGATCAAAATCTTTTGTGTGAATTCTGGTAACAATGAGTTCTCTTAAATTCATATACATAAACTTAAATTTTAGAGAACATCTATGTTAACTTTCTTATGTTTTAAAAACATTCCATTTTTATATTGCTGGGGATAAAATTCAGAGCCTTATAGTGGAAAATATAATGGGAAAAAATTTAGCATTATATCTATTCTACTTAACACCTGTTGAGATTTGATAGAAATATAAATCAAAACTAGAAATTGATGCCATATGTACCACCTTATACTTAAAATTTATTAATAACTAAAATGTGGTGAAAGTATATAAGCAAGCAACTCTTTAAAAGGGGTTAAGCAGAGAAAATTATGTTGACTTCACTGTTAAAGCTTATTATTTTATGAAATTAAGTTTCAAATAATTTTCTTGCCTAATAGTCTAATAATTTGTTATAATTCGGTGTTGTATCTTAAAATCAGTATCATTTCTTATAGATTATGTCTATTTTATGCTGTTTCCTAATTAGTGAGTTTATTATTCTTACAGTGCTATTGTACTAATTCTGACTGTTGTTTGAATATCATTGACAAGGATAAAACTGTATTGAATTTAGTTTGCCTAATATGGAATAGAAATCATTAAATGATAAATAAGTTTTGTCTTCTAAATTTAAAAATGCCATCAGTATATCTTGATATTTTAATATTTAAAATAAATATTTCATATTTAAAGAAAGCTTTCATATGTGCGCCTATATTTTTCAGTATTTGCAGATTGATTTATGTGATGATCGTCAGTACTTGTCTTGAATGATGTCTCTGAGTTTTAATTGTTAATCTAGAATAAATCTTTTTTTTTTAGAAATTATTAACATAAAAAATTAAATTTAATACTGCCATTGCCATAAAACTGGTTTATATTTTAAATGTAATCCTTCTGTTATTGTCTGTCCTTTAAAATTACATTTGTTTGGCAAGGTATTCGATAATCGTCTGTTACATTTTTTTTATTTCCCATCTTTTAAAGTTTTTGGTTTTTTAAACAGATAGATAATTACTTAATTTTGATTTCTAGTAGAGTTTCACTTGACTGTAATACTTAGTTTTTTTCCCAAGTCGTAATGCATTATTTTCAGAGTATATCCTTGTGGACCTCATCCAAAATAGTTTCATTTCTAATGAGTATCTCAAGGTAGATGCCATGAGAGACTCATCAGCCAAACATTTGTATATTCAAGGCAGCATGCAATAGATATGTTTTTTGCCTATTTTGGGATGTAGAAAAAGGGAAACCATTACTCGTAGAGTTCATTTTCAGTCTCAAAGATGATGTTTCCTACCGTTAGCAATTCAGAAATACTTTGTAGATTTGTGACAGGTTAATTGATCTTTAAATATTCTGTATATTTTAAAGCATTTGTGAAACATTAGATTTGCATCCTAATTGTATTATGAAATGATACAGGCTGCATAATTTCAGTTGTGCTTGGGAATCATTGGGGTTTTATGAGACTAACTGATGCTGATGTGTATGGCTGATGTTTTATTGTGTAACAAATATTTTTATATTATTTGTGCAAAACAATAAAAGTGCTGGTTATATTGGAATTGGAAAACAAATAATGAAAGAAAAATATTACCATGTTGTTAAAAGATGAGCATTTGAAGTAAATTGTAGTGTAATTTTGGCTTATTTTCATAAAATTATTTTCTGAGATTATGTATTAATTTATACTTAAATGGCATTTATTGCTGCTGGTTTTTTAATCTCAGCGTACATATTACACATTTCTCTTTATTGTTTAAAAGCACAAAATACTTCATTGCACGTGAGAGAATTTTATGTTCTTTTTGAAATCTTTGTTTTTTGTAGTAAGTCCGGAAACAGCTAACCCAAGAATAGATCACTCAAATTGATTTTCTTTCCATCTTTTCTTCAATCATTGACCAGGAAATAATTTAAAAAGTTATAGTGGCAACGCCTTTTCAACTGCAGCTTTTTCATTATTTTATGTCATTAATAGAGTGATCTAATAAGCATGCCGTGTTCCTACATTTTGGTTTTTTTCTTACTTTCCTGGTCATCACATTCTCAAATGATTTATCTGTCATTCTTAATGGATTTCTTGGGTATGTTCTCACGGTGAACATATTGATGAATTACTTTTTTTTTTTTTTTACTTAAAACTGTTAAAAATGAAATAGCCTTTTTAAGTATTTGAAAGTAAGAATAAATTATCTGAATATCACAATAAGTGTATTTATTCAGTTGGTGTTTACCTATCTTACCTAATATGCATTATTTTGTGAGGCTAAAATAAGAATATAATCCTTAAAACACTTTATAAAGTTTAAATGCAATATAAAATAAATTTTTTTAGGATTGCAGGGATTTGAAAATGATGTGATATAATAAGTATACCACGAACATTCATAGAAGTCATATTTCCATACTTTATTTGTGTTGATTGTTGTAGGTAACCTATTTGTATGTAGCATAGACAGACTGTTTAACTTTAAAATTCTGTATTAATCCAAATTCATTTCATAATATAGAGGTAGAGATATTCAGGTAAGACTAAATCTTAGGGCTAATGTATAATATGGAACACAACATGCAGCAACCATGTGAATGAAATATTATTTATGAATCATTCTTCCAGTGCTTATTCTCGAAACTCACTTCTGAAGATGTTTAAGAATTTTTTATAATATAGAAAGTTCAGTTTTTTTATTTATAAGCCTAATTTTTATAACTATAATTTAAAGCTTCATGATTATGCTATTTTAATGTTGGCCAATCATATGAAGACTATAATTATTTTTATTAATGTAATTGAATTGGTGGGATTCTTTTTTTTAATTGCAGTTTAGGAGAAAATATATTTAGAATAATGTGGGAAAATATTAGTCTTTAGGGTGCTTAATTTTTTATTAAATATTTGCTATATTAAAGAAATTGTTTTGAATCCATTTTGTTTTAGCTTTAACTTTGCAATATCAAGATAAAAGTATTGTAAGAATCACAGTTAACTCATTTCTCTTCAGGCATACTAAATTTTAAAATTATTTTTGTCACAAATATTTTCCTTACTGCTTCTAATTTGATTATGAAAGCATGTATCTTTCTTTCCTTTTTCTTTCTTTCTTTTTTTGAGGTAGTCTCATGTATTCCAGGCAAGTCTTGACGTCATTATATAGCCAAGAATGGCCTTGAGCTCCTTTTCTTCCTATCCCTCCCTTTTGAGTGCTATGATTACTGGCATGTACTACCATGCTAGAGTTGAATCCATAGGTTCCTGTATATTAGACAAGTACTCTACCACTGATTTATATCCCTAACCTGATACATTTGTTATTATAGGAACTAACTTTTCATATTCATTTGAGGTTTTTTCCCCCCTCCTTTGAGACATGCCCTTCTATGTAGCCTTGACTGGTATGGAATTCTTTGTAGCCCACAGTGGCCTTCAACTTGTTAATGTTCTTTTCTGCCATGTGAGTGGTGGGATTATAGGAGTGTGCTACCATGTATAGCTAGTACTAAGATTTTTTTTCTAAATATTTTTAAAATCTAGATTTCTATTGTCTGTCTTACATAAGCCTTTTATTATGTTGAAAGTAAGTAACTATTGAATGTTCAAAAATGATGTTTAGTTGTGTTTTGGGACTAGAATTGTCAAGCATTAAATGATTACAATGAATAGCTACAAATGGCAATATTTACCTAATGTACATGTATGTGGAATTTATTCTATTTTCCTACTTATTGAACTTTCAAAAGGAAGAATAGTTTATTATCACTATTAAAGGAATAGTTTGCAGTTTTGACTTGGTGTAAATGAATGACAAGAGTAGGTCTAATTCTTCCTTCACAAACAGTAGAACATAGGTGGAGTTGAATTTAAATGACTGTAAGCCCAAGTTTTTTGAAGATACTTGACCTGTCATTTCCAAATTGAAATATCTGTTCCCAAAGGAAATGTATCTAGTTCAAGTGCCTGAGGCTGAATATAAATATGAGTGGTAGAAAGAACTTTTCTCAGAGACATTGCCATCCTAGATATGTCAAAATGGGAGGCTCACATGTGCATCCATATTGTTGGAAGAGCCACTTACCAGATAGAAAGTTTCATTATGGAAATCCTTACATCTACCAACTTGTCAGTTGTCTGTTTTATTCATCACATCTATAACTCCAAAAGTTTTTGAAAGGATATAAGTGAAAAATGGAATGAGAATGTTGAAAGGAAAAATAAAATTGTATGAGCATTGGGCAGTCAGATGTTTTTTGACAAAAATTTGACTATTTGTGAAGTATTTGTTTGCCCTTTCTGTAAAACATACTGGTAATGTCAATTGGAATTTATAATGCTTGGGATTCAAGTTTTATTTCATATTAGTAATTTGGTTTTGAAGTCAAATTCTGCCATGCATTAACCTGCTATGGTAACATGGGAAACAGTGTGTTGCCATTGCTGCAGTGACATGACAGTGTCACTGAAATGACAGAGTTGAAACATTTTATTAGAGGACCTAGCAAAATATTCATTCATTAATATTGTTTAGGCAATTAAGTTGGCTTGAAGATGATAATAGAATAAGAATCATTGTGTTTTATTTTTCAAGTTTATGTGTTTGCATATGTGTGAGCATAGGTGTGTATGCATGTGTTGTGAAGGTTTGAGGTTGATATTGAGAATCTTCTTCAGTGCTTTTTTCTACCTTATTCTTTTGAGGCAGTGCACGTCAGTCAAACCCTTGGAGATACAGCTAGACTCACTAGCAAGTTTGTTCTTGGGATTCTCAGTCTCTGCCTTCCAAGGCAGGAATTACAGAAGGATTGGCACACCCATCCTGCTTTTAAATGTCTTTTGGGCATCTGGACCCTTGTGCTCAGGTTTGCACAACAAGCACTTTAACCACTGAACCATCCCTCTAGTCCCATGTTGTGTTTTCTAAAAATGATAACTTTGCATAGTTGTATTTGAAATAATAGACAAAATAGAGATTACTTTACCATACAGAATTAGCTTACATTGAAGTAAAACATTCAGAATTAGAATATATCATATAATATTATGTTTTAAGGTATTACTCATTAAATTTTAAGTCACTATGTTGTAATCTCTGATTGTATCAAAAGCATAAATTTCATGAAATTTTATAATATGTAATAGTTGAATTTCCAAAACTGTTCTTGTCATTGTTGGGGAGGGCTAGGGATATATTCTTTCTTTGAGTGTTTTTGTTGAATGAATCCTTACTTTAGTCTGCAGTAGACAAAAGTCTACTTCAAAAACATGTGTTGTAATACTTTTGATATTATGTGGCACAGCCAGCTATCCTGTCTGTTTCCGTTAAGGGCTCCTAGTGGTGGTCCAGACAAAGGATACTAGAGTCTGTAATTAGAGCAGTGAAACAGCAATGAGTACAGAGACTCATGCCTGCTGAAGATGCTAAAAATAAGCAATTCTTCTCCACACCCTCCAAGGCTCAGGAATACAGCAAAACAGTAACTAAAAGAATGTAAGAGCTGGAAGATAGGGAGACTGGCTGTGAACACTACCCTGTAAACAGGACACAACATTGTACTCGTGAACTCAGAGCTGCTGTTGTAACTATACAGGACTGTTAACAGTCAGTTGAGTCAAGCAAGGTACATAAGGCTTACTGCTTTGGCTATGTACAGATTTTGGGAGAGAGGAAATCATTGTTTTCAGATGTGACCCCACTGGTGAGCACACCAGTTCTCAAAACCATAGTGATATCCTTTTAAACATAGTGGTTCGCAAAAGAAAGCAAAAAGACATGAATGTGTGAAAAAGACTATTGCTGAAGAGAGGGGATTGGAAGGGATGGGAATGACATAGAGGTTAGGGCACAGGAAAATCAGAATATATTCTTCACATGTATGAAATTTTCAAAGAAAAAATTATTTACTAAGAGTTTCCTATCAAAAAATATGTATTTATTAGGTGAAGGTATCCAAAACTGCATTAGGGATTCCATTAATGTGATAACCAGCAGTTATGGAAGTGCTTTTCACAGTACGGAGTATAGGCTTTCTGATTTGAACAAATAAGGGACTTACCCTGGAACTGGGCAATCACCTGTCTTTATTATAGGTTTGTCTTCTGGGCAATCACCTGTCTTTATTATAGGTTTGTCTTCTGTTATCATTTTTTTTGTGATTAGAATTATTTTCTTCAGCATCCTAAGACATAAAAACAATATCAGCATGTCATCTTTTTCCTGTGAAGTCTTTTTTTTTTCTCCGAAGTTTCCTGTGAGCATATTCAAATAACAAATGAAAATTTGGAGAAAGAATAAAGACTCCAGGGGAAAATGTGGAGTTCAAACCTTTTGGAAGAACTTTCAGAATTCCTTGGAACCTACTTAGAGTATTAGTGAAAAATAGTGGTTAAACAGTGTTAAGGAAAGGCTACCGGTGCTGACTTTTCTCCAGCTAAAGGCTGATGTAGGATCGACATAGTGATTGCAGTGTGTGTTTCTTTCCTCACTCCCCTTCCCCTGGTGGCACACATTGTAGTGATGGTTACCCGCTCTCTGTTTGAGCTAGGAGTGGCAATGCCTAGAGTTACCTGAAGTTTTTTGTAAGTTGATTGAAAGGAAATATTTTTGGTTATATATATCTTAACAGGATCATTAAATAGGGAGAGTCAGATTAATTGTAGAACAGAGAATATTACTAAAGAGATTCTCAGCTTTTTCATTTGGTAAGAGGGGAAATTTTGAGTAGAAAAGGAACTGATACCAGTTAGATCATCCCTTAAGGGTAGACATATGTGGACCATAAAGGAATTGCAAGCCTTCTGCAGCTGTTAAAGGTGTTCACATATTTAAGACTCACAGATGTAGAACTGTGACAACTTGGAGATGTAGGCTGCAGCATCCTAGTAGTGCCTGTCTTGCTCTCAAACAGAATTATTTAATGGTAGCTGCTATTGCATCAAATTCATCGTCCTTGAAAAGAATATTCCATATTTAATTTCTTAGATTGGTGTTCTGCATTTGAATAAAATATTTACTTTAGAAAAACATGATTTCTCAAGTATTTTAAGCAGGATAATTTGCTTTAAAGTATTGGATATAAAATAGCTCATGTCTCAAATATAAGATGATGAAAAAGAGAGAGAGTCCTTTTATTTACTTATTTTACTATCTAAATTACAAAACTGTACTCCTCACTAAAAAAAGGCTTAGGAAACATGATAGAAATCATAGGTTCCCATAATCTGCATCTCAAAGACAAGTTAATCACTATGATTGAATGCATGTTTTTATATTTTTCTGTATAAATATAGGGTGTATTTTATGAAAACTTTATTTATAGCTTTACTCAATATATTGTGAATATTGTCATGAGACAAGATGTAATCTGTTATAACATTGGATTTTTTTGAGGCTAGGAACACGTGTACACATGTGGTACACATGTATATGTGTATGTGTTTATATATCAGTTTACTTGATGTTTTAATATTGTTTTTCATGTTATTCATCTTGGTAGATATTGTGGTTTTTTTGTTTTTATTTCAGAAGGGTGAAGAGTACATAATGAATGGAGCTTAAACAGTATAGAAAGATTTTTTTTAAGTTCTGTCTTTTTGGAGTTCTGTCTACATGATAAATTACTCTTGGTTGTTCTTATTTTAGAATGGCTGATATGCATATTATAGAGACATAAATGTATTTTTAAGTTTTAAAATGACTTGTATTAAGTACTTTCCTTTTCAAAAATATTTCTATGTTATTTTATGGTAGTTAGTATCGATTATAGCATTTGTAAGGATTTTTTATTCCACTGTATTGGTAGTTGTGTTCTGTGTTAAATTAATTACTGTTGCATATTTAGTTTGTTTTTGGTATTTGAACATCATACACATCTGTGTGACATTTTCCTATTGCCAAGTCAGTTGCTTTTTCTTTTACTCATGAATTGTTTCTGAAAATATGTTCTAAAAGTAGCCCAAAGGGAATTTGTTTTTAAAATTTATTTCCGTTGGCAGGTTACCTTTACGATAAATGGGTGTATCAAACTGTACACTTGCTGTAGTGCATATGAGTGTGACTTTTCTTCATTCGTTTTCAATGTTTTTAACTTCATTTTTAAAATCATTATCATCTTAGTTTCTTTTCGTATGTATTAGAGATAAAGGATGAAAGAAGTGAAGACAAATGTTTTCTGAAAAGCGCATCATTTTCTTCATGTAAATTTTCATAGCAATTGAGCCATATTTTTAGGTTATAAAAAATCTATAGAGAAGCATTTCCCTAGATTAGAATAAAAGTCATTTTACAATTCCCATAAATCAAAACCTGTTCTGTCTAGATAAATAGTGGTAAGAGCATAGTTGCTTGTAGTGTCAAGGAAGTAAATGCATTTGAAATTCTGCCAATTACTTAACTTTCTGTGTATTTTTAGTGAATTTAGTTTACATCTCAGAACCTCATATTTTCTAATGTATAAATGCAAATCATATTCCCTTACAAAATTATTGTGATGATATAATATGTGCAACAATATATGTTGCACAATACTGGTACAATTAGTCATTCCTAAAATGAAGCTGACCAGTATTTGTTGTTACTTTCCCTACTAGTACCATTATTAATTTTACTAGTTAAGTGGTATAGTTTTTTTTTTAACTGTAATTGTAGCTAATTAAAAAGTGAAGAAAGAAAAAGGAAAGCAAAACAGTAAAAAGAATTTTCTTAGTATCCAATGTAAAAATGGAGTGATTTATTGTTTCTGTCCATTTATAGGAAAAAAACAGAGCCAGTAACCTGAATTTGTAAGGCAGTATTCATTCACAAATATGTAAGGAACTGTGCATTTGTCATACTTTTCTAGTATCCCCCATTACACATGCAATCCACTTATGTGAGACTATTATATTATTTGCTAGATAGGTTCATGGACAGACCAAACTTAAAGCAAACAAAATTATAGTGAAAGTGCCTCATCGGTGAAGATGAAAGGTAATTCGATATGTGCAGTTCTATTTGATAAAATTCATTATGAGTGTATTAGTAAACTATTATTTCACACAATCTATTATTTACCAGCAAATAAAAACGTTATGTTAAATATAATCAGATAAAATACTATTAATATAATGGTATTTTTATGTTAGAGGAGTGTTACTATTCTAGACCACATAACTACATACAACTCAGTTGTTTCTTAAAAGCAAATTTATAATTTTCTAGTGTCTTTATAAAGAACATATTGAGATAATACAACTTTTCTTGGTGATTCCAGTTCATCATAATAAATGCTAGTAAAAGCACGTTATAATACACATTGGTATGTTGAGGAACAACTGAAATATGGGGATTACTGACATTGTTTCTAGAGTGTTATTTTTCAGGTTTGATATACCTACAAATAATGTATCATGAAAATGAGATAAGGTGAAAGACTTAATAAATGGCAGAGACTGAGCAGATCTTAGTCATTGTATCTTTAATGTAATATATATTTAAGCATATATGGTAATTAATAATATCAGTGACACCTTTTTTTAAAAAAATACTTTCAGCTGAATTCAAAGAGGGAAATAGAAAACTTACTCTTTTTATATAATACCTTTATATTTCACCCATTAAAGTACTACAGTTCAGTAGTACTTTAGAATCTGTGATGGAAACCGTAACCCTAATGCTGAGAGTGAAAAAAGAAATAAAAGGTACTTGACAAACTATATGGTCAAAGACCTTTTTTCCTTGAAAGAAATAAGATTCTGTTTGGATGGCATGTTTCAAGATAAGTTGTAGTGATAGTGACTATTTGATCCTAGCACCCTTCTAAATACCAAACATTCAAAATCCAGGTGCCTCACTCTACTTGTGGGATAGATGACTATTTTCAGGTGAGTATAACTGAAGCACAGAGAAATGACAACCAGTAAATTTCAGGACCAGACCAAGTCTGGGTAGGATACCATCCAAGTTCATCTTCTTGGCCACTTTTGTTGTAACAAATTGTTGGTGCTCCAAATCTTCAGGTTCCATAGCTGTATGTAGATTCAGCCAACACTATAGACTGAAAATATTTGAAAACTTTGTATTGGCACTGAATGTGTGTGGACTTTTTTTCTTATCTTGGTAAACAGTGTTGTATGACAGCTGTTTATGTAACATTTATGTTGTCTTAGGTATCATTAGTAATCAAAGAATAATGCATGGGAGAATATGTGTAGATTATATTAAAAAACTACATCTTATTTGGGCATCTTTAGAATTTGGGTACTTTCAGAGGTCTTGCATTCAACCCCCTGTAGATGATAGTGATTGTAACTTGTATCAAATGTAAAATCACCAGTCTTCTCTCCCATTTATCTCAGATCACCATGAATCAAATCTTTAGACTTAAGGCATTAAGTATGTATTCCCATCTATCTAAATATTGGAAGAATACTTTCTCTAAATACATATATACTTTTTTAGCAAGATAAATTTGTCTTCAAGTAAAGAGTGCCTAAAATGCACAAATTCACATTTCCCATCTATGTAAATGTAAATATGAGTTGAGCAACCAAATGCCGAAGCCCCTGTGTCTTAGAGTCTGCTCAGGTTGCTGCAATAGCAGTACTCCAGTTACCCTGTAGTATTCTACTGATAGAGCTCCAGGGATGAGTTTTGATAGGCATTTATTGGAGTCAAAGTAATGTTCTTTTAAGAGAATAGACACTTAGTTGAATGAACTATACACAAAGTAAAATAACAAATTCAATTTTAGTTGGAGAGCTGCTAGTTATGACAGATGTAATGTTTGCTACTGTCAAGACTGGTCAAAACAGTGTGAAAGAATCACCTAACAGCTGCTGAGTTCTAGTAGATACACATGGTTTTCTGTGATTGCTAAATACTGCTCTAAATATTTTCAGTTCAAAGTAAACATGTTCCAACCAGCAGAAACACGATATATAACACTTATTTGTTTGAATTTACTTGAGAGAGGGGGTCGGAAAAGGAGAGGGAAGGGGAAGGGGGGAGAGAGAGAGACAGACAGACAGACACACACACACAGTTAGACAGTAATGTGCATGTATGTATGCATGCCAGTTGCTTGGCTCAAGGGTTGATGTCAGAGAACAACCTTCTGAAGTCCGTTCTCTCCTTCCATTGTGTGGGTTTGCAGAGATCAAGGTCAGGATATTAGGTTTAAAAGCAGGTACCCTATCTGTTGAACTGCATCACAGACTCCAGTACATGGTATCTGGCACCCTCAACTCAAGATGATATTTGGGAAGACTTAATTTCTTGTAACTGGTTTGTTAACTTTATACTCTTCAAAATGGATTTGGGGCTCTTAAAATGAGGCCCAATGTATGTAAGAATACATTACAATCGAAAGTAGTGATGTTACCATATGTCTGTTTTCTGTGAATACTCAGAGAATAAGAGTAGAAAAGACTATGTCATAAACACATTTGTATTGTTTTTAAAATAGTTTTGGTCTTGAAAATAGTCTCAAATTAGAAAGCCAAAATATGAAAGAAAAGACTGGGTAATGTTGAGGGAAAGTGAGTTACTTGGTCTGTTTTTTTGGAAAATCATTTGGTTGTTTGTTATTAAACAGGTTAGAAATATATTCTAAGTAGATTTGCCAAGTTAATATTTAATGGTGGCAACATTTTTGAAATACTCATTTTGCTACTTTACCGAATGGTTATTATTTGAGCTTAATGCTTGTAATTCAGATAGTAAAGGTATTATATTTTAAATCATTTTTATAGATGAGTTTTCATGATTTTTCTGAGTTCTAGAAAATGTTTATCTTAAGAATATTTTTTTAATGTTACTAATACTAATTCTAATGAGCCAAGGACTTGAAGTAATGGTGAGGCAACATTAGTTTCATGTACAGTTACTTTCTAAAATGGTAATAATTTGAGCTTTTTGAGTTAGTTATTCTTAGGATAAGAGTGAAAATAAATCACCTTCTCAATGTTAAGTTTCATATTACTTGTAACATAATGAAATGGTATGATTTTTTAATAAAGTGAAGTTTTATTCAAACTGTCACGTATTCATCTTTCCAGATAGGTTTTTTCTTAAAAAATGAATTTCTATGAATTCTATTGATTATATTATACAAAAACAATATACATAAATGAAATATGTAAACGTTGAGTAGACATTCAGTATTTATACAATTCCCAAATGCAAAATATCATTTCTGAAGATATTTAAAATTAGTAAAACAGCTTTGATTAAAACAATGTAGAAAGCAACTTTAAGTTAAACAGTGAAGTTAACATAGAAGTTCAGCAGGAAAATTCTTTTAGTTGCAGTTGTTTGGAAGATTTTTTCTTTAAGATTTTATCATATCTTGTAAATATATTTGAATTATGGGGATTTTCCCTCTTTTGAAAGGGTTACTTTATAAGTTTCTCATTTTTCTGAGGCTGAAACTCATTTACAGAATTTTTTAAATAATGATGTAATTGAAGAGAATGGGGAAGGAAGTATGCTTTTTATTTCATACTTTTTGTTTTATGATTTATTTTACTCTGAACAGTTACTGTGTAAGCTAAAGATGAGCTTCCCCTCCTATATTCCTTTTTTTACTGATATATTCTTGGAAGTATATTTCACTAGTAATGATTTTAATCATATGCAGGTAATCATACACAGGTAATCCTATACTGTCCTTTCTTTTAATGTAAATTTTGGTTTTCTTTGGATATATCAATAGAGTTACAGTGGATGGCATTTGTGTTTGCAGTTAAATTAGCTTTGACCAACTGCCTTATTGATTGGTCCAAATTTGTGGCATGTTTTTCAGAAAGACATATGATGTGTTGGCGCACAGAAATGTCATATTCTAATCACGGCATGAGAAATGGTTGGATTGCCTGTCCTTCTAGGAGGTATTCTTAAAATTAGTTATCCTATTATTTCAATAAGTGTATTTCCCATTAAGAATGAGACAACTGAATTTGGATATCACAATTAGATATCATGATAGGTATTTAAAAATACATTTGTTTTATCATTATAGGAAATAAAATGCCAAATGTTTTATTGCAAATTTTTTTATAGCTTTTCTAGTTTAGAAATACTCTCTTTTAATGGACAGCTAGTCTATTCCACTTATCTTGCTAAGGATAAGGATTTGAAGAAATATTGAGGCTTTATCATTTATAATCCATGTAAGCATATGTATTAATTCTCCAGTGAGTTTTTTGAGATTATATTTCAACTTAAGCAGAAATTCTGACTTACCTAGTTAATGTCAGTTTTTTTTAAATAGTATTATATTTATATTCTCACTCATTATGAATTGTAGGCTAAAGAACTTTGTAATACAGATTTACCTACATAGATAAGCTGGTATAAATGTATTCTAAAGGAGAATTAATAAAATTAACATTAAAGTTGTCTTAAAAGCCAAAAAATGCTAGTAGTTTTCTATAAAAAATGACTGGCTTTGTTTTTCAAACTCTTTTATTACGTGACATTTTAAACTCAGTAAATTAGTTTTGATTTTAGTCATTTAATTCTGTTTGTGTGTATGTGTGCGTGTGTGTGTCCGTGTCCGTAAGTCTGAATTATAAAAAACTAAGCCACACGATAAAGTGAAATATTCAAAATTTAAAAGTGATGGGAAAAGCAGCATACAGAGGTCCTAAAAGTTGCATTGAGAGCCTGTAATTAGTGTACTATAGTGACATCTAATTGTATTTTGATCTCTGTATCTAGTTAAAGACTTTTTAAACTTTTTTCAAGCATTAATACATACACACATTCCTTAAGATTCATTTTCTTAAGACTTTAATTATAAGTAATTTTGAATAATCAGTGATTTTGGAATTAGCAGAATTTTACTCATATATTAAATAATGTCCTATAGAACTTCTTTATGTAAACCCAATGTTTAATAAATTTATAAGTCTTCATTTAAATCTTCATTTTTTTCTATTTCCTTTGATGCTTTTTGGATGTGCATGTAAAGGAATCTTAAGTGAGTTATTTCATGCTAGCAGCTACCTTATAGGTTTCTCAAGCCACAGTAAACTAAGCTCAGTAAAATTACACTGTATATATTTCTTCTGAATATAGAAAATTAACTTTTAAATGAAAAAAAATCTCCACCTGGAGATAGTTAAGCAGTGTAAAAAGAGGCACCTTCTATAGTCATTTATTTTTAAAGATTGTTCAGATAATCTTGTATATATTTGGATCCCCATTTTTAATTAAAGCTGTTCTTTTCATTTTAGATGTATTTGTTGTATCAGGTAACTACATGCAATGAGGGGGAAAGGTTTCTCTCTTTGAAGAAGTGATAGAAAGTAAGAGTGAGTTTCTGTATAAACAGTCCTCCAGCTCAGACTTGCACAGCTACACATTAGATTACATGCATGTTATCCTTGCTGCTACAGGCACAGTGAAAGAAAAGAAATACTTTAGAATCAGTTGAATGAATGTTTTAAAAATTATTTAGGGTTTGAGATCCTAAATTTTTGAAGCAAAGATGTCAATATGAAATCATTCAGTGACACAATCAGTGATTTGCTTAAAATACTAATAAATGAGTGTCTTCTACTGATTTCAAAGATTATATCAACTGAAAATGATAATCAGTATTTTCTGTAAGAATGGACACATTCCTTTAAACTTGGAGAAATGAATTGTCTAAAATTTGAAATGTAGGATCTCATTTTGAACATTTAAGTTCATTTACCCAGGTTTTCCAGTATTTTGGGAAGACATATCTAATGATTTTTCCATGGCATCTACCCTTTTTTTTCAGATTCTCGACTGACATTTTACCGTGTTATTGTGTCCACGCTATTTAGTTCTTCCTGAAGCCTTCAGACTTTCACGTGCTGCTTCAATGAGCTCCTGCAGAGCGGATAACTTACCTAGGGGCCAGGTCTTCCTGGACAAGCAGCCAGTCACCAGCAGGGCAGACTGGCTTTGCTTTTTAATTTTATTTTGGCATATTATGTGTATATATTTGCATTTCAAAGTATAGATATTCCTTAGAGAAGTTTATTAGAAAATAAAAGGCAGTGGCTTTTTATCAAAATACCTAAGTTTATTTGTCATGTAGGAATTACTTAGAAATGAGTCCAACTACCAACATCTTTTCCCCTTTTCAAGATTCACATTGTGACCGAAGTGCTTTTCTCTTTATGTACCAGTGTATCTTTGTTTTATAATGTATATTTTTGTAATTTTGCTTTAGCAAATATGAACTGTCTGTGCTGTTTCAAATAGACTTTAGTGGTGTGGTGGGAAGGATGTGAGACCAGGCAGCCCACCAGCAAGTACAGACACTTTCAGCTGGGCAGGTATTAGGAATTTATTCTGTGTGTCAGAAAGGCCAAGAAGAGCAAGAGTTTTGTAAAATTCCAGTTAAATGATATTATGATTTAACAAACTAAGAAACCTAGAACCTGGATTTTATTAAGAATAACAAGTATTTGAAGCTACTTTTCAACATGTGTACTTAGTTGGCAGTTCAGTAATAAAGAGACAAAAGAAAGGAAAAATTGATATGTTTCCTACTTTAATTAAAACCCAATATTATACATTTAATATTTGAATTTGGCATAATTTCTATAGATGTGGAAAAACTCATTAACTTCCATAATAAATATATATTTTTAAAAGTTAAAATGTTAGGGTTTTTCATTTTTTAGCTTCATTTTAAAGGTATCTAAGAACTGAATTGGGCTAACAGTGAATCATTTCATGGGTCTAAAAATGCAGTAAATAAGGCGAATCAGGAAGTGCAAGACCTAAGTTTTTAAAATTCTGTGTAAAGAAGACCAAACGATGTGATAAACTCCTTTTTGTTGCCCAAGAACCTTTGCTACTCAAAATAAAAAAAAAAAAAATCCTTGGGTTAAAAAAATCTGTCTTACTTCTCTCAGGCTGAATTTTAGTTTCTTTTTTGTACTATTAGACAAGCTAGCAATATTTAGTTTATCTAAAGAAGAAGTTAAGGCTTTAAGTGTTTTACTTAAAACTAAAAGGTCACTGAAGATGTTTTATTTAGATTTTAATTGAAATCTATGGGTTTCATACAAAAAGTTATTTTTTTCTTAGTGCCTTCAGTTCATCCTACAGATCTACAAAATCCAAACAAATGCTGTGCATCTTGTTTCCTTTACCTAAACATGCAAGAGTGCTATAATTAAGGAACTTTTTTTATCACTTCAGGTTATATTTTGCAAATTTTCTGTGGTCCTTTATATTTCTGTGTTCCTGAAAAAGAAAAAAAAAAATCTGTAGCACATACCTGCAGAAAATTTGGGAATAAAATTGTTTTGTTGTCATTCTGATGAGAGAAGCTTACATTTAGAATTCAGTAAGACAAATAATAAAGTGCTTTTGTAAATTGGAAATGCAGATTATAAAAAATTATGAAATTTCAAAAATTTATAGATGTGATTTTGAGCTTAGTTTTTGTATATTTTAAAGTGTCTTCCTACCAAAGGATTAGTTAAATACTTAGAATTCTTAATCATCAGCTAGGTTGGAATAAAATGACTTAAAGTTATTTATTAATTTATCATGAACATTGGGACAGTCTTATGAAATTTATTTCTGATTTCCTTCACATTTATGCAATACCTATTTTTTTTTTATAGTAACATTTTCACATTTAAACTGTGTTAGTAATCTTTTATAGAGGAATAGCCAGCATGTCTTCAAATTCTTTTGGAAAAGGGCAAAATTATTTTCTCCTCCGCTTGTTGAAATTGTTAATTTGATATTTATATATTAGGTTTCCTGAAGTTTGATTCTTTAAATTGTGGTATGATCTAGAAATTCTTTAAGTGAACTGGAAATTGCTTGGAAGAACATTGATCTTATTTAACAATGGAGATTGAGCACCACCTGTTGGTCAGCTTCAAGAATTATTTTAACTTGGTGAATCATTGAAATGTTAGTTACTAAATAATTGTATTTCTTAATTGGGTTTCATGTTTCTGTAGTTCTTTCTTAGTAGATGTATGTCTAAAAATTGTATGTCTTGTAAGATTTATGAGAACGCCATTGTTGTGAATTATAAAATGATCAATTCTTATAATTTAAATCTTTCTGTTTTATATTACTGAACTATAAATTAATTTTTGAAAGAGGCAGAAGGTCTTTGTTGAGAAGGTCTGTTAAGGTATTTATTAAGAAGTGATGATTTGTTATATGTGGTTATCTAATCGAAACCTATTGATTGATTACTGTTTTATTTTCTATTCATTATGTGAAGGACATTAAATAAAAATATTCCTTTACTTTCTCTTCTTAATAAAAAAGTTAAAAGATAATTGTTGAACATAATGAATTCTTATATTAAAAGCAATTCATTATATGCTTTATATAATTTTGAACTTTTTATTGAATTTACTTGAATTTTTGAATTAAAGTATTTATAATTCAAGTGGATATTAATAAAACATCAATTTTATAACAATTTTAATAAGTTTTTGTATTAATAGTGTTTCTCTACTCAACTTTTGGAACAATTAGGAAGCTAATATGCAAGTTATTGGGGAATTTGCAGATAATAAAAATGTGTAGATGTAGAAGGCAGCTCTGGTACTTCTCTTCCCTGACATCAAAGTGAGGGCTACAGCTGTATCAAAGTCTTAACCCTCATACATTAATAATGCACAGTAAATAAATCAGTGCTTTTGGGTTTTAGGGAGGTTGATCTTTTTATTTTGGGTCTTGTTTTCTGGATATAAATCATTTAATGCTTGTTATTAGAGGTCTTCTTAGGAAGAAAGTACTATAAATAAGTCAAAAGAAACAAGCTCAAGAAACCTATGTTGGTATTTTATATTTCATAACAGAAAGTTTCTGATTTCTTAATATAAAAACTGAGACACTGTTATCTCTATTGTTTTAAATCATGTCTCATATCTTGAACTTCCTTGATACCTGATTTTTTTTTCTCTCCTTAATCCATTAATGCCTCTAGTACCTTCTGGTATTTTAAGATAGACTCTTGAGATTCCCCCTTGATTTTTCCTACTTCTAATCTTTCACTGAAAATTCATTTTTTAAGCTTTTGAAATGGCTTCATCCTTCCTCTTTCCTCAGTTCTGCCCTGCTTCTGCAGCCTACATCATCCACTGTTAAAAAGATTTCATAGTTGCTATTGTCTTGGTATCTTTCTTATTTCACCCTCTTCACAGCATTTAAAGTTTTTTTGTTTTATTTTTCTGGGTTGTTTAGAGGTTTTTGTTTGACTCTTCTTTGCCTACCACTCAAGGAAAGTCTTTGATGACATTCCCTGGGACAAGAGCAGATGCTTGAGATTATAGGCCAGATGTAAAGAGTCACTGAAAGAATTAGTCATAGTGTTTTAACTGCTAGCAACTGGGTGATACTGCTGGGTCTCATCACTAAAAGGCTTGTTCATTATGTATGTATTAGTTATATCTTGAAAATATACCAGAAGTGCTTTTTGTTTGCCTATCTGTTTACTTTGAAGCCCATAGTCCAAAGATGGTTCTGGACATGCTAGTGACTGTTTAATTTTCTAATGAAGAGCTTGACCTTTGGAACAAGATTTATTGACATCACATTGCAACTCCTTTGCATTGTGTCTTTAAGCAATTTACATACTCAGCTCTTTTTCTTTCTGGTGAAATTCAGATTATAATAGTACCCACCTCATAGGATTATTGTGAAGATTAAATGCTTTTATATATATGTTTAGAACATTATAAAAGCTCAAGTGGTGTTACTAGAAATTATCTTCAATATTTAAAAATAATGTTAAAGTAATAATGGAAGCAATGCTATATTAGAAGTTTTAGGATGGACATATTCAAGTGTGACAAATTTTGTAAATTTTTTTTCTGTAAAATGGTATCGGATTTTACATGTTAATTTGAAATCTTCCTTTGATTATCGTGAAAGTCATTTTATTTCAAACAAGAATTGAATGTGTACAGGATATAGTCAGTAAATATGTTCATATTTCTGTATTTTATAAAATTGTTGCTTTTTTGTCATAATGTCACTAAATATTAACCTCAGAATTTTTGAGATATGTAGAAGCACTGTTATGAACACAAGTATACAGCACAAAAATGCTATTATAAAACATTTTATAGATGATTGTTAAGTAAAAAAATTAAGACAGCATGTGGTTTCATTTGTGAATTGAAAGGAAGCCATACCTTTGTTGAAGATTCTATAAAGCCAGTTGACTGATTGTAAGTATCAGAGTTGTAGAGAGTTGGAATATTACCAGTCAGAAGCCAAATTACCTAGGGATATCTTTAGTCATGCTTATAGACATTCATTGCTGACTTTAATGTTTTCACCTAGCCATACATCCTTGTGACTTGTTAAGTAAATCCTTTTGGAATCCACAAACAGTACCCCTTCCAGATTCCATCAATCCAAAGGGTAGGGATGTTATCAAATAAATAGCATGTGGGTCCTGTAGCAGGTGTCCCCACTTTTCTGTACTTACTTCACCTACCTTATTTCCCACGGACACATTTTAAATTGTCCTAATTTATGGCTTTTTTTCCCCTATCACATAAAACCTTAATAAAGCTTGGTGAAACAGTTACTGTGTTGGAATATGGTGTGGGTGAGGATGAACTAAATTTGTGTTTCCTGGGCCTGGTCACTCATGTTTGACTTTAGATTAACTCTTCTTACTTCATGTTTTGTGATGAGAGCTGTGCTTTTGCAGTAACATGTTTCTTTTTCCAAGGTAGACTATCTCTGGTGATGTCAGTAGATAGGTTGAAAGGTCCAACATGTGATACCCAAAGTAAGTCAACCTATGCCAAGGTTGTTGCAAAAGAGTCAGTTATCAGTGTGAATGTTCCCTCATTGCTTGTTACTCTTTGCTGAAGTTTTCTGTATCTTCACTATTCAGTTTTGGCAGATTGTATATGTCCAGAAGTTTATCCATTTCTTCTACAATATCTAATTCATTGCCATGTAGTTGTTCTATTTTCTGTAGTTGTTCTATTTTCTAATGGTCTTTACATTTCTATTCTTAGTTGTAGTGTCTCTTTTTGCATCTTAGATTTTATTTGTTTGGATCTGAGTTTTTCTTATTTAGTCTAGCTAAAATTTTGGCTTTTTCACACATTTTCACAACTCAATTAAAATGATCTCGAATTTTATGTCTTTTTTTCCTTTATTTCTGTTCTGACCTCGTTTTTTTAGTTCTACTAATTTTGAATTTGATGCTTTATTATTTTTCTAGTTCCAGAAGTACATTGTAGGTTGTTCATTTGAAATAATTTGAAAATTTTTTAAATGTAGGCACTATTGGTATACATTTCCCTTGTTGCTATGTCTACAAGTTTGGTATGTACTTTTTTCTTCCTAATGTGTGTTCCAAAACATTTTATTTATTTATTTATTTGTTTCAAAACATTTTAAAATTTGCCTTTTAACTTCTTCATGGACCTATTGTTAGTCAAGACAATTCTAATGTCTATGAATTTTTGCAGTTTAATTAATGTGTTGTGTGGATTTCTAGTTTTATTCCACTGTGATTGTTACTGTTATATGCCGATAGACTTGCTTTGTAGTCTAATGCGCTGTCATGAAGAAGGTGTCACATACTGATTTAAAAAAGGTGTCTTTTGGAGCTGTTGGAAGAAATGCTTTAAAAGCCACTTGGTTTATAGTCTGTGGAATCCTGCCTTTTCTGTGTTGAACTTTTATCTGAATAGTCTGTCCACTGGTGAAAATACATGTTCAAGCCCTCAACTGTTATTAGTCAGTCTCGTTCTCTCTTTAGAACTAACAAGTTTTGCTGTCTGTTATATATTTAAGCAATTGGTACATTTGCATTTCTAGTTGTTATTTTCTCTTGTTTGAATTAGTTTTTTTTTTTTTAATTTTTTTAATTATTATTTATTCAATTGTGCGTATGTATGTGCCCGTGTGTGTGTGTGTGTGTGTGTGTGTGTGTGTGTGTAGAACCACGGACGAATTCGGGAACCACCATGGACGTCTCCACCTCCTTCTGCCCCGGTCCGCCCTACCAGGACCAGAAGCGCAGGCCGCCCCCGCTTCCGCCTGGCGTCTATACGTGGGATCTGGGATCCGAACTCAGGACCTTCCGCCTGCAAGGCAGAGGCGTAACCCCTGAGCCACCTCTCCAGCCCTGAATTAGTTTTTTTTAATTAAACACATAAACTTCTTTGTCTCTTTTTGCTGTCTTTAAATTTTTTAACATTTTTTATTATTATTTCCACTCATACAAACTTAATAGGTACACCTCCCTCCTCCTCCCCCCAAACCCCCTGCTCCCCTTCCCCTTACGCCTCCCCATCCCCCAGTGCCTCCCGCCCCAATTCCCAGAGAGTCCTTTAATATGCATCCCTGACTCTCCTCTGGGCCCTCCTCTCCGATGACATACAAGGACCCAGTGGCATTTCCTTGAACCCTTTCCTGTGTTCCCCTTAAGCATAGGAACACTACTGTGGCTGCCAATCCCTTGCCTCCAAGGATCTTGGTGCCTTTAGCAGATGCTAGACTTTGTGAGGTCAATAGTGTGTTGGACATTGCGCAGGGCATGCAAAGTCCAATTATGATTGCTTCAGCCCTAACTTGTGTGGAGTATCTTGCAAATCATTGCTCCTCCCATCCTTTTGCTCTTACACTCTTACCACCACCTCTTCCGCAAATGTCCCTGAGCTTCAGGATGGGGAGAGATTAGTTTGGCCTAGTTCTAGGTGGTTGATATAGAGTCTCTGAAGTTCTGGACTGTGGTTTGTTGATTTTCTTTTGCAGTTTTGTTGCTCCTGCAATGCCCTTCACTCCATCGTGATGGGCACTGTATGTCACCCCCTGGCCAGAGACAAAAAGCTGTTAAACTGGAGTCTTATTATAAGAGCACATTCAAGGGTAGATGTAATAAAAGTTGGAAACCTCAGTGAGGGAGGGGTCAATTACCCATTTGCAAAATGGTTACTTTTCATCTGCCAGACTATATGTACTCCCCTTCTGGTGAGATCATACCCCCCTTAGTTGTAAATGATCAGGAACGAACGTCTGTGAACTTAACCAGGTGTCACATTACTTACTTGCAGTCCTTGATGGAGGCCTATTTTCCCTACTGTAACATGGTCACTTCTCTCCTTGTTTCTGGTGTGGCCCTCCAACCCCATCCCTCCTGTTCATAATGCTTGCAATTACTGTAGGTAATACATAGATTTACCTATGAGTGTCTCAAGGTGGGCTGGGTGTGTTTGGTACTAGGAGCCACTTATTAGGGAGTACATACGGCGCTTAATTTTCTGGGTTTGGGATACTTCACTTAATAAAATTGTTTCTAATGACATCCATTTCCTGGCAAATTCCAGTAATTCATCATTTTTGATGGCTGAGTAGTACTCCATTGTATAGATGTACCACAGTTTCCTTATCCACTCGTCAACTGTTGGACATTTGGGTTGATTCCATGACTTTGCTATTGTGAACAGTGCTGTTATGAACATGGTTGTGCTTGTGCTATCGAGGTGAACCTCTGCTGTATGGGGTGGAATAGCAGGGTCATATGGCATTTGAATCTTTAATTTCTTTAAGAATCTCCAGACGGCTCGCCAGAGTGGCTGTATGAGCCTGCATTCCCACCAGCAATGTAGGAGAGTTCTCTTCTCTCCACATCTTCTCCAGCATTTGTTGTTGTTTGTATTGTGGATTTTTGCCATCCTGACCGGGGTGAGATGATATCTCAGGGAAGTTTTGATTTGCATTTCCCTGATGGCTAAAGAAGTGGAGCATATTTTAAAATATTTGTTAGACATTTTAATTTCATCCCTGGTAAAATTTCTTTTAAGTTCCAGGGCCCAGTTTTTAATTGGGCCATTTGTTTCCTTGGTGTTTAGTTTTCTAAATTCTTTGTGCACTCTGGACAGTAGAGCTCTCTCAGATATGTGGTTAGTGAAGATTTTCTCCCATTCTGTGGGTTGCCTTTGAGCTCGTCTTACAATCTCTTTATCTGAACAGAAGCTCTTTAATTTCACAAGATCCCAACTGTTGAGAGTTGGTAGCAGTGACTGTGCCATTGGATGTCTGTTTAGGAAATTTTAAAACATTTATTAGAGAGGAAGAGAGAGACATCCTCATTCCATGACATGTGTATGGGGGTCAAAGGACAACTTTCCATTTCTCTTCCTTTCACATGGGCTTCTTGAGATTGAATTCAGATCACCAGGTTAGCATACTGAGCTTTCTTAGAATTAAGAGTTCCCAAGTGTTAGAACTTTCTGTGTGTCACATAATAGTTACATTTAATACATTGTTTTGTCTTTTGGCCTCCCTTCCAAGCAATTTTTATGTGGGAAACAAGAGCTAGTCTGCTTGATGTTCAAACATGACATGTTTCATCACCCTGTTTTTGCAGTCTCTCTGCTTCACTGTTCTCTTGGAAGTGAGCTATTTGACCATATAAA
Organism: Typhlomys cinereus; assembly: GCA_023101885.1. Taxonomy (NCBI): domain Eukaryota; kingdom Metazoa; phylum Chordata; class Mammalia; order Rodentia; family Platacanthomyidae; genus Typhlomys; species Typhlomys cinereus. The sequence goes on along the minus strand of JALPQD010000376.1, from coordinate 928,044 downwards.
TATTAGTTTAACATATTTTTGTTGCCCATAACCATCCTTTGCCAGACTTTGAAAATGAATGGTGGCTAGTATCTGTTGTTTGAAAAGTCAATAGCCAGAAGAGCCCTTCAAATCAGTAATAAGTATTTGTACAGTCTTTGCTTATATGGTGGGTTGTATGGGGTGGATGGGTGGAGACTGGGCTGCTCTTTTGATACCAACTATTAAATCAACTATTAAATCCATCACACTAAGCCAAAGCACTTTTAAATGCTGAGGAAAAAAAATTCATTAAGTTCATATCTAGAGAAATTGCAAATTAAAAAGAAAAGGAATAATAATACCATCATGCATGTATTTTTTGCCAAGTGCTTCACATACATTCATGTAATTAAGAAATAGCATATATATTTTTCTGTTTTATATATAAAATCTTATGCTAAGAAATAAGTCATTTTCTATGTTGTCACAAGTGGTTCAAATTCCATTTGTCTAACTTCAAATTCTACTCACTTTGTTTTGTGCTTTTTTCCCCTTAACTTTGCTATAAATAATATTAGTAGTGAGTTTAACATTCTACATTTAGTTTTTATTTTCAGCATTCATTTTTAAGTTTCCTTTAATCAAGACTTCTTCCTGGTTAAATTAAAAATTTTCTTAAAACAACAAGTTTCCCAAGTCTAAGTATGTTACTTTTAAAGTGCTTGTGACTCTTTTTTCCTCTTTTAGTTCCATTACCCTTTCCCAACTTTTTACATTGCCATTTTCTAACTTTTAAATTTTAATTGCATTGCACCTTTTTAGCATGAAAGAAAATGATTTGTGATCTCCTGTCCCAGCCACTGTCTTTTTATTTATCATATTTATAGCACACATTTTAACTACGTGCATATTTGCATCAGAGTTATGTGAGGTAATCTGCCGGGTTCTCATTGTCATATTCTTCCCCTTGGTGACTGCTTGTTATTTGCTTTGTGGGGTTAATTCATTGTTCACATTTGCTTGGATTCCCTTGCATCAAATTCTCTTAACTCTAAATAGAATTCCAGTTTGGTTGTATAAGTAGATTTTAGTTTTATTTATTTTTTTCTTGATGACACTTCTCTGGAGACCTTTAACCCTTCTCCTTTAATTTAGATTTCTTTTGCTTCTTTTCTGTGTTATATTTTATTCTGTTGTCTTTATGTTGCTTCTATTTGTCCTCAGTTTTAATTATTCCATTAGTTTCTGGAGAAAGAATATGAAGAAGTTACATCCTTTTTGTCCAGGCTTAATATAAACTAATAAGTCTATGTGGAGTTAACATTTCTATAAATTTATTGCCGTATTCATTTTGTTTATGCCTAGTAGTAAACATAAAAATTTCTCCTGTTTTCACATTTAAATTGTTAAGGAAGAAAAATATGGGAAAGCGCTAGCCTGTTGGAAAAAAATTTCTCCTTCAAGTCAGTGATGTGAAAGATTTTGGATTAGTTGAATTGACTAAATTATGAAATATGGCAATTTAGTGAGGGCATAGGTAATTCCTTCTCTAGGAGAGGAAATTCAGTAGGAAGGCACTGCCATGGTTGGTTTATTCACAAAGCAGCATTTATTTTTTTAAAAAAAACATTGATTTAAATGAAAATAATTAAGTTTTTAATCTAGTATTTAAGAGCAATTTAGCCTCATTTTTACTTAAAATGTCTAAAGTATAATTTAAATATAGATAAAGTGCCAAAAATCTTATCTAATTGCCTATGCCAACAGAAGTAATAAGAGTATGCATATTGGGTTTTGTAGCTTATAAGTTTTCTGTTTTTGACATTGTGGAGAAGTCAGAATCTCTCTCTCTCTCTCTCTCTCTCTCTCTCTCTCTCTCTCTCTCTCTCTCAATAACCTCCCATAAATCATTTCTAAATGTCTAAGAGTCTGAGTAATAATTTTTTTTGGAGCAGTCTGCAGGCGACATCTCAGTCATTAACTACTTTAGGATAAAAGCATTTAGCTCTCATTGAGTCTCACTCAAAATTCTTAACTTGTTTAGATTGGCATATGCTGTTTATAGCATCATATTTGACATATTGGATGTCTTTTTCTTTTTTTTTTTTCCTTAGTAAGAAATTTTACTGCTGGTTTACTTGTCAGAGTTCATTATAAATAGGGGGATAAAAGTCCCAGTGGTAGATTGTAGTGTTTAATACAAAGCATTATTGATCCGTAAAGACTTACAGTATATTATTCTAAGGTTGTCATTGCTAGAAAGGACAGAGGTAGAATTAAGAAACTACATTGACAGAAGTCATCATTTTAATGACAGGCAATTTAGATTGAGGTAAGTGAAGCAAGGAAAAACGCAATCAATCATCACAGCAAGGATTTTCACAAATGTTTACTAATCTCTAATGAATTTGTGTATATCATCAAGTTCATTCAGTAGCTTCTCTGAAAGTAATGTCTTCATATTCTAACAAAACAAGTTTAAAATTACTAAGTTCTTCTCTCAGAGTTTTGTGATACAGTGAAGCAGTGGAATTTGGAAATCCTGAAAAAAATGTGCAAGTAATTCATGTAACATTTCATTTCATACTGAGAATTAGATGCTTTGTTCCCTCTAGAAATAATTTTCTCAGTTTCTGGCACAAGAATACATACAGTTTCTGGCGAAAGATAATTTCGTATCTCCCGACATTTGCTTGCTTTCTTGTTGTTTTCAAGCTTTAATGCAGTGTTCTCCATATGCAGTATATGAACTCCTTTCTACCTAGATTCTCCATCTGTCTTATTACTGGGATCATAAATCAAGGAGAATGTTGAGATTATAGTTTGCTCTATGCTCACAGAGCATAGCAAGCCTGTGATGGAGTCCTTGCTTGAATCATCTTCAGAGTTAAAGTTTAAATTCAGACTTCATCCTTATTTGGATGTCTGATTTTGTGAAAGTTTAAGTTCTTATTTCCACTTTTTTTTTAATCTGTAAAATTGGTAATAATAGCCCCATATGGCTATTGTTTGGATTAATCACTTAAAATTGGTAGGAGCTTTATATTTATTGACATTGATTTTCACCTCAGAAACTTTGGTTCATTACTCTTCCTGGGTGATAGCAAACAAACATAATAGAATTTTTACCATTTTAGTGGATGTAGTGGTAGGGGGAGTGGAATCATGATTGCTTTTTATCTTCCGTAAAAATGTATTTAAAAAGGGCTGGAGAGGTGGCTCAGGGGTTAAGCCTCCGCCTTGCAGGCGGAAGGTCCTGAGTTCGGATCCCAGATCCCACATATAGACGCCAGGAGGAAGCGGGGGCGGCCTGCGCTTCTGGTCCTGGTAGGGCGGACCGGGGCAGAAGGAGGTGGAGGTGTCCATGGTGGTTCCCGAATTCGTCCGTGGTTCTACACATACACACACGCGCGCGCACATACACACGCATATGCACACAGTTGAATAAATAATAATAATAATAAATTAAAAAAAGAAATGTATTTAAAACAGCTCATAGAATGGTTACCAAAGGCCAAGGCTTTCTGAAGGTGAAAAGTTTACGTAACTGTTTTGCATTATGTTAAGGAAAAGCCTCTAAAACAAAATGAACCCTTCTAAAAAGAAAAACTTTATTTGACCAAGTGGTTTGTTGAAAAGTCTTGTCATACACACTGCCATAGACATCAAGCACACTGTTAGTTGTAGGTGAAGGAAGTATCCTTCTTTACTATGAATGATATGCATTTGTATTTCGGTCAGTATTTATAATAAATTAGAGTTCATTAAATAGTATGTGTATAAACTGACATTTGAATAGATAGTTTTTTGTAGAAGCAGTGTTTATAGTAGTGAGGAACACTGATTTAAGTAACACATAAATTTGGGTTTCAGTTCTGACTTATTTACCACTTTCATAAAAACTTTAGCTTTTGGTTTTCTCTATCAATTCATTTTCCTCATATATATAATTAGAGTAATAGTACTACCCACATTTGGGTCTCTGTTTTTAATTAAATATTATAATCTGTATAAGTTTCTTATCCAAATTGCTTAATGTTAACAATTGTTTTTTTTTACATTATAAGCAACTCATATTAATAGAATTATATGTAACTTATGTAATCTTTCAGAGTTAGGTTAATGGTCATGTATAGTAAATTTCAGTGAGAGAAAGTGAAAAAGTGGATATTGATTTATCCTAAATGAAATCAGTTCTGTTACTGTAAAACTATGTGAAATCATGATTAATATTCATGTGCTTCATATAGTGCTTTTGCATATAGAGATCAATGAAGAGTTGCTTCCTTCTAGTTATCTTAACTACATCTTTTTTTTTTCTTCTTAGTGAAAGAAAATTGATGAATTAGTATGATGTTATAGTAGGTAGATGGAGAAACTTCACATTCATAACCAAGTTGTCTCTGACATACTTTTTTTTAGCATTGTTAATCTGTTGTCTGGCATCTCTCAACTCACAAACTTTCAGTTTGCAAATATGTGCTTAAGGAGTGTGATATAATGGTGTCCCTTTTCATGGAAGAGACCTGTCCTTTGCAGTGTGTAGTTGTGGGCCTGAGTCTTGATTGAGTCTGTGAAATAATGAATAATGAAAACTCTTACAATTTTGGCAGGTATTAGAGCCTTACATATTATCTTAATTAATTTATTTGTGCATGCATGCGTGCCCCTATTTTCTACCAGATAATTGAATATGTTTAGAGGGAGAACAGAAAAAGCCCAAGAATTCCATGGCCTAATTCACAAACTTTTTGATTTCGGCTATATCTCTATCTTCATTCTAGTTCTCTCAGGCTGATTGCCTGAAATTTTAAATAGGTTTATGAAATGTGTAATGAATAAGTGAATGGATATCTTTTCATTTTAAAACTTTGCTCCCTCATCACAGTCTGTCAGATGTCAAGTAAAGAGGGGAGGAACAAGAAATTGCCACTCACGAATATCATGGACATTCATATGATTAGCAGGGAAGATGGATCATTTATAAGAAAGAGAAAAGTGAAGGAAGTCCAATATTCATGGTTTTATTTCATTGGCTCATCAGATAAAGTGATATCATCAGGTGCCATTATTTCATGATATTCACAAGTCATTTAATCATTTCCACTGTCTCTAATGTGATTGTTGGAAATTGTAGTATGCACACATGAGGGGCGGGGAGATGAGGGAGTCAGAGAAAGAAGAAGGGAGAGAGATGGTCATCTATTATGAATAAACATACTTTTGAAGGTGAATTTCAATATCTATTAGTATTTAGGTTTACACATAATAATAATGAAAAGGAAAATGTGAGAAAAATTAATATTAAAATAGAATTTTGCAAAAATTTCATGGAGAGAAAAAATGGTGTTCTTTAAATTATGACTAATGTATGCAATGTTTCTTTGATAAATAAACATGGAAACATATATCCTAAGTTCTATTCCTTTTTATCACAGTTTCCGCTAAATGTGTGACTTAGCTGTACTTGAAAATGTATGAAGGGCGCAACCTCTTCTCAGCCCAACATTGAATAAACTACAAGGAGATCATCACTTTGGGGAGGGGTGGAGATAGGGTGTCGACAGAGTTTCTCAGTTTAAGACTTAGTTTTCATTTTTATGAGTCGCTCTTGCTTTCTTAGAATGTAACTCTTCATATGGTGACATGTCTGGCTTGCTTCCTTTTTAACCTCTCTTGAGAGTCTTCCAGATGAAAACTTAATTCCAAAAGTTGTGGAGATCTTTTAACTTGGAAATGTTTTCATTGCTTTTTTTTTTTTTTTCCATTCTGCAAAACCCTTCTGCTCTGTGCTGAGGGAATGCCAGGTTGCTTTTCACAGATCTCTGCAGCAGTAGCAGAGGGGAACACATTCCATTACTGTGCCTAAGTTTTTTTTGGTGATTCCAGTAACAGGACCTTAGTAAAAACAAAAATCTTAGATCTAAAATATTGTAGTAGCATTGTTATTTGAATGTCTGTTATGTGATGACATTATCTTAGATGTTAGTGATCCTTGATCATTTTTGGGAGAACTTTGTCTGGGTGGGTGGCATGAGGGACATTTGCTGTTAGAATCTTGAGGTTATTTCTGCTTTGACTGTGGCAGGAGGTAATGGTCTTAGTGCTTTTGCTGTGATTAAGGTTAGAAACCAAGGCAATGGCAGTTTAAGGAAAGAGTAAGAGCTCACCACATCTAGAGAGGCATCATGGCTATGATACTTTTCAATTAAAGGCATATGAGAACGGGCATTGTAATATCACCTAGGTACTTCTCCTAAAATAGGAAGTAAAATTCCCACATGAGAGATGTCTTCTGAATATCAGAAGAAAAATGAGATTCTTATCAAGGAGGGAAATTTGAGACTAAAGGAGATCTATATAAACAAAACTTATTAAACCAACACTCATATTCTTAGACACTTCTATACATTTTTATCCTAGCCGAAGGTCCTTTGGTTTGTCACATTTTCATAATTTTCTTCTTCTCTTTTCTGCTGCTACAATAGAAACTCACTGAGTGGGTAACTTTTAAATAGAAGTATATTGGGCTCATGGTCCTCAAGTTTAAGAGCATGGGGTCACCAACCCTGGAGGTTTTTGCTATGCATTGTAAAACCACAGAAAGACTAGTTAGGGTGTCTGAGTTAGAGAAGGACCAGAGGAGGACAGAGTTCACAGTCGCTCTGACAAGTAGTGCGCATCTCTGGGGGACTTCAGTCCCTTGTAAGTAGCTGATCACTTCTAAAGCCTTTGCAACAATTAATGAAGTGTGAGATTTGGAGGGTATTGTTATTTATTAGTATAGTAACACTGTTCTTGTGTCTGATTTATTATTTCAGTGTTCAACTGCGTGGTTTCAAATTTTCATTATTTTGGGAAGGTTCTTGTATCATATGAAGCATAAGTTTATATGAATGCTTTTTTTTCTCATGGAGCCTGCCTTGTGTCAACTTAATTTTCATGTGTAACTAAAAGTCCTTAAGAGATGAGTGTTAAAATTTTGCTTCCCTTAAAAGTACATTCTAAAGTAATAATTCGTATTATACATTTTGAAGTCCTTTCATTAAACTCCTATGCAAAGGGTGCAGCATATAATGCTAATGTCAACCACTTTGACTAGTATCCATATATCTGAAGAAAATACATTTTCCCCTAGTCCTTTTTTTTTTTAAATTCTGGATTTTTTTGAGATATTTAAAAATACATTCTGTATAGTTCTGACTGAACAGCTTATCAGGGGAAGAGTGAAAAATCAGGCACTTTATATTGTGCCAAGTAGCTGATGCATCTCAGAAGAAAAACAAGACAATTTATATAGCCTAAAGTTCTGCTTCTTTTCTGATAACGTTGAACCAGAGCCATTTCATAGTTGCAGACTTGCCTTTAAGTCTTATACTTGGAGATAAAATGTAAGAAAGGGAAATGGAAAATGGTAGGCAAAGTAAAATATAAAAGTTGTGACACAAATGCATGCATGCATGTACACACACACACACACACACACACATACACACACACACACACCCCTCTTCCTTTAAAATTATTGCAATGCCTCTGGAAATGCAATGTAAATGTCTTTTGATTTATTTATGGGTTGATCGTATATGGATCATCCAGATCTTTTACCACTCTGTTTCCCCCCTCCCAGGTTTCTCCTCATTACCTGCCTTCTGTTTTCCTTACCAGCTCTACTAGAAGGCAAGGCATGCTTGGGACACACAGTATTTAAATTAGTCATTTTTATATTTGGCTACAGTTGTCAAAGTTTTGTTTGACATTTAGTTGTTTATGCTGTCTTTTTTATCATTATGAATGAATGAAAGTTTTTTTTAAGGCTAAAATGTAGAAAATATATTAAAAATAAAACAGATTTGTTCATTGATTTTTTTTTCATGTATCCTAGAGACAAATCTTACCTTAAATGGCACTTCTAAAGGGATCCCTTACCATCCCTGCCTTGTACAGTAGCTATGGTTGTATTTTATAATCTTCACTGACTTTTTCTGACACCATAGCATGTTTTGCTTGTTATTCACTAGTCTGTCCTATTTTTGTTTATGTTGTATGTGTTGTGACGAGCAGGCACAACATACTTGTTAGGTGAAAGAAAAGAAGCAACTTGCTCCATTTCATAGAAATGGGAATTTAATATTTAACAAATTAACCTTGCCAAGGCTATATTACTCATGAATAGGACATGTAGACTTTACTTTGTACATTTTATAAAGCTTATTGTTAATATTGATGATTTAGATAATTCAGATTTGAAGCCACCTAAATTTGTTAATCTCCATATGAGGTAGAAATTGAATGCTTTATGGTTATGTATAATTTCTCACACTTAAATACACACAAATGCATACACACGTCATAGTTTTAAATTTTTGTCCAGTAGTAAAAATCTGGTCTGTTTTATGAGTGTTTCAAAACATGTTCTTGAAATATTGCCTTTGCTATATTTAGAGAACTCTGTGGATAACTATTTCAAAAGTATTGAGTTTCTGTTGTATGTATTCTTGGAAACTATGATTTGCTTGTAAAAAGTAAGCAAATTTGAAATAACAATAAGGTAAACAGCCTTTCAAATGCTTTCCTTAAGTTAAGATTATTTTCAAGACCTCATTTACAACTAGATTTAATGAGTTTATACCTTGTCTAATCCAGAAGATATGAGATTTGTTCACATAATTATAGTATTGTCTGTAAGTGCTTTGAATATATAGATATGAACACTTTTGAGTATTTATTGAGATTATATAGCATTTTTCCAGTATAAAAATAAACAAAAGCTTTAGTTTTTCCAATCTAAGTTTTCATTCTTTAAAATAAGAAAACTGGTTAACTTCTTGGTAGTTTTTTTTTTATAATACTCTAAATAACATCCACTGATATGTTATTGAAATCATGAATATGTTATATTGTTCTTCAAAATGTTTATTAATATCCAAATGCTAAATACATTTAGCAGAAAATGCTGTTTTGGGGTAATTTTGTGGAAGCCTTAAGTAGTTAAAACGTATTCTGTAGATGGACTGGGGAGATGCCTGCAGCCATTTTTCTCACCCTTTGTCAGGTACTGACTTACAAAGCTGACTATTTTTGTCTAGTTGGTCTAGACCAGCTTAAATAACTTGGTTTCTTCATTGGTTCTTTTTTATCTTTTGGCCACTAGCAACAGAAGCATCTGACTATTTTTGGTGCTCTTAACTTGAACAGTCCAAACGTAAGCCTGTGGAGACCTAGGAGTGACTTTGGGAATCATCCTGGATTATTCTACCTCTTCTTTGCTTTGTGTAGAGTTTTCCAAGCTCTGCCTTTTAGGATCAGAAGTACAGGCTACTGTTATTTCCTCCTGACATTTTCACTTGGGATCCTGGATCTGAACTCAGGACCTTGGGCTTGCAAGACAGAGATTTAGGTTAATCCTGAGCCATCTCTCTGGCCTAAAATTTACCTATCTTACTGGATATTTTGTTCACATGAAGATAATTTTTTTGCTAATGATTTTTGAAGAGTTCATTTTACTTGACAATCTAGAATTATCCATGGCAGTTTTCTCAGAATACTCCTAAAACACATAGTTGTGTGCTTGTTTCCCAGTGGATTAAATAATAATATTAGCTAGTAACTATCATAATTTAACATAGTTATTGTCACTGGCGCCATTCTCCCATTAGCTGTAACAGCTCCAATATGATTTCAATTGGAGACAACTACTCTAACTCTTGACTAATATTAATAATTAATAATAATTAAGTAGACATTAGTGAAGGTTAAAAATGTAATGTAATTTAGAGAAAGTAAGTAGACCTATCGCAAGTAGAAATCGAATGTAAGCCAGTCATAATGCTGCATGCATGTCTTCCCAGCACTGTGGAAGTTGAGGCTGGAGGATTGAGAGTTGAGATTGGAATGGTGTGAATAGCAAGTCAATTTAAAAATCAAAAACCTCTAGCAATGAAGGCAGTAATATAGCAAATAAATTTAATGGAAGTTTATTTGCCTTCCAAATTGACTAATCCCTTAGAGTTCACAGCAATAGGACAAGAAACTTCCATCTGTGTCACAATGAACTTTCTTATTCTTAAAAGTAACTTGTTTTTGTGGCTCCTAGTCCAATATTTGAGTACATGAATTTGTGTCATGTTTACCCCTACTACCCATCGTCCCTCCTTTTCCCAGTGTATAACTTCTTCTTCCCAACCATTTCCCACATACATTCATGTTTTGTTGGTTTGGTGGGGTTGGGGTTTTTTGTTGTTGGAAATCAAAGCTCAGGCCTGCTGCAAGTGCTGTACACTTCCAATTTCTGCGGCCTTGGTCAAAATAAAATAGTGTAAAATAAAACTGGTGAAGGTTGAATTGTTGCCATTATGTGACACATATGGGGTGGGATTAGGTAGTAGGGGATGAACATGACACAAATTCATTGTACTCATATTAAAGCTGTCTAAGAGTATAAAGAAAAACATACTCTTACCAAAAAATGCATTGCTAATTAATTACTAACTCTCTTTCGTTCCTGATTTTCTTGCCCCCACCCCCTTTTTTTTATTTAGCTGTCATAGTTTGAATGTGATTTGTCCCCCATAGGCTCATGTGTTTGAATCCCTAGTTGATGTTTGGAAGGGATGTGGCAACTTTAGTAGGTGAAGCTTTGTTGGAGGTGGACCTTGTGGCTGGTTAGCCCCTCCTGGCTTCAGTTACTTTGCTCTTGCAGTGTGCAGCTTTTACCCTATTTGATAGATATGGCTTTGGCCTCCTCCAGCTTCTGCCAAGCAGCCAAGCAGCCATGCCTTTTCTGCGATAATGTACTGTATCTCCAAACTGAGTAGATCTCCCTTTCTCCCTTTAAGTTGCTTGAGTTTAAGTGGTATCCACAGCAACAGAGAGAGTACAGAGAGAGTAACAGGTACAGTAGCCCAAGCTGGCCTTGAACTGTGAAGCTTAGGTAGCGCTTGTACTTAGCAGTGATCCCCCAGCCTCTACCTCCCAGGTGCTGGCATTACCAGCACGTGCCACCTTCTCACTGTTTCTGATTGTCGAGTTAATTTTGTTCCTGATGTAGACATTTAACTAAACTAGGTAGAAAAGTATTGGGCTGGTGAAATGGCTAATTAGGTGACATTACTTGCTTCTCGTGTTCAATCACTGAAATCCACATAAAGAGCGGAAGAGAAAATTAATTCCACAAATTCTCCTTTGACTTACACATCTACACACAGGAGACATGCAATTAAAGTTAAAAAAAAAAAAAAAAAAGAAAACAAAACCTAATAAAAGTACCCTGCCTCAGAGACTAGCAAAGGTTGATGCTGGATGAGGGAGGAAAGATACTCTCTCCATTGGAATTCTTATTGTTTGTCATCTTTACTCCAGCAAGTTGCCCAGGCACTAATCATTAATGGTAACTCAGATGGGACCTAGTAGGCCACACAGAAAACATGGGAGCAGGAGGGAGGCTAGTGTAGAAAAAGAAAGTTTGCAGTAGGAGAAAGTAGGAAATCAGGATTGGGTAATTAAGGAAGAAAAGGACAGGAATTCATATGTAAAGCCTTAAGAGAACATAGCAGAGTGTTCTTCTATGAATCATATATGAGGTAATCGTATGATGATTATAGACTAATTTTTGCATTTCATGCCACATTTTAGATATTGTTTTTAATATTGAATTCATTTTGGTAGAATTTTGTTTGAACTGTGGTATATGTATGTGCATGTGCATGTGACTATCATTTTTACTGACTGATTTTTTTTTAAAAAATTGGGCTCACTTTTTATACTATGTTAGTTTGGAATCAAGAGTTTTTTTGTAGCCATCCTAAAGTGAACTGTACAATTTCACAGTCTTCCAATTTGCTTGTTCAAATTCTATTATAAAACTGTTAACATTTGTTAATTTTAAAACCCATATTAAAACTATGTGTGGCATTTCTTGATAAAATGTTTGTCAAAGAAGTCTTACAGGTTTCCAAACAATATAGGCTTTTGCCATGGCTCTTGCCATCAGTAGGACCCTATTACTGAAGATACAATACAAATTGAATACAGTGTATGGGCAAAGTGTATCAGCTGGAACTGGTCTGAGGACTTTTCTCCTTGCTGCATAGTGTATACAGTACCAAGGAATACTGTAGAAGCTGCTGGGGGAGGGAAATAATTACAAGCCCCATCAATGGCATAAGATCTCTAAGTTGCACTATAGATCATCATGGTAACAGGTGACCACCAGTGTAATAGTGGTATGAATACTAAAGAGACAACCAACAGCTTTCTAATTGGATTTAAGATCTGCTTATCAGAATGATATCCATCCCTGTTACTGTAAACTAAAACAAGAACCTAAAAATGGGAGGGAAATAGCTCAATAGGGAAGATAGCCAACAGCAAGACGATAAATTAAATTGCTCTGAAGGTAGCTGTTAGTACACCCATGGAATGGGAACTCACAGTGGAATCTTTGGGTCTAAAGGTAGATGAAGGAAAATGCACACATCAGTGGGGTGACCTGAAGGACTGTAACTTGTTATACTTCAGAGGCCTGAATCCCCACAGGAGTAGACAAGCCAGAGTGAACCCTGAGGTCCATTGAGGCATGTGGGCAGAAGGGTGGGAAGGATTAGGAGGGAATAGTGAAGGGGAAGGAGGGGATGGAAGTGAGGAAGGAGAGGGGAAAGCTGGGATGAATAATATGCTTGTAAAAATAGAAAAAAATAATAAAAAAGAAAAATGTAGAATTTGTGATGTGTATTTTGCCACAATTAAAAAAGTGGAATTTTGAAAGTAAAACAACAACAAAAAACTATGTGGACCTTGGATTTTTTAAAAGGGATGTATTGACTACTTCCATCCCAATTTATTCAATAAATTTTGGTTTATTAAGGTATTTATTGTTTGGACAGTTTTGGCATATTACAGTCTTCTGGAAATTTTTCCTGTTTAGATAATTGAATAGCTAGCCAGTGTATATGACACTTAAAAAATCTATTTAACACTTTATAATCCCATTTTTTATTTGTTTTTGCTTCTCTTTTAATCCCATATCCCTTCCTTACCCTGTCTTTGGTGACTCTTCTGAAAAATTTGTAAATGCTACTTAATAATCTTGGTCTTCAGAAAAATAACCTTGGTCAATCTTGTCTATTATTTTTTTTGTTTGGAATTTTGTTTTTGTATTGTTTTCCTTCTTGTTTCTGTTGTAGGGTAGAATTCTAATTTTCAGTGGTTTCCTCTCTTTTTGTGTGTTAATTTTGATTTTCATGAAATGACAGGAAAGGTAGTTGACAGCCCTTTTATCTTTTTAGTTCCTTATTCTGTCTCCCTCTCTCCCTCTCATTTCCTTCCTTCCTTCCTTCCTTCCTTCCTTCCTTCCTTCCTTCCTTCCTTCCTTCCTTCCTTCCTTCCTTCCTTCCTTCCTTCCTTCCTTCCTTCCTTCCTTCCTTCCTCTTTCTCTTCCTTCCCTCTCTCTGTTCTTCTCTCCCTCCCTCCTCCCTCCCTCCCTCCCTCCCTCCCTCCCTCCCTCCCTTCCTTCCTTCCTTCCTTCCTTCCTTCCTTCCTTCCTTCCTTCCTTCCTTCCTTCCTTCCTTCCTTCTTTCCTTCCTCCCTTCCTCCCTCCCTCCCTCCCTCCCTTCTTCCCTCCCTCCCTCCTTCCTTCCCTCTTTCCTTCTCTCCTTTCCTCCCTCCTTCTTTCCCTCCCTCCTTCCCTCCCTCCTTCCTTCCCTTCCCTCCCTCCCTCCTTCCTTCCTTCCTTCCCTTCCCTCCCTCCCTCCTTCCTTCCCTCTTTCCTTCCCTCCTTCCCTCCCTCCTTCCTTCCTTCTCCCTTCCCTCCTTCCCCCTTCCCTCCTTCCCCCTTCCCTCCCTCCCTCCCTCCCTCCTTCCCTCCCTCCTCCCTCCTTCTTCCCTCCTTCCCTCCCTCCCTCCCTCCCTCCCTCCCTCCCTCCCTCCCTCCCTCCCCTCCCTCCCTTCCTTCCTTCCTTCCTTCCTTCCTTCCTTCCTTCCTTCCTTCCTTCCTTCCTTCCTTCCTTCCTTCCTTCCTATTTTCTCTAACCTTTTCCCTCACCCTTCCTTCTTTCCCTCTCTCTTTCCCTTCCTCTCTTAGTTTCTTTTTGTTTTTAGTTTGGCTTTCTGTCATGATAAATCTTCTTTAGCCTGGTAGAACTGAGGAAGTTCTATCATCCCCTTACATGTGAACAATAATTTAACCAGATCTAAGATAAATATATTTCTTTTGAGGTAGGGTCTTATTCATTAGACCAGTATGGCCTGAAACTCATTCTGTAGCCCGTCCCATGGTAAACTTCCTCCTCAGCCTTTTAAGTGTTAGAATTAAGCTGTGAGCCATCACAGAGGACTTGTACAAAGTACACAGATGTACTTTAAAATACTGCTCTAGTTTGCTATATAAACTTTGTTTTTCTCTGAAACCTTTAGGAATGTTTCTGTTCCTACCATCATGTGCTATGGAGCAGACATTTGCCTTTGTCATTCTTCATCTTTTGTTAGCTGTGGAAATTCTGATGATTTCTTCAAGTATTTACTGCATGCCTTTCTCACCTCACTATTGTTTCTCGGACTGCCACTGTTTGGATGTTTATGTAGCTGCTTCTACACCCTGACTTTTCTTCCATGTTATTATGTCTGATCTTTGCTATTACCTTTTAGGCAAGTTCTTTAGTCTCTGTTTTTAAGTCAATAACTTACCCTTTAGGTATATTTATTATGTTTATCTCCACTATTACATTTCTATATACATTATATACATTATATTATATCTAGTATATTGTATTATAGTATTTCAAGTTATTTCTAATAATTTCCGGTTATTTTACATTGCTATTCTTTATTTCCTTAACTTTATTATGCTTATTTTACTTATTGGCATATATATTCCAGTATTTGCAGCAGACTGACAAAAGTCCTTCATGAAATCATAAAGAAAATGCAGATTTTTCCATTTTGAATAAAGCAGGAACTTTGGTTAACAGACTAGAGCAAATTTGTGTAGCTCACTGGCCAGGAGTTCTGCAGTGTTTGGCTAAGAAACTTCCTTGTCCTAGTCCTGGTCGAGGTTTGGTGCCATCTAGTGGCCATTGTGTTCTGTAACATTGACATTCTGGAGCACTACATTGTCTTTGGTGAGGTCAGAAGATCAGCAGCAGCTTGTCTTGCCTGCGCATCTGTGGGAACTGTTGTCTGGGAGAGCAGGGGCTTGACGGAAGCAACCGTCACCCTTCTTTCCTCTGAAAAGCTTTGCTGCCACCACTTCTTGTCTCCTGCCTTCCCTCACTCCTGAAAGAAGATGCCAATGTTACTCGTTCAGATTTCAACATTTGGTGGGTGCTGCTCTCCATAGTTCTAGATCAGTTTTGATCACCACAACATAGTGTAGTCACTGCTTAGGTGGCAGAGAACGCAGCCACACTCAAGCCTTTACTTCTGGAGCTCCCTGGAGCCCCAAGTTCATGCTTACCCTACTGATACTAGCTGTTGGGTCTTTACTGGTCAGTTTCTGTGGCATGCTGATGGGGTGTGTTCTGATAATCTTCAGAGGAAAATGGAAACAATTTTTTTCCCTCAAAGTTTCTCCGTTCCCAGGTATGCTTAGCACCCTTACTTCAACACAAATGTTTTATGCTTCTGGTTTAATTTTTTCTTTTTCTTTTTTCTGCTTTTTCTTTTTTTTTTTTTTTTTTAATTTTCTGGGATCTGTATATTTAATTCAAGGCCACTTTGCACATGCTAATAAGTACACTTTGTACTACTGAGCTATACTCCTTGTTATTGAACCTCAGGGATTTTAGCATACTTACTTTGTATATGACTTCTTGCTGGGCCAAATCCTTTAAATCCCTGACTCAGTGCTTCAAAAACAGTGGTGTTTGTGCTTGGTTTTGTTCAGTTCAAATTCGTGTGGAAAGAGCTGACAACAGTCAAAGATATTGGTGGAGGGAGAAAAATCTTGCCATTTTAAGTCATAGAATCTTAAGTAATTGTTCTCCTTTGTGTCCTGTGTACTGCCTTGCAAATATGTAGGTTTGTATATTACCAATCACAAATTTTAGTATTTTGAGTTCTCTTATTTCGGGTACTAGAATCTAATTTGTCGCATTAGAATTTCTTATGAATTCAGCGTGATACCATTTAAGGAGTACACCAATGGGCAGAGATTTTGTTACTTTTCCACCACCTAAACAGAATTCTGGGATATATGGCAGGAAAGAAGTTAAAGATCATTTGTCTTGACTTTCTTGTTTGAATTTGTGGAAGTCACAAGGTTAAATGACTGGACCTGGGCCATGTAGCTAATGGCCTTCCTGGGACCCGAGTTCCTGTGTCCCTCTGGCTCTTTTATCCCTCAGTGTCCTCACTGAACAGTAAGCAATCTTTACATGCTTCTCTTCTGAAAACCTAACATTTCCCCACTAACAACAGAGTGCTTCATTGCTACCTCTTTCACACCTCCGTTCTGTGGGAAGGAAGAAGGAACTGTCACTGTTAACTTTCTCCTAAGTTCATACTCTTGGTCTGCTCAGCCTGTTACAACAAAACACTATAGCTGGCGGCTAAACGGCAAATATTTATGTCTCATTCTTTGGATAATACGGTCAAACTAGTACCTGCTGACAGTGTTAACTTCTGGTGGGAGGTGACTACTTTCCAGTATGTTCTCACATACCAGAGAAAACATGGGAAAGCCATGGTCCTCTAGGTTAAGGCCTGCGACCATTTTAACTGTAATTATTTCTTAAAAGCATATATGCTGATAGAGTCATACTGGGAGGGGGTTAGGATTTCATGAATTTGGAAGTGACACATTATTCCATAGTATATCATCGTGCCATAAACCAGCGATGTAAGAAGCATTTCCCACACTGCTGGCCTAACTACTTCAATGCCTTAATGTAATTCAACTTCAAAGTATGTCTGTTCTGAGGAGATTCAGGCTGATGGAAACACAGTTTCATCTGTTGCCTGTGACTACACACACATCAGATGATTGCTGCTCCTCTAGGGCCCGGAGTAACTTCTGTGATGCTATTCTCAGTATGTTAACTAAAAAGTTAATCTAACATTGAAAAGCAGAGAAAGATTTAATCAATATGGCTGTACTAGAAGGAGGGCCATCCAATGCTCAAAGTCCATCTTCAATTCTTTGATTCGAGATTTAGGTTAAAAAGAAGGTAAAACTTTAAATCACTGACCTCAGTACGTGAAAAACAGTGATTGGTTGTGTTGTTTTCTCCAATTCAAATTTTTCTGTGGAAAGCGCTGATAGCAGCCAAAGACACTGGTGAAGGGATATGTATAGCTAAACAGTTCTGCTTGTAGTTTGGTCTTGACCATTGGTCTACAGATCCGCTAATCTGACAAGTTATCAGAACTGTGTGAAAGGTCTTTTTGGGAGACAAGTTCTTTCTCTGGCTGGTACTAGGCTTCAGCCTTTTCCTTCTCCCATTTGAGATTCTTGGGTAATTCCAATTTCTTGGGGTCACTTATTTCAGAAATTCATAGCCAGACACAAGCATTTCTTTAGAATATTTTATCTCTGTGCCATCTAGCTACACTTTGAATTCTCCATTCTAGTTTCTAGAATACCTGTCTACCTGCCTGCCTATTCGCTCCTTTTTCCCCCCTCATTTAGAAATACCTTCCTTCCATTTTCTATTTTTGTCTGTCTGCCTTTCTTTCTTTCTCTCGCTCTTCTCTTCCTTCCTTTCCTTCCTTCTCTCTCTCTCTCTCTCTCTCTCTCTCTCTCTCTCTCTCTCTCTCTCTCTCTGTGTCTCTTGGGGGGGCTTGATTTCTTTTCCTCTCAGTTGCTTGCTTCTCATTTTCTTCGACAGGATCTCTCTGTGTATTCCAGACTGATTGTGAAATATTACTTTTTAGCTCGGGTTGACCTTCACCGTACAGTGATCCTCCTCTCTCAGTATGCCTAACAGGCTTTTCTTTTACAATTTATAGTGAAAAATTTAGGTTCATTCACATCACCATGGAATGCATTAGGTCATGATTGAGTCCACATCAGCATTCCTAGACAGTGTTTGTGAAAGTGGGTATATTAGTACTTCAGTTTCTTATCAGGAAAATTGGATCTAATTACCTTAGCAATAGTTAACACTGAGTACTTCATGAGTTAGTACTAGTTAAATAGTAAATATTAAGTTAATGGTAATGATTACTGTTATCTAAAGTTGCTATTTCAACTATTATTTGGGGTTTAAATACTTCTAACTTATATCTGCTGGACACTATCCTTAAAGATTCCTTTCTTTTTCATATATGAATCTTGTAAACTGAAATTAGTTCTAAGCTCTGTCTTGGAAGGTATATGCTTACAGAAGATTTTTATGTAGCTCTTTCTTTAAAATTTATTTATTTTTTGTTGGTGGGGTCAGGGACAGGCCATGGCACATGTAGGAGGATCATAGATAATTTTTGGGAGTTGGTCATTTGCCTCCACCTTGTGGATTACTGAGATTTAACTCAGTTATGGCAAGTGCTTTTACACACTGGGCCATCTTGCCAGCCTAGGTTTTATCATTCTTAAGTTAATTATTCTTAAATTAGAAGAATCAGAACTCAACCTATGATATTGCCAACATTTATTTTTTGCAGATAATGGAACTGATGATTTGGAAAATGAGGCAGAATGATGTTAGATTTTCCTGCCTCCATATATCTTGCTACTTTCTTTATATCACATTAAAATCACTTCTTTATTTTTTTCTTCTACTTCACTCTCCCTAGTGTTGGGATTACAAGTATATATTATCACACTTTTGGTAGTTTTATCACTTTTAAAGATCAATTTTTTAATTTCTGAAATAATTCATAATCATTATAAAATTTCAGGCAAGCTGTGACCCAAAACTTCCGCTTGCTGAAATAAAAGGTTGTAAGTGAAATACTTCTAAAAATAATTTAAATATTCTATTTCTTTAGGAGTCCCAAAGGGACATAGTATAATATGTAACAAAACTAGGAAAAATTGTCTAATGAAGACTTTGATGTTGCATTCCTGTAACATACTTAAACAACTAAATAAGGAAGACACAACAGAGAACCCAAAGTTCTCACTAACTTCACATAAACATAACCCAAAATATTCACTGGCTTCAAGTATGCAGAAATTTTTTATAGTAATAATTATATAAATACTAAGGAAGATTCTAGCATAAATTGCACAAAACAAGGTAGGAAAGATTGTATGGTTAAAGCTTAGTGGAGAAAGTAGAGCTCAATCCTTATTATGAATGAGAAGTTAAATGCTTAAAACTTGAAATTAAGAACTATCTGTATAAATGTGATATTTAAATATATGGAAGTAATTTCAAAAATAGTCTTATGAAGAAATTCAAAATCCTTACCTCTCGGAAGGTAGATATAGGGATGATAGGAAAAGACTAGTGTGTAATTTTTTAATAGCAAACCTTCAGGAGTTATTTGATGGTTCAAGCTATGTGTATGTGTAATCTTGAAAGCTTAAAGAAAAAAAACCAAGGGGTTTGGGGGGAGGAGGAGGGAGGGAGGGAACCGGTGTACCTATTAAGTTTGTATGAGCGGAAATAATAAAAAATGTTAAAAAATAAATAAATAAAAAGAAAAAAAACAAACTTGTCTAATTATAGATATTTTGATTAAATTAAACAGATATTTTGTTTCAGTGTCAAGCTAAGCATTGATTTTCTTTAGAAGACATCTTAATTAATTTGCTTAATATCAAATGAATGTAATGTGCTAGGAATAGTGGAGTTATACGTGTAAATTAGATAATAGTCCTTGCTTCTAAGGAAAGCTGAAGTACTGTCAGGACATGAGATAACTTAAATGAAACTTAGTAGCCTCACTTGTCAGGAGAGCAGGCTTTTGGATCACCCCGTTCCCACTCTGAGTTTTGGCTGAAGTCTTATGGTAATAGCAGAGTTCATATTTCCAATGATAATAATCTTACTGATGACTTGCCAAGTTGGCTTCATTCTAGATCTTAATCCACTTCCAATCTTGGTGATCTTGACACTTTTCTTGCCACCTGCTCTGCTCAGATGCTTTCCAAGTTAGAGAAGCAATCTGCAACAACTGATCTTCATCAGTGCTTACATTTTAGTTCTGATTTTTTTCCTTCTGTAAGAATAAATATTTCTGGGCCCAGAGGAGAGTCAGGCATGCACAAGAAAGGACTTTGGGAATCGGAGCGGGAGGCACGGGGGGGGGGGATGGGGCGGGAGGGGTGAGGGGAGGAGGAGCAGGGGGTTTGAGGGGGAGGAGGAGGGAGGGAGGGAACTGGTGTACCTATTAAGTTTGTATAATAATAAAAAATGTATTATAAAAAAAATAAATATTTCTTCATTTGTCAGGTTTTTTTAGTCCCTACAAAAGTACATAGTATGTATATATGAACCAGGAGTATAATTTTGAAGATAAGAAGATGAACCTAAAACACTAACATGGTGTTACCTATGCGTAATCAATACAGAAGCCTGCATTCCATTTTATTTTTTTTGCTAATGTTTGGAGCCTGGCATTTTTATTAACGTTTTCTCTCTGGTTTTTCATCATCATGGGAATAGTGTTGAATACCCTTAGTCCCCAAATTCAAAATGCAAATGTTTTAAATTTAAAAAATATTAAAAGTTGGATTTTGGAATGTCTCATATTTTATATTTTTGAATTAGGAATTCTCATCCAGTAAATTTTGTGTAAATATTTCAAGATCCAGCACTCTGAATTTGAAGCACTTGTGATGCCAATCATTTTAAGTGAAAGTGTACCTGTATTATTTTCCACCTCTCCTTAACAACTAAACAAAAAGTTTGCAATGTATTTGTAGCAATGTACTTCAAATTTAGCTTTCCTACATGACTTCTCTAAGGTTACCTTAGCCTTGATAGAAAGAGGCTTCACAAGAAAGTGATACTGGGGCTGGAGAGATGACTCAGGGGTTAAGACTCTGCCTCACAAGCAAAAGGTTAGGATCCCACTTCCCACATAACAACTCCAGGCTGAAACAGGCTTGAACTTCCAGCTCTGGTGGGCGGAACCTGGGAAATTCTAGTGAAAAGGAGTAGAAAGAATCCTGATGATTTTCGAAGTCACCCTTGATCCTCCACAGGAACACACAGTGCCCTCTGAGACACACACACACACACACACACACACACACACAGAAACACATTCAAAATAAAGTTTCAAAAACATTATAAAAAAAAAGTGATGCTGGTTATAAAACCTCTGTAAGAATTTATATTGTTTGGACTTTCAGATCTTCATCTGATTCTCCACAAGCATAATGCAATGCAGCATGAAAGCTCACTGTATGGAAAAAAAACTTCCATGCTTATATTTTAGAAATGATACCCTGTTTGGGTTTGCATTCTGAGAACTAGTTCATGTCACAGGCAAGGGACAGAAGCCCACAGGAATTCTGGGACTGTACTTAAACTTTGAGAAGTTCTTTTAAATTCCCACAACTAGGTAAATCTATTGCAAATAAATTAATAATTATTTATTGTATTTTGTTAGAAACAAAAATGCTTTTTCTTTCATGCATCTACTTTTTTATCTTTTTTTTTTTCCGGTGCTGGGGACCGAACCCAGGGCCTCACGCTTGCTAGGCAAGCGCTCTACCACTGAGCTAAATCCCCAACCCCAGATGCATCTACTTTTGAACCTTCAAACCTGTAGGTACTGAGAAGTCATCAAATCTTATCAGTTTCTAGATTTAAGATTTTGTATGAAAACTAAGGGATGATTAAAAAGGATAATAAAATACCAGATGAAAAGTTAAAATCATTTTATAATGTGTATACAAATCAAACTGTTAGCTGTCAGCTACTTCTGCTTTCAGATTAATGTTTTCTGTTATGATTGTATGATATCTTAATGTTCTATCGGATTTAAAAATAGTTTTTTCCTCTATTAAGAACAAACTATGCATTACATTATGTGTCTTCATCTTTTAAAAGATTTATTGAATAATCTTTGATTATTTGTGGATATGGTTATTATGGATATGGTACTTGATATTTTTTTCCACCAGTTGTAGAAGTCTTCTGTATGGTCACTAAAGTCATACTAGATGAACTCTAACTTAATAAATATAGCAGCAAACACATACATATCGCCCTGTTTCATATTGCAATAAACTGTGATCCAATAGCTTACTATAGTTGCACAAGATGGTAAAATAATTGAAGATTGTGGATCCAGAACTTAGTATGATATATGTACTAGCTCAAAGATTCAAGGCCCTTTGCAGAAGTATGTGGAAGGACTTTTAGAGCAAAAAGATAGGGAAAAGGGTTGTGAAATATTATCCTCCTAAAATGGCACAGCCTTGGAAATTTTGGACTCACAACAGAGACAGTTCCTATTAAGCCTACAGCGAACCAAGCCAATGCTTGGTTATGAAGAGAGGATAAATATTTAGGGACCAACACAGTACTGATGAGCAATGAACAGCAAAAAGATTCTGGAAGATGAGGGACAAAAATATGTGGTTGTATCTAAGAGATGAAACTTGGATAACTAACAGATTCAGGATGGGGTCAGGGAACTAAAGTCACCTTTTGTGGATCTCTGAGGAAACCTACAAGCCTGACATCACATGAAAAGCACTACTTAAAACACTATATAAAACAAAAGGACATGAATGTAGGATAAAGACTTGTAGGAAAGGAAGGCCGAGGTTGGAGTGGTAAAGAATTAAAAAAATGCTGTTGAGAGAAAAAATATGAATGTAAGCTCTCTTTGGAAATAATAGCATTTATATGTGATGTTTTATTCTCACATTAAAGCAAGACAACAGATTTTTATCAGTGTTATGTGTTTTTCCTATATGTAGTTGATTATACTTTAGTGGTACTAAATTCTCAGGCATATATGTGCATCACCAATTTTCATTAATTACAGTTTATGATTTCACAATTACTGCAATGTGAAACTGAGTGATATCTGTAAGAGTTTGCTGCTATAAGTTAGAATTCATTTATCTTGATTTTAGAGGCTGTACAGAGGACTTCTGCGACTGGTGAAAAACAATTGATGCCTAGGCTCCACACTAAATACAGCTCTTTGCTTGCACTTGGTTTTATTCATTTCATTTGTTAGAGATACTTTTGAAACAATTTGAAAAGTAATCATTCAGTATTCTGATTTTTACAAGGTTTTTTTAATCAACATGGTATATTTTAACAGACACATTGCTAATTGGATTTTGTACTTTTGATACTTTTTAGTTAACCCTGTCAAGCACTATTCTTCAGTCATACATATTTCTCAAGGTAACTTGCTTGTTCTGAATAGGCTACACTATTAAGTCAGTTGTATATCTGTTATCATGGAAGTCTCCTAGAGATAATTCATAGAAGTAAAGGAATGGAATACTTCATAGGTACAGGTAAAGAAACATTGTTAGGTGCAATTGTGACAGTTTACATTCTCATACAAACTGAATAGATCTCTCTTGTTTCTATCCTCCCCAGTTCTTGACCATCAGTAATTTTGTAGGTACACACATGGATGCATGTCTGATGCGTGATGCTGCAGAAATGTTCAAAGAAATGTGCTAGGATATAGTCGTACATTGACTCTTTCTAATAATTAGCACAATAGTAAGAAATGATACATAAGTCACTGTACTTTAAAGAATTAGAAGTGGTTAAAATTCATTGAGTAGACCAGTAAAAATGACTATCTCTCCACTCAAAGAAAAATCTCTGTAATACCTACAGTAATTGCAAGGATTATGAACAGGAGGGATGGGGCAGGAGGGCCACACCAGAAACAAGGAGAGAGGAGACCAAGTTACAGCAGAGAAAATAGGCCTCCCTCAAGGACTCAAATAAGTAATGAGACATCTGATTAAGTTCACAGACTTTCGTTCCTGATCATTTACTACTGAGGGGGTATGATCTCACCAGAAGAGGAGGGCATATAGTCTGCTAGATAAAAAATAACCATTTTGCAAATGGGTGATAGACCCCTCCCTCACTGTGGTTTCCCACTTTTATTACATCTACCTTTGAATGTGCTCTTATCACAAGACTCTAGTTTAACAGCTTTTTGTCTCTGGCCAGGGGGTAACATACAATGCCCAGCAGGATGGAGTGAAGGGCATTGCAGGAGCAGCAAAACTGCAAAAGAAAATCAACAAACCACAATCCAGAACTTCAGAGATTCTATATCAACCACCTAGAACTAGGCCAGACTAATCTCTCCCCATCCTGAAGCTCAGGGACATTTGTGGAAGAGGGGGCGGTAAGAATGTAAGAGCAAAAGGATGGGAGGAGCAATGATATGCAAGATACTCCATACAAGTTAGGACTGAAGCAATCATAATTGGACTTTACATGCCCTGCGCAATGTCCAACACACTATTGACCTCACAAAGTCTAGCATCTGCTAAAGGCACCAAGATCCTGGAGGCAAGGGATTGGCAGACATAGCAGTGTTCCTATACTTAAGGGGAACACGGGAAAGGGTTCAGGGAAAGGCCACTGGGTCCTTGTATGTCATCGGAGAGGAGGGCCCAGAGGAAAATCAGGCATGCACAAGAAAGGACTCTCTGGAAATTGGGGCGGGAGGCACGGGGGGATGGGGAGGGAGGGGTGTGGGGAGGGGGAGTAGGGGGTTCGGGGGGGAGGAGGAGGGAGGGAGGGAACGGGTGTACCTATTAAGTTTGTATGAGCTGAAATAATAAAAAATGTATTAATAGTAAAAAAAAAAAGAAAAAATGACAGAAAAAAATGACTATCTCTCATCAAAGCAATATTAACAAAGGAAATTGTAGTAGGATGTAAATAATGTACTGTGTAAAGAAAAACAACTATAAAACAGAAGTAGGATTCCTAGAATTATTTGGCTTTATAAAAACTTAAGAAAATGTGGGGAAGTGTGTGTTAGAACATAACTGAAAAGTTTATGGTTGTAGTGACAGGAAAGTAACTACGTGCTGTGCTAACGTTGTCCATCTTGTTTGCGACGTGCTTGACCTGTGTCATTGCTGCTGCTTTTGGTATAGTTTATGAGTTCTTGTGAATTCCGAAGAGCAGAATTAGATTGTATTGCCTATAGAACTATCTGTTATTTATAGATAAGGAGGCAGGTATTTGGAAGATAGGTGTTATTTGTTGTGTTCCATAGTTGAGAGAAACCAAATTTGATTTTTTTTCAGTAATTAGGGAAATCACAGTATTTTTAAAACACTGTTTTTGAATAAACATGCAGGAAGTTTTACATCTTCATTAGTAATGAAACAACTCCAAGTGCAAAAATTCTTAAGATAGTTTTTTTCTTTGCAGTCAGTTTCTGGCAAGAGTATAGAGAAAGAGATGTTTTGTCCATGCTGAGTTTCAATCACAACAATGTTTCTGGAATGTGTTTTAACAAAATCTGTCATGATTAACAATACCCATGCCTTTTTACCCAAGATTTAGATAGAGTACAGAGGATTAGTGTGGTT
Source organism: Typhlomys cinereus (assembly GCA_023101885.1). NCBI lineage: Eukaryota > Metazoa > Chordata > Mammalia > Rodentia > Platacanthomyidae > Typhlomys > Typhlomys cinereus. The sequence continues at coordinate 902,642 of JALPQD010000376.1, read as the reverse complement.
AGCCAGTACAAGCTTTCCAGAAGATATGTGCAAGGATGTGATTGAAGCATTGCTTGCAGTACAGTATCAAATTCATAATAAACAGTGAAAACAGGAGGTGACTTAGATATGCAACATTAGAAGATTTATTAAATTTCCATTTTCATAATAGAATACTTTGCAGCTATTGTGTAAGATAAATCCAATACTGTACAAGGACCTCCCAAATATCTTCAGTGAAAAAACAAAGAGTTACATGCAGTATTGCAGAAGCAACTTCATTAAACCGTTTTTTGTAAGCAGTCACAAATATCTCAGCCTGATTCATGGCATGCCTTTGGAAATAAACAAGAGGGAATGATCCCCTTTACTTTACATTTTGTAACTTTCAATGTTCTGTTTCCTAACCCACTCCATGTCTGGTATTTCATTTTTTTATGTCAATAGATTTTATTTTAGATTTTCTCTTCTCACCCTCCACCCTCATTTCCATTTTAATGTTCTAGCACTTCCAGCTGCAACTGAAAGACAAAAGAATAATCAGCAGTTGACTGAGTGATTATATAAACACAAACAATTATGTTTTCAGTGAGCATTAGATGGTCACTGAAAATTACTCTTAAAATGGGTCATTATTAATAGTTGTTTATTATCTTGCTTGTTTAAAACATGATGTAAAGGGCAGGACAGTAATGGTTAAAACCAGTTGGTCATTAACTGTGGTGATCATTGACCTTAATGGGAGAACTGGTCTTGGGAATGATTTTCTGAAGTTGCTAATAACTATATTTGAAGATTAGTGGTTATATTATGATGGTGACAAGCATGCCAAAGACATTGGTCCCGTTCACATGAAAAATTGTTTTACTGTGTAATTTACAGTGGCATTCATCAAAATTATGCATTCTTTCTAAAAGGGAAAAAATTGATTGGTAGCAGACACAGTGCCAAGGTTAGTATTAATGATGCTGAAACATCTAAATTTCTTGGCTTTTAAACCTTTTACAAACCTTTGAGAAGATTTATATGGGCTCTTGGATATGAAACAGTTCTTAAGAAATAATAAGATCATGTTTATTTGAATGCCAAAAATATTTTTTTCTAAATATAGGAGGAAGCTTGTCAACTAGCTCCTCCTATTTTTTAGTCTTTATATTTGCCATTGTTTACCTTTAGGAGGGGTGAAAGAAAGCGGAGTCGTTTCTCCACCCTAAGGAGATGATCCCCAGCAGGATTCTTTTCATTCTTCTGTGTCTTGTAAATTTAGACATGGCTTCACAGAAGGCCCCCCAAAAGTATGTTTGAGAAATAGAGGCCACTTTTCTCCTCTTCTCAGTGCTGCACTGTTCCTCATTGCATTTTCTTGGAACCCAATGTAAACTTAGATCATAGTGGTTAATGTCCCTGAATGCAGGGGTGTAATGCTGTTCTTGCTTCTTGTTACTCAGTAAATTGATTACTGATTTAAATTCCTATGCTGATAAATGTGGTAAAGCAATAAATTTACAGTTTGACTAAAATATCACATTCTCCTAATTATAAACATACATTCTCCTATAAAACATACATTAGTTGGCATTACTAGTGTTAGAAAAGTGGAGGAAAAGAAAAAGAGCACAAACCCAGGCCTAGGCTTCACTCATGAGGACTGAAGATTATTAGGGAATTCCATCCTGGGAGTAGCAATTTCACTGCAAGATTGGAATCACTACTGTTTTGGGGTGCTAAGGATGTGGGGCTTAATGACAGAGAAGGTAGGAAGCATTCAGTTTGACTTTGAGACTATTCACTTGCTCCAGCCAGTTGCTTCAGAAGGACCGATGTTCATCAAGTTCTCTATTTTTCTTATCAGATTCTATTAACGTTTTATAGTGGGGTAATTTAGTTTCTCAGGTTTGTAGTCTTGAGGTTTCTGATCTATTAATATGTTTTTTATAAATTAACATATTAACACAGAATAAAATAGTATATTAAATAGTGTTTGGATAGATCATATATAAGAATCACCCTTCAGTTTTAATAATTTGTTCTTCCTATGATTAAAACTCATGTTCAGATTTTGTATGCGAGCCAAATGAATTCTTGGCTTTTCTTTTACTCATATTCTAGCAAAGGAATAGACTGAAACTGTTCCTTTCTTAAAGCTGTTAACAGGGTCAAGTATATATAATCAATGTAGCTCAGGGTTAGAGCAGTTAGTCATGTTTTGAGCCAGGATATCATCTGTGTGCACTTGGCTGATTGGGAAAAGGGAAGAAATAGGAAGAGAAGTATTAACTACTAGATTTTTTTCTTTAGTTTCTTTCTGATCTGAGTGTTTCAATACAAACATAATTTAGGAAGGAAGAGAATCTGTTTTCTTACCCATCTACTTCCATTTCCTGTTCCCAGAGTTCCAGAATTCCTTCCTTTATTTCCATTTCAAGAACTTCCCTGTGTTGTTCTTTAGGGTTCTCTGCCTGCAAAGAAATTTCTGTAAGGTATTCCCAAGACTGTCATTTTTTCCAAGTATATTTTCTCTGTATTTTTCAAAATAGTGAGTACCAGTATTCTATTGTCAAGTTTATTGGTTCTTTCCTCTCTTGTCTTCATTATTCCATCTAGAATATCAAGTGCATTTGATTTTGTTATTGATTATATGTCATAATGCTAAAACTTCCATTTGGTCATTCTGATATTATCTGTTTACTCACTAAGACCCCCCCCCCATTTTCTTTAAGTATTTCTATATTTTATTCCTTGAACCATTTTTGAGGAAAGCATCTTTAGCAACTGAGCTATCTCAGCAACCCCCATGAGTATTTTATAGTGGCTGGTTTAAAATTTTTGTTAAGTTCTTCCACATATGTTGTTCAGTCATTGATATCTTGTGATTGTTTTTTTCTACCCCTGAGAAGCTTGGTAGCACTACACGAAGCTGGCCAGCATCACATCATGACATTGGGAGTTGTCCTGAGACTTAGAAATGCCACTGAGTGAGTCCACCATCACAGACTTGGACACACCAGAGCCACAATCAGCAGCTTATAGGGCAGCACCTTGCAGATGGGCATCGGAGCAGGACCGAGGTGGCACCTTAAGTATCTTAGAAGTACTGCAGATAATTTGGAGATGATGCTTTCAAGTAGGCTGTAAATAGGGAATCCTAGCACCTTAATTAGTTCATTCAACAACTTGACACAGTTTCATGGTCTCACACACCTGGGGTCTTATGTGTATTTGGTTTACATCGCTCTCAGGCAGCATAAGTGAGAACTGTGCATGCTCGTTATCACCATGTCATTGCACCATGGGTCTTACAGTTCCTGGAGCACCCTGAAATGAACACCTCTCATTTATGCATCACTCGATGCCCTTCCATGTTAGCTTCTGCCTGTATGAATGCTTTTTCCCCTCAGCTGTGTGCTGGGGACACCAAATTGGTCCTTTACACTTTTGATTTGTGTTTTTATTCTAAACTGGCAAGTTAACTTTATCATTCTTCCTTTTTCTTGTTAAGAAAAATTTATAATTTTGGTCAATAAATATCACAGTGTAATCAGACTAAAAAATTGTTGTTTGGGTACTAATAAAATATCTTTAGATGAGGTATACTTTTTAAAAATAACTTAATATTCCATGGTTTATACATAGATGTTTCTCGGCAAGAATAAGTTACAGGTAGTAATATGATATTTTGACTTCAGTTGCTAGATTATTTTGTATTTGTCTTTCAACTTTGAAGAATATTTTTACTCTTTTGTAAATTTCCTAAAATTTTGTAAAATTCCTAGTGATAAAAGTATCTAAATTTGTGGGGTTGGAGAGATGGCTCAGGGGTTAAGCCTCTGCCTTGCAGGCAGAAGGTCCTGAGTTCGGATGCCAGATCCCATGTATAGACGCCAGACGGAAGCGGGGGCGGCCTGCGCTTCTGGTCCTGCTAGGGCGGAGCCTGTGAATCCCGGGGCAGAAGGAGGTGGAGGCATCCATGGTGGTTCCCGATTCGTCCGTGGTTCTACACACACACACACATGCACGCGCACATATATATACACACACGCACAATTGAATAAATAATAATAAAAAAAATTAAAAAAAATATTTTAAAAAAAAGTATCTAAATTTGTGCTTTTTCTCTGTCTTTTAGTATTTTCTGTAATTAACAAGCGTTAATTAAAACAACAGCAAATAAAAGCTGTGTCTGCTTGATGGGGATATATACTCAGAGTTGCTGTGCAGGCAGAGAGTCATACTAAGAGGGTCATAAGTGCAAAGCCTGCCTAGGATAGATGGGACAGTTGCAAAACAGTTAAAAGAGGGTTGAGGATGTGGCTTAGTGGCCTATCAGTACCCTCAGCTCTGTTCTTAATAACTCAAAAATGATAAAAATATTAATGTGGATCTTTGTGAAATAAAATCATAAATAAAATTAAATTCATCCTTTATAATCTTCCTGTGAAGAGGTATTAAATTATTATGGTAAAAGCAAGATTTCCTTTACATGTACACATATAGAAGGGAAAAACTGACATAAAATGTTAGACTTCTGTTTTAATTACATTGTATTCTGGTTTATTAAATATTTTTAATAAATATGATAATCTTCTATGGTCTCATAGCAGCTCATAAATTATGTACCATTATTTAGTCATTCAACTATCTTAATATATTTGAGAACTTTTCAGTGTTTCATAGTGCTACAGTGAACATCTTGGTGCACAAATCTGCCTGTTCTTTTCCAATTTCATTACAAGTTTCCAGAGGTCTTCTTCCTGGGATAAAATGTGTGAAAATGCTTAAGATTTTTATATTTTAGTGTAAACAAATACCAATGAATATCATCTAGTATTGTCGCTGACAAGTAGATACTCGCATGCTGACCTTTCCTCGATGATAGGAGTTTTATAATCTTTTTTTTTCTTTTTTTATTATTTATTCAATTGTTTGTGCGTGTGTGTATGTGTGTGTGTAGAACCACAGGCGAATTCGGGAACCACCATGGATGCCTCTTCCTCTTCCTTGTTTATTCTGCCCCGGAATTCACAGGCTCCGCCCTACCAAGACCAGAAACGCAGGCTGCCCCCGCTTCTGCCTGGCATCTATACGTGGGGTCTAGGATTCGAACTCGGGACCTTCTGCCTGCAAAGCAGAGGCTTAACCCCTGAGCCACCTCTCCAGCCCCCTCGATAGGAGTTTTCAATTCCGTGACTTCAGTGGTACAGTTGTTTCCATTTTTTCTTGCCTAGATTGGCTTCATTCCTTCTATATTCATTAAATATTTATTATCCTCTGCATGTCTTGTAGAGATTGAAGTCATCCCTTCAAATATTTACGTAATGTCTATTGAGCTCCTGCCCTCTACTGGGCCCTGTTCTCCTGACATGTGCTCACTAGAACGGGATAGATGTTCTCTTGAAAACCTTTGACTTTTGAGCCTATAGATATGATCATGCCCTAACCTTGTACAATATGAGCTGTATCTTTCTGGGTTTTTAATTAAAAAAAATGAGAGATGTTGGGATAATATACTTTTCTTTGCCAATAGACAACAATGCTTTCTTTTCTGTTTCTAGCATTCCTTCCTTTGCAGAAAGTAAGTGTGTATGCCAAGCAGTCTGGTGTGTGCTAAATTTCTGACTTATCCTCTCTCTTTCAATTATTGTGGGAACATTATTTAAAGTAGGAAGAATCTTATAAGCTATTTAAAATGTAAGAAAGAGCATTTCATGAGCTGTGAAATGTTTGTCTGACATGATGAAAAATGTATAACCTAATTTTAAATTTTGTTTTTGATGATGGGTTTTCTTGTTTAAAGAATGTTAACATGAATATGTAAGAAATGTTCTATATTCATGCACCAGGTTGTTTGTATTATTTTTTTAAATAAGTGATTATTGCCTTTCATTTATGATTAAAACATAGATTATTAGGGCTTTGCACTTCGGTTGGATTTTGTTCATCCTGAGAAGCATTTTTCCTGCTGAAATATTAAAGTGCCATCTGAAGTGTTTAACAGGCACAGATGACTCTTTCCAAGGCTGCTTTCTGGCTTACTTTGAGTCTACCTACCAAGGTGTATATGCTTCATTCTTGGTTGCTTCGAAAAATTGTAGATTAACTCATCTGTTCATGTATGTGTAAAGTAAATGCTTTACTGCAAATCTGCCTAGCCTATTTCTTTCATAAGTAAGAAACTTTGCCATTCTTTTGTGACCCACAACCTTCTTTTTTTCAGATCATTAAAAAGCCTAATTTATAGGCATGTACACTTTGTTATGCTTTTTAAAGACACTAGCAGCAGTAAAGTGTACTGTCCCATCAAGTGCTGTGAGAGTCAAATAATCTGTTAAGGAAAATATTATAATGGAGACTTAATTATTTTATAAAACAGGTAGTTAGTTCAATTGCTTCTTTTATTATCTGTAACTTTAAATATTGCAAATTTCAGATGAATTTTTCATGTCCAGTTAAACTTGCTATTGATATGTTACTAACTGGAAGTTGCACTTATGTATAAAACAGTTCATATACAGTTGAAAACTTTATTTTTACTGAATTGGGGGCAAATAAGTATGGGAGTGAAACAAAACTTCATTAACTACTGATTTGTATTTTTTTAATTATAGGAATAAGTTAGCATTATACAGTAATGTTCAAATACCATTTATCTGAAAGTGTGTGTAGGCTAAATTGTGGCTACTTTTATTGGGTTCTTTATATAGTATGTTCCTAGAACATGAGTATTCTCTTGGAATACTCAAGGTGACCCCTCCCCAAGGGTTGCATCTCATTTTTACATTCCAAGTACTAAATCATTTCCTTAAGACCTCATAATCAATAGGACTTGGAGGTAGAATCAGGAGTCTAATTCTAGTGATTTTATTAAATTCATATAATTTTAAATTTATTTTTGAGATAAACTGAAGTTTAATACTGCTATCTAAAATTATTTAAGAACTATATTTAAATGTTTTCATTCCTTTTCAAGAGTAGTTAGTTAAAAAAGGAGCAGGCTAAAATTTTGGAAAGAACTGAAGGAAAAGCAAAGAACTGGAGAAAGTCAGTAAATTGCTGGGAATTCAGGAAGAGGTAGAGGCCATCAAAGGAAAGAGAAGGAAAGGTAGCCAGGCAGAGATGAGGGAGACGAGTCGAAAATGTAGATGCATGGGCCAGGACAGATCCAGACACCTGAGGAATCTAAATCAACCTCCTCCTAGGCCTGCTGTCATGGTTAGGTACAGGTGTCAACTTGACTGTTGAGGGTTTGAGCTCTGGGCACAGTTGTAGAGAGTTGATGGTTGAGTTAAGCTCAGAGCATACCTGAAGGAGATTGTCTAGCTGCTGGGGAAGACCCAGCCCATAGTGGGTGGGATTAGGCCCTGGATAAATCACAGAGAGCTGGTTGAGAGAATTGGCATCCTTCTGTTCACTTGGCCAGACACGCTGGGCTGGCAAGTAAGGATGGTCCTTCTCTCAGCTATTATGTGGTGATGATGTGGCCAGTTCACTCGGCCCTGGTGTTGGTGAGTGCTCTCCCTTCAAGCTGGACTGAGAACTGTAACCAGACTGTCATAAGGAAATAAACCCCTTGTTCCCTTAAGCTGTTTGATGGTCATTTATCAGCAACCATGAAGACGGACTGCTACACCCGCCTCCCCTTGCTCATGTTCTTCGGCATCCTTATTGAAGTATCTGTCAACTGTGTTCCTCCTCCAAGACCCTTCTCCACTGTCCTTTGTGCAAAATGCTCTGTGACTCAGTTCATTTCATTCTTTTATGATGAACTATCACTCAGAGTTCAATGATTGATATTTCAAGTCGTATATATCTTTTCTATTTTTTCCTATTTTCTTACACAACACGTGCTACACACAATCAAATTTTGGTAAGTGATTTGTATGGTGGATTTAATTTTTTAGTTTATTAAATGAGTTTTAAAACTGTCCTTAGTCTTTTTTTTTAATAGAGAGACTAAAAATAAACAAGATAGGAAAAGAAAAAATAAGGAAAGGTCAAATATGCAATCATTATCAAATTTTCATTGGACACTAATGGAATTTTAAACTTTGAGAAAATGATTAGTTGTGAGTTTCAATGCCCTCATTGACAAAAGGTCATTTTTTCTAAAACTGTGGTAAACTTACATCACTGTGCTAGATTATTTCCATTAAAGCTATATATACTTCACATTATCTTAACGTGAACATTTTTGCTAGATTACTTAAATTTGAAAATGAGTATTTTCAGAGATATGGGAAAGTTTACATATAAAGGTAATTATTGCGGTATATATGAGGTTAATGAATGGTTAGCACTACTTGTAAATCAATAATTAATAAATCTAGATGAATACGTGGCAGTTTATTTCGTAGCTTATCTATCTCTTGTATCTAAAGTGTTTTCATGATAAGATAAAAGACAAATTTCATTGTTTCAGGTTTTGAGTGTTTTAGTCCATGAGTTAAACAGTTCTTATTTTCTTGGATATATTTGTAGAAAAGTGAAGCTTATTATAACTTTCCTAAAATGCTATCAGTTATGCAATTAAGACTTAAAATGTTGAGAAAAATAATTGATTGTAATTTTTCCTTGTGTTTTTGGCTGGCTCTTTCCCATTGCCTCTGCAATTATGGCATATAAAGAAAGTAATAGTTTGCACTCCTAAAAGTCATACTGTTACAGTGGTAACACTTGAGATAAGTGTTTAGCATGCTCTGTTTGTGAAGCCCTGCTCTCGAGGAAGTGCTCCTCTTGCTAGGTCAGGAACTCCATTGGTTTCAGTGTATGTCTTCACCTTTGCATGGCATATATGGTCAGTAAATATTGTTTCTTTTTTGACAGCCCTGATTTGCTCTCTTTTTACATGAATATATCAAATGAGAAGTAATTGTAATCTTTTGTAAGTTAACGTACAAAAAATGCCTCATAATAGAGTTTTCATACATGTAAATTACTTTATCTTGTCCATTTAATCCCCCCTCCACTGCCCTTCTCTATTCCTTATCCCTTTCCTCTTCCAAATTGCCCCCTGCTTCTGTGCCACATGTATGCTATTACCTTTTCTTTTTCCTTACTCTCCTCCCACATATCTCTTCTTCCCTGTTTTTACTTTCATGGTCTAAATATTCTCTCTCTCTCTCTCTCTCTCTCTCTCTCTCTCACACACACACACACACACACACACACAAATCCAGAGTCTGCATGTGAGAGAAAACAAGTTTTCTGGTGTACTCATAAAATAATACAGAGTATCCATAAAAAAGAGCATACTTTTAAAACAAAGTAAAAGCATTTTTTTTCTAAAAGTTTGAGGAATTGAATAAGCAAATAGAAAACTTTTACTGCATTCTATTTTTAAAGTTCTATAAGCATAATCTAGGAAAATGAATTAATTCCCTTTAGGATTTTGCTGTCCCAGTCCTCCACATACTCCTTGTAGGTTGTTGAATATGGCTGTTAACTATGGTACATGACTATGCCTCATGGTATAGTTTTCATACTGTGTTCTTGGAATTCACCTTGCCATCACCATAGCTTCTTGACCAACCTTTTTAAGGCCACAGAAGTCCTTTGTGAGTCCAATGTTCAGCTATTGGATTTCCCTTTATCACTGTTTCCTAGCATATGGTTCTGGTTCTGATGTCTCATATCCGTACATACACAAAATCCAAGCCTAGCAAGACCACATCAAACCAAACCAAAATAAAACAAAGCCCCACTTTGTTCCTGAATGATAGTTTGATTTTTATTTTTCAGGAAATTAATCTCTCCTTGGCTTTTCTTGTTACCTAGTGAGTAGAGGATGCTTCTCTTGAGTAATTATGAGGATCTTAGGTGATGCATAATGAGAACTTAGCTTGGCACACGTCAAGCTTTAGGAAATGTAGTTTTGTTTAGTATATCTTTAAACTCATTGTCTGCGAGCACGTCAAACCTGAACAGAGGGTGCACAATATCTAGAAACTGGATCTCTAAGTTTACAAGCTGAGTAATTTACATCTAGTCACAGCTATAAATTTAGTAACTCTCCATGCTGAAGCATGCCTTTATCTTTCCTCCAGTCAGGAACTTTTAACTCTGTGAGGCCATTTCCAAAGCAGTGGCTGTGACATCTGTCTCTCAGTTTTAGAATTTATAAGCTTATTATTTCTGCTTTCTGAAGGGGCTTCTATCTTCTCAAATTTGATCTCACAGGAAACTTTTTTTCAAAAGATTGGGCATAACTGGTCAGAGTTTATGAGAAGTAATAGCTTATGAGAAGTAGCACTATCTTTGCTTTCCTCTTGGTACCCTGAGTTTCTGGTTTTCAGGTTTAGCCTTTAGAGATGGTCCCTTGAGAGGCCCACATTGAAACTTCACTAGCATTTTTCTATGTGTTTGTGTTTATTCAGATGCTCTGAAGAGTACACGGCAGACATTCTTGATAGCAACACTTTTCCTGATGCAGCATTAAAAGGATCTATTTTCTTTTCAGCAGATCCACAAATTTAGCGTGGCTGTTTGAGTGCCAGGTTGAAGAGCTGATCCTTCTCTGCTTGTGTTGTGTGAATCACATTGAATATGACATCTTTTCCTTTGTTCTCACCACAGCCTTGACCTAAAGATCAATATTTGCTTTACAAACTGATCTCATTCTTTCCTAGTCCCAGGCTTCTTTTTGTGTACTAGTATTCTCACTGTCTGTCTTGTTTGTTCAAAGTTTACATTATTGTTCAAATCAAGACATTTCAGGTTGTATTCTTAAAATTCCCCCATGGTGTACAGTGATTTCATCAGAGTGCTGAGACAATTTATGGGCACATATATAGGCATGTGTGTGGAGGACTGAGGTTGATATTGGGAATCATCTACCATTATATTTCTATCTTATCTTTTTGAGACAGGGTTTCCAAAATGCAGAATTAATCAATAGGGCCTAATCTTATTAGCCAGCTTGTTTTGGAGAGTCTCAGTCTCTACCTTCTGAGGCTGGAATTACAGGTGGGTTGGCAGACCTACCTGGCATTTCACATGGAATTTGGGGATCTGAATTCTTGTCCTTATGCTTATGTGGCAAGAACTTAAACTGGCGAGCCATTCCCAGACAACTTAATTTTTTTTTTTTAAATCATAGATGGAGTTAAGTGTAGAGAAAAAAGGTCAACTTGACCAAAACCACAGAGAGGGTAAGAAGTATTGGTGATGTTAAAATGAGGCAGTCAGCCAGACTCCAGGGTTCTATGGATGCTGAGACTTGCTAGTACTTGACTTGTGAAATCTATTCTTTGGTGTGTGCTAGACCTTCAACCCCAAATCCCTCACTGATCTTCTATTTTTGGAAGTGGAACTAGTTTCCACTCAAATTTCATTTCTTTTCACAAGTCTTCTAAAGCAAAGTTGCACTTACTCCATGTGTTTCTGTACCCAATGCTTCAGTTTGGTCTTAATTTTTTCAGGCTCTGTTGATGTTGGACATTCTTCTGAGCCATCTTGCTTGCGCGCGCGCGCGCTCGCACACACACACACACACACACACACACACACACACACACACAAAGAAAGATTCACTTACAGGATTTTTAATGATTCTTTTCTTTTCTCTGAAATCTCTAGCCACTTGAACGTGAGTTCTTGTGTTCTTAATCCTTGTCTTACTCTTTCTTCCAAACTTACTTAAAGATGGATCCAGGACAGACTTGGTGCTAGACTGAGAATAAGAAGGGTATTTAGCTAACTGGCCATTTAAATTTTGTTAGTATGTTCTTGCTCTAGATAAGAGATTGTATTTCACTGATGCTTCCAGAGATTTTAGTGCCTTCTGTATTCTGTGTTAACATAATATCTTTAGAAAGCTGAGTGTTAGGAAAGCCCATTTTTAATTTATCAATGGCACCCTGAGTCTTAATATGCCTAAGCATACTTTACTTTTGAAGGCAGAATTAATCTTTTATCAGACTTACCATGGAAGCTGTTGGTTTCATTACTTTAGGAAAATGTTCTTGTGCTTGTTTTAGAATTAATGCTGTCCACATACTTCTATTTCCCAACATCTGTTCAGCATAAAGAAGATATGAAACTAGAGTCATCCATGCTAAAATGAATGCAAAAGAGATGGAAATCACTGCTGACTGGAATCTAACAAAAGGGCTTTTAACTCAATTTCATTTTGTTCAAGAAAAGTGAATCTGAAATTCAGCATGTGATAAGAGTGTTTATACTTTCTTTTACAAATTATACCTTTGTAAAACCGTGAATAAAATTTTCACACAATTACAGAAGAAAATTTTTACACATGGAAATTTCTTGGAGATGATTGAGGAAAAGTTTTATTCTGCCTTTCATTTAAACACAGTAAAGAAATTTCCAATGTTAATATTGTAAATCATCACAGCACGGGAGGCGTTAGGCTTTTAAATGTAGAAGGTCCCTTGGGGGCTTGTTAAAAATACAAATACTTAGGTTCCATCCCTATTAGCTCTGAGTTTTTAATAAATTCCTGAGAGGATTGAAGTATACATTTTGGTTCTCTAGAGAATCAAAGCCATTAGGAGATTATCTCTTTTTCTACTGAGGAATAATTATGGAGAATTGACTGACATGATTCAGAGACTGAAATGTTCCAATCTGTATTTGTCAATTTGGTGACCCAGAGAGCTGATATTATAGTGTTAATCCAAATCCAGCCTGAAGGCAGTGGGAGATGGGGAGACTGTATGGTCAGGAAAACAGTGTGAATGACTATGTGGAATTAAATATTGATGATCCTGCCCAAGTTTACGAATGTGATACAAATCACTGGACTGCACCTTTTGAAAGTGTGAATTTTATGGCTTGTGAGTGTGTGCAACAGGTATAAGATAGGAGAGACAAAGAATCTGAGAGGAGGCAAGAAGTGGAGATATTTTTGTTGGAATCAATATCTCTTAGATGTTTCTGTACAGAGGCACAGAAACGGGTGGTAGGTCCAAGTGCATGTGAGGTTAAGGAAGGCATTTTCCCCCCAAAAGCACAGACTACACTATGTGTGTTCACATACTGATTAAGCTGGAAGGGAAAGGAATAACGAGGTGAGGCAGAAGGGATCTGCAGGCCCCCATCATTAGTTTATGTAACATTGCCTTCATAATTTTCTTCATGCCTCTTCCCTAGGTGACAGACCAGTCAGTGAAAGCATTTGCTGAGCATTGTCCTGAACTTCAGTACGTTGGCTTCATGGGTTGTTCAGTGACTTCGAAAGGAGTCATTCATCTAACCAAGGTAGGTATCATGGTTCCTTCTTCATTGTGTTTCTAGGTGAGGCTGATGGGCCACAGCACTTCTTCTTCGTTTTTTTTTTTAATTGCTCTCTGAAATCTAAGAAAAGTGTTTAATGTGATTTTTGCTTTGCTTGAGAAAAGTGAATGTGAAATTAAGCATATGATTAGGTGTGGTAGACTTTTTATAAATTATACTTTTGGGAAACCATTAATATTTTCACATAATTACAGAAAGATGTTTTCTTTTTCTTCTTCTTTGTGGAGGTCAATTACTTTGTCAGTTGGGCAACCCACAGTTTAGAATTCAGTCCTTCCCTTTCTTGTGGTCCACCACTTCCTGAAGAGAAAGGGCCTGAGGGCAGGACTTTTCTGATGGGTTGGGACAGAGAATGATTTAAAACAGGAAAGTGCTCAACCAATGTTTTTTTTTTTTTTATTTACTTATATGTGTGGTGTGTGTGTGTGTTTGCATATGGCCAGGCATGTGTATATAAGTATGTACATGAGTGTACTTAGGTGTGTATGCCTTTGGAGATCTATAGGTGATACTGAAAATCACCCTTGATCACTCTTCCACTTTATTTTTGTGAGCTTGGGTCTGTAAACCCAGAGCATGCCATTAGGGTTAGCCTGGTTATTCAGTTTGTTCTAGAGCATTCCCAGACTCCAACTTCCAGGACTAGAATTAGACAAGCCACTACACCCTCCTGACATTTTTATGTGGGATCTAGAATCTGAACTCAAGTCCTTTTGCTTGTGACGCAAGGGATTTAATCACTGAGCCATCTCCCCAGCCCTGAAATCGTTATTTTTAAATGTTCAGCAGTATATGAATATGTAAAAGGTGGAAAGACTGTCAGAAAGGGAAAGTAAGAGATTGATTGATTCAGTCCAGCCCCCACCTCAGCAAATGGTATCCTCTGTGGGTGATTGTCTTCCAAACTGTTCTCATATGCCCTCACCTCCTCCTCTGTCCCCTCCTCGCCTTGGAACTAAGAAACTCAAAGACCCTCTGGAACTCCCAGAGAATTCAACATCTTCCTTACCAGTCCTCCCTCATGGTGCTGAGACCTAGAGGGGGCTTCTCTCAGTCTAAGGAGAATGCCTCTCTGCTGGTCCACCTAGAAAGATAATTTTTAAGCATGGAAATTGGATGGAATTTCATTCTGCCTTTCATTTAAAGTGGAGCTGGTTAGAATTACCCAATACTCATTTAATGTTTTCTGAAATAGAATAATGTTAACCTATTGCATTTTACAATTTTTTATGCATTGATTGAATTTCAACACCTGTGTCACTAGACCTATATTAATTTGGTTTAAAAAGTGAATGTGATCATTGTACATGATTGAGCTGAATATGTTAGGAAAATATACAAGTGAACGTTTGTCAAGAAATTTCCCTGATAGCTCAGCGTTCACCTATGTATAAGACATGTGAAATGTATCTCAGCAATGGTGAAAACACCTGTCCCTTTGCAATCTCTTACTGACAGGTCATCCTTTTCCTTCCCACAGTCTTAAGATAGCTAAGAACTAGTTCTTGTAACCATGTGATGGAAAAGCTGGTTAATATAAAAATTTACCATCTGGAAATTTGTTACTGTGTGGCTCTTAACCCTCCTGTGGTGTATTTGGAGGAGTGCAAGTCTTTGAACCTATTCATGTTGTTTTTGGAGAAGGAGTGTAAGTCTGGTCTTTTCAACTTACTAGTTGGGTAACTTTTCATCCAACCTTCCTTATCGTCTAACAAGATCAACATTGGTGCAGTAGCAGCTTGGGAGCCTAGGCTCCATTGTCAGCTTCAGTTTGCTTCTTGTTTCTGCCAGTGAGAAAATTATTTTTCAGCACATTAACTAAGGTAAAGTATGGCAGTTGCTTAGTAAGGGCTACTTACTGAATTACACTGCCTTATCTAAAATGCTAGAAAATAAGTGCAATATTGTTTTAGAAAGTCAAATCACTAATCTTATTTAGTGTGCTTAAAATAGAGCCTGTGCTCATACTTGCCTTTAATGGCTGATGGGCCATTACTTGCTGAGTATCAGAATCTAGAACTGGAGGAGAGGACGGGACTATAATCCTCAATTTTTGTTCCACCAAAATATCTTAGTGTAGCTAGGACAAAGTGTAACTACAGGATTTTATTCATTTCCTATAACCTTGACTTGAACGTCTTGGAAGATGAATGTTTTTCTCATCCTGTCAAATGTTCTATGTAGTTAGAATGGAAATGCTGTTGGAAGAACAACTCATGCATAAGTGCTATAGTGACCACATGTGGGATTTTTATGATCACTCAAATTGTACTCATTAATGACAAAATAAGACTTTTTCAATCATTTAGTATTGAGTATGTTGAGATTGCCAAAAAATTATGGTACACTGGTACTTAAAAAATAGATTTTTTTTGTGACAGAATAGCAGCTACAGCAAATGTCTGAGTTGGAATGCTGAAATTCTGGGAAGGTCCTTTTTTTCAAATTAATTTCTTTTTTTTATAGTTTCATACATGCATATAATGAATTTTAACTACTGTCACCCCATATTACTCTCTTATATACCATTCCTTCTCATATTTAAAATTTCTTCATAGCAAGTCTACCTCCTACTTGTAAGTCTGTTTGCATATGTGAGTGCATCCATGCATGTTCATGTGTGTCTCTGTTAAGTTTAATAGGAGTCATCTGTATTAGCCTGTGCATGGGCACATGCCAGAGCATAGACAACCTATCTGTGGCCATATCTCTGAAGAAAGTTTATACCATAAGACAGTCTTTTCATCCAAGCACTTACTGTGTTGAGAAAAAGTATGTAGCTTAGAATTCTGTGAATTAGCTTCAGTTTGAGTCTAATAGGTTCCATCTGCTGACAGCCCTAGCAACCAGTTTCTGTAATCTTCAGAACTTTTCAGGTGCAACATTTCTTACTTTATCTGTCCCAAATGAAAGCAAGGTGGCATTTGAACCATGCAAAGCTTTTTTATATATGTGTGTGGTTGTGTGTCCCTTGTGCAAGCTAAAGGATGATTTTGGATGTCTTCGTTATATTCCACTTTGTTTACTGAGAGGGTCTTTTACCAAACTTGGAGTTTGTCAGTTTGGCTAGTCTGCCTATCCAATTTGACCTGGGGATTCCCTGTTTCCCCACACCCTGTAGTGGGATCACAGATGGACTGCCATACCAATCTAACCTTTATGTGGTTTCTGGGGTTCTCATACTTGCAAGACAACCACTTTATCTACTTAGTCAATTCCATAGCTCCTTCCTAAGCCTGGCCAGCCATGTAAGTGAAAGTCTAGAAAGTGCCAAGACTGAATGAATGCAGATTGAGAAAACAGTATGGCTCACTAGACTCTGAAAACCTACTGTTTTGTGAGCACTTAGAGGTTTCCATCCAGTGTTAGCAACTTAGTGTGGCAGAATTATCTCTCTTCTAACACAGGCGAATGCTGTCATTGTGCTCTATCTACTTGTAAATATAAAATCTCTGTCTTGCTTCTTTTAAAAATAGATTCAGCCAGTGGAAATGTACAATTAATCTTTACTACCTACAGTATTGTAAATAAATATCATTTGCCACTAAAGGAGCTAGGAGGAGGATGTGAAATCCAGATGAAATGATTTTCCCTGGCTTAAATTCAGACACTTTGAATACCGAAAAGGAAAATTGCCACAATGATTTAAATTAAGTCAAATATATAATGGTATATAATGTCACATGTATCATGGGTATATAATGACATAAAACTGGATTTCTTTGAAGACAAGAAATTTTATCAGGGAGTAGATTTATTCTGTTGTCTGAAACATTTTCCCAAACATCAAGTACACTAAACAATGGTTTTCAACACAGTGTATCTGGCAAGCACTTTACCCCTGAGATAGATACAAACAAGTTGAGCCCCATTGGTGAAATCTCAGAATTCTGCTCGGAGGAGTGTCCAGGTGGCAGCAGTTGGGGTAACTTGGGAAAGACCCAGTAAGCCATTTTAGGTGACCAGACAGAACAGAAAGCCCAGGAATTCAAAGAGAGAGTTGTTGATTTCAGAAGACAGAACACATTGTGGAGAGAGCTATATGAAGAAGCCCAGAGACTGTGGGTGACTCTGTGACAATCTGATCCTGATAATCCTTCTAGTAGAGACGATTCAAAAAAGTGAATGAAGACGCAAGCATAGTGTGTCAGATTCCTGTTAAACACTACTAAAACACTATGTAGGTAAAATTAAGTATCTGCACAAGAAAAGAACAATCTTAAGTCTGTGACCTTAGTCAACCTATAAAATGGGGGAAGGGGGGGAAATGGTAAATTGGAATCCCAGGCCAACAGCAGAAAATAGGAAGTCGTAAAGATGCAAGTGGAAATCACTCTGAGGACAACACAGAGGACAATGCAGTATGAGGAAAATCAGATTCTTTAACATACAGATACAGTGTAGTTAGACATAGTAGAAAGGAGAGAAGAGGCTCACTTGCCCCTCAGGAATTTCATGTCTGTGAGTTCTTCTGGCTTTCTGGTCCCTCATGGATTCCATGTCTGGAGTCCATGAATTCTTGTCAGCTCCCTTGCCCTTCATAGACTCCATGTCTATGAGTTCCGTCCTTTCCTCTAATAAAATCTGCCTTAATCCTCTTACACTTTCCTGCTTCAATCCCTGTACAAAAGAAAGCATATTTTGGCACAGACTGTCAGGTGGCTCTTTTGCCCCACGTGGAACCCATGTCTGTGAGTTCTGTTCTTTCTTTCCTGTAATAATCTTTGCCTTAACCTGTTAAAAAAAAAAGAAACAAAAGAAAAGGAGAGAAGATATAATTGTCAATCTCACCCGTTGGACCTTGGAGAGCTAATATACCTAAAAATGGTACAGTCATTAGATGGATAACAATGGGGACTATTACGAACAGGTTTATCCATGTAGATTCAACATTCTGGATGAAATAACAACTTCATCTGAAAGACACAAGACTGAAACTTATTCAAGAAGGCCTTGACAGCTGAGGGCAGTGACAGGTATTTGACAGGGGAATCACTGAAACCAACGGATTCAGGTCTGGACAACATAAGGAGACCTTCCTCTCTAAACAGAAAAGAATAGCAGGGGAGGGAGGGTTCATAAACGGCTGAAATTCCACTGACTATCTTAAATAAGTTGCATTTATACCTTAAAACCTTTTAGCAATAACAGTCCAGGTCCAGATGGCTTCCGTGATGCATTCTTTTAATTTTTTAAGGAGGAAATAACACTAAAGTCCTATGTTAGTTTCATCTTCTTATTGCTTAAAGGAACAAATGTTTTATTCTCACTGATGTTCATTCCTTGAAAGGAGAGCTCACGCCATCAGTAGCTGGGAGAGCTGGCCACACATTGTGTACAGAAAAAGCAGAGAAAAGGACATGTTCTCTAACTTTCCAAATTGCCTGTGTGCTTATATGCCAAAGTACTGAAGCAGCTTTCTCCCGTTTACCAACCTGCCCAGGCAATGGTCCCACCCACAAAGCTGGTCCTCCCATGTCAATTTGGTAATCTCACAGACTTGCTCAGGGTGTTCCTTAAGTAAACAGTTTTTTTTAAACATTTTTTATTATTATTTCTGGTCATACAAACTTAGTAGGTACACCAGTTCCCTCCCTCTCTCCTCTTCCCCCTGACCCCCCTGCTCCCCCTCCCCTCACCCCTCCCTCCCCATCCCCCAATGCCCCCCCCCAATCCCCGGAGAATCCTTTAATATGCCTGCCAGTCTCTCCTCTGGGCTCTCCTCTCCAATGACGTACAAAGACCCAGTGGCATTCCCCTGAATCCTATCCTGTGTTCCCCTTAAGCATAAGAACACTACTGTGGCTGTCAATCCCTTGCCTCCAAGGATCTTGGTACCTTTAGCAGATGCTAGACTTTGTGGGGTCACTAGTGTGTTGGACATTGCGCAGGGCATGCAAAGTCCAGTTATGATTGCTTCGGCCCTAACTTGTGTGGAATATCTTGCATATCATTGCTCCTCCCATCCTTGTGCTCTTACAATCTTACCGCCCCCTCTTTTGCAAATGTCCCTGAGCTTCAGGATGGGGAGAGATTAGGCTGGCCTAGTTCTAGGTGGTTGATATAGAGTCTCTGAAGTTCTGGATTGTGGTTTGTTGATTTTCTTTTGTAGTAAACAGTTTTTTACAGATGTGAAGAATTATTAAGTTGGCGTCTATAACTGTCACAGTTCTTAGGAGTGTGGACATCATTACTTGTAGGAGTGTGGACATCATTACCTGTAATAAAATTTGATAAAAACATTATGAAAGAAGAAAATTATGTATCACTGTATAGCAGAAATATATGTGTAAAAATTCTTATTAGAAGTTTGAAAAAAAATCACATATTACAATATCTTAAAATCAGAATGTGTCATAAGATCATGTGATTTATCTTGGAAATGCTAAATTTTTTGTGAACTCAAGCTATACAATTAACTCACAAAAATCAATTGTATCTGCATTACAAAAAATAAGAGTAAAAAGAAAACCTATGGGATAAGAAAATATTTAAAATTATACATTTGATAATGATTAATATAAAATATATAAGAAACTCAAAGATAAGAAATAGCCTGATTTTTAAGATTGGGCAAAGCACTTTTATTGACTTTTTTATAAGACACTAGAATAAATAACAGGCATAGTGTTCACCAATTAATTATTATTTGGAAAATTCATATTGAAATCACAATGAGATATTACTTCACACCTGACAGAAAGGTCATAGAAAAGAAGAGATACCAGGTGTTGATGGCTATGAAGAGAAATGAACCTTTTCCCTGTAGCTAGGAATGTAAATTAGCATGGCTGTTATTGAAAATAATGTGAAGTTTGTCAAAGAGAAGATAGAATTACCATGTGGTCACTAAACTAAGAAATGGCTATATACACAAAATGTCTGAATCAGTGTGTCCAGAGATCTTGTTTCTCTCATTTAGACTATTCATATAGCCAAGAAATAAAAAATATTAAATGTCCAATAAATTAAGAGATGAACATAACATCACATATGTACTGGAATTCTATTCGGCCCTAAGAAAAGGAAATCTTACAATTTGTGACAACATGGGTGAAACCAGATGATGTTAAATGAAGTTGGCCCAACATAGAAATACAAATACCATATGACTTCATGCATATGTTAAATCTACAAAAGTTGAATGAATGCAAGAAAGCATAGGTTGTGGATACCAGAGTCTAGAAGTATTGGGCAGATGCTTGCCATAGGATACAAAAACTGAAATGAATTATCTTAGAAAAGACTTAAGACAAAACAATTTGATGTACTCTTACTGAAGCATGGTGACACAAATATTGTTTTTAGACAAAACTTGAATGTGAACTGGTTATCATATTAAAATATTATTAATTTTAATGCTAGCAACATGTTTGCTATATTATTATAAAACTTCTAATAGTAAGAGAAGCATACTTGGGTATGTACTGATGAAGTAATACAACTTAAGGATTAAAAAGGAAAAGTGGAAGGACAAATATGGTACGGTACTGATAAATGGAGCTGGGTTGTGGGACATTGGGTTTCATTTTGAGTTTTAAGTGTTCAGAAGTTAAAACTGCTAATGTTAACTTAGTGTGATAAAATTGTTCCATTCACTATTACCTTTTAAAAAGATAATTACATCGAAGTGTACAGAATGATCAAGTATGCGTGAACAATATAAATTTACAAAGTCTAAAATGTCAAAAATGGCAGGTTTTTTAATCTATATTGCATCCTTAAAAATTCCTCAAAAATTAATGTTATGGATATGACGTGAATTGATTCAAATCATATCATTTCACAAATAATTTCAGTCATTAAGTTGATTTTATTTTAAAATGATTATTAAGGCAATCAGTGGAGAATTCTTCAGTAATGGTTCATTTTCATTTAATGGTGTTTAAAGTGGCAAGCATTTATGAGTAATAAATGCCATATATATATTTATATGTTGGAGGGTTAAGGCAAGATTTATTAGGTGAGAACATGAAAGAAATTCACAGACAAGAAGTCCTTGAGGGGCAAAGGAGTCCAATAATTAAGATATTGTTTCAGTAAATTTGCAAATTCTTGAGAAATGTTAAGTATAGGTTTGGTAGTTTTGTTTTAAAGAACAGAATTCTTCTAAAAGGATAACCATACACTTGAGCAGAATGCCCAAACTTTCGATATTTTCTTGGATGCATTCACATTTAAATAACTTTGAAAAGAAACAATAGTTATTTTTAAAAGTGCTTATGGTTGAAAATATGAATGTTTTTTTAAAGTAAAACAAAATTGATTTTTTCAGTCGATTAAACATAAGTAACGGAAAAATGATTATTCATGCAGCTAACTCAATTCTTGTTTTCCTTTTCTTGTTTATTCATAGATTGGAAATTTTGAAAGACAGCAGTCCATTTCCAAACAACTGGTCAGTTTGAGTGTTGTGTTCCAGGAAGCACATATTCTTTTGCTACTTACAGGGTGATGCTGCTGTTCAGTCACAAATGATCACCCTGTTTGTTTCTGCTCAATAACAGATGCCTAAGTAATATTCTGAGACATGGGAAATGAACTCTTAAATTCACTCATCTCTGCAGCCTGACTTAGTGAATGTGACCCTGTGTGAGCACTGAGAAAGGAAGTGGGGGGTCTGCTGGATGACATGTACTCAGCTCTATTTAGACTTTAAACCAGATACTTAGAGTAATAATATTGAGGATGATTTTCTGGACCTCATAAAATTCTGTCAGTGTTTTTTTTTTTTTTTTTCTTAAAAGTTTACAAAGGCAGTAAACTCTTAATAACACTGTCCACAAAAGTAAAGGTACAACTGCTGCGTGGGGGTGCTGGCCACATCTTATTTCTGGCCTTGCTTTCTTCATTTGTAAGCTGAGAATGATTCACTTACCTTCAGAGAAGTTACGTGAGGAGGCAATGTCTAAAGAAGTGGGCTTTCGAATAAAATGAATGGTTTTCCTTTTGATCTGCAGAAGTTTCTGGTAACTCCAGTTCCAGTCTTGTCATTATTGCATTTAATTGCAATAATCTTACCTAAAAACTTTATGACTCATTTTTCCGCTTCAGTTGTACTGCTGAACATTGAAATTAATTCATGTGTTTATTCTTCATGTTATTTTTTTCTTGCTCACCCCTTAAGGTTATTTAATAATTTAACATATTGAATAGCTGAAATAATATTTTCAAAATAATTTTTAAAATTCCTAATATAAATACATTCAGCTTATTATTATTTATCAAGTTAGTGATTGCTTTTTCTAAATATGTTAATATTGTAGACAGTCTAAATAAGCTTTAACATAATGTATCACAGTTATTTTTTTCACTCTGTTAAGTCAAGGATATCTGCTCCATGAGGCTCTTTTCATATTTTATGACTCTTATACACACTCTAGTTGTAATATATATTGTGCTACATTTTCATTTCAGCAACAGAAATAGCAAGATGCATCAATATGACACAAGAAAAATAAATGTATTCATCTTTCAAATGACTTAGCAGTGAAAGTCCTAACAGATAAAATGAATGTTTCTTCCTGGCATTTATCCTTTGATAAAATGTTTGCTTCAGGCTTTAATATAAACATATAAATACAAACGGGAAGCACTCAGTGCTTTTTGAAAGGACCTTCCCTGTTAACTCTTGGCTTTATACTTTAAATATTATTTTAGTATGCTTACATTATCTTCCACTTACACCTTGAGTTTTATTATGTGTTTGTGAATAGTGGGTTTTGTTGCAACATTTCTGTAAAGAAAAATTTCAGCTTCATTATCTGATCTGAAACACAGGAGGTCAGCCTTTATCCAGAAAAGATACTTCAAGATGGTACTTTCAATCATTTTTTATTCTTTTAAATTAATTCACACTGTTTTGTGATAAAAAATTTATTTGAAGATTTTTTTGACTCTACCTCACTTCTCTAGTGGTTTATAAACAGTAGTAGTAAAAACTCACTAAGTTCCATTTCTACATCAGTAAAACAAACTGTCTGAGTTAGAGAAATCAGATCTGAGGTTCAATGAAAATAAATGAATAATGATTAGTTAGTGTAGAAATATATTACAGAAGAAAATGCCAGGACCTCTCATTTAGTATTTTTAAATTTTTTAAGTGGTGTGTGTGTGTGCGCGCGTGCGTGTGTGTTGTGTGTGTATCAGAAGGTACTGTGTGTCCCTGTGGAGGGGCAAGGGTGAGTTTGGGATTACTCCTGGATTATTTCTGCCTCTTTTTTGTTTCGTTCTGGAATTTCCCAGGCTCTGCCCACTAGGGCTGGAAATGCAGGCCACTGTTGTTTCCCTCCAGTGGTTTTTTATGTGGGACCTGGAATCTGAACTTAGGTCCTCTTGCTTTTGAGGAAGAGTCCTAACCTCAGTCTCTCCAGCCCCCATTTAGTATTTTAACGTAATGATTTATGGAGGATTACAGAATTAAATGGTATCTAATTTGGAACATTATTGATTAAAAATATGGACAATTAAATTCACTTCATAGTTTTGATCTTTGAACATATCAGTGTTCTATTTGTCATTAACTTAATGATCTTCATTTAAACTACTTTTGTTGTACCCAGTCAGGTCTTGTCAGGACAGGGAGCATGTGTACATACAACCCTTGCATCTGTATATACATTCCAACACAGTACATACACAGTGCCATAGAGAATCTAAAGAATAATACGTCTACTTAAATTGTTATATTATGTGGTGTTTGCAATAATGCTCTAGAATGTATAAAATTTTAAAGGATGAGGCCAGCAAGGTGTCTCAGCGGATAAAGCACCTATTTGTTCACAAACATGACTTGTGTTCTGTCTCCACAATCGGTGTAGTACAAGAGAACTGACTTCTGAAAGTTGTCCTCTGACCCCCCCCAATCCCCGTGTGTGATGCTTATCTTATGTTTTCTCCCCTTCATGTGAATTAGAGTATGTATTTAAATTATTATTTCATATTTAATATACTATTTAATATGATTTAAAAAGTACCTAAAGTACTAATAAAAATATTCTAAATGTATTCTTGGATACTAAAAAGAAGAAAAATTATATTGTATCATATTTGTTTTTATGTTCTTTCAAAAGAGGGAATGTATAATTGCAGAAAATATTTTTAGGATGTTCTGAGACTTTGGGATAGCATGTACTGAGAATTGAGGCACGCTCAGGTCATTACTCATGACTTTCACTGATAAGCTTTGTGAGAAGGGTTTGGTTCTGCATTCTCCCCTCTCCACACACTGGCCCAGGAAGAGTGCACCAGAGCACATCATCTAAGGCAGCTGAGATCCTTGTGTATTTCCTTCTCAGTCCATAGGAACCACAGACATTTCCACAAAAACTTTAGGAATATAGCTGCTTCCCCTCTCACAGACTCCATGGACGCTTCTTCATTTGCTTGTGCATTGGTGGGTGAGCATCAGTCAGCAGCATTTTCCCCGAAGGAGTGGCTTCCATTCAATGTGATAGCCCCTGAAGGGATCACTTGACTCCTGCGTTTGGTCAGAGGTGCTTTTATTATTATTATTTTTAATTATAAAATTGTCTACTGATCTTGGTTCTTTCACAATAAAATAAGTACTCGTTTGCCTGAGGAAACTGCTTAAGGTCTAACTTTTACAGCTTTCATCTGGCTTAAAGAAGAAAGCAAACTTGGTCAGCACCATATGTTTCTAGGCAAGGCATGAATAAGAATTCTCTTGCCATTGCTGCTGGTTCCGGGTTATTCCAAAGAATTCCCTTTAGATAGACTACTTTTTTCCTTGTTGTCAGTCCACATTCTTCCTTGTCTTTTCTTTATGCCAGGTCTAGGTATGTTTGTCCTTAGAATCTTTCTCTTAGCAAGCATGTTGTTTGCGTGCTTATGCATTGTAAGGGCTTCCGTCTGGAGTCTGTGCTTATAGGAGGAAGGGCAGCTAAAGAAAATGAGAAATTATGGCATGCCTCCACCTTCCATTATGTCATAGGAGCATTGGCAGTACCAGTTTTTCTTCTTTGTGGTTCCTGCCTAAGGAGGATCTTTTGCAAGTAGCTTGGTTGGGTGACCATGTAGTCGGTGGGTTCCATTAACCCTGTTTCCACTCAGTATGTTTTGACTACACAAGAAATATCATCGTCATTTTCTTCCTAGTGATTAAAAAACATTGAGATTTAGTGATTACTTTCATATTTGCAGTAGATGACTGTGGAAGCTTGACCTGTGCAGGAACTCTAACCTTTGTCTTCGCCCTCCTACAAGGATCATATCAGGCATCCTCACAAAAGACAGGGTGGATAGAATACAAAGACTGCTGTTACCTTAAGCTGAAGCACCTCTTGATGCAGTGACTGTAGGTTGATATTGAGGTAGAGAAGTGATGGAGGGGAGAAGAAATGGAAACGTGTTGTGGAAATATGTAAAAATTTCAAAGAAAAAATAATCAAGGAAGAAAAAAAATGCTAAAGAAAAATTGTTCCCAGTAAAGTTGAAATCTACAGAGATCTTTAAAAAAAAAAAAGTGAAGGACAGGATCTATACCAATGAATTAAGTCAGAATTGCTAAGGAGAAATCCTGATATTCTTAGTGTTTTTAAAGTTTCCACATGATGCTACTACTGTATAATCAAGGTTTGGGTCAAGAGACATCGTAACAGTGTAAGCAGTGTTCATGAGTGAATGAAGAGAATATGGTGATTACTGAATCAGAGAACCAGATTTAGAGCAGCTGAGGTGTTAAGACTAGATTTCACATGTTTGTTGTGAGAATTGATCCTCTCAGCAGCACCAGGGATAGAAGTAGAAAAAGAGAGGAGTTGGGGAAGAAGGTAAAAGAGACAAATGTGTAGGAGGAAGAGAAAGGTCTATGCCTTTGCCCTTGGACAGCTTTTGTCAATCGCTAATTCCCATTTGAAAGGCATAGATGTGTTGCAAAATTCCTACATAATAATTTGACCTAAGGCAAGTTTAGTTTCAGGGCATTTTTTTTTTTTCAGAAATCAAGACTTTGTAGAGAATGAGATTTGAATCAGGAAATATAAATGAGTGTGAGAGAAAAGACATTTCTAGTTTATCAGAGTAAAGCGAGTGAAGTGAGAACATTAAAGAAAGGATCCCAGTTCACTGGTGTCACAACTCATCTTCTGTGAGCCCTTTCTGTCCTTATTAGAAGGCTGTCCCATATTGTCAGGCTGCCTTCCTCTGGCCCCCTATTTTCCTAGGTCTTTAAGCTCTTCCCTGTTCTTCATATTAAAACAAACAAGTAAATACCCACAGCATTTTAAAAAGGGGGAAAGGAAGAGAAGGATGAAGAAGGGAAATGGAGGGGAAGACAGGGAGCGGTTCATGCACAACAGTGGTGCACTCCTGGAAGTCAGAGAACAACTTTCCAAAGTTGGTTCTCTCCATCAGCTCCAGGGATTGAATTTAGGGGGCCAGTTTTGCATGCATTTGTCTTACCTACTGAGCCCTGTTGATGGCACCTGATTTCCATCTTAATAGCTTGCTGGGAGTCTGGCAGATTGTGTGGTATTGCTCTTCAGCACCACTAACTCTGCCTTTGGCAAGGCAGCTTTCCTTAACTTTTATCCCCCTGATTGCTTAGCAACCTGCTTCTAATAAATCCAGCTTTTTCAAGGCTATTAGAGGCAATTAAGTATTAGTTGTCATTTACATATATTTATTTATACAGAAGTTTTATTCTTTTAATATCACCTCTAACTTACCATGCACAAAGTATTAGGATGTCCATTTTGGCTTGTCATACTTCTGTGATTCCCTTCCTGCCTTTTTGCCTTCTGACTCCTCAACATCCTGACCTCATTCCATTCCTATTCCCTCCTTCCTTTGCATTTTTTAAGGTCTTCAGAAAATTTTGATGCCATCTGAGGTGATTCTGTGATGTTCAAAATCTGTTTCTTAGGTGTCATAGTTAGGCACAGGAGTCAATTTAACAGTTGAGTTTGAGCTTTGGGCCCAGAGCAAACCTGCAGGAGATTGTCTAGCTGATGGGAAGGCTCAGCCCATTTTGGGTGGGATTAGGCCCTGGAATAAAATAGAGCTGGTTGAGAGAGTTGGCATCCTTTTGTATATTTGACCAGACATGCTGGTTTGGCAAGTAAGGATCATCCCTCTTTCAACCATTCTGTAGAGATGGTGTGGCCAGGTCGGCCCTGGTGTTGGTGTGAGCTCTCCAGTCAAGCTGGACTACCAACTGTAACTAGACTGTTGTAAGAGAATAAGTCCCTTGTTCCCTGAAGCCATTTATCAGCAACCATGTAGGCTAACTGCAACACTAGGTAATTAAGTATCTCATTTTATATTTTAGTACAGATGTGACTGTACCGTTTATTGACTAGTTTTAGTTTTTCACATTCCTGGTCACAAGTTATATATTTTCTCCATCCAAAGCAATATTAAGCTAAAAGGCGATCACCTACATTCTGTATTCTGGCATAGACTTCATTAAAATATCTTCCTGCATGTTTGAAAGTTGGTGTATTATCCAGGGTTCTCTAGAGATGCAGAATTCACAGAATGATAAAAGAGATTTATTGAGTTGGCTTACAAATATGGCCAAGGTAGAAACAATAGCTGGCAGTAGCGAAGGTCTGAGGTAGTCCAACGATGGCTGCTAGTAGTTAGCTGTTCAGTTTGGTAGTCAAGTGGGTGATGGCTGAAGGCTGGATAATTCCTAGGGTCTTCAGTCTAGCCGACGACTTGGAGGGTTGGAAGGCTAGAGGGTCAAAGAAACCAGGTGGCCGGAAGGAAGGGTGATTCTTAGCACAGCTGCAAGAAGGCATCTGTTCTCTTTGGTGGCTCATTTTTATATGATGGGAGGATCCTATGAAAGCTTTGGAGATTCTGATAGGATCTAGGCTGGGTATAATCTCATCAAGTGGTCTCAGTTGATCCTTTCCAGAGGTGGTCTCAGCCCATCTTAGTTAATACCAGGTGTGTCAACTTGATATCCAGGCTTAACTATCACAGTTCGGGAGAGTCATTCAGAAGATGCAGCTATAAGACTTTGTTCAAGTCCTTTGTCATTTGTAGAACTTAAGACTGCCAGTGAACTATAAGGAAAGTATGTTTAATTAAGATGTCAGTTTCCTAAATGTAATTATCTGCTTCAGACTGTGAAAGATTATTTTAGGTAGTGCTTTATGAAACACTGGAGGGCACTCTGATGATATTCCCATAGCAAGGGATAAATGCGATGAATTAGACAAGAGCTGTTTGTGGAGTTCTGAGTGAAAATCCTGCATCCTATAGAGGGGCTAGGTCTTCATCTTGAAATGATGTTGTTTAGGAAATCAGTTTCCTATCCTGCATCTGGTATATGCCCATGTAGGCTAGTCAAAATGGTCCTTAGGAAGGCCATGTGAACATATTCAGTGGCTGTCAGCTCTTTGAAGATGAGCCACTCTGTAAGTGCTGTCCCTTAGAGCCCTGGAATGTGAGACAAGGTAGACCTCTTGTGTGCACGCCTGCTCTTTTAGAGGACTAAGAAATGTTGTACCATGGATTGAAAAAATCTGACAGCAATAGTCACAAGTGGCTCAGTGTTGTTATCTGGCCTACTTTGCACAGAGTGGACCTACATGAGGATTTCTCAAAGTTCCAAGAGTCAACAAAAGTTAGAATTTTATATCACAAGCAGATAGTTACTAGCATTGCTGTTTCTTGATGTAAACTACTTCTAGAAGGTATGTTTGGATTTTAAGAAGCTTGTGAAATAGTTCATATTTGCTAACTCTCTCTATTATAAATGTACCTTTAATAAATTATTTTGCTCTCTTCTTAATATGAGGCACTGAACCGGCACTAACCACACTAAATTTTCTTTTCTTTTGCAACAGTTTTATTGTGTGTAGTCACTGTCTTCTGATTGATGACCTGCTTTTTCATTATTTTGATAAAGCATATTTGAAATTATTATTGTTTTCAGCATCTTACAGAACATATTTCAGTAGTGTTAAGTACATTCTTTCTGTTGTCACGGTCTGTTTTATGTAAGTAAAGCTAAACTTTATAGTAGATGCCAAAATATGCTCATATAGGAGATATTTATATGCCTGGATGAAATTTTTGTGAATTTGAACTTAAAATAAGTAGATGTTCCATATGTATGCAAGTCCACATGTTCAAATGTGCATGTAGTTGCACACAGGAAAATTAGTCCTTCACATTCATAGGTTTACTAGTCTTCACCAAAGTATTTCTAAGCAAGTCTCTGGGTTCATTTTATACTTTATTTCTGATTTTTCTGTGTTACTAACATGGGACTCCTATCAGGACAGGTGCCCAGCAAACCACTCAGCATATCCAGTTTAGAGAAGGTGTTGGGTTCCTTATATGTTACCAGAAGAGTATTTCCTCAATTGTGGTATAAAACAAACAAACAAGCAAACAACAACCCCCCCCAAAAAAAGGGGGGGGAATGACCCTTGAATGTGGAGATCAGTAAAGCCCTGTGTGGAAAGTTAACTGTAAAAATTATGTAGTGTTTTTTTTTTTTTTGAAAAAAAAGATTTTTAAGACAGAAAATAGAGGTGTCAGCAATATTATAGAGGAAGGTATTATTATGAGGAAAATAAAACTCCACAGAGGAGAATGCAATGGGGAAATAGTGAATGTCACTTGTGTCCTGACACAGACAAGCTCATCCTTGCTCAATCAGAAACAGTGAAATAGTGTAGACATTTCTCTTACTCCAGTGCATAAAAGCCTTAAGAGACTAAGTACAAAAGATAGTTTAGGTTTGGTATTAAAATACATATGGAGTCATGCATCTATTGACACGATAACATTGAGGAATAGTTAGGCACTATGCAAGCATTTTCATAAGTTTCCATTAAATCCATTTTCCAATGAATAAAGTTAGTATGAGAGTTTTAATGAAACTTCCTTTTCTTTCTGACTCTCTCATCTTTATCTCTTAATGTAGAGCCAATAAGAATAGATATACCAAAATTGTTGTCTAGGACTTATTTTCAGCACTCAGAAGCTGAGACGAGAAGACTGAATTGACTGGTCATCTCAGTGAGTTCTCTTTGAGCATGTGTACTGTAAGGGCTGTGAACCTGTGCTTCCAGTGGTTAAGAATATTCTTGTGCTAATCAATGCCTGACTTCTCTTCTAAGATAATTTCCCTGCAACTTAAATGTGCCTATCTTCTATCTGTGTAATAAATTACAGAAATTTATCATCCTAAAAAATGTGAGCCACCACACTATTGCCTTGGGTCTAAAGTACTGAAACAACCCAAGTAAGTCTCCTATCTTAATTTTATAAGACTTTCAAGTCTCAACTAGAGCTACACTTGTGTATAGGGTTCAGGTTTTTTTTTTTTTAAAGATCATGTAATGGTTACAAGTCAGCTCTCTGTGGATACAGGACTGAGAGTCTGATTTTCCTACTGGCTATTATGCAGGGGTTGGACTTAGCTCCTAAAGGACTTCCATAGCTCTCTGACAACATGGTCACCAACATTGTTAAGGCCAACAGGAGGCTTTCTCTGATGTCAAGATCCTTAGTAAGAGCTTGGCTAAGCAGTTCCGACCTGCCTGAGCATACGCTCCATTTTGATTCATTCAGTGTCAGCTGGCTAGGAACTATAATTGCAGCCATTAAATCTTTTCACTCTTGCTTTACATGGAAAATCCTATCCTGTTTACTGTTCAGCCCACACTTAAGAGAAAGGGACTTTATTAGGAAATGGGATCATTGGAGTTAGAAATGGGCTTGTTATACCTCTTTATCTTCTTAGTGTGTTTCCAAGAGTCAAAAGATGGGGCAGGGTCTTCTTTGTGGTTCATAATGTCATATAAATAGTTATTCTGCCACCTTTCTTGAAAAATAGTTGGCAATCTACTTGACACACAGAGACTTTAAGCCTTGTGTTGTTTGATATTGCCATTCTTTCCCATTGTATTGCCGTATCTCTCTACATTTTTTATGAAAGTTGTTGCCAATAGATCACAGCCATCAACTTCTCTCCAGACTCATTATTGTGATTACTTAAATTTCCATGTCACTACATGGAGAGAATTTTGACTGTTGGGAAGACACAAACACAATAGGGACATGTGTATGAGCACTTTGATTCTTTAAACAAATTTTGCATGAATATATATGTTGTAGAAGTTTATTTTGTTATTTATATTGTATTTAACATTAGGTTTTTTTTTTCAGTTCTTTCAGTTGTTTAATTAATTGCTTTGTTTAATACCCAGCAGTATTAGCTTCCAAGAAAGGTAAGGATCAAAGATCAAGAGCTTAGATTTTAGAGATGAAGCAGTTCCTTTTTGGATTCAGAGATGGTGTTGATAATCATGTGTGGAGATAGGGAGATTCTTAAGAAAGTGATATTTCAAGACTCAGTGCTACTCTGACTGGTCACATGTCTTTTTTTTTTTTTTTAACAAGAGTGAATCTTTTCTTTTATACTATGCCTTGGATTCTAGATGACAGTCATGTTAGGAAAACTTATCTCCTTGGTGATTTGAGAAGCAACTATGTCAAAGATCATTTCTTTGCTGTTCTTGCCTTTGTTCCTGATTGTTAGTTTTCCTGAGTTGGTGCTATCTTGGATGTGACTCAGATGGACCTGATAGACCTAATGTAGACAGAGTTTCCTAAAGCTCTCTTTACACATGATCAGTATTCAGTCTTTAGAAGAAGCCATAACAAAAATTGCTGTGCCTAGAGAGAATCTTCCTACATTGTGTATCCTTTTGCATTTCATCCCTGAGGAATCCTCTTTCCACAGCTGTGCAACATGCTTCAAGAGCAGCCTATGGCTTCTCCCTTGTGATCTCTGGCATTGCCCTGCTGATTCCCCGCAATGCCTATGATGATCATTCATTCTTTAGAATAGCTTTGTCCAATGTTGTAACTACTAACTGCATGGAGACATAAAATGATATGCAAATGAATTGAAATGAAATTGTATTGAAGATTTAGGTCTCCTGTCACTCAGGCCACATATAAATTACTCAGAGACTGTCTAGCTCTGTTGGATTTAAGTGTCTTCTTTTCTTTGGGGGGTTGTAAGTTGAGCTGACTTAAGTGGGACGTAGCTGCTCTGGAGTCTTGGCAATTTGGTTACATTTGAAAATTGGTCTCCTACAGGGACACTTGCCTCAAAGTAGGATTTGATGGTGGGCTCCAGAAGATAGACTAGTTCCAGGAGAGCTCCACTGAGTTACAGAAAATGCTGTGCCTGGTTTCCAATTGCTGCCTTAACAAATCATTACATACTTAGCTTGAAAACCACACACATCCATTATCCTCCTGTTGTGTAAGCCTGAGGTCCATCTGGCACAGTTGTCACCAGGATAAACTTAACCTGTTGGCTGGATTGTGTTCCTTTGTGATAGCCTAAGGAGAGAATCTCTTTTCCTACTCTTTCAGCTTTTGGACAGAGTTAAGTCCTTCATGGTTGTGGTTTGTATCCTCATTTTTACTGGCTGAGAGCTGAGGGTTTTCCCAGCTCTCAAATTCTCATGGTTCTTAGCTCCTGGTCTCCTTTCTCCATATCCAACACTTGTAAAAGGCAGATTGAAGCACTTTCGTGACTCAGATATCTACTCTCTTCTATCATCTCTCTTTTACCAGCAAGGATGTCATAGTTAGGCACAGGTGTCAACTTGACAGTTGAAGGTTTTGATCTCTGGGCACATTTGTAGAGAATTAGGTTGGTTGGGTTAAGCCCAGAGACCAGACCTGCAAGAGATTGTTTGGCTGATGGGGAAGGTCCAGGTGGGTGGGATTAGGCCCTGGAATAAAACAGAGAGAGTTGATTGAGAGAGTTGGCATCCTTGTATATACTTGGCTAGACATATTGGTCTGGCAAGTAAAGATTGTCCCTCTCTCAGCCATTATGTAGAGATGGTATGGCCAGTTCCCTCAGTCTGGTGTTGGTGCATGTTCTCCTGTCAAACTGTACTACTGACTGTAACTGGACTCTCAGTAAGAAAATAAACTCCTTGTTCTCTTAAGCTGTTTAATGGTCATTTATCAGCAACCAACAACAAAGGGTAAAATTCTCCACTTCAAAGTGGTTAACTGATTAAATTGTATCTTCTTGAATAATCTGGAATGATCTCTTTGTTTCCACATCAATCACCTTAGTCAATCTGTGAAGTCAATTTTACCTTACAAGGTAATATATGTAAGTAGGGTGGTGGGGTGTTATTAGGCCTGAAATATGCCTCCAAATTAATCCTTTGTTTTCAAAGCAAAAGTAGCTTATTAATTAAGGCCTTATCACCTTTATATAAGTGGTATTAATTTTCTTTTGGAAACAAAATGTCAGAAGAAAACAGGTAACCTCAGAAAAAAAAAGGATGAGTCAAAAAAAAAAAAAAAAGGATGAGAGGAAATGGATAAATGAGGGAGGTGGTACCTAGAGAAAATCTTTGTTTCTTAAATGTTTTATGTTGCTTCATGGTAAAATACACATCTGTAATAGTATAATTTGGAGTACATTAATAAAACATCACTAAGATATCTCTGAATCAGTATACTGTTTTAAAAATGGAAAAACTTACACAAAATTAACATTATAATTATGAAGATAAGCATATGAAATTAAGCACTGTAAGAATATAAAATTGTAAGTACATAGTGACATATTTAAGGTTCTACTTATTATACAAGTGGCTGGTATTTTATTTTAATTGATGCCCTGATAAAAAAATTATGTTTGTAGTAATTTATATTCACCATAGGTTTCCACATTTATTTTTAATTTAATATGAAATTGCTACATAATATTTAATTGAAAGATTCTACCTATTTTATATATTGAATTTTTTCAGTGATACTTATGAGAATCTATGTTATAATTTTTGAGAATCAACATAGCATTTACCCTTTTATCTTTCATTTTATCTCATTAGCTGAGAAACCTTTCCAGCTTGGACCTGCGTCACATCACTGAGCTGGATAATGAGACTGTGATGGAAATTGTCAGGCGGTGTAAGAATCTGAGCTCTCTGAATCTCTGTCTGAACTGGATCATAAATGACAGGTAACCATTGTAACATTGTGTAAGCTCTTCCAGAAAAAACATGTAGCAAATACCTTATCCCACTGTGATAAGACATGTCAACATTGAGTAAAGTTGAATGCAGAATTTCTAGTTGTTATGCCTAAGTTGGGAAATTGTCATAATTTCCGTCCTTCTTCATTTTGCACAATTATAGTATATTACAATGTCTTAGATTATCCTGAATTATTCTTTAAATTATGTGAAAACCTCCATGTGACTTTCTTAATAAATATTTTCTGGTGATTTTTCCATTATTTAAATAGCATTGACCAATACATGAAACCTATAATACCATTCTGCATAATTTTTTGTCATTTGAACAAATGTGCTCTTGGCTTTCTAGCCTTCTGGCTCTTTAAATACTTATTTAGTCACGTCTGGGTATTTAGGAAAGAAAAAGTGAGCAACCCTCACTTTGCTTCATTGGGGCGCATGTGCTGAAACTCTTCTGTGCCTGTCCTTTTGTTACTTATCTGTAATGGTTATTTAGTGTTTGATTCTAAATATATGTACAATGGAGATTTATTTGCAAGGAATAAAAATGTATTTTTATGTTTTTAATGGAAAAGTTTGGATTAATTGAGAAAACATGCATTTTAATGAGTTCATCAGCAGAGTTATAAAGATGAGACTCTTTTAGTTTTAATTATACTACTTGCACTTATCCTGTGTACTGTAATAGAAGTTTCAGACATTAAAACCCACTCTGCAATATCATCTAAATTACTCATCTCATTGTTCTTGCCGTACTGTATTACTAAGCTAAGTAATATTTGTAATTATATTGGTATAAATCTAGGGCTTCCTATCAGAGTTAATTACAGTCTCAGCACTTAGCTGAGATGGGTTAGTCACCTTTCATATGGAGGGCACTGGGATTCACTAATGCATTTAGCCTATCAATTAGCTTCTGTTTTACATTTGTTCATTTTTAATATCCTTTTGTAAATCTGGAAGCAGTACTAAATATTTGGTACTAAGTCTCGGAGTGTGGGACACCAAGACTCTCCTGCTCTGAGCCCCTTTCTTTATGTGGCATAAGATTTCATGCTAATAATGAGCCTGGTACTTGAGGATAGAAGGGATGAATGTAATCTTTATTTTCTAGGTAATTGATAAGTATTTCACATGTATTCTCACTTAAGCTTTCCAGTGTCTTTTGTTCTGGGGAAAATCAAACTATTCCCCTTAAATGCAGATAATTTGCTGATCCACCCCCTTCAATCTAGTCCCTTATTACTTTTCAGGGGATGTGTTTTCTTTTTTTTTTTTTTTTTTTAGGTCAAGACCTTGGATTTATTTATTTTTTTTAATTAAAAATTTAATTATACATTTTAAAATTTTTTACCAGTTC
This sequence comes from Typhlomys cinereus, assembly GCA_023101885.1. Lineage (NCBI taxonomy): Eukaryota > Metazoa > Chordata > Mammalia > Rodentia > Platacanthomyidae > Typhlomys > Typhlomys cinereus. Next base: position 867,039 of record JALPQD010000376.1, on the reverse strand, counting down.
CCTCCCTCCCCCCTCCTCCCCCTCCCCTTCCCCCAGTGCCTCCCCCCCCCAATTCCCAGAGAGTCCTTTATTGTGTACGCCTAACTCTCCTCTGGGTCCTCCTCTCCGATGACATATAAGGACCCAGTGGCATTTCCATAAGCCCTTTCTCTTGTTCCCCTTAAGCATAAGATCACTACTATGGCTGTCAATCCCTTGCCTCCAGGGGTCTCAGTGCCCTTAACAGATGCTAGACTTTATGAGGGCAACAGTGCGCTGGACATTGCGCAGGGCATGCAAAGTCCCATTATGATTGCTTTGGCCCCAACTATTGTTGAGAATCTTGCAAATCGTTGCTCCTCCCATCCTTTTGCTCTTACAATCTTACCGCCCCCTCTTCCACAAATGTCCCTAAGCTCCAGGATGGGGAGAGATTAGGCTGTCCTAGTTCTATGTGATTGATATAGAGTCTCTGAAGTTCTGGATTGTGGTTTGTTGATTTTCTTTTGCAGTTTTGCTGCTCCTGCAATTCCCTTCACTCCATTCTGCTGGGCACTGTATGTCACCCCCTGGCCAGAGACAAAAAGCTGTTAAACTGGAGTCTTGTTGTAATAGCACATTCAAGGGTAGATGTAATAAGAGTAGGAAACCTCACTGAGGGAGGGGTCCATCACCCATTTGCAAAATGATTACTTTTTATCTGCTAGACTATATGCCCTCCCCTTCTGGTGAGATCAGGAAAGAACGTCTGTGAACTTAACCAGGTTTCTCATTACTTACTTGCAGACCTTGATGGAGGCCTATTTTCTCTGCTGTAACATGGTCTCCTCTCTCCTTGTTTCTGGTGTGGCCCTCCTACCCCATCTCTCTTGTTCATAATCCTTGCAATTACTGTGTTACATAGGTTTACTTTTGAGTGTCTCAATGTGGGCTGGGTGAGTTTGGTACTAGGAGCCACCTATTAGGGAGTACATACGGCGCTTAATTTTCTGGGTTTGGGATACTTCACTTAATATAATTCTTTCTAATGACATCCATTTCCCAGCAAATTCCAGTAATTCATCATTTTTGATGGCTGAGTTTTCTTATCATTGGTGCAGTGAAAGCTGGGTGAGTTCAGACGGGAAAACAGCACTAGGTTATGATTCCATTCTCTACTTCATAAATGTCGTTTACAAACTTTAATATTTATAAAGTTCTTAGATTTTTTGTTTTTAGAGAGTTCATGTTTTCTTTGTTATAGTACTTTTAAATATTTTATATGAAAATCCCGTTAATATAATATTACAAAGATTTAGCTTTAATGTTATTGTTTTCAATAAAGGAGTCCACACATTAAATTAAGCTTTGATAGTCTCAGTTCTTTTTATATAAGATCTATCCTGTCTTCTAAAATTTTTTGTCTGTGAACTTTGATTTTAAAGGTAAAATTGTAAAGCTATGTAGTAATTAAGGACTGTCCCGCTATGTTTGTGGAATCAGTTTTTCTTTTTAATTCTTAGGTGCTGGAAATCTAATTCAGCACCTCACATGTGCTAGAGAATGCTCTACTCCTAAGTTCCATTGGGTTAGCATTGTGTAAACCTAAGTGATCTGTGAGACCAAGGTATACTATACTTCTTAAAGAACTTTCTATGTGGAGAAGGTTGAGCAGTGTGTTTTCTTTTATTCAGAAGGATAGTCTAGGGATCATTTGACACTACCATTGTTTCTAATTACAAACAAAGTCTTAAGTGTTTTATGGAATGAGAATACTCACTGCTTCTATCCATGATTATTAAAATAAACATCTGGTTAAGTCTCCTCTCTGACCCTGACCATTGAAATAGTTATCTGTATTTGATATAAATTTGGTCTTTAGTGTTTTTACATGGTTTGTCCCAAATCCAAAAGCAGCATGATTTGGATGTAAAAATCTGAAGTATGAACGTTTGAATAGTTCTGAGCATTCTCACCTCACAGCAATTCACTTATTGGTTCTTTTGTTCTTTTTTAACCAATAAAGATTATAAAAAGTAACTGATTTTAATAGATTTTTTTTACTATTAAAATCAGTTGATTTTTAAAACTGATTTTTTATAGATTTTCTTACAAAAGCCATTTAAAATTTTTAAATTTACTGTTGAATATATAGTTTTCTCTACATTTAAATTTTAACATTGGTCCATTAAAAGCAATTTTAGTTTAGTCCTGTGATCGTGGTGTGTGTCTATTGTCAAATGATCCTTCAATGGCAACTCACCATGCTTGCTTATGAATTAGGATGTTGTAGAATAATAATACAAGAGAAATGATAGGTTTTCTAACATCCACTAGTTAATGTCACAAGGCATAACAATGCCAGGGTTTTCCACTGCAATAATAATACCCGTGGCAAAGTAGCACATCATTAAAAGAAGTTTATTAGTTCAGAGTTTTGAAGGCTGAGCATCTAATCTAAAACAATGAGTTCAGGTACTTGAGTGTGGAGACAGTCTTATAGTGAATGGTGTAACAGTGGCAGGAGATTGCAGATGAGATCAGATGATGCAGGAAAGAGCAGAAAACCAGAGAATGATTCAAAGGGCAGACTTGTTTTTTATATCAGTTGATGTTTGCAGGACCAACTAAGGTTTCCTGAGAACCACCACAGTCCATTGAGAGCCAGGGTCTCCCTCTTAAAGCTTCCACGATCAGCACTGCCACACCCAGTAGCAAGCTTCTAGCAGACATGGGTCACCGTGGCCATTTCACAGCAAAGGCAGTGCTCACTGATGATTACTCCCATAACTTCTGTAAAGGATGCTATTATCTCAGGTAGGCACATTAAAATGTGGAGACTTTAAATCTCTAACAGTTATGACTGGTGTCTTGCTGGCATATAGTAAGGACATGCTATTATTTCCCTGGTATGTGCTACAGTTGGTAATGATGACTGTTTTAATTTGTAGCAACACCCCACCTTACGGAGAGTGAATTGTCTTATTTTCATTTTTGCTGTGCTGCAATGAGTACATGATCCAAAACATTTAGGTGAATAATTAAATTATTATTCTAGTTTATAATTTCAGTTTACAGTGTGCTATGAGCAGGGCTGAGTACTGGACACACTATATCCACCAAGAGTTGAGAAAGGGGCAAAGACCAAAGCAGATTTTTTTTAGCTTGTCAGTTTGTCAAATTCCACATCACCCATAATGGGCTGTGTCTTCCCACATCAATTAGATACTCTCCTACAGGCTTGCTCAGATGTTGGCCTTAACTGAATACTTCTTCATAGGTGTGCCTAAAGGCTCAATCCTCAACTGTCCAGTTCACACCTAAAACTAAGTGCCACAATAACTTGTGGATATTTTCAGTTGCAAAATATAGATTGCTTTTGAATCCATTTTGCAAAGTTATTCTGTTTAGCTCATGCAGTATTTTTTAAAATACCACATTAAGTGCTGATACTTTAAAAATTCAGATATTCACATGAAAATTTGTGAATTCATGTTTTCTCTTTCCAAAGTTTGACTCTTGTACTCATTCTCTTGTGTCAGCCCTCTCTGCAGTCTGAGGAATGGATTGTTCTTTAGGCAACTGGTCATTTTCTTCTTTTCTATCAGGCATGATCTATGTTTTTTCATCTGGTTCCCACCAAGTCTACAAATAGGATTTGTCTTCATTGAAATAGAGAAAAGAGATATTTCATTTATTAAGTCAAAAGTGTTATAATAATAGAGCCTTTTAAAGCATGCTACCAGATTATAGAGCTAATTGGTATATATAAATTTGGGTTTTGGAGGTGGTATTATTATTATGGTTGATTTGAACATGAGAACTTTGACCAACAGGTATAAGTTACAGAAGATGACAGAGTCTAACTTACAGAGTTAAACTTACAGAGTGAAAACTTTTATTTTGACTAATAGACTTTCATATAGAAAGCTGACAAGAGTGTGGTAAGAGAGGTAAACCAGTTCACTGAGCTACCTTCAACTTTACAGCTATGAGTTGAAGTTATTTATTCACTATTTTGATGCTGTGGGCCAAACTTAGAGCCTTGTGCATGCTGGGAATTTGCTTTATCACTGAGCTACACCCTCAGCCATTGAATCTGGTTGTTTTAAAATGAATTCATAGGCAGTGCTTGGTATTTGTTTGTTTGGTGTTTGATTCATATCTTTTGCTTCCAGAATTTAGAAATTTCTTAATGCTGTCTTTTCAATTTTATTTCCCGAGAGAAAAGTAGTTTTTTTTTTTTTTTTTTTTTTTTTTTTTTTTTTTTTTTAAGTTTTACTCTGGTTAGAGTTGTAGCACATTAGATTACTTCACCACCCCTTTCAAGGAGACTGACGGCACCTTGGCTCGTGTAAAACTCAATGAGGCTTTATATAAAGATTTTTCTAACTCCCTTGATCTTCTTTGGATGTTTATTCTGTTTCTTCTTTCAAATTTCCGTTGATTCAATAAAAAACGGTGATATTTAGAAATAAAGTTCAAAGAGGATTTGAGCAGGTGCTGGCGATATCAAGTATTTGCTAAGAGCCCATTGTGTTTTATTTCCAGGAATTGTTTTGTGAACATATGCTATAGATTGTATTTGTAAGTGTTCAAGGACTGGCTGGATAATCTACTATTTTCCCGTGAATGTCATGTCACAGTGGACCTAGAATTTTATTTCATTTCAATCCCCTAATATTACTTAATTCTCCTAGAGACCAAGGTTTAAAGATTGCCCAAGGGGACAAACCTCTCCATTAAATTCAGCACCATAGTTGAATTTGAGTTTGAGAATATTTTGCCTTCTATTCAAGTTAAATGGTTTGGAAGGGAATGTCTTTCACCTTGGAATATTGTGAAATTTGAGCAGTTTTCTCCCACAACAGTCTGAAAACTTGGAAATAAAGAGTAGATGTAAACTATTGCTCAGTGCCCTAGCATGCATCTGTAGTGCCAGCTGCTCAGGAGGCTGAAACAGGAAAGATGCTTAGCCTATATACATGGACCCATCTCTTTAAAAAGTTCTATTTGGACTGGAGACATTGCTCAAGGGTTAAAACTTTTGTCTTGCAAGCAAAAGGTCTTAGTTTAGATTCCCCGAACCTACATAAAAATGTAGGGTGAGGATGGCAAGTGCCTGAAATTCTGACCCTGAAAGAAACTCCAGAAAAAAATAATCTAAGATGGTGGTACTTCTGCCAGTGCTGCCTTTCTCTACAATGTGGAGTAGTCTGAATAGTGTTGTAGTCTAATAATGTGGCAGGATGCCTTTTTACCTATCTTCATTATTCACTGAATAGTTTAATGTATATTATACTGTACTCATATTCTTGAAAGGGAATTGAGAAATGTATTTCACTGGAAAGGTCTGAAAGGATTTTAGGGTCAGGATGGTCTTTCTGAGCAAGGTGGCTTGAGGCTGAGGCTGGTATATTTCAGCCACTGCCTTTTATGTTCACATCACAGTTGTGTATAAGACCTTCTTGTCATGATGAGCATTCTGCTACTGCTGCATGTGTGTTTTCCAAGGTATATTAAGGTCACAAATAGATGAAGCAAGAAGTTAATTTGGATACTTTTTATTTCTCTTTTTTTTTGGGGGGGGTTGCTTTACCTGAAAATAATCTTGAGGTCTATTACTTAGTGATCAGCTTACACTTCTAGCCTAATCTGAAAGACTAAAAACTGCCATGTTATAGGATTAGAACCTGTCCTCAGATTATAGGAAAGAAAGGCATGTAACTGATACAGTAACAAATCCAGTGCCATGTTCAGAAGTGTCTTGATTACATCTGTTTAGAAATTGCCAGCACGGAAGCAAATCTTCATACATCGAAGAGCGTGTATTGATGATGAGATGAATTTCACCATTTTCCCACCCCTACTTCTCACAGGAATTGTCTTAATCTTAGTCACTCAAAGCAGAAATGGCAATTAAAATAACTCACTGTTGTCAAAATTTAAAATGTATGATAAATGAAGCCTAGTAAATACTGAAAATATGAGAAAGGTGATTAAATCTGACAGTTTCCCTGTGAAAGGCTTGAGATGATAAATATCTCCTGTGATTAGTTATTAATTTAGTGCAAGGGATTTTACTTCAGGCCAAAATGTTTTATGAACAGTGGCATAAAGAAATACTTTAGAAGATAGATACACACATGTTTAACTAGAGAGGAAATTGCTGGAGCTTGATTGGTAGTAATCAAAAATGGCAGAACTGACACATATGTGCCTGGGCCATTTTCCTGTATGACAGTCCTTTCAGAAATTAAGAAAGGTGTTTTCCGAAGCCATGAAGATGACAGAACACTTTAGCTTGAACCCTCATCCCTCATCCAGATGGAAGCACACATCATTCCTCAACTCGAAAAGTATTCATTGCAGTATGAAATAATTCTTCACTTACTGAAAATAAGTATAAAGAGCAAAACTGTTATATTGCAATTGTAGTTGTGCTGCTATTAAGTCTCTTAATGTGAATGTGAATCTCTTTATAGTTAAGATGAAGTAACAGGAGCAACTGTAAAATACTGCATCATGCTCCCATCTGTCAGAGTACATAGAGCAACACTCTTGTTGACTAGACCATGGTCTTGTGGTTGCTGTATGTTTTGTTTGTGAACCTGTCTCCATATAAGGAGGTCCTCTACCCTCCTTGTCTTTTCTTTTTAACCCTACCTTTCCCTTTCTTCTCCAGTACTTTTCCTGGCCCTTTCTCAGAGATGTAATTTTACAGCATGTACGTTGTAGATTTCCAAATGCTGCTTTTGTAAAATAAATATATATACTTTATGTTTGACTCATACTTTGGCCCCAAACCTAGGTAATTGTTTCAAATGTCCCTTTCTTCTACACATTTATTTCTGATAAAAGTTGATTATAAAGAAATCTCTGGTTTCACACAGAGATTTATGTATTGCATACTCCCATTTTTTTGTAAAGTAAACAAAATTTTTAATGTTCAATTATTGGAGTTTGTCCCTTTTTACTTTTGGATGTTTTAAGTAAATAGCCAGAAACTTCACTTGTCTTTTGTCTATACTGATAACAAAATATTAATTGAAAAGAGAAAGGAAAGACAATTACTGTTTTTATTCTGCTTCTTGAAAAGAAAAAAAAATTGTCAAGTTTCCCCTGTTCCTGTGGTACTTTCAGGTGATGCTCTTTAAGTGCATGTTTAATATTTGCCTAATTGCTGCTATGAACCTAAACACACTGATTAAGGCTGGGTTCACATTCCAACAATTATCTGGCTAATTGCTCTGGTGCAGAATAGGCTGAAAAAATCATCAGAATCAAGTTGCGAAAGCACTGGCAGGAGTTTCAAAAGCACCAAGCGAACCTATTGCACATCACATCAGCAGAGCAATTAATTTAAGCTAATTGCTTTTCTGTGTGTTCAAGATGCACTTTGGAACTGTCTTTCGAAATCCTGGCAATTAAGATCAGTAAGCAATGTAATTTTCAAATGTTTGAATAGTCACCATTTCCTAAAGTGGTAACTATATACTACCAAATGTGTAAAGCTTTGAAATATTTAAACAAAATGAGGTTATTTAGACATTCATATGTTTTTTTAAAAAAATAATTTGATGACTAGATTTCTTTTTCTAGAACTATGGCAACAGGCCGTCTGTATTCTCTAATTGTCACTTAGAATTAACTAATTCAGTAATTCATGCCAAGCTGCCTTGGTGAAAAATAGCTAGCCACAGAGGTTGATTTGGCTATTGATATTCCTTACCTTTAGGTGAACATGACTTGGCTTCTTATAACATCGTCGTAGTTTTAAAATGCCTCTAATGCCAGCTTAGGCACATTGAACTTCATTGAGGTTTTCCTTGTTACTGAGTATAATTTTGCCAGCACCAATTTGTCTAAAATTGAAAACTACTTGTGTTTTCCAACTGTTTCTCAGTGAAGCAATGCTGAAACAGATCCTCAGCTGAAAATAACAGCAATTCTAGGATTCAGTTCCTCATTGGAAATTGTAGGAATGCCATTAGTGGAGAATGAGCTCTTCCCCAAACTGTTTTTCAGCTCACCATATTGCAAAACAGCAAGTAGCGATTTCTTTTTTCTCCTTCCATAAGAAATGATTCTTACTCAGTAGTGTGCTTAGTGGCACCCTATGAAAATGTCCAATTCAGAGTTTGCAGTGTACTGTGACTCCAGAATTGAATCTTTTGGAGATGTATATGTTCAAAGAAGTTTAGGTAGTAATGTCAGGTAGAATGTCTGTGACATTCTGTGACCACCCTAAAACATCCAGGTATCTGTTCAGTAAAAGCAGATTTGGTCCGATAGAGAAAATGTTCATCTTATTGATGTATTGATGTATATGACTGTATTACATTTGATTTCTTATTAATTCAGTACAAATATATAATTGGCTCTAGCTAATTAATTGCATTACAAAACTAAAATTTTCTTTTGGGACCATTTTCATGGTTGGAAAAGTACAAAAGTATTCATCTTTTTTATAGTGATATGTTTTTCTTCTTTTGCAAGCTACATAATTTGTAGGAGTACCATATACAAACCCTAGATTTCTTAGTTGATACTATTTATTGAAGAATGTTCAACTTGAAAGCTTGCTTGTTAAAAGTAAAAATATTAAAACATTATCAGCTAGATTAAATACAAAAGTGTTGAGGACTTTTACAAGAGAAAAACAAACACCCAGCCAATCTACACACATGGTAGTATCAGTCACTGGTTCTGGAGGATCTCTTCTTTTGAAATCTGCTACTGAAACTTCAGAGCAATAAAATAATATTTTGGAAGAGAATGAAAATTGGTACTTCTCTTTCCTCTTCAGAACTTGAATTCTGCCATTATTTATAGCCAAAAGATAATATGGGTGCTGTGAAAATGCATCTGTATTTTGCAGAATGTGAAAAATTACAAAATGTGACCCAAGTCCTCCGCATCCGTATGTACACTTTGTTATACAATGTGACCTTGCTTCTTTTCTGTGTCTGTGTTTGTCTCTTTTATCTAGTCTGGTTTTGTGATCTGTGCCAAACAGTAGAATATAGTAGAACTTGTGGGTCTTTCAATATTTGACTTTAAACTTTCTTATAATTTTTGTGCTTGCTTATTTGGAATACTGTCATCAAATATATTAAGCCCAGATGAGTCTTTCTGAGCATTAGAGACCACATGGTGATAGAAATCTAACTAATGACTATAACCAAGGGTCATGTTTATGACTGAATTCTATTTAGGCAGTGCAGCCTTTCTAGCCTTTAGATACCTATAGTGTAGCCTAGTAACCAGCAGAATGTCACATGAGCCCAGATCAGATCACTGGCCTGTTATGAGTAAATTTTATTTTCCTTTTTAAAGCCACTTAGGTTTGCTGCAGATTTGTTATATAGTAATTCCCATCTAAAATGCTGACATTCTGATTGTCCTGAGCTAAAATGAAAGTGTTTATCACTTATCGCATATCCTCGTGTCACTATTCTGTACTTTATATGTGAGTTACAGTAAGATGCAGAGGTGTAAAGTGTTTTTTCTGAAGACCATGGTTGGTCAATTGAGAGACGGTTAAATGCAGAGCTGTCCAGTCTCAAAGCACCTACCATTTCCTAGTTCAAGCAGCCTTTCACAACTTATTGTTAGTTTAAGCATACAGGTGTTATTGTTTAAACATACCATGTGATTCTGACATTTACTTCATTATTTATCTTACCATTCACCAAGTAGTGCACTATCAGACTCTGCCCTAATTTTTCTACTGTAGAAGAAGCCTTGATGTTTCCACCTCAGAACATTTATGATAGTATAAGAACTTGCTTTATTTGGCAAATACAATTTCCAGGATTTAAAGTGAAAAATTTCCACTGTTAAATCAGTGTATCTTTGTATTTTATTGTGTTGCACACATACCCAAATATGAATATATGCTTTACAAGTCTTGTTTTTTATTTGTTTGAAAAGGGGTAAGTAAACACGTTTTCCTTTTTCGTATTAATTTGCCATAGAATGTTAAAATCATGGCTGCATTGGCATTAATCCATACACAGTTTTTCCAAAGCATCAAGCATCCAGTTGGAGTCTCAAAAAATGCTTACTGATTGATTGACTGACTTACTGGGTGGATAGCAATCAAACCCAGTGAACATAATTTTGCTTTCAGTATAAGAAGGGAAAAAATGAACTACTCAAGTTGAAAAGAAAATATAGTATGTTAAAATAATCAGTCAAAATATTCAAGTTCATTTGAAGGGTGTAGACACTGTCTTCTCAATGCTCTGTAAATGTAATGGAAGAGTTAAAGAAGCATTTACTGAATTCCCTAACATAAATTGGTGTTTTATAGATGAGGGACATGCATACAATTTTAACATACCTGACAACATGTGGACAATACTTGTCTGTTTTTGATAACATTTTTTTCAGACTTCCAGACATTTGTGAGATGACTTTGAAAAAATGTATATATTATTATGTAATTAATGTTTGGAATATTGTGATGTTAAAAATGTATAGAAATCTGTATATTTAAGCTGAGCATATCTTTATTTCTAAGATTTCTCTTTTGCAAATTTATTTGCAGTACACAGACATCATTATGTTACAAAAGAGGTTTTTGGAGGATTGGTTGGTTCTTGGCAGCTGTCCATCTCCAAGTGAAGCTTGTTAGAGAAGGGAAATATAAAGTATTATCAAGCCACCTTCCTTGACAGACATTGCTGGTACTTGGTGGTTGTCTCCCATTGTGAGAAATGTTGCTGTTTGAAAAGGGACAAGGTCACACTAGCTTTACAGTGCTACACTCCCCTTATTTATCATATGCACATTATTTTACTCCTGAGTCTTTTCCCACTGACAGCATGTTTACAATGCTTAATTTGAAAGACTGTACTTATCTTTAACTACTTGTCTGGATGATGTTTGTTGTATACCTAATTTCTGTTCTCTAAATAGGTTCTGCATGGGCACATTTTGTATGTGTGATGATCTGTTTTGATGTTGATTTGGGGTATGTATTGTAGATCCCATGACTTAGTAGTACAAATAGCGGGAAATAAAAACTCTGTTTTTTTTTAAATTTATTTTCCACTCATACAAACTTAACAGGCACACCGGTTGCCCCTCCCTCCAACCCCCTACCCCCCTGTGCCCCCATCCCCTCCCTCTTCCCTCTCCATCTCCCAATGTCTCCCCCTCCCATCCCCGGAGCATCCTTTAATGTGCATGCCAAACTCTCCTCTGAGTCCTCTTCTCCGATGAGGTGCAAGGACCCAGTGGCATTTCCCAGAACCCTTTCCTGTGTTCCCGTTAAGCATAGGAACACTACTGTGGCTGCCAATCCCTTGCCTCCAAGGATCCTAGTGCCATTAGCAAATGCTAGACTTTGTGAGGTCAGTAGTGTGCTGGATATTGCGCAGGGCATGTAAAGTCCAAATATGATTGCTTCGGCCCTAACTTGTGTGGAGTATCTTGCTTATCATTGCTCCTCCCATCCTTGTGCTCTTACAATCTTACCGCCCCCTCTTCTGCAAATTTCCCTGAGCTTCAGAATGGGGAGAGATTAGGCTGGCCTAGTTCCAGGTGATTGTTATAGAGTCTCTGATGTTCTGGATTATGGTTTGTTGATTTTTTTTTCAGTTTTGCTACTCCTGCAATGCCTTTGGCTCCACCCTGATGGGTATTGAGTGTCACCCCCTGGTCAGAGATAAAAACCTGTTAAATTAGAGTCTTGTTATAAGAGTATATTCAAAGATAGATGTAATAAAAGTAGGAAACCTCAATGAGGGAGAGGTCAATCACCCATCTGCAAAATGGTTACTTTAAAAACTCTGCTTTTTTTTTATTATTAATACATTTTTATTATTATTTCAGCTCATACAAACTTATTAGGTACACCAGTTCCCTCCCTCCCTCCTCCTCCCCCAGTACCCCCTGCTCCCCCCCACACTCCTTCCTCCCCATCCCCCAGTGCCTCCCGCCCCAATTCCCAGAGAGTCCTTTCTTGTGCATGTCTGATTTTCCTCTGGGCCCTCCTCTCCGATGACGTACAAGGACCCAGCGGCCTTTCCCTGAACCCTTTCCCGTGTTCCCCTTAGGTATAGGAACACTGCTGTGGCTGCCAATCCTTTGCCTCCAAGGATCTTGGTGCCTTTAGCAGATGCTAGACTTTGTGAGGTCAACAATGTGTTGGACAATGTGCAGGGCATGCAAAGTCCAATTATGATTGCTTCAGCCCTAACTAGTATGGAATATCTTACTTATCATTGCTCCTCCCATCCTTTTGCTCTTACACTCTTACCTCCCCCTCTTCTGCAAATTTCCCTGAGCTTCAAGATGGGGAGAGATTAAGCTGGCCTAGTTCTAGGTGGTTGATATAGAGTCTCTGAAGTTCTGGATTGTGGTAAAAACTCTGCTTATTAATACTCATACTAGTATTGATTTCACTTGAGGTAAGTTACTGGGAGGATTATATACTGTAAGTGTTTGGGAGCAAGGGACTGCCTTGAACTAAACATGGATTATGGGTAATCTTCAGAATAGTTAATTCCCAAGCAGGTATGAAACATTTATATATGTTTGATTTTTAACGTTCCTAGTTTAGTAATTGTTTAAAATGTGCCTGTTACTAACAGATGAAATTTCCAGATCACAAAAGTATATTTTGTTCATCACTAATAAACTATGGTTATTTATTCAGTAATAACTTTTCAAGCTAGGTTCATTTTAAATAAAGATAGTAAGGCTGTGTGGAGGTTAAAAGTCTTTTTTTCTTACTGAGGTTATCTCTTATCCCTGCTTTAAATTTCAGTAGAGTTGATATATCCAACTTGACGGTTTGATTTTATATATTTGTACAAATGAACCACACCAAGACTGCAAAGTAGGAAAATCAACTTTTGACATTCTATTTTAAGGGCAGCAAGGAGTAATTTTTATTTAGTTTCTGTTTAATTTTCGGTGACTACTTTTGACATGTACAAATTGTGTCATTCATTTTGACATGTGAATAAGAACATGAATAGCATTGGAATTCTCGTCGGAAAAGAGCCTCCTAGGCGCTTAGACATGTCTCCTCCCTGTTCCCATTCTTCTTCTCCAGATCTCTAAAAGAGAATCCCTTTCCTGAAAACAAACCTTTGTAGAGTTTTTCTTCTTTGCTTTTCATTAAAGACCATTTGCTTCTTGGGTGATCTTTTCCCCTTTTGGTTGTGTGTCTTTTTCTAAAGCAGTATTTTGTTGACTTTTCTTTTGACAGTTTCAGATGACATTTTCTCCTGTAATTTTCCCAGTTTAATTTGGATCTTCTTCTTTTTTCTTAAATCTGTAGAATGTTTTCTTTTATTGTTGTCAGTATCACCAATGACATTTTCATCTGATTCGTGACATATTCATTTTATAAAACATGACATTGCGAAGTTTTTTTTTGGGGGGGGGAGGGTTGGTGGCATTTTGGGAAACACTTGCCAGTGACCACCAGAGAAGGTCAGTTATTCTCAGAGTGAGAAAATAAATTATCTTGAAAGACTCCTATGAATGCTAATGGATTGAGCTTACAGTAAGGGTTGAGAGACAGGTCCCTTCTGTTTTTCTTTGTTCTAAAGTTTTAATATTGGATCATTCTCTGTATAACCTTGGTAAACTTAATTTGACTTCTTTTTTTTATGATTGGGGTAATGGGAACCCACCTCAGTGAAGTGTTTGGAGACTTAATCATGTTTCAAAAGCACCTTGAACATGAATCATTAGTTCCATATTAGTGTGGTGGTTTGGGTAGAACCATCAATCATCAATGCTTTATCACCATCCTATCCTTGTGGTTGTCTGAAGATTGACAGTGAAGGTCTTGAATCAGACTTTGTAATTGCACTGGAAGATTCTGGAAGGTTACTCATTGTTTAACATACAGTAGCAGTGGCAGTAATTACTGAGGAAAATAAGGAAATTATGAAATGTTTAGTTGTCATAAAAGTCTCTTTATTTGCAAATAAAATGGACAAAGGTGCTATCAAATATAAGAACTGCACAATGAACTTGACTGAGGTTTAATTGGAATTCCAGAACCACAGGTTGGATGGGGGAGAGAAAAGAAAAGAGTAGAAAGAAGTGAATGGAGAGTTTTATACCCTCAGGGGTGGTGGGTTGCCTGAAGAGATAGGGTCTGGATGTGACTTCCAGGACCTGCCTAGACCTGGAGGTGTGGTCAGGTGTGGTCATGACCAGTCTTTGATCTTGGAATCTTGCTAAAAGCACCTCTTGGCAGGCAGAGGGCAGAGGCCATCAAGCTGGAGCCAGGAATCCTAACAGGTACAATCAGGTACATGTGTAGAGATCTCTAAGTAAGTAATGGTCCCTACTTAAGTTTGAATCAAATGAGATCCCTTAATATCTGGAGTTATATAATATTTTTCTTTATGAGATATTTTTCACTTGAAGTTTGCATGCAAATATGTTTTGATTCATCACAATTTGAAATTTTTTTTATTCACACATATCATAATCAATTAATACAAGATGGAGTAAAATTCAAAATGTTCCAGGAAGCACAGTTTTTCACTTCTAATTCAGTTGAGAAAATTATCTAAATTAACCATTTACTTCCAATGTTTATATGGAAGTTTGAGTGTGACTTATTTTGGGAGTTATAGAATTTGATTAGAACTAATGTCAAAGTACAGCCATTTGGCCTTCTACCTTCCAGCTCTTGGTCTTTCCTCTGTCGTGTATAGTACTCCCCTTCCCTACTTGCTTTCTTTTCTACATTTGTCATCTAGATGTGCTTAATTCTATTAAATCACATTCTGACATTATAAAACTTTTTGCAACTAAAAGATCAGCACTTTCTTAAAGTATTTTTTTAAATTAGGTTATTACTGTGTGTGTCTTTTTAAAAAGGCTACATCACATTCTTTAGAGGTTGAGAAGATCTGTGAGGTTTTAAAATAGAGTCTCCCATGTGTGCTGGTAGTGGGGCCCTAGGACCCAGTGGACTACTGCCAGAGGGCAAGCTGCTAGAGGAAGGTGCTGCAGGTGCTGTTTTCCTTTGCTACATCTTGCTTTGCTTTTTCCCTTTGAACCTGCCCACCCCCACCACAAAGGCCTGTGGCTTGCAGATTTATTAAAATGCTAAAGATATTTATTCTATTTTTTTGGCTGCTCTCCAGACTTGATTATTGATATATCTGAATAATAATAGAATGCAACATCAAAATCTCCCTTGACTCTTTTCTTGGATTTTTGTCAGTAGAAATGGAAATGCCACGATGTCAGATAGATCATATGCGTTTTGTGTATCTGTATAAAGAAATACTGTAAGGAAGCTGTCAACTGCTTGGAACTGAGCTCTTCGTGAGACAATGAAATGCCTGATGCGGAATCCTTTCTTAGACCCTTGTGTCATCTTGCTGCCAACCACTATCCATAGCTACAATAGCTAGTGCTCACATGCATTTGGCTCCATTGTTGTCACTTGCTAGAGTTTGATATTTCACATTCTTTGCAAACTGAATGAAGTATAGGTTGATAAACTGCAGAATAAGATGCAAATAACTGCTTATTCTTATTACAGATTAAATTATCTCTATTTTTGTTTTCTTGTAATTTTGAAGATTCAAATGGAAAGAATTATAGATGATTGCTTACTCTTTCTGAAGTGCTCATGCACATATCTTTAGAACTGTAAAGAACCTGAATGCAGGCATACCATCTATTCACCTTGCAATGCCAAAAACAATGTTCAAAGATGCTCTTTGACTTCTCAGTGCTTTGCTGCTTGTTGTGGAAAGTGGACCTCAAGTGCTCATTTGGTTCAGCTCTGGTCCTCCCTCACATCATTTCCTAGCCACGTACTGTTTCCAGTCCTGTTTTCTGTCCTTCCCTAGATTGACTGAAATCTCTGCATTAATGATTTTTTTTTATTTCTTTTATGCTCCTTTGAATGACAAAACACTACAAAGGTGATTTTAATAAATATTTTGAAAAAGAAAATTTAGACTACATAAAATTTACTGTTTAGGGATTAACATTATTTATATTTTGATGAACTTTTTTTCATATACACACACACACACACACATGCATGTCTACCATACCAATTTCCTTGTGGAATATTGCACATATTCAACTCTGTATCTGTTATATAATAATGGAATTGTCTTTGTTTTTAAAAATGCAGGCCTATGTTGCCATTTATAATGGTTAAGGGTAATATTTTATTACAGTGCTTTTAATTTTTTTCTCAATAGGCTTCTAATTTTTTATTTTAAAATATTTTATTTGTGTATGTGTTTGTGTACATGTGACATAACACATGTGTGGTGACTAGAGGTCAGCTTTTGGGAGTTGGTGCTCTTTCTCCATAAATTGCATAGTTGGAACTTAGGACCCACGTGGTCAGGCATCAGGAAGTTACTTTTATCTGTTGAACCATCTCGCCAGCCCTATTTCCAACTTCAATCTTATTAATGACTTTATGAATAGCATTATTATAGTCATACCTTTGTCTCTTTAAAGTTTTGAAATGAATTTCTCTAAAAGCCTATGTCAAAAATGGTGATTGCTCGTTGAATTACGTCTAGAAAGATCATGTCAGCATATACGTCATTGCAGAAATGTGTCTATTTCTGTTTCTGTGCCAGCTGTAGATGTTATCATCAGCTCTTTGTAGGAATTTAAATTTGATATTAGACTGGGACTGTGTGGTAGAACATGCTAGTAAAATGCACGAGGTTCTGGATTCAGTCCTCCAAACCAAAAGACAAATAGGAAGGATGTTAAGACTTAAGAAAAAAACAAATAGGAGTAAATTACACAGTAACAGTGTATTTTCCATTAAGGGACAGTATAGGTTGGTATTGTGAGTATACCAGGCATTCTGGATTTGAATCTGACTCTCCCTCCTCTTATGTTTGTTCTTGGGAGAACTGCCATCCCCTGTCTCATTTTCTATTCTGTAAAATGAAAATGACAGTGATGCATCATAAAGTTATGTTACTTTATATATGAAGGACTTAAAATAATTCCTGGCATGTAGTTACTACTCAGTATATGTCTCTTAGTTTCTTTTACTGTTGTGGTGATAAAATCCGCTGACAAAAGCAACTTCAGGAAGAAAGGGTTTATTCCAAATCACAGTTGAAGGGCAGCACTGAGATTTATTCTAGTATTTTATATTCGTTCCTTGTTGACTTTCACCCTGCGGGCAGAAGCAGGAAAGAGCAAAGGGGTCCTGCTCTCTGGCTCCTTGCACAGCCCTCTGATGTTACTGGGGATAACTGGAAGGAGCTGACATCTGTTCTTACATCCACACAGAATGATGTGGGTCCAGGGCACATGGGCCTGTGTGTACCACACCTAGAAAGTTTATAATTTTTAGATTTCGGAGAAAATTTTTTGTGTTCTCTCTTTTCTTCCAACTGTCCCAGATGACAGGATTTCTTTCTTTGTTTTTAAACCTTTCAAACTTGTTTTGGGCCTGGTTTTTGTCCTCAGTTAAGGGAACTGCTGCTATGATTATGCAAAGAACTTTATTAGTAATTTTCTTATTAGTAACTCATTTTGCTCCAGAAGAGTGACAGCCCAATTTTTATACTCTTGAAGGTGATAACTGAAAGCTTTTGTCCTTTACTCTGTTTCACAAGTGAGTAGTGGTTTGTCTAATTACTGTGCTGTAGTATCAGTTATGGAGAAAAGGTCAATCTAGTCATTGCCAATTAAAATTGGAAAAAGCTACATTTATAACCACTAAGAGCTATTATGTCAGTTTAATGTTCATCAGTATGTAACCCATTTTCTAGGATATATAAATTTAATCTTGGTACAGTAGTACAGTTGCCCTATGAAAGGCCATTGGCCCTGCAAAGAAGAGATAGTTGCAAGTAGCTTGCATTTGTGCATCTTTTCATGTGATGTGTCATAGATTTCAGGATCTTGGTTTGCACAATTTCACACCATGGGTAGAGTTAGGCAATCCCAGTCCCTGTCAACCAGTCACTGTCAACAAATACAAATTTGTAGGTCTGTGGCAAATTTAAATAGCCTATTGAGATTTAGATTTTTTAACTTTTCCCCCTTATAATGGCCTACTTGTTAACATTCTCACTGTAGTCATTTTTTCTTATATAGTGAGGGACCTATATACATTTTACTGTCATAATGATAAAGTAATCCCATTTGTATCATTGCTGTTTTCACTTTTTAAAGCATAATATTTTGTCTATTTATTTGAGGGGCAGGGGAAGGCCAAGAAGGCACATACATATGCTCTGGAACATGAGAAGAGATGAGAAGACAACTTTTTGGAAGTTGGTCCTCTCCTTCCATCTTGAGGGCTTCCTGGGATCTATCTCAGGTCACCAGGTTTGGAAGCAGATGCCTTACCCATTCAACTATTTTGCTGACTTGCTGTTTTCACTTTTATAGCTTTTCGAAGTACATAGAGACTTCTTTTGCCCATGCAAAGACATTATGAATATATAACAGGTTAAGAAAATACTATGCAAAATTAAATATTTCTATTTATTTTACCATTTACAAAAGTTTATCTAAGTGACTTTTGCCATATAGTGAATTATATGTGGTGTTTTACTCTGTTTGAGTTGCTTCAACAAACTACTTTCATTTGAGTGTCTTATAAGCCATAGAAACTTATTTTTACTCGCTGAGAAGTTTAAAAATGCAAGGTTAGGGTGCTAGCTGGGGGAATCTTTGAGGCCTCTTCCTGGGTTTTGCAGCCTTGTGGTGGTCTAAGTGCAGGGATGCTAACTACCTTCTGGGACCTCTCTTATAAGGACTTCAATCCCATTCACAAGGGAGAGACTTTGTAGGCTAATTAGCTTCCAGACACCATCTTGTAATTCCTACTGGGAATTTCACTGTGTGAATTCTAAAGGGACACAACATTCAGACTATATATATGACTTGTAAGACATGTTTCCTGTCAAAGATTTTTTTAGAAACATTAAAGCTTATCTTTCCACATTGTCTAACTTTTGCTTTAGTAGTTTTTCTTTCTTTCTTTTTTTTTTTTTTTTAAATAATTTCATGACTTCTGAATGAAGGAAAAGAGACAGGATGCCAGGAGAACTGAGTTTGATCTGCCTTCTGAGGAGTATGAGGATATGCCTTTAACTTGAGAGTGAATTGTTAATTTCCTACTCAGAATTGACTGCTGGCATATTAACCAGGAATATTCTGATCTTCATTCTCTGCTACCATCATAAATCTGATATTAATAACTGAAACACTACCTCCTTGTTACCTCCTTGTTATATACCTCCTGTTTTTCTGCTTCCCTTTCCTTGTTTCAAGGTGGATCTTCAGGTATTCAAACTCCTCAGAGTTATCTCTTCTTGTACCTTCTATGCTCAAAAGGAAATGTAATATTTAAATGGCTTTTAAGCCTTTCTTTTCTTGTTTTAGCTCCATATACTGTTGACTTAATTGGCTAATCTGAATGTTTCATTCTTGATTACCTTAAACTCCTGCTGAGCTGGGTTTGCTCTAAGTCCAATTGCAGCTAAAACATTTCCATCCCTCTACATAATCACCAAAGAAGTCACATTTGGTACTGAATTGATCTTAAGATCTTTATTACTGTTTTTGTCAGGGAATTAGTCCTTGGCGCTGAGTTTTCTGCCTGCTTCTCTACACTACCTTCCCATCATGGGCGTTCTCGTGCATAGGCACCCATATTACAAGTGGATATTGGTGTTTCATGGTTAGGGTTGTATTTGTGAAATTTTACAAATTTAACACATTATAAGACTTGGCAATCCCTTTTTTTTTAAGATAGCTCTTTTTATTGAAAGTTTTATGTATTTCGTATTAAATTTTGTTTCATGTGTTTTGTAATTTTACTTGCATTGTGAATAGTTTTTAGTATGTTCTTAATGGTTACTGATGAATAATAATATGCTTTCTATACCCTTAGATATAATTTGAATGCTCACACTGTAATTGTCTGGTCCTGTCTGATAGATGTGTGGGTGTTTACCTAGGATTTTAATGGTATACATTGCATCATTTGAAAATAATAGTTTGCTTCCTCTGCTTTGGGATTTTTGCTTTTTGTTCCTTTGTATCTAGTTGTATTTTCTAGAAATTTAAGGTGAACTTTGTTCAACTGAAGATTATTTCTCTAGACTATTTTGTGATTTTGTTGTAAACTTCCCTTTTTATTTGCACCTTTTTGTTTTAAAAGAAGATACTTTCAGTAAGGTAAATTAGCAGCAATTAATTAACCTTTTGTAGTTACAGTTAAAAGGTCCTACATAGAAATAATTGGACTTTTTAAAAATCTAATACTGAAACTTGACATGCTCAACTGAGTTAGATTCTCCTTTTTTAAAATCTGTTCAAGAATAAATTGTTTCTTTTAGGTTTTTCTTTTTTCTTTTTTTTTGAAGAGGATTGCATTACAATAGGTCTTTTCTCACTTTTGTTTTATTTTAAAGGACATTGATAGTCAAATTCATTCTTTATTGCATTTTTCATCAACAGTTTCTAAAACTACTCACAAAAAATTCATAAAGTTTCACTTGTGAGTTTTGTAGTGTTTTTTTTTTTTTGTTTTTTTTTTAAAAGAAGAACCTGTCTGTAATGTTACTTTGGCACATTGCCATGATTAGCTGTATCGAAGATATATTTTCCTAGGAACTTAGAATATACCAGAATTTACTATCAGAATGTACTTGAACACTCCTATGTGGTAAAGCAAAGTAAATTGTTTGAAATAGAAAAATGTTTTGGTGAGCAAACTTCCCTCTTTTATTTACTTATTTTAAAAAGATTTCCCTTGTTATTTTACATTTATGTGTTTTCCTTAGCTGCTGATGCTTTTTTTCCCCTAGTTTATTCAGTGTCGTACATAGTGCATGAACTGAAAAATCGAATGTTAGGTGATGCATATTATCAGATGGTGGGCATTTACATATCTAACAACTCGATCTAACTCTTGTTTTTAGATTCATTAAATAATATTTGTTGAAATTTTTATTTCTTAATTTAAATAAATCTAGATCCACTAAAGAATGATTAGAAACACAAGTATATAATTTAATTTCAAAAGCCTTATTTTAGTCCTTTATGGAATTCTTTTTGTTGCTACCACTTTGTTTCAGTTTTTTCAATGTCTGTTTGCAATGCAGAAGGGCTGATATATTTGCATCAGAAACAAATTATTATTCTTGGAACTTCAGATTAGAGCAAAAGCTTAATTGCTGCTATTATTTTTTGTTTTTGTACTTTATTTGATATGTGAAGCTAGTAGTATTTAAGAAAAACCCATTTTAGAGTCATAAAATGATTCTGAAAACGTGTTTTTATGAAAGTGGACCAACACTTGTTGATACTATTTTTATAGAAATGCAACTTATAATTACTTTGAAAAGTAAAAAAAATAAAATTAAGCAACAGCTGTGGAAGTCTGGGGTTAGAACTTAATTCTAGATGGAATGTTTAATTTGCAGAACATTAACATTTTTCTATTCCAAGAAATTTTAAGTAATGAAAGTAATTTTAAGTAATGAAAATTTTAAGTAATGAAAATATAGCTATTCCTTTTTTTAACTATATTTTTGCTTACATATATTTATAATATGAAAATAATATTTTGCAATTATGCTATTTTACTTTGTTTCTTCAAAAATTATGAACAGATATTAAGAACATATATACTGTTTCTAGGTTAAATATATTTATGTTTTCCTTTTTACAAAGGTCTTTTTCCTTGTAGTTAATGTATGAATCAAGTAGATACATACACACACACAGAGAAAGAACCTAATATTTTCTGAATTCAAAAAGATAAAAATAATAATTCTTTCACCAGCTAATATTATAACAAATTTGTTGTTTATTTACAAATAATTAATTTTTGCATGAGGAGCTAGGAAAATTAGGAAGCTATATTTGTAGGCTCACCTAAAATCCAGACAAATTCTTGGTGTGTATTTTTGGATCTTCTAGACAGGATTTAGATTGTTCAAACTCAGACAAGCTGTCTTATTTGAAGGTCAGTTGTAGAGACTAGGACTAAAATTTATATTAATCTCTAACTGGAAACTACAAACAGCTGTGACAACAGGCTTCATTTTGTTTTTGGAAAAATCTCATTTTGAAGAACTTTTAAAATACTTGCAATTGTCCCCTTATATTGATTCCTGAGCTTGTCTTATATACCCTAATTCATGGATGCCCATACTTCTAATATATATACAATCTATGTATATCCTCATATATATATTAAATCTTTGCTGAATTGCTAATACAATGTAACTGATGTATAATTAGTTGCTATATTGTATTGCTTAACTAATGTTGACAAGAAAAAGAATCTGTGGGTGTTTGAAAACCTTTTTTTTCCCTAATTTTTTTGATATATTTATTTGTCTAATTTATTTGACTCTTCAGGTAAAAGGACTTAACTGTGTATGTGTGTGTGTGTGTGTGTGTGTGTGTGTGTGTGTGAGTGTGTGTGTATTTGTACGTGTTTGCTTTTTAATCAGCTACAATAAGATCTAGTATACACGAATATTGATTTTATTAGATTAAATTTGCTGACTGTTAGAGGAAAAATTTTTCCCTAGTTACTCTTTTGTTGGTGTGTGAATACTACAACTCAGGCAACTTAAAGGAGAAAGGGATATTTATTTGACTTATAGTTCTAGAGGTGATATAGTCCATTATGGTGGGTGTCATGAAACAAAAGGTAACCAAAGTAGGATGTCTGTTCATATGCCTACACCCACCAGAAGGCAAAGACACCAGAGAGAGAGGAAGCAGGGTCTGTCCAGCAAACCTCAATGCTTCATTCTCTATAAAGATTCTATAACCTCCCTAAACAGTACATCCATATTTAGTGACTATGAGAATGACAGAATCAGGTTACTTTTCCTTAAGAATAAAGACAGACCTGATTTCAAGTTCGCCACTGGTTTGTCCTGAATTTTTGGAAATTCCATTTCTTCCGTGTTCTCCATATTTCTTGCTTTTGGAGTACTCTGTGAGATTAGGTTCTGCTTATCTCTGGTTTTCATCCCTTTCCCCTCAACACCCAGTCTTCCCTGGTAAAGATCAGCTATACCTCTCTGATATTTCCTTTACCTTTTCATCACTTTCCTCCTACTTCTTCCCCCTTCCCTTTTTGGTTATCCCTTTGATCTTATCTCTAATCTTTTGAAATCATTTTCTTTTTTCATTTCTTTAACTTAGCCATTTCTGTCTGATCTTTTATCCTCCCAGTTTGAAAATTGTCTTGTCTTACAGCATGCAAATCAAATGTTCACAGCAGTGGTGGGAGGTGTAACACACATGAATGAATGACTTGATGCTGCCATTATCATTTTCTCTTAACTGATAGTCCTGTGACAAGATTTGAAGAGTGGTTATTTGGGCTCTGTGGGAGTTCCTATACAGCCCCAAGAAGGAAATTCTGGTACAGTCTGGAAATTGTATAAATTGCAATGTATGCAGTTTGTATAGATAAATTGTGCAATATATATAGATAAAGTTTAGAGAAGCAGTATCTAACTAGTTGCTGTCACAAGTATAATTTGAGTTTGTATAAGTACTTGTGTCATAATGCCTCCTTGTATTGAATACTTGTTTTTAAATAATCACATAGAAAGTACTTATACATTTCAAGGTTCACTTTATAAGCCCCCACTTGAGATTGTACAGACTTTCAAACCCAATTTGAATGTCAGAAATACATCAAAATCTTTTTAAAAAAATTGTGTACAATGCTTTGCTTGTTTTTTTTTAATCCTTTTAGAGTTTGATATGTGCATACAGGAAATTTATGTCATTTTCATCCCTTTCAGCATCATCCTCCATTTCCCACTGCAAACCTACCTTCTTCTCAATCATTCTTTCTCTTACTTTCATGTCTTTCTGTGTATGTGACCCAATGAGATTCATCTGGGTAGCTTGAGCTGTCATGTACCTGAGCACTTGTAGAGTGTGGTTTACATATCAATAGGTATACCATTGAGGAAAGTACTGCCCTGTCACCTCCATTCTGTCCTGCTTTAACCTTTAGTAGTCTCCCAAAGAGTGTGGAGTCTCTTGAGATCTTGCCCCTTCCGTGGTAAAATACCGATGTGTTAGATTTTGTGAGTTCTTGTTGAAATAGACACAACTCCAGTGAGTTTACAGGTTCAGCAGCCCTGTTAGGTCCAGAAGATACTGTAGCAGCACCCCTCCTGATCCTCAGGCCTTTACATTCTTGCTATCTCCTCTTCCTTAACTTTGTTTTGGGAAGATGATCTAAATACTCTATTTGGGGTTGAGCAGTCCAAAGATACTTATATTCTTCATTTTGGTCAATTATGATTCTCTGTACTAAACACCTTTCACTGCAAAGAAAGCTTCTAGGTTGAATGCTGAAGGCTCCTCTAATGTATGGGTAAAATGTAAACATTTGTGGCAGTTTGACGTCATGTTCTTATATTGAAATCTTAATAGTTTGTTCCTCTTTATGGCTTATGACTTTCCCTTCTGTGGCAAAGTGGACCCTTAAAAACAGTGAGAAAAAGTTGGTTATCTCCATAACATTCATGCTATTATTATAATGATGGTCTCTGCTTTTCAGAGTAGTTGTTATTTTAGTTTTTATTTATAGTAGTTACATTTAGTTGTTATTTTGTAGTTTCTTTTGCTTCTACAAACACTGAACAGCATGGAGGAAGCTCCTAGATCAATTCTAGCTCGTTTTATCCACATTTAGTGATCAAAGTGTGTGGTGTCTTCAGCAATGGGGTCTTGCTTTCTGCCTCTGGAGGGGAGGGGGTACCCAAGAGCAACAGCAAAAAAGTCTACACTGCTTTGGGGGCCTTGCGACCTTTCTGACCAGCAGCTCATTAGGAGATACTGCATACCTGTTACTGGGCGTTTTGTTTAATTGCCTATGACTTCTTACAGGAACATCTTAGGGTACTTCCATTATTCCT
Source organism: Typhlomys cinereus (assembly GCA_023101885.1). Classification (NCBI taxonomy): domain Eukaryota; kingdom Metazoa; phylum Chordata; class Mammalia; order Rodentia; family Platacanthomyidae; genus Typhlomys; species Typhlomys cinereus. The sequence continues at coordinate 842,161 of JALPQD010000376.1, read as the reverse complement.
TATCTTCCCCTCTGTTCACATTCTTTTTTATTCATTTTGAATTATGTAGATTAGTTCCATTATTCCTTGTCTTCTCCTCTGGTCATCTTCCCCACCCCTCCCTTAATTCTATCTTCTCTTTTCCCTCCACCTTCAAACCCCCCCCCCATTCTCCTCCTATCTTACCACCTGTGTGGTCTTTTTCATCCCCTCCTTTAAAGTCTTCCGCCCCTGACCCTCTACTATACCTCTACCCCTCTTTATTGGTCACTTTTAAATTTTCTGTTACATATATTCCTAGTGTCAAATCTGAAATTTCAACGCTAGTATTCATATGTAAGACAGACTAGGTGAAGGAGGTGGGGAAAAGGGAACCTTGTTAATTGGTGGTGGGGGTGTAAACTGGTGCACTCTGGAAATCAGTATGGAGGTTTCTCAAAGTTAAAAATGAACTACCATCTACACACACATATACACATACACGCACACACACACATACACGTGCACAATTGAATAAATAATAAAAAAATTAAAAAAAAAGAACTATCATATAATTTAGGTATACTATTTCTGGGAATATTGCCAAAAGACTTTATATTACTACAGAGATACCTGCACATCCATGTTCATTGCAGCTCTATATACTAAAGCAAGGAAATAGAACCAGCTGATCCGTCTGATAACTGAATAATAAAAGTGTGGTATAGGTAAACATTAGAATAGCATTCAGCTATCAAGAAAAATGAAATTAAAAAATTCATTGGTAACTGGATACAACTGGAAAATATTACATTTAGTGAGTTATTCCAAATACAGAAAGACAAGTGCTTATATTTTTATTTACTAATTATGCAACCTCTAAATCACAGTGATAAAGAAAATTGTGATAATCCTGTTATATAAGAATGGTATGAGGTGTTTTTTTCTGTTTGTTTGTTTGTTTGTTTGTTTGTTTTGAAAGCTGTATTTCAGAAAGACTAAAGCTTCAGAAATAGAACCCCTGGGTTTTAAATATCTTACTGCTCTACTAGTTAAAACAGTGACTCTCAAAATCAGGACCCTGCTCAATCATACTAAGCCTGAAACAAAAACAAGAATGTGTGCCTCTGTGTGCATCTATCAAAATGTCCTCTTCTATCTTCTGCCAAGTTAAAAAAGTTATTAAATTGAATAAAAAAGCGAAAATGTATGGGCGATGGATGTAGTCCAGTGTTGAACATCACTTTCAGTACTTACAAATCTAGTTATTCACTTAACTAACCTGCACACCTGATAGGTTGGGAGCCTCCAGTATGGTCTACAATAATGTACTGTCAGGAAAAAAAAATTAAGAAACATCCTGTCTTATAAGGAAAAAAATGGTATTTTGGAAGTTTGCATAATTTTTTAAACTTTATTTATTTATTTTGTGTGTGTCTGAAAGAGAGAGAGAAAAAGAAAGAGGGTATGGTGTGTCTCTGTAGAAGACAAAGGTGACTTTGGGAATCATCCTGGATCCATTTTGTTTTGTCTACCAGGGTCAGAAGTGCAGATCATTTCTCCCTGGCATTTTTACATGGGACCTACAATCTGAAGTCAGACCCTTCTGCTTTCATTGAGCCATCTTTCCAACCTTGCATAATTTTTTAAAATATTAAAAAACTTTTCTCATCTTGTAATTGATTTTGATACTTTTGGTTAAATTTTCTGGGATAATACATTAATTACTTTTTATCTATGTATGTTTTTATATCATAGTCATCTGTGTATTTAAGTTCATAGACGATTCCAAATAAGATCTTGAATACTCACTAATTCCTTTTTTTGTTTTGCATACATGCTGGATTTTTCATGTGTATGGGTTTATGGGTTTGTGGGTATGTGTACAAAAGGGCACTTGATTGTGTACACCTGTGGAGGCCCAAAAGTGGCATTATGAATCACCATGGATTGCTCTACCATCTTATTGCTTTGTCTGGGATTTCTCATGTTCTTTCTTCCAAAGCTGTAATTGCAGGCTGTGGCCATATCTGCCAGCTTTTTACATGGGAACTGGGGATCAGAACACAGGTCCTTTTGCTTGAGAGGCAAAGGCTTTAACCTCTGAACTATCTCCCCAGCAAATCAAATCCCTCAAAAAAATGAGGAAACCAGCTACAAACAAAGTTGTTAGAATTCCTTCATGTGATTTCTGATAGACAGTTAGCTTTCCTCTAGAGGAATGCATATTTGACTTCTTTTTACATTGGAATCAAAGATCTAGAGAAGAACGACTGTCCTTGTGAGCATGCAGTGTTCATTATTGGAGACATCAATGTGTTTGCTCCTCTCTAAATCACTCACCGACTTTCCATTTTGCATAATAGAAAGTTCAGTTTGATTTTTATAAGTTAACATTTGAACCTAGATCAAGTTACTAGTTCAAAAAGTTCCAGTCATAAATTATCTGTCTTAGCAAAGTTTCTTTCCTATGTCTGCAGATTACTCTATTCTTCCATAGACTACTCTCTTGACTTCTGATTTGGGAATTAGGCTTTTGGCAGAAACCTTATTTCACCTTCCTGTGTAGTTTGCTTCATTAATGCTGATGAAGTAAGATCTACAGCAAGTACATGGACTAAAGATGTGACAGACAACCTGACGCATATCTTTTAGGAGACATGCTGAGAGTTTGATTGACAGATTTTCCTGTAATTTTCTGAATCAAGAAGAATTTTCTTTATTAACCAGTGAGACAGATGGACTCAAGTTTTATGGACCTAGCATAGTTGTGCTTGCATTTGGATGACTTTTTTCCCTTTCAAAGAAAGTAAGATAAGTAATACTAATATTTGTGGGTATAAAATTCATGTAGTATCTATTATGTAAAAATGTCTTTTTTTTGTTTTGTTTAGACAGAGACTCATATACTCTACATTGGTCTCAAACTTGACTTTGTAGTCAAGTCTGGCCTTAAGTTCCCTATTCTCCTGCTTCTTTCTTCCAAGTACTGGGATTCAAGGTATACAACCTTATGTTTGGTATTTCTTACTGTCTTTTTTTCCCGTGTGTGTGTGTGTGTGTGTGTGTGTGTGTCTGTCTGTCTATGTGTGTTTATGTGTATTATAGGGCTCTGTGCATGCTTGTGGAGGCCCAAGGGGGACTTTGGAAGTCAGTCTGGATTGCACTATCACCTCTTTATTTTACTTTGATATTTTCCAGGCTCCATCTTCCAGAATTTTGGAAGTATAGGCCACTGCTATTTCTGGCAATTTTATATGGGATTTGAGATTCAAACTCAGGTCCTTTTGCTCGCAAGGAAGCAAGCAGAATATATAGGGAGAAGTATAATGGCAGAAACTTATTCTCAAATGATACTGTAAAGAAAAATATATGTTGAGAGAACAGTGAGGAAGATGTGAAACATTAACAATTGTCACATTTGAATTAGAGATCTGTGGCTGTGAATGACATAATTTTCTTGTCTACATGTTTGAAACTTTTCATGACTAATAAGAACAAAGAAGCAAGTATTAGGTTTGTAATTAAATTAAAATTAAAAGTTAGGAGATTTAGATTCTGAAGAATCCTCTGCTAACAGCTTTTTCTGTCTCGTGCATTGAATAGTCATTGAAACCCCCAAGTATGCGAGGTGAAAAGGAATTCTTTAAAAATATTAGCTACATGGTACATAAGAAAAGCACTTTGATAGTGTTTAATATCTTGAAATTAGTGTATTTTTTCATTCGCAGTAAATTAATAAATTAACAGCATAAGAAGGAATGAATTAACATGGAAGAAGTACAAGTAATGAGTGTGGTTGGTAACACTGGAATTTGCTTATAAGGGGAAGAGATTAATTAAAGCCACTATCATGGACTATCCAAAAAAGCTTATGTCAAGGGTAATACAAGCTTGATTCTTTAATGCTTAATATATATTACTGCTCTTCAAAGTAGAAACTAAGGAATCTTAAATATAGAGTCAGCTTTGGGCCAAGATATTAGAATAATGAGAAACTGAGCATTTGGAATAAGTTAATGTTTGATTGGATGAAATTGATTGTCAAAACATTTCTTCAAATGATTGAATTTTTTAATGTGCATATGTAGCAATAATGCTAATCAACCGTTTAGCTATTTGCTATTTCTGTTACTTAATAAAATTGTCTTCCTTCTTTATAAAGTATACCAAATGTAGATTATTATTTGGCATATCTTAAGGTATAGATTGTATATTTTGGTGACAGGGTTGATTTGAGCCTACTACACATTTACTTATTTCAATATATTGTCTATATACTTTCACATAATTTGCTACAAAGTATAAATGAGCTAATCTCATTAGACATTAGTGCTTTTAATAGAACATAAATCACATTTAGACCCCTTTCTTCAGAGAAGCTGTAGACTGTTGAATAAGGTGTTGGTGTGTATGAGCCATTGTCCACATGTGTGAAGGATTCTGTATATGTCATAGCATAGGGTGGGAAGAGAACAGACTTAGAAACCACTTAATTAGAACCTTGGATTAATCATTAAGTTTTGGTTTTATCATCACCAAAATGAACTCTGGATTGCGGCAGTCATGATGTATGTGGAATACATAAGCTGAGGTATGGTTAGTGCTTAAGAGATGTTAGCATGAGAATGTCAATGATCCTGTCCTATTTTCTTGTCCAGAAATCTGTCTTATCTGGAACCTGCATCACATCTGACACCTAGTGGTAGCTGTCAGAATTACACAGGCTGATGAGGATGATGAAATCACTTGACCTATTGTGTCATTTGCAACTTCCCCAAGATACTAGTTTGTAATCTTAAAATCATATATTGGATTTTTTCACAATCCACCTTATCATACTCATTTTGAAACAGTTCATTATTGATTTTATCACCTGTGTCTTATATATTACCTATATAAACAATACAGAATGTAAATTACATGTAGTTTTGTCTATTTTTAATTATGTAAATGAAATCATATTTCATATTTTGCTCTGTGACCTCTTTTGTAATTTTAAAAAAATTTTGTGGTTTTACAAACATAATGAATGGTTGTCCCTGTCCCTCCTCCTTCTCCCTCTCCAATCTATGTCTCTGTCTGTCTGCTTATGTGGGCCCCAGGGTTTCCTTCGGGTTGTCTGCTGTAGTAGGGGCTCAGGCCTCTGTGGCAGATTAAATGACTCTTTCTTGGGTATACCCACTGGTAGGGGCACTCCCCTTTACCTGTCTAGACCTAGCCCCTAAGGTTTCCTCTGCATGTAATTATTTCTCCTGAGTTTCTTGCTAGTCTATGAGGGAGTATTGATATGTCAGCTATTGTGCAGGTCTGGTGAGGATAAACCTTAGTGGGTTTCTGGATAGCAGCCCTGTTTTGACTGGAATGTGTTGATTACAGCTGAGTGTTTTAGGGTTACTGGTACTCTTTACTCTGATTGGTTATCATTTATTTAATTGCTTTTCCATTGCTCTAAGCTGTGTCTTATTTGGGTGTTGAGATCTTTTTCTTATCCAAAGGTAAAACCAGAGTTGTTTAGATGGAGGTTTACAATCAGGTGTTTGTGGTTATTATTGAGGCATCTGATCCTTTCTACTGTGAATTTTCTCCCCAGTTCCCTCCTGTTTAGACTGGTTTACATTGCTGGGCATGTGTTCCCTGTATATGACCTCTTTTTTATTTGACAAAGATAAACCTGTGCATATTAAAATTTTAAGTAGCTCTTGAGCAGGTGATGATTTATTAATCGACAGCCTAGTCCACTGATGATTTGAAATTCTGTGGGATGCAGACTTAATGAGGGAAGACATCTGTAGTGAAGGTGGCAGCAGGCAAAGGAGATGGGTTAGAATGGAGCATCAGTCTTCCTCACTAATGGATGGCTGGCAGCTTCTGATTGGTTAGCTTAAATTTTGTTTTGGTGTTTACACCGATGTGGGTTTTAGTTTCTTGTATAGGAATCAGGGCGGTGAAATGCCTCATCTTAAAAGCCTGCTTGAAAGTTGTTTTAACACATTCAATTTTTTTTTTACATAAAGCATCTCTTGAAATAGAGTTGATAATTTACTGTTTTGTGAGTACTGATTGAGTAAATATATCGTGATGATTTGGCAGTGTATTTGAATTCTTTTCTAGTTCTTGGCCACTGTGAGTGTGCATGTTGCTCCTGTGAATTACATTTATGCATTGTTTAATGATGGCAATATACTCTCAACAGTGTATTAGTAAGTGATTTCTTTGTTGTTTGAACATCGTGGATTGTTTTATATAAGCCCTCATGATATAGATCAGTCAATTGAAAAGACTTCTCAATGCACAGAAGAGACTTAGTCAACATAAGTTGTGTGAAGCTGCGATCATTGCAATAAGGCATTTGCTGTTTTATAGTACACTTTAAGTATAATAATGCAGTAATGATAAAAAAGCATAGAAACCGACATCAGTCATTTATTATAATTACTGAGTACCATGTATTGGACATATTAGTATATGCTGCACTTTTGTATGACTGCAACACAATGTTTGTTTAGAGAAATATCACCAATAACTATGGCATGCTATGTCATAAGATATTTTTAGTTCTATTAAAATTACAGGTGATCAAATTGTGTGTTAATCTGATGTTAACATGTCATCATGGAGCTTATGATTATAGTGTCTTATGTGTTCCCCAGGAACATTTTTCAAAAGTTTCTTAAACATGCGTACTAGAAGGGCAGCAACTGAACTAAAAGGCTTTCTACTTTTTACTGCCCTGTGTAATATAAACTGTTTGCAGAAATAATAATGCCAATTAATAGTGACAATAGATAAAAACTTTGTGTCATGTAAGGGACTTGTTTTTTAATTGTTGTTTTAATCAGTAAGGAAACAGAAATTTCAATACAGTTTCAGTATCCACTTTCTGAATTTGTCAGATGCTTTTCTGTCTTACATTAAAATTGTATAATTTTTTTATCAAGGAGACCTAGAGCATATTGTGTGATGATCATTCCTATGTATGTTAGTGCTCTTACAAATGGCATCTTTTTAAAAATGTTTCTGTGAGCATTTCAGTATTAATTAATTAATTTAGTTTGTGTGTGTGTGTGTGTGTGTGTGTGTGTGTGTGTGTATGTGTGTATGTGTGTATATCAGAGGGCACTGCGTGTCCCTGTAGAGGGCGATTTCGGGAGTCATCCTGGATTGCTTTTACCTCCTTTTTGCTTTGCTCTGGGACTTCCCAGGTTCCATCCAGTGCAGGCCACTGCTGTTGTTTCCATCTGGAGTTTTAAAGTAGGACCTGGGGTCCAAACTCATGACTTTCTGCTTGCAGAGCAGAATCTTAACTCCTGAGCCATCTCTCCAGTCCATTTTAATGTTCATTTTTATGTTCATCAGCTCTGCTATACCTGTCGTCATTATGTGGCCATTTTGTTTTTCTCTGTTAGTACTTCCTAAAGGCTCACTAAAGAAAAAAAAATTATTTTATTCAGGAGTGCTGCAAGGTGAGAGAGATGGTATGTTATTTTACTCTTCAGTTAAAGGAAATTCTGATGGTGAAACAACTATTGTCCTCAGTGCTGTGAATTATGAGCTGAAATAGGTTTAGATGAAAAGTGTTTCAACTGTGTGTGTTGTCTACCACATTTGCATTTTTAAATGTAGCAAACTTAACAAAACGATCAGTCTGAAAGTCTAGCTAAGCTACCTGAATATTAATCATGTTTATTTTCAATATATATGGAGATTCAGAGTCTGGACTCCATTTTACTGGTTGGTTTCTCCAGTAAAATAGACCAACTAAAAGATTTTTGTCAGTTTCATTCATATTATTTAATTTAGTTGGAGAATTTCAGTAGATTGTATGTGTTAAAGAAGTTTCTGATAAGGAAAAGTATGCAAAAATCTATTGGACATCCTGTATGTGCAATGTTTATGAAATAGTTGAAATTTATCCACTGCACAGAATTACTAGGTAGGGCTTTTTGCTTAACGCAGTTGATTAGCAAATTATTAGAAATGTTGGAATGTTTGATATGTCTTTGAAAGAAAAATCTGCAAAAGTCTGTATCAACTCTTGGCAAGTTACCAAGTCTATTCATTAGGGCATCTTGACATAATTTTATTCTTATATAGATTTTAAAATATTTTTAGCTGTGAAAAATTGTTTCTTCCTTTGACAAAATGATTAAATGATTGTCTTTTAATGTTATAAATAATTTCTATACCCTCACATACATTTATACACACATACATATATATACATGTATATATCCATTATATAGCATATATGTTTGTATTTATCCACACACTCACTATACCATTTATTATAACATTTTGATCCAATTAGTATGCTAAATACCTTTTGAGAATTGTATTCCCCTATAGCAGATGTCTTAACTCTGAGTGTATTAGTGTATACCCTGATAGTAAACTATTTCCTGCTTTGTTTAGTAAATGACTACATAGAAATTCTTTTTTTTTAGTTTGTAATTCTTACTTTGTTTCATTGCACATACAAAAGGAAAAATGGGAAGTTTTCCAGGTGCCATATTCCCTTGGTTCTGCACTTTTCTTAGAAACATGAGTTTCAGGTCATTTTCTGATGTAAATAAGAGGATGCTATAATGTCATTATTATTTTCGTTAACTTGTGGTTTTGTTGTTAATATCTTTTCCCCCCAACATTAGCATTTAAATGGTGTATTTTTTTTTTTTTCTGCTCTCAAGTACATGCAGCTGAATTGCAAATGTAGTCTAGGGGCTAGAGATGGCTCAAAAGGTGTGCCATGCTAGCCTGCCAACCTGAGTTCAACCCTCAAAAGAATGTTAATCACAAACATGTCCTCTGACCTTCTTATGTACTCAGTAGTATGTATGCCATTTCCCACAATAGTAATAATAATAATAGTAAGTAAATTAAGCTTAAAATTTAGAAAAGAAAAAAACAAAAGCAGGTACAGACAAGATGAATTCGAGTCTAAGAAAGCAGTTGTGTTTTCTTTCCAGATGCACATGTTGAAAGCAAGTTCATAGCAGTGAAGAGCAGTGAACTCCTTTCACTTCAGTAGCTTGGGAAGACCTACTGGGTGTGACTGTTGGAACTATTTGAGATTGAAAATGTTCTCAAATATTCATATATGTAAAATGAGTAGGGGAATTTTGGTGCAGATATTGGTAAAATTAGGTGGAAGAAATGAGTGTATAATCCCAAGAGTTATTTGTGTCATCATGACTACATGCTTGAGGAAATCTGGCCTTGAAGAGACAGCTGGAATTGCACTTCATAGTCTTTATAAAGCACAACTGCCAATAAGCAAACACACCAAAGCATATGAAACATACTCTTTGTATGTGCGTCTAAATGCCCTTCTGGTGAAGCACATTAGCCATCTGAGATCATTCGCTGCAGTTCGAATCTAATGATTCTGAGAGGTGGTATGTTTTCTTCAATGAACCTGGCAGTTCATCATTTCAATTTAAGAGAAATACTTTGCACCATTCATTAGCATTTTTCCCTGTGACTTTCCTTGCTCCCAATTTGATTTAAATGCAGTGATTAGTATTACTCATTGCTGTTACTTATATATCATCTTCAGGGAGGAAATCAGTTGATTGATATTTACTTACAAATTGATACCATCTTCGTGGCAATGTATGCTTGAGAATGCCAGAGTGTCGTTGTGTTGAGCTGATTCAAGGAAATAAATAATAAGAGCATCTGGAAATTCAGACCCAACTGATTTACTTTCACTATATCATTTTGGGCTTGTACAGATTTAGCTCATTAAACACCTTTTAAGAATCTCCTTTTGCTGCTAGAAGAGTGGGGGGAAAAGTCCCCAAACAGCCTTTGAAAAATTACTGTTTAAAAAAAAAGATTATAGGGGAAGCAAAACATTCAATTCAAAATAATAATAATTAGAGTGTAGCTTTTTATAGTTTCTAAAGTGCCATTGCAAAATGGTAAGAATAGAGAGAGAGGATATTTTCAATGTAGTCAAATTAATGCCATTTGGAGTAAGAGTGTTTCTGTGTTTGCTCATCTCCTTGCTCACTCTACTGTCACTTGAAACTTGTAAGTGCCAGAGCTTTAAAGCTGTTCTGAAGAGGGAGGTTCTCCTAGGAGACACAACTTTCAACAAATTATTAAGGCACAGGAGAAGATGGAACAAAGTGGAGATGTTAGAAGTGTGATAGAAGGCAGGTGCCTTTCATCCTGGACAGGAGTGGGGAGGCCACTGCTGCTTCACAGAGGTGTGATGTCCTAGCTACAGCTTGAAGACAGAGCCCTGGCGTGAATGCCTGGATGCACAGGACAAGGCCAAGTCCTGTTTTGCTGACCTCTGGTTTGAATGTGATGGTAGGAAGCGACTGTAAAGAAGCAGAGTTCAGGGTGCTACTCGAGTGCTTTAGAGGTCATATTGAGATGTTTAGAAATACCTTATGACTGAGTTCATTGATGTCACCTTGATCAGGAGAGTTATCTGAGCAGGTATGTTTCTAGAAACAGAACTCACATGTAGCTGCGTGGAATAGTAGTTGAAAAGAAAATAGGCCATCCCCTTGCCCCTTTTATTCATTGGAAAGAAATACTGATTAATCCTCAATGACTTGGGCATGATTTGAGACTCAAATTACAAATCAGAGAAAACTTAGTGTCATAGTTAGGCACAGGTATCAACTCGACAGTTGAAGGTTTGAGCTCTGGGCACATTTGTAGAGAATTAGTGTTTGAGTTAGGCCCAGATCAAACCTGCAAGAGATCGTCTAGCTAATGGGGAAGGCCCAGCCCATAGTGGGTGGGATTAGGCTCACGAATAAAATACAGACAGCTGGGTTGAGACAGTTGGCATCCTTTTATATATTTGGTGAGACATGCTGGTCTGGCAAGTAAGGATTGTCCCTCTCTCAGTTATTATGTAGAGATGATATGGCCAGTTCCCTGGGCCTTGGTGTTGGCGTGAGTTCTCCTGTCAAGCTGGGCTGAGAAGTGTAACCAGATTATCATAAGAGACTATAAACCCCTTGTTCCCTTAAGCTGTCTGATGGTCATTTATCAGCAGCCATGCAGATGAACTATGACAGCTTGCTTTTGCCATATATACAGAATTGCAGGCAAACAGGCATTTTAAGAAGATGCCAACACCATTCATTTTGACAGAAAACAAGTGTGAGAAACTCTCAGATCTGTACTTGTGTTGGGGCAGGGAGTCAGAGGAGTGGATAGTTTCACTCAGGAGAGATGAACCCAGGGCCCGAGTTTTGAAAGCCAAGTGGGATTTTTCCAAATAAATTTTCTGTTTCTCTGGGTTGATAAAGTATTCTGAGAAAATGGAAACCATAGGAGAGAAGTTCATGGTAAGAGTTCAGGAAAACTGATAGGAGGAGGCCATACAGGTGGCCATTCAGGCCAGAGTTACAATGCCCATGTTTAAAGAGAAATGGAGAACATTGACATTAGGTAGAAGATATAATTACCAATATGATATAGGAAGAAAAGAGACAACTCAAGTTTCTTGTGTGTATAATGAGGTAGTGTCATATATTAAAAAGAAAAATCATCTTCATTTTTTTTCAGTGACTGTGTAGGTACTGTTCTTGAGATTGTATATGCTTTACTACATAATTGTAGGTTAGAATTTGTAGGAGAAATCCTAGCTAGATATTAGGGAGATGTTAGCTTAAAGGTGACATAAATACAACCTTGGCCAGATGTATTCTCAGGATCACAATTTTTAATGGTCATATATTTTTGATAAGGGTGAGCAGAGACATCAGACATGCTGGAGAAAATGAAAAAGAATCAGAAATATGGGTAAAGGTGTGTTACTTGAAACTGAAGGGAAAGGGAATTTCAAGAGGATTCCAGATGCCTCAGAGATACTTCCACAGTTGAGGACTGAGGGAAGGCACTTTGGATTTTTACATCCTTCTTTAGGAGGATCCATATACTGTAGAAAAAAGTGGTGAGAGAACTAATTCTAGAGTGCAGTGTGAGGAGTTTGGCTTTACTTTACTTTTGAAACTAAGAGATTTAAATATATTTAGAGGCTGAGGCAAAGGAAATGCAGACAGAGAGAGATAAGTCAGAGCAAAAAGCACATTTGGGACACTAAATCTGGAGGTTTAGGAATAAGGAACGCCAGGAAGAATTAGCTTTCCAGCTCAGAGTAGAGTAGATGCTGATTAAGCATTTGTGGTGTGTGTGGAGTACAGGAAGTTGAGAGAGTGCAGGCTTGATGCCCCTAATTACTCTTTGAAACTAATCAAGTTCTGCCTTAAAAGCCTGAGGCAGAGAAGGACTTGGTTAGGGCCTTTGTGACAGGAGCTAAAATCTGGAAGAGCTATGGAAAGTGGCAGAGGAGCAGAATGTAGAATTGCTGAATGGTTTTGAGAGCTTGGGAACCATAAATTTGCAGTGGCACCAGGCCACATCACTGTTGTATCTCCTTTAGCAGAACTCAGTAGCCCATTAAGAGAACTCAGAAAATGATTGAAACTGAAACTGAAGGGTCCATGATCCAGGATAGTATAAGACAGCTATCAAATGCCATAAATTTAAATCTGTAGATGATAGAGTAAATGGGGTAAAGTTGGAAATACAATATCTCTGAAAGTACATATTTTGTTTCCTATTCAGGAATGACTTTAGGGGCTTGAAACCGCATACAGTTAGCACATACTTACCTGTTGTCCTCTACCACACCCATGTACACACATGCACACTAAATATGAATCGGTTTTATTTATTTATTTTTTATTTATTCAATTGTGCATGAGTGCATGTAAGTATGTATATGTGTGTGTGTGTGTGTGTGTGTGTGTGTGTGTGTGTGTAGAACTATGGATGAATTCCGGAACCACCATGGGCCGCCTCCACCTCCTCCTCCTCCTCCTTGTTTATTCTGCCCTGGGATTCACAGGCTCTGCCCTGCTAGGACCAGAAATGCAATGCAGGCTGCCTCGCTTCTGCCCAGCATCTATATGTGGAGTCTAGGATCCGAACTTAGGACCTTCCGCCTGAAGGCAGAGGCTTAACCCCTGAGCCACCTCTCCAACACCATGAATCGGTTTTAAATTCTCTGATGTCTACATTATGCCTGATAACTTCCTTTTTCAGGTAGACCATTTTATTGGAGTATTAAAGATTTCTCAGTTGGTCACATAAGAGTCTGATCTCCCTTGATGAAGTCTTTTGAAGGGCGATGCAAACTCATTCTGAGTAGTTAGTAATTCTGAGTCCATTCATACCTCAGAGCCTGGGCCTTCCATGGCCCCTTCTACTTCCCCAAGCTGTTTTCCCCTTTTGGATGGACAATTTGATATTCTTTTCCTGCCTGTATTTGTAGCCTGTTTTTGGATCTTGCTCACACAGTAATTATCACCTTATTTTATGTTTCCTTCCATTTACTTCTGGGTCCATCAGGACTAAGCTTTATTCCTTGTCATGTTCAGAGTCTTCCTCTTGCTTTGCGAAAAGTGCATACCAAATGAGAAGTAAGCAAGCATTGAGCGACTCATACTTCTCATGTCAAAGCCTTGAGTGAGAGAAGAGAAAAGGTGACTTCATTTTGTTTCCTCTCCCCATCTGCAACATCCCATAGTTTACTGTTTTAGTTTTAATCTATCCTAGGGGGTATATTTACTTATTTGTTTTGATAGCAGGCTCAATTACTTTAGGAATTGAAATAGGAGAAAAGCATGAGTCTGTGTCTAATCCAAAAGGCAAAATGAAACCTTTTATCTAAGTTACTAATAAATCAAAAAAGGATACTTTTTAAATTTTCTTGTTCATACTCTGCTTAAGTTCGATAGGCAGTACACATTTATATAGAAGCTAGTATAAGGAAATAAAGGCTTTCTTGGGGCTGGAAAGGTAGCTCAGAGGCTAAGCTTCTGCCTTGCAGGCAGAAGGTCCTGAGTTCGGATTCTAAGACCCCAGGTATAGATGCCGGGCAGAAGCGGGGGCAGCCTGCGTTTCTGATCCTGGTAGGGCAGAGCCTATGAATCCCTGGGCAGAGTAAACAAGGAGGAGGTGGAGGCGGTCCATGGTGGTTCCCGAATTCGTCTGTGGTTCTACACATGCGTGCACACACACGCACAATTGAATAAATTAAAAAAAATTTAAAAATAAATAAAGGCTTTCTTATGAGCATCATTAATCTCGACGCTCGCAGTAGGGGGCAGATTCTTTTTGCTTGCTCTTGCTTTACTGATGTTTGATGCTGCCCTCCCCTTAGTGAGAGTTCAAATTTTAGGTTAATCTTATTTTTCTAGAGTTTTGTGGTTACTCTGTGTAGCTTCCAAAACAGTTATGAGGATGTTGACATATCCTGGTTCAAAATGTGTTTTACAGGTACAAAGTTAAAGACCTTAACTATTCAATAATTTGTCTAAAGTTATTTCAGAAGCAAATAATGCATGATCATAAGTAGTTTAATAACACTCAACTTTCTAATTTTGGAAGCATTGTGCCTGGGTCATTGATAGGTAATTTCTTAGTGTGTCTTCCAGTTCTCATCAGACCTGAAGTTAAATGTGATGTTCCACTTTTCCCTGACATTTGAAATTTCAGTATATCTGAGGGACATTGAAATAAGTGTATAAGTGGTCATACTGAACTGCTTATTGTAAGGGAAAAGGCAGCGCTGATACACCTATCTATAATTTTTTTGGCATACCAACTTCAAGACTTTCTGTGAAATACGGAATTCGCAGATGCAGTGCATTTTCCTGAAGGAGATAATTGCTGGGAAGCGATAAGCCCTAATAATTAAATAATCTCATCAGTTTGCTCTTATCTTTGGCAGCTTTGTCAAGAATGGGATGACACTTTGCTTTCTTGTGTGATTCCTAGCAAGTGGTCATTACAGTTTTTTAAAGCACATCACTCCTGGGCAATGTGTTTGATTTTGTGAATTTGAGTGTTGAATTGATAAGGAATCTTATTATTGCCACTCAGAGGCAAAACATAGGAGATCCTTTCAGGTCTTCTTGCAAAAGAGAGCACTGGTTGATCGTTAGACCTCCTTGTTCCCTGCAAAGCTAGCCTGAGGTTACCAACACTTGCTACATATTTTGCACATACAATCAGTTTCCATAGAGCTAGACCGAATTGAAGTATGTTTATAAGAAACAAAACAAAATAATTATGCTCCTTTAAAAATACCAAAGATATTTCAGAAATTTTCACATTTGAGGATTAACATTATAATTACCATCTTAGAGATATATTCAGTTTGCAGAAAGTTAGAGTTAAGAAAACTTTACTATAATTAAACAGTATTTGTGATCACTTTTGAAAGATTGGATGATATTATCTGAGCACCAAAACTAATTTTCTTAAAATTTAAAGTGAATGCTGTCACTTTCTACACTTCTTATGTCATGGACTCTCCCTGCCTATTCCTGGCTCTTTCTGTTCATCCCAGATAGGGAGGACACTGACACACTGAAGATTCCCATCTGAGTCCAGCTTACTGCCAATGAGTTTAGAGGGGTTATTTACATAAGTATGGGTGACACACAGGTGAATGCAGTACTATGAAGTCCGCTAGGAAACTCACAAGCATTTCTTTCAGTGAAGAGATCTACCCTTGGGCAATTCAAGAAAATCTCCAATGGGAGATGGGCGCTGTACTTATGAAGAGTCTTCCACAGTCTTGGGGAGGAAAGGATCTGTGAGGGAATATCAGGCTCCATCTCCTGAGGGCTTTCTGCAGGTGATCAGTCTCACCTGCTCTAATTTAAGAAGAGAATGCTTATATCCTATATCCAATCTGGAGAAAATATCTGCACAGCCTAATTTTAAATTAGCAAAGTAATTAATAAATTATAACCTGTTCTCACAATGGCATCAGCAATATGAAGATTCATTACTTTTTTTGGTTGTAATTTTAAGAAAATACAGAATGGTTGAAACAATTTCCCATGCTAACTTAAAAATGCGCATTTCCTTGTGAGTGAAGAACATATTCCTTCACAATTAGACTATATTCAGTACTTTGTGCTTTTCTTCTAAAGAAATGTCATATATTAGCATATAAATTGGGGTGTAGAAATGACCTCTCTAAATAGCAACTTGTATTTTTGCATGAAACAGCAGCCATGCTTCTTACAGTGCATTGACCCTCTTTGTACTTGTGGCCTGTAGAGGACTGTGCTGGGGGCTCTTAGTCATGGATAGTGTGAGATGCAGTAGTGAATATTTCAGAACTTACTTCTTTGCTTCCATTATAATGTTCCTTAAACCGTTATTTTATGGCAGATCAGAGATGTCTAACTGATAGTATTAGAATCACTGATTGAAAGAGGAAATAGCCAGCTTCCTTTATGCCCTTGAACCTTATCACACTATTCTAAAATATGAGTGGAAAAGTGATGCATGATACAAATGTCGTATTTTAGAACAAAGGTTTTTCCCACTTTTTCTTTCATAGTTTTCTCAAAATTCCATGTGTATCCCAGGTTCTTCGCTGTCAGAAATTTTTTTGGAGTTTAAGGAATCATGAAAGAAGACTGACATTAGAAAAATCTAGATTAGTTCTCTTCGCTTATGCTTAAGGTATTCAGGGGTCTGACATGGTTTAAATTCCAACGATGTTAGCCAGCTTGCAAAACTGTTACCTCTCACATGCAAGAGTAAAATCACCAGAGATAAACCCAGCAAATTCTGTGTAAATATTCACTGGATACCCACCTTCACACCTCCTTTTCATTGAAAAATCTCTTTTAGGAGCCTGCAACACTCTGCTGTGGAACAGGAGGTGCTGCTGGGGCTCTGGCCCTGTATGAGGATTTATAGACAGATAACTGCTGGTGGGGAGAGAGGGCCATTTTGTTACACTTTGTAAACAATCCCAATGAAACTTGTGAGGTCAGAAAAGAAAAAATATACTGGCATGAAAGAAAAATATAGTGCTGGAAGAAAAGAGAAACAGGGTTAATGAAAACTGGAGACTTGGAGGGGACAAGAAAGGGTGAGAGTGATAAGAATGAAATACATTATATACTTGTATGAGTGGACCACAATGAAACCCATTACCGTGTATAACTAATATATGCTTAAAAACATTAAAACAGGGCTGGCAAGATGGGTCAGGGGTTAAATCTTTGCCTTGAAAGTAGAAGGTGCTGAGTTCAGATCCCAGTAAAAAAATCCAGGTAGAAACAGCAGCTGCCTGCTCTGCAGGCCTAGGTGGGTGGAGCCTGGGAAATCCCAGAGAGAGCAAAAAGGAAATAGAAGCAATACAGGATGATTCAGTATAGCAATACACAATGACACACACTGCCCTCTGATACACACACACACACACACACACACACACACACACACACACACACAGAAAATAAACACTAAAGCATTTAGAAGCTGAAAAATGAATTATTTGATTTAATTGACCCTCAAAATGTAAAAAGTTACATTTGAAGGGACCATTTCAGTGCCTCCTCAGAACCACACCCAAATTTCTCCCACAAAATCTGCAGGCAATCTGCAAGCAGTATGTTGAAGTTGTAAGCCAACTCTTGTCAACATATCATTAAAATGATCTCTCTAGATCCCTGGTCCCTCCCATAACATTCTGAAACTGTCACTAAATATATAGATATTGCTCTATTTAAGTGTTCCTGATCATAAAGAATTACATTAGATGAGAAGAGATAGCACTAGAACTTTCCTTTTCAATGCATGTGATAAAAATGTATTTAGATGGTGATATGCTTATTAAAATAGTAAGCTATGGACTAGTACTAAATTCTAAATTCCTAGCAGCCTTGGGAAATGTAGGCTTACTATGTAGCAGGAGTAGAGGGCAAAGCGTTGCAACCCAAACTTGTTGAACTAAGGGTAACTGGCAATTAGGAGACTGTTTGGATTAGGTTAGATGACCAGTGCTGCCTAAGTGTGACAAGCGTCTTAGCATATGTGCATGGTCTTCTTATGTGATCCTTCATGGACAATTACTGTACTCACTTCACAGTCTTTTGTGACACCTGCTGATAAAGTTAAGGCTTTCTTTCCTTCACTACACTGATCTTGGCATTCCCAGCAAACTAAACTGCAGTCATTGTTCAGTTATATGGTTTGAGAAAAAATGAATTGCACTTTTTTGTATCATTTTCTGAAATTATATCTATCTGTTTTAAGATTGATGATGAGTAGACATATAAATTTAAGTAAACCTATAACTACAAACTTACAAGCCAGAAAATATTGAACATTACTTTTTAAATTTTAAACTGATGTCTTAAAACAAAAAGAAAAGATTTACTCTGGGTACCCTGATAAATTTTCTGTTTTCTACTGTGTTTACATACATATTTAATTGTATGAAATTGAAGGTTTTTGTTACACTCTCCCCACCCCCCAAATAGTTTCTCTGTGATGGGCTACTGTGTTACTATTCTAAGTGCTAGTTATTTTGTCACTCATATCATCTTGAAAATTAATTTTTTAATATTTGACTGTTAAATACAATGATTTTTTTATCTTCATTTCCCCCCCAAAAAAATAAATAAATAAAATTGAGTGCCATTGCTCAGCCTTGGCTACTGGCAGTCTCAGTGTGGTCCTGTGGTCCTGGAGCACTGGAGCCAGAATTCCAGCTCCAGCAAATCCTCCCCTCTGTGTAGTCTCAGAGCATTAGAAGTGCTTGTAAGAACTTCTATTGTTTAACATGTATTGAACTGATGGGGCACCTTGTATTTACTGAATACCTGCAACGTATTGGAATTATGTAAAACATTTTTATATGTCAGCTCATTTGACCTGTTCTTGTGAACAAAGAAAAAGAAACATTAAAGATTTTACAGCTATTAAGCATAACCACAGAACTTAAATGAGGTATTTGACTTCTCAAGTCTAAGGTCTTCTCGTCTTTCCTTCTCTCCCTCCCTTCTCTCTTTTCTTCCCCTTCTCTTCCTTCTCTCCCTTTTCTCCTCTTCTTTTCCCTCCATTCCATTCATTTCTCATCCTTTTCTTTTTTCCCCTTTCCTTCTCTCTCTCCCTTCCCCCTTCTTCCCCTTGCCTCTCTTCTCCCCTGCCCTCTTCTCCCTGCTCCCCTTTTTTTTTCCCTTCTCTGAATGCTATCTAGAATCCCATCACTATGGTTAGCACTCAGAATTCAGTGTTGCTTTTATAGAATTTAAAATTTAATGGTATGATGAATGGTTGATTCGGAGACAGTTAAAAAGAAGATCCACATTTTATTAATGCTCTTAGTAAATATGACAGAAGTGGCAGATAAAATTCTTATGCATCAACTATTCGAACATATTTAATTACACTGTATTAAAATCTCTCTAATGGTGACTTGATTCTCATTGTGACACAATGAGCAACATTGCCCACAGAACCTCTGAGTAGTGGGTATCAACTTTTCCCATTTCTCTCCAGAAGGCGCTTATTGCGATTTCTGTTCTTTCCTACTGCTAGTAGTAGCACTGGCATTTTTGTAAATGGTTCTTTCCTTTGGCCCCATGATTGTGTGCTGAGTTAGGTACGAGCTGATAGCACCATCCAGTGGACATATTATGTCATGCATGGAAATATCAAGGCAGGCAAAGCAAATTTCAGTGGTTGCCATATTTCTAAAACCTGTCTTAAGACATCAGGCATCTTTGTGTTCCAGGGTCATCATCCTTAAGTGTCAAGGAGAAGCAACAATGAAAGCCAAAAGTATTTTGTGCATCTTTCTTGACAAAAAGGTTATAGAAATTAAATATTTTTGTATTTATCAATCAAATCAATCAGATTTTACATCTTTACATCTAAGAAAATAATTCTTTTTCAGAGAGAATATTTTTCCTATCATATTTGAGTACTTAGGCACATATAACACCTCAAAAAAGCAGTTTATTCCTTCATAAATAAGCACATTTTTCTTGGCTAATGTTTATTTTTATATATATGCTAAATAAGGAGTAGGTATGAGTACATTGCCTAAATAAATATTTTCATTCTTTTCTTGTGAAATCTTGTTAGTTAAACACATAATTATCCTTCAAGTAGAATTCTGGGTTGAATATGATCATACATATAATTTTATGTGTCAAGAACTCTTACTAAAATGATTGCATGAAAAAATCCTTCCCATTCAGTTTTTATATTTTTGAAGGCAACTTTTAAAAATTTTAAGACAAAACTAGAAGTTATCAAATTATAATTATAGCCACATAAAATTAACATCCATAATAAAACAAATATTATAATGATTATTTTTCTTACTAATCAACATTCTGAATTTTTTTGTAGTGAAGATTTATTTTTGACAAAAATATAGTTTACTGCTGCTCAGAGAATATAAGGATTTTTATCTTGGTAGTTAGTTGGTGAGGCATGCATCTTCCTTCCTTTTTTTTTTTTTTTTTTAATGGAATAGATGTAGTTCCCATCAAAGGATGTGTTCTCACTATCAAAGCCATTGCTGTTCATAGAAAGTGTATTTCCATAGAAGCATCCCTCTCTACAATTTTAGATTATTCATAGTCACCTTACTAATGAGGACTGTGTGTGTCTCTTCTTGGGTGATTTTAGTATACCAATTTATGGGATCTTTGGAGGGCTTTTACAAATCACTCTTACAAGAAAATATTGTTACCAAACAAGAAAATATTGTTACCAAACAAACCATCATGGATTTATTTATAACAGAATGCATAACCTCCACTAGTGAATAGGCAAAGAAACAACATTTATTATTTTAGATTCATTAGTTGTTCAAGGAGGCTATTAATATAACCAGGAAGTAATAATTTATTGGTGTCAGAAATAACGTGAGGCAACAAGTTTCTGTCAGAATAATCATAAAATAGTAGCAGATCTAGACCTGCAAAATTGCTCCTATTCCTGTTTGAAATGTACTATTTATTTCAGTGGCAAAGTTGAGAATTGCATAGAGATTTATATGGATAGTATGTCAGTTGACTTTCACAGTTTTAAAAGAAATTTGAAAGATTAGAGTGATTTGAACATTCTGGAATAATGCAAAAGATTATTCTTATTCTGTCTTCATTTTTCAGAAAAAAAATCAGAGAAATAGGGTAAAATAGGACCAGAATTTCAAAGCCAGTCTTTTAAGTTAGGTCACTACAATATGATAGTGTTCACTGAATGTGTGAGGATGGCATGCCTGGCTCATACCAACTGTAAGCCTCATAATTCTTACTATGAGGTCAGAACACCTTCAACAACCTATATGAACTTTTAAAAAAGAGAATGGAAAGAAAAAAAAAGTTTATCTCACACTTATCAACACAGACATCAATAAATGTGCTGTTGAAATAGGCAGGGGGAAGGAAATAGAAATATTTAGCTGAGAGAATAAACGTGTATGTGTTTACATTTTAGCACTTGTTTTAAAATTTTCAGTCTTTTCTGTTCTTTCTTTTTCATATGTATGTATGGGTGTGGCTATGGGTGGGGGGTTGTGAGTATGTCAGAGGGCACTTGAGTGTGTGTGCCTGTGAAGGCCCAAAGGTAACTAGAGAAATCATCCTTGATTGTACTATTATTGCATTGCTTTGCTCTGAAGTTTCCCAGGCTCAACCTTCCAGACCCAGAAGTTCAGGCTCCACAATTTCTGCCTGGTGTTTGGTGAGGAAACTATAGAGATCAGAACTTAACGTCCCTTTGTTTGTGAGGCAAAGGCTTTAACTCCCGAGCTGTTTCTCCATCCACCCCCTTTTTTTTTGGTTGTTGTTGCTGCTGCTGTTTATTTTTTTTTAATTGGACCCACGTAGATGATCCCATCCTGACATCATGTCAAGAGTTCTAATTATCAGTTCATTCATCAGAACATATCACCTCATTATATGACTGTGTCCACATGGCTACATTTGCTTTAAACTTTCTGCTCCTATGGAAGGCTTCTTGGTTAGGAAGATAAGTGGTTTTATGCTGATTCTAATTCTTGTGATTCTGAGTCAGAATCTTTATTTCCTGTATGTATATAAAGAAAAGAAAGATAATATTTTATTTCTCTTCTAATTTATTTTTGACTAGTTACAGTTTTGACTCCACCAAAATCCTTGAAGTATTTCTTTGCTCCTAATAAAGCTTTAAATTAATAATTTATAACTATGTACGTAATAATGTATTATATAGTTTTATGTATATTTATGTGTGTTTTATGTATATTTATGTATGTTACATACATAATGTATTTGTACATAGTTATGTAAAAGTGAGTGACAATCATAAAGTGAACATGAAAAATAAAACAGCTTAGTTATGATTATTTTGCCTTTAAACAAAATTTTCTTCTGTAATAATATCATTTTAAAAGCAGTCACCATTGTGGACTTTTCCGTAGACTTACCAGAACTTGGACTGATTTTTTGCTTTGGTCATTTTTATTCGATTATCAAATACATATGGTTAAAAGAGATATAACATGCTGTTGAAAAATCTTTTTAAAAATGGCAATTTAGCATTATTTTAAATTTAAGAGATTGTAATATAGCAGTTGATTATTATTTTCATGTATTTATAAAATCTTTGTGTTTAGAAAAGACTTTTATCTATTATGGTAATGAATTACCTACCTTTAGTAATGCTGTTTGTTATATTCTTAGAAGTTATGTAACCAACATGACATATTTTTACTCAGTAATTTTCATCTCAGCAGAGACATATTTAAATAAGTAATGTTATTCAGAACTATTCGTGAAGTCTTTTGACTAACTTCACTATATAGAAAATATTAAGGTTAAAGCTGCAAAGTGATTGAAGCTAGATAGGAGTCTACTTTGATTATAAAAGAAAATGATATTCAATTAGACAGTTTCAATCCAGTGAGACTTCTCAACAGTTAGCGGGAGCTAGTCTATTTTAAGAGCACAAATCAGACTGCAAATGGATTCCTTAGAAATATGCGTATGCAACCGTGCTTGAAGATATGTTCCCTCAATTTACAATACTGTCATCCTGTGACTGACAACTGGTGAATACACTGCATTGATTTCTTAATATTTGACAGCCTATACAACCCCAGAACAAATTGGTGAAATCCTAGTTCATGAAAAAATGGCTCTGAAAGAGCCTTTCTTCAGTTTTGCTCTTTCCTAACTCTTGTGCTCCATCAGGATGCAATATAAATAGACTTGATTGCTTACAGTCGAAAGAAAATACTTAAACTCAGATTTTCTTCTAACAATAATCACAATCGTCCTGTGAGTTTTGTGTTAATCTTCTTGCTGCAGTTCTCGGAGAATGCAATTTACAGCCTCAGTTTGCATCACATCTACTTAAAAACTCACAGCAACCAGAAAATTCCTCTGAAATAGTTAGGGAAACGAATTTCCACACCCTGTGGCCATAAATTTAATAATTGAGTTTGGTTTAATATTGCAGATATTTTGATACCCAGATGTTCCTATTGGCATTATATGTAACTGGAAGTGTTTTCCTTGCAGTTGGTGTGTAGAATTATACATCGATAGTCATACTCCCTCGTGCTATATTGTTGCTTTCTTTAGCAAGTATTGAACGATCTATATCTCATTAAAATTTTAAGTTGCCTGACATAAAATTGTATGATTGATCTTCCCATAATTTTTAACTCTGCTTTGTAGTTTCTTGATTTCAGTATTTTTAACTGTGATCATGGCAAACCATCTGAATGTTTTAAGAGAAGTTCTTTTGGCTATTGTTTTATCATAGTTTCCTTGTGTCACGGGGCAAGTTGAATGCATTAACCCTTCCACTTTTCATCCATTTCATAGCCATCTCATTGCAATAGTATTTCTTTTTTATTTTTTAGCTGTAAAGCTGGGTCCTTATAACACAATCGCTAGTTAATATTATAGAAAACAGTGTGTGAAATGACGAGCATTGAACATCGCTTCCCATCACAGTGGGAAACCTAGTGAAAACAAAGAATTGTAACTGCATGATGAATATGTTTTCTGGCTAATCAAGGGTTAAGGACATATTCTTAATAATTAATAAGTAGTGAAAATAAAAAGTCTTGTGCTATGAAAACTGCAACTCTGGCTTGAAAACCCCAGGAGGGCTCCTATGCAAACATTTGTCACTCTTCAGATAGTTTTACACATACCATATTTTAAAATTAATTTTTGATTCATACTTAGTTTTTATTAGGTTGATTTTCAGTAAAAGAAATTGGTGTTAATATGAAGATTTTCTTAATGTTCAAAACAATGCTTTCTAGTCCACACATTGCCTAATTTTTTGAAGCTGAATTTAAGAGTGTCTGTTCCTGCTATAATAGTTTTTATGACTTGCTACAGAATGCCACCATTGAAATTCCCACCGTGTCCTGGATACTGTTTCTTATCATGTTCGTAGCCTTAAGCACCTCCATTTCCCCAGGGAACAATCAGTAGTGTCAGTAACCTTTGAAATTCGGTCCAGTTGCTGTGCGGGCTCAACTCCGTATTTCATCATCTGTGTGTGAGCGCTGATGGCGTTCTGAAAGGGAGTTGGGGCATGAGCCTTGTGGCACCTCAGCTGTTCTATATTGTGCTGTTGTGTGTAGACACGATGTTGGTAACAGTTTGTCGTGGTTGTAGAGCTTGAGTATTAGAGTTTATTTGAACTACGCAGAAGGACTCAGTCTGAAAGCTACTTCTGCAAAGACATAAAGTACATATTTTTCATATTAATAATTGCTTTCTTTGACCTAGGCGGCTTTTTAAATTTTATACCTTATTAGTTCTCCTCTTATTTTAGCTACAAGCAAGTACACACATAAACCAAGCATATGTTCAACAATAGCCAGCATGGCACAGAGAATAAGAATGATTTTCAATGTATTGAAAATGTTATGCACTGAGAAGTTTCTGGTAAGCTTGAGTGGAGTGCCAGAGATGTTGCAGCATTTTCTTCAGCGAACACTTGAATAGTTTACTCTCCATGACCCAAGTAGTCTTTCAGTGAGACTAAACCGGCCTTGTAAAACACTGGCTTTGACTGACTGTAAAATCAGAAAGTATCTTCATCTGACAGTCAGGAAACAGGCCTTCAGCTGACCCATTGTATACATTTAAGAATTAATTATGTACACAGATATCCAGTAATCTGTGATTGGTAGTAAAAACATGAACTGGCAGTTTCTTCTATGGTCTTAACCACCCAGAATGTTAATGGAATCATGTTTAATCTAAAATAAATAATGGTCTAATTAAAATTGGAGGAAATTTCAGACTTTTTACTTTGAGTGAATAAGTTTGTAGAAGATGCTTAGTGGTCTAACAAAGGAAAATGAATCTTAAATGTCAAGAGAGAAGTGAGTGAACCTTAATCTGGTTTCACCCTACAAAATCCCCAAAATAGTTTTAAGAAAATGTGTCCCTGGGCTGATATCTCATATACCAGGTTCTTGCCTAGGGCCCAATTTTTTTCACCTGATTTTTAAACTGATCAAATTAGAGACTAAATTATGCCCTACATGATGGCGAAGCTCTGTTAGCACAACACTTCCAGGACTATCTCTGGTCCACAGCTGACCCAAAGCTGCTGCCTCTGCACCTCATCACTGTCTGTGATTGCTCCAGGGGAAATTCTCAAAACCCCATTCCATCAGAGCAATCTAAAATTAGGGAGTTGAGAAATGGGATTTTTGTACTTGTGGGTTTTCTAAATGTTTGTTGACTCTTTGGGCCCTTTTTACTGTGAGAATATACAGGTGTTATGTTCCACTTGCTTACATGTCTCAGGAAACCAGAAGACTATGAACAAAGGAAGCAGTTCCTCTATCTGGGTTCTTTAATTGTCTTGTTTTGAAGGATCTTGTCCTCACACATTTAAATTACATTGAGCTTGTGGTTCCATTAGTGGCAGATATATACAAGTATCAGCCACAGTGTCTGTGCCCTTGCCTTCCATTGCAATCATCTACCATTTCATAAGTAGTCTGATAAGATTGAATTCCTCCTACCTTCTGCCTGAATTGATGATGACTATAGTTGCTCCAGATTCTAAACATGCCTAGTTAATATTTATTTCTGTTATTTTTGTGTTAAATTCTAGTTAGTATGTGCTAGTTATTTAGTTCAGTAAGATCTATGATTTTCATTGATTCTTCTCTAACTTTCAGTTTTATATAGATTTATCTCATTTGTCTATTTAGGTCAAGCAGGAAAAGCCCTAATAGTTAAGAACATTTTTGTATCTTTTCTCTCTCTCTCTCTCTCTCTCTCTCTCTCTCTCTCTCTCTCTCTGTTAATATGTGTTCTTCACAAATGTAGGATTTTATAATTTGTAGCACTTAGGAATCTAGAGGAGAAGTTTAGTTTCCGGCTTATTGCCCTTTTCCTTGGGTGACTAGTGAGATAATTGCAGGTATGGTTTAGCTGCAGGTAGAATCTTAAAATTCCACATAGGATGTTGCCCTTGCCGATTGCTTTTTCTCAAAAAGGAGATATTTGATTCCAGTTAAATTGTGAAGTTCTAAAGCTATGCTAGCTAAATTTTTTACTGTGTCAGCAAGCAGAATATTGTTTGCACTTCTTTGCTTTTTAAATGCTGCTCAGGGAGCTGCGTAAGTTATAATTGATGCACAGAAGAGATTTCGAATTTTATATGCCTATAAATTGGCACTGCTACATAGACTAGAAAGATGAGATTGGAGAAGTTATTTTCCCGTGAGAATGATACAAATTACTGTCAAACTGTTTATGCTTGCTGTAAAAATATTTTCAATGCACAGGTATTTGCTTACTAGCTGGGTAGCATTCTTATTAAAGTAGAACATTTTGAGCCAAAGTAAAACGTTTTCCACTACTCTTACATATTGTCTAGTAGGCCATTTTAGTCATTGCAGGATTAAAATACCTGTAATTATATCTTTTTCAAATTTCAGACAAATGTGCTTTTAGAAATTTAATGAACTAGCATTTATATAGTCCAGCTTTCTTACTGGACAGGTGAAGAAACTGAGGCTGGGGAAATTAAATAATATGCCAAGATCCAAGACCTGGAAAGTCACATGTGTGCGAGTGATTGAATTTTTGCTGTTGCTGCTGTATCTCATATCTTATGAAGTTAATTTACTTATTAATAAACATTCATTTAAGAAATATAAATTTCTTTCTTTTTATCAGCTTATACTTAACCTGCTCATGACTTGAAAGTTGGTGTTTATTAGGCATCTACAGAATTACTTTGGTACGTTAGTTGCTATTTTATAAAACAGTAGTCTTGACATAGTTTTT
Organism: Typhlomys cinereus; assembly: GCA_023101885.1. Lineage (NCBI taxonomy): Eukaryota > Metazoa > Chordata > Mammalia > Rodentia > Platacanthomyidae > Typhlomys > Typhlomys cinereus. The sequence goes on along the minus strand of JALPQD010000376.1, from coordinate 815,063 downwards.
CTGCAGTTTAAGGGATCTTAGTCTGGGAATGTGAAATGCCTCCTTTTTGTTTTTGTTTGCTCAAGTGGACCTCAAACTCACTGTGGAGCTGGGGATGACATGAGCCTCTTTAGTTTCATTTTTATAATTTGGGTGGCACATGGCCACGACACAGTTGTCTCCCTCTGCCTTCATGTGAGTCCTGCCTGTCAGGTTACCTGGATTGCAAGACAATTGCCTTTACCTACCGAGCCATTTCAGCGTCCCAGGCAAGTGATTCATTCTCTAAATGAATCAATTGTCTCTGACTCTGACTTGGTGCATTATTTTAGTGTGGTTTCATAAAGAAGCAGATTGGTACCTGCTACACGGCCTGAGGTTATGTAAGGACTTATTTTTTTCTGTTAGGAATAGTTTTTCAGAATAATGTGATATGATTTGCATTTGACATTGACTTTAACCAGTCACATAGCAAACTAGGTCCTTGTCTTCTTTCCCTTTACTTCTGCAGCATACTTTAAGAGATCCATATATTTCAGTGATTTCTGTGCTGCTCTCCATTGGTGTCTAGGAGAGAATGAAACAGCTTCAGCAAGTGAAAGGCGGCACAGGCAGTTGGAGATGTGCTGACGTGGGTTTGCTCTCACTTGGGCTGCTTTTGTTGTTGTTCTTGCATTCTTTGATGATAGAAAAGGAGTCAGTGACACCCTTAGTAAAAATTCAGTAAGAAAATGCCAGTCAATAGTTTTACATTGAAATCATGAAAGGTAAGTACAAATCCAGCAGCTGAATGTAATGCTGATTTTAAGATTTGTTTCTGGACTGGCTATACATATGAGTGTGACCTAAAGGCAGTCTTCCTCCATTATTTTAACGGTTGCTTGATGTTACTTCTTGTAGCTTTGCCCGTGCAGGAAGGAAAGAAAATTGAGGATTGGGACTTATCAGACTGATGCCTTTCTCCTGTTAGAAGATTATTTGAAAATAAGGGTATTTGAGCAATTCCTAGAGAGTCTTTTTTTCTTTATTCAAAATATTTTATCAATGTGAGAGTCTTGATTTTCTTGCAAAAGTGTTTTCTCCAAACTGTGGTAGCAATTAGAAAAAGAAAAACTTTAAAATTCTAAGCCTGGCTCATACAACAACTAGCGCCTCCATCACCAGCACAGTGAAGCCCCTTCTCCTTAAGGAGCCAATACGGTGAAAGGGTGAAATTCCCTCAGCCTCAACCTTAGGACACAAATTACAGTCACATGTTGGGAGTATCCAAAGCAGGTGCTCTGTGAACTCAATGTCTGTCTAATGATATGAGAGCCCTGCCAACACTCAGCGGTGGCTGTGAGGAACATATTTTCTTGCACATGCTTTCTGCAGTGTTCTTGGAATGAGAGCATTTCACAAAGAAGCAGTGGCAGCGTCTTCTGGGCATTTTCCGGAAAGCTTTGTGCAGATGTACAGCACCGTAGATACTATTAAATGTTACTTGAGTGTGCCCTGCTAACTTTGCATGCATGTTTGTTTCTTGAAGCTCTGTGTGAGTATTCAGTGAGCATTTATTTTAAATGGTAGCTTTCTATTGTTAGAAATTTCTCAATGAAGATGTTTCTGTTTGTTCAGTATCCGTGCATCTTTCATTCTGCATGGCATATTAGATGAATAGTTTAAGAGCAGTTCATGAATGGAATTCTCAAGATATTATGCAAATACATACCCTTACATTCTTTGTAATGTTCCTCACATGATACTTTCAGAAAAATTAAAATCCACTTCTCTTTGAACTATGGTATAGTTGTTAAGATTACAAACTCAGGAGCAAGACTAAATTAGAATCCTGTGTTACATCAGTTACATATTCTATTTTCAAGTTATTTTACCATTTTATGTGCTTCTACTTGCTTGTGTATAGAATATGGGAAAGAATATTATCTGCTTTATATACTCTGTGAAAATCAAATATCTATCTATATCTGTCTATTTATATCTGTCTGTCTGTCTATCTAGAGAGATCTATATTCCTAGCATTCTATCAAGTATATGAACCCTACTTGCTTTGTGATATATAATACATAGAATGTTTTCATGGTACATAATAAATGCTCCTTTAAGACATTATTTGTATTTTTGAAATTTTTATTCTAAAGGACTGAGGTATTTGAAGTTATGGTTTTATAATTAATAGAATAAGACTTCATTGCCTTTCAGAGTTTTTTTTTAGTATTTACTGATTTGATTCCATCCTTCATTCAGTGTATATAATAAATATGCAATATATAGATAGATAGAGATAGATAGATAGACAGACAGACAGACAGACAGACAGACAGACAGACACACACAGACAGACAGTAATCAAGCACATTCCTTTTTTCCCAGTACTTGGAAGCCAGAAACAGGAGGATGACTATCTGAAGGTTTTCTTGTGCTTCATAGAGAGATCCTATATTTAAGAAGAAAGAAAAGAAAACATTTGAATTGTTAACTCATTTTATATCCACAAGATTTATGTTGCTTTCTACTTTTCATATAACGAACATCGTATTAAAACATTCACAAACTTACTCTGAATAACTTGCAAAGCGCTCCTTCATATATCTCATGTTTTTAGAGCTTTATGTTTGTTGTGGTATGTATGCATGCATGCTGTTTATGATCATTTTATGTAATTTGTTTGCCAAAATATATTAAATAGATTTGTGTGGGTGTGTGTGTGTGTTTCAGTAGTGGAACTGAAGATAAGTCATTGTGCATGACAAGCACCATTGAGCTCTATCATTAGCTGTACCACTAGTCCCTAAAAATGTTTTAATGGTTTACTTTTTTTTGAAGTCCTTTATTTTTTCAAATGTTGTGTTTTTTGTTATTGTTTGTTTTAATTTTTTAAAGGACTAAAAATTGTGATAATGATTCTCTCATTCATTCACATTTGATTTAATTAATATTCTTTTGTATTCACAAAGGATATATCAGAAAATACTTGGTAGATCAGCTAATAAACTTAAGATACTATTTTTCTCTCTCTTTTTTTTAATGGTGCTGAAGAGTAAGCCCAGAGTCTTGTGCATGCTAAAGTACTCTACCAACCGAGCTTCATTTCCACTTGGTCTTATTTGTTGGGGTTGATGCTTTACTGATGAATATAGCTACCTTCCTGTTGGTTTTAATTGTTAATGACATCCAAGTACACATTCAGTACATAGAGCTGTTATTCATGAATGTCATATAGGTTAAAATGGTTCTTAATCACCATTAACATCTGAATTATTCAATAAAGTGGTCAAATTTGAAGCATCATATGTACAAACCATGTGATTAAGATGCCAAAAATGATGGAATTATTTATATAATTTCCCTGTTGATGTTAGCTTGGACAATAAGAGTAGTGTTTTACTTTTTGATTTAAGTTTTATTTAAGCTTTGGGTCAACTTAATTTTAAAATAATTTTCCCTATAATAAATGCTTACTAAAAAACTGTCTACCTAACTGGAGGTAATTGTATACTTTACAAAAATCAGACATAACCATATTATCTTGGTAAATTACCCTGGTCGTTGAATTTATGATGCTGTTTTCTGTGAGAAAAAAACAAACCCAGAATGTTATGAAAATCATAACTTTTTCTATTTGAACTGAGCAGACTTTCTGTGGGTGTGTGTTTCCTACTATAGACTGTCACAGCACTGTGGATCAGTCTCTTTGTTCCAAAAGGTCAAGGAGCTGGAATAGGGAAATTCTGTTTTCTCTACCCCTAGGAAGTTTGCAACATTAAGGTGCTGATCTCAAATCAGTTGCCATCATCTACCACATAGATTTTGGAATGCGATGAAGGGTAGGTGAATGTTAATTGTAAAACCACCACTAATAGCACAGTGGAGCATATGCTAACAATGCAGAGGCTTAATGAGTACTTCACAGTCCAAAGCAAGACTAATGCCAGGGCCTATGAAGCCAAGTTCTGGAGCCTGTAGCTGCTTCATCAGATACCACCTTCTATTTCCTGAATGTGTATGCCCTGGAAAGCTAATCACATGTTAAGTTCTGTAAAATTTACTTTGTAGGATTATTCAAAAACATAGTGAAGCTGTCAGAATTGTTTTTATTGTTATAATGTCAGGTATTAATCTCAAAATAAGTTTGTCTATATTCACACATTATGTGGATCCTTCTTCCCAATGTGTAATTTAAGAAACAACTCTTGATTGGAGTAATAGTAGGTGTTCTTACTCAATTTAATCATAAAATGTGAGTAGTACAGTTAAATTAATCCCAATAGTTCTGTATTCCAGAACTTTGTTCATTTGATTTTTGGTAAAGGAAATAAACTCTTTCTAAAGTTGAGGGTCCTGATTTTCTCTGTGTTAACAATGGACCCTATTATGTTGCTTCCAACTGAGAAAGGCTAGGAAGAGCTTCACAGCTGGCTGGGCACCTGACATGCCCAAGGCAGGTACTATGACCTGCTCATAGAGTCCAGATTCCTCCTGGGAAGAAGAGCTGTTTCCATACCTCGAAGTGCCTAATTTATTCGAGGCTATGAATAGAATGAGCTTGTTGATTTGGGACCAGTGGCATTCCCCTTGCACAACCTCAGGACATGATTATCCACACCAGGGTCAGGCAGGATCTTCCCATTTGACCCTGTGTGGTGCTCACCCAGGGCACTAATGGTAAGAGGTGGTTGGAATGTCATATTCTCTTGAATCTTTGTGTACTGATATCTTCCGCTTTTATTTGAGTCTTATCTGGATGTTACCTGGATGAACTGGTAAAGATGTTAATATGTGAATCAGAGGAATCATATTCATGGAATATTTCCTTTTAGAATTTTCCTTTTTAAATATTCATAATATATGCAGAATACATAAGCAGTATAAATACAACAGGAAACAGTGGTCTTGTTCCTAAGGCAAGAAAAATTTGGAGATGTGAAGAAATTGAGAAAACAGGTAGAAGGAAACAGATTAATGAATTAAATCATATGTACTGTGGTTTGATCTAAGACTTAATTTAAAAAAAGAGGCTAAATCAAAGAGGGTTATTACAGGTAGCAACATACATCAGTTGTGGAGTGTTAAAATGTGGCCACTGCTTGCCTACAATAGTATTTGCCAGATAGGCTAAACGGTATCTTCTTAGTTGTGGAGTACAGGTAGCAACACAACAACAGTTGTGGAGTGTTTAAATGTGGCCACTGCTTGCCTACAGGAGTATTTGCCAGATAAGCTAAACTGTATCTTCTTAGTTGGGGAATAGTTCTACTTAGTGGTTGCTTTGTAAATGATTATGAAATTGAGTCAGTTTTCTCTATAGGAGAAGAAAGACTGAAAGACTGAAGTCCTTGACCCAGCCCAACCCTTCAGATTCTTTCAGTCCTAGGCCTATGACCAAGACAAAGGAGGTACTTTAACATTAAGACATTTGAAACTTGGCTGTATTTTGTGCTTTAGTTGTAAATGGGAGTAGGAAAAGATTGGACAAGAAGATTTATCATTTACTTTTGATGAAATGGAGGGAGAGAGTAAGAAAAGAGCAAGAAGAATGGAAAAAGAAGGCAAAGAAGAACATGAGTTGAGAAAATAGGTAAGTATACATGCTGAACATATTTGCTAGATTTTTTTAAAGAGAGAATGCTTATGAATTTATTTGAAACCTTGACTGACTTTAGGAACATGCCACATATTTCAATAATTAAAAAAAAAAAACCTGGCAAATAACCCATGCTTTCTCAGTTTTGTTAGGAGTGCAGCTGTGTAAAAGAAAACATTGCAGCCATTTGGAGCATTTGTATGAAGACATTGCAATGAATTCGCATAGAAGGAAGGGAAGTATGCAGAGGGAGGTTTCCCAGAGGAGGTTGTGCATTTTTATTTTTTGTAAGAGGAAAATAATAAGGGTCTTCAAACAGAGAAAAACTTGAAATGGACTTAAAGATCATTTCAGGTTAGTTAGGTGGTTCTAGATGTTAAAGAAGGAGCCAGAGCCACAAGGCTACAGTACTAAGATTTAAAGAAATTATATAGCAGGAAAAAAACCATCCATTGAATTGTACTAGAATCAACTAAAAATTTACCACCTACAAACAATCTGAGGGAAAGATCAGAAGTGTGTCTGTGTGTGCATGTGTATAAGTGGCTGTGGCATGTGTGGAGGTCAGAGGACAACTTTCAGGATTCAGTTTGCTCTGTCCACCATGTAGGCTCTGAGAATCCAACTTGCAACATGAGCATTGGTAGCAAGCACCTTTACCTAGTAAACCATCTGGCATTCCAGAAATGTTGATTTTTAAAAAAAGGAAAAGTATTATTATTGTGTGTATGTGTGTGTATATGTTTTGTGTGAATTTATGAGTGTGAATATGCTTGCTTGTGTGAACATATGTGGATGCTACACATTGATTTCATATATGTTTCTCTAACTCTCTCCATTTACTTTTTTCAACAGGGCTTCACACTAAGCCTAGAACTACCCTTTGAACTAGAATGGTTTACTGGTGGGTCCCAAGAATCCACTTATATCCATGTCCCACCACAGGGATTTTAGGTCGACTGGCTTTTACCTGAGTGCTAGAGATCTGAACTTAAATCCTCATACTTGTGTGATCCATTTCCCAAGACATGTTGAATTTCAAGTTAATATAAGTCAGCCAGGTAGTAATACTCGTCAGTGGAAATTATAACTGGACATCAAGATATTAGAAGTTTTGGAGAGGTCTGTGTTAATGGAAATCATATGTATTCCTGTGGTTTTGAGAAGGAAAGAGGCTCTGTTATATTACTCAGAAAACCACAGGCTTTGGATCCTGGAAATCTGAGACAGCTCATGTTATTTCTTAACATAGCCTAGCAGCCAATGTTTGTATGGTTTCACCAAATAGCCACTGTGATATTTTCCAAGCTACATTCTTTGGAGCACCTTCTACTGTTCTGCAACAGTAAGTTGAAACAGGCAAGTGAAAGGTATTTTTTTGGCAGGATTCTTGAAGCCTTTAATGGTTATACACTGGGGTTTGGAAGAGAAACCATCTTAGGGAGAGCTTCATTTCTGCCAGATCATTTTCAGCTCTTCATGGAATATGTTTATATTAACAGCTCAATTTCCAAAGATGTTTATCTTCCAAAAGTTCTTATCTTTTTTAAATATGCTCATCTCTTGAGTGGAGAAATTAATATTGTCTTCATAGAATTATTTGAACTTCATTGATAAGTAAGATAATAGTCTTAATTCAAGTATTTAATATGCTTTCTGAATTCATAAAGCTGGATATTTATAAGTCTTTAAGCTCAATTTATGAATCATATGATTTTATTCATAAATACTATAACTTAGAGTTGCATTTAAAACATTGTGTTTCTTCTCGAGTGATCAAATTAGCTTATACATATGACAGACTAAATCCACCTAAACCTTTCATGCCATTTTCATTTTGACTAGTTAAATTCCTTTACATATTTCAAGCAGCAATTTGCCAATATGCTCAATATTCCCAAACCCTTTTAATCTCTCACAAGACAAGCCTTATAAACCTTGTGGGACACTTGCCTGATAACTTCAACACCACTTGTAGACTACTGATGCCTAATGTATGCCTTAGTCAGTCAGTTAGCTTTACAAACAATGTATACAAATGTAGTCAAACTGCCCTTAAATAGTTCAAATTAAAAGCTCACTAATTGACTATTTTAAATGATTTAAATTAGAAAAATGAGCCTAAAATATCAAATTTCCTAATATATCAGGTTTCCCTTGAATAGTCCTTAAATATCAAACAAAATATATCTAGCTATAGCAAAAAATATGAAAGTTTTTATTAAATTTTTAACCCATTTTACAGTTTTGGGTTTTTTTTTCCCCTCTTTGACAAGGGCAGTAACTGTCAGATGAGTTTTGTTGATGCCAGGGATGCAGGTTTCCTATTTCAACTTGTAATTAAATGCTTGAGTTTTCCTTCTACAATGGAGCTATCTGAACTGCTTTTGAGAAGAATGATTTGCTTTCAGGTCATAATTTTGTCTTAAAAACTGTACCATGCATACCTCTATTCATTATTCTTTATCCGCCTTTTAAATTATTTTTATTTTCCAGTTTAGACACAAAATTCTTTATACCTCCAAGCATGCAGTTAGTCTTTCCTCACCTGGCTTAAATCTCCACTCACTCTGTATGTCTTTCCTAAGACTTTTGTTGTACCGTGACTATTCAGAAAAGAGTCAGAGGTCCTGACTGTGCTCTTCACTATATTCTTCCTTAACTTCACAATTTCTCTTTTTTGCTTTTATTTTATTTTGTGAGCCACATTCCTTCATAGCAATTATTCACTGTTATCCTCAAATTTCAAAATTTCATTTATGCCTTTTTCTGTTTTTTTTTTCCAAGCCATGACTTTCTTGTAAAATCTTTAAGCCAATGATTATTTAGGTTAATAATAAAAAGTTATGGAAGTCAGTCAATCTACTATTCTGTTTCCTTTCAGTATGATATTTGGAAGCTACTTTTAATCTCTGAATGGAGTCTGCTTCAGCTTTTAAATTCAAGTCTCTTACCTGATTGAAGGTAGTAGGTCATCTGCAGAGAGTTGTTGGAGTCCTTTCACTGCTGAAAGCTCCAATTCTCTCTACTTTTCATCGTTCCTTTATTCTTTACTGATGTCATCTTTACATATTGGTCATTTTGTACTGTTCACTTTCTTTTTTTATTATTATTATTTATTCAACTGTGCGCATGCGTATGTGTATGTGCGCGCGCGTGTGTGTGCGCGCGCGTGTGTGTGCGCGCGCGTGTGTGTGCGCGCGCGTGTGTGTGCGCGCGCGTGTGTGTGCGCGCGCGTGTGTGTGCGCGCGCGTGTGTGTGCGCGCGCGTGTGTGTGCGCGCGCGTGTGTGTGCGCGCGCGTGTGTGTGTGTGTGCGTCTGTGTGTGTGTGTGTCTGTGTGTAGAACCACGGACGAATTCGCGAACCACCATGGGCGCCTCCACCTCCTTCTGCCCCGGGATTCACAGGCTCCGCCCTACCAGGACCAGAAGCGCAGGCCGCCCCCGCTTCCGCCTGGCGTCTATACGTGGGATCTGGGAACCGAACTCAGGACCCTCCGCCTCCAAGGCGGAGGCTTAACTTCTGAGCCACCTCTCCAGCCCAACACTTTCTCAATGATTAATTAGTGGCAGATATTCGAAATGTGAAATGTTCTTCTTTTCTTTTTATTTTCCTTAAAAGTAGTAAGACCGTGAAAAATCTTATCATCGTTCCTACTTTTTCTGATGGCCTTAAACTGATCTTGGGTACCACCACTGGATGAGTGTTATTAGTCTCACTGTATGTGTGCAATGAACTCCATGGGGCATGTAGAGAAATAAAGATTCAAAAAAATGAGGCATTACTAGAACTTGAGCCATTACGTTTGTGTATATGATAATATAAACATTTTAAAGAAAATAAGTTACTATAAATATATTTCTGATATCCAGTCCAACATATGTATATACATGTAAAGTATATATGCTTATGTCAAATTTTAGAAATCATTTTAGGCTTAAAATTCCCCAAATAACACCCATTTTTCTCCTGGTTTTTCATGTTTTACTACTGCTACTAAGAAGAGGCAAACATTTTTGCTTACATAACCTGAGTGCTTCCTGTCCTATCAGGGTATTGCACCTGGATAGATAAATACCTTCATGTATTTTCTAATAATTATTCCCCAACTTTTTAAAATACATCTGGAATTTACCAATTATCAGGGGAATGATGTAGCCATTTAAAAAATTGCTTAGGGATTTTGATCTCGCTTACACTTAAAAAAGAGTGCACACCATATTAAATGTACACCTTTTTTGACTACATTTCTGTATAGGATTAGAGGTACTCTGTTAATATTCCAGATAAGGAAAGAAATATAGTACCTGTTTGTCATTTGCCGTCATTCTCTGAGCTTATGACATGAAATTCCACCCAACACCCTGAGAGCAATATTAAAAAATGATGTAGTATCAAAGTCAGTGATAAATATGTTTAACCTAAGAATTTAAATGTGGTGAGTAGATGGCAGCGGTGTGATTGGCATTCGGTAGTTTACCCCTAATTCCTTTTTCCTGCATTGCAATGCTCACCAACCTGAAACATTTTGCCATCTGCCAAAAATATGTGTGCTTTGCTCAGTCTCAGGATGAGTTTTGTCCTTTTGAATGTCCTTCTTATATACATAGATTAAAAAACAATTGTCCACAGATAAGAATATAAAAGTCATTTTGCATCCTACTCCATCACAAACAGCACAGGTCTGGTGATATACAGCTTAATTTCTCATTATTGACTATAACATTATTTTCTTGCCTAGTTTGTTCCAATCAGACATTTAGTGATGTGTACCTAATTGTCTTTTAATAATAATAACAACATTCTGTATAAATAATGATTTATGCTTGATGTCATAATGGATTGGCTGTAATTTAGAAAACAGACAACAACTTTTACAGAATGAATTGAATTCACTTAGATACTTAACAAACTTATGTACTAAAAAGAAGATTGTTAGTATAGACTATAAATTCATGGATAATTATGACATTTGGGGAATGATAGTATGTGAAATACTTATATTTTATTTTCAGAAAGTGGAGTATAGACTTTGGGAAGTGTATTACAGAGAGTTACACCCAGGCTTAGCTTCTTGACATCTTACACAGATTTATTTGTCTATTGATTCTTAGACAGCTTTTAATGAAGAGTTAATTTAGCCATACAAGCAAATTTATTTTGGTTACAAGTTTATTTCTATAAATGAAAAGACATACAAATAATTTTTGTTTATACAGTTAACAATCTTAAATATCATAAATGTCTTCTATGTGTAAAAGTTATGTCATATACTAAAATAGATAATTCCTATGTATTTATACCTCAATTCTGTGATACTTCTGTTTTGCAAAACCAGTTTTCTCAATATAGCTATATATAACCTCTTTCCTGAAATGGACTTTTAGCTGTTGTATTCAGGAATATTTAAAGGCAGACAGGAGTATTGGATAGAATGGCTTTGGGGACACACTTTGTAAGTTTATAAGAAAGGATGACTTAAAATTAGGTGTATCATAAATTGTGTCTTTTTCTGTGATGGATGTTTTATTGTGTGAGGCATTTCTCAGAAACTGATTAGTTTTTGAAGGTGTCTCAGTGTCTTTTGGGATAGTTCCTCAGTAGTTTTACCTCTGAGAAGTATTTTTTTCTTCTGCCTTATTCATATTTCTTATTTACTTTATTTAAATAGCTTTCATTTATTACCTCCACCCCTATTTTTCCCATTGTTGATATATTGCATACAACATTCAAGAAACTAGAATTTTCACAATATGATTTTTATTGCTATCCAATAATAATTGAATCCATTACATAGTCACAGATGTAAACTTTAATCATCTTAAAGCTACTTTATCAATACCACATACTCTTTACTAAACTTCTCAGTTTATTAGCATTAAAGTAGCTTATATGTAATATGGATTATGGCAATGCAGTAGCATTAAAGTTAGAGAGTTTATATTCTTCTGAGACTGAAGTTCACCAGATCAATCTTACTCATATGCTCCTGTCAGTTATTGTGTTAGGCCCTGATTGGCAGACATGGAGGCAAAACCACTCATAAGGCTACACATGAGTCAGGGAGTGTCTTTGTAAAGAAAGATAGAAATGTAAGGACATATGATATTTTTTAACAGAGTAAGAGTAAGCTACTGTATGTGCCAGTCAGGGCTTTACACAATGACTGACGGCAGCACATAATTGATAAATGTTTGTTAAATGAGTAAGTTCATCTGAACTCAAAGGTGAAAGCGAGAAGTACATAGTCATATTACACTAGTGTTCCAAGATCACCAGAAACAGGAAGTAGGAAAGGAGTTCCTTTTTCTGTCTTCTCTTTTCCCTGGCTTCCACACACTCTTCTTTCCAGTAGCATGACACCTAACTGTCTTGTATTTTGGGCTTAAAGACTTACTAGCTAAAAATTACTATTTTTTAATTTTTGATATTTCAGCATCTTATTAAGTCTGTGTTAGAATACTTTCTTTTTTTTTTTTATTAAAAATTTAATTATACATTTTAAAAATTTTTTACCAGTTCCCTCCCTCCCCCCTCTTCCCCCTCCCCTTCCCCCAGTGCCTCCCCCCCAATTCCCAGATAGTCCTTTATTGTGTGTGCCTAACTCTCCACTGTGTCCTCCTCTCCGATGACATATAAGGACCCAGTGGCATTTCCATAAGCCCTTTCTCTTGTTCCCCTTAAGCATAAGATCACTACTATGGCTGTCAATCCCTTGCCTCCAGGGGTCTCGGTGCCCTTATCAGATGCTAGACTTTATGAGGGCAACAGTGCGCTGGACATTGCGCAGGGCATGCAAAGTTCCATTATGATTGCTTTGGCCCCAACTATTGTTGAGAATCTTGCAAATCGTTGCTCCTCCCATCCTTTTGCTCTTACAATCTTACCGCCCCCTCTTCCGCAAATGTCCCTGAGCTCCAGGATGGGGAGAGATTAGGCTGTCCTAGTTCTATGTGATTGATATAGAGTCTCTGAAGTTCTGGATTGTGGTTTGTTGATTTTCTTTTGCAGTTTTGCTGCTCCTGCAATTCCCTTCACTCCATTCTGCTGGGCACTGTATGTCACCCCCTGGCCAGAGACAAAAAGCTGTTAAACTGGAGTCTTGTTGTAATAGCACATTCAAGGGTAGATGTAATAAGAGTAGGAAACCTCACTGAGAGAGGGGTCCATCACCCATTTGCAAAATGATTACTTTTTATCTGCTAGACTATATGCCCTCCCCTTCTGGTGAGATCAGGAAAGAACGTCTGTGAACTTAACCAGGTTTCTCATTACTTACTTGCAGACCTTCATGGAGGCCTATTTTCTCTGCTGTAACATGGTCTCCTCTCTCTTTGTTTCTGGTGTGGCCCTCCTAACCCATCTCTCTTGTTCATAATCCTTGCAATTACTGTGTTACATAGGTTTACTTTTGAGTGTCCCAATGTGGGCTGGGTGAGTTTGGTACTAGGAGCCACCTATTAGGGAGTACATACGGCGCTTAATTTTCTGGGTTTGGGATACTTCACTTAATATAATTCTTTCTAATGACATCCATTTCCCAGCAAATTCCAGTAATTCATCATTTTTGATGGCTGAGTAGTACTCCATTGTATAGATGTACCACAGTTTCCTTATCCACTCGTCAACTGTTGGACATTTAGGTTGATTCCATGACTTTGCTATTGTAAACAGTGCTGCTATGAACATGGTCGAGCTTGTGCTATCGAGGCGAACCTTTGCTGCTTGGGGGGTTATTCCCAAAAGTGGGATAGCAGGGTCATATGGCATTTCAATCTTTAATTTCTTTAAGAATCTCCAGACGGCTCGCCAGAGTGGCTGTATGAGCCTGCATTCCCACCAACAATGTAGGAGAGTTCCCCTCTCTCCACATCCTCTCCAGCATTTGTCGTTGTTTGTATTGTGGATTTTTGCCATCCTGACCGGGGTGAGATGATATCTCAGGGAAGTTTTGATTTGCATTTCCCTGATGGCGAAGGAAGTGGAGCATTTTTTAAGATAATTGTTAGACATTTTAATTTCATCCCTGGTAAAGTTTCTTTGAAGTTCCAGGGCCCATTTTTTAATTGGGCCAGTGTTTTCCTTGGAGTTTAATTTTCTAAGTTCTTTGTGCACTCTGGACAGTAGAGCTCTGTCAGATATGTGGTTAGTGAAGATTTTCTCCCATTCTGTGGGTGGCCTTTGAGCTCGTGTGACAATCTCTTTATCTGAACAGAAGCTCTTTAATTTCACAAGATCCCAACTGTTGAGAGTTGGTAGCAGTGACTGTGCCATTGGATGTCTGTTTAGGAACTGTTGGCCTAGCCCAACCAGCTCGAGGGAGTTCCCTATCTTTTCAACTATGGTTTTTAAAGTCTCTGGCCTGATATCAAGGTCCTTGATCCATTTGGAATTAAGTCTTGTACATGGTGACAAGTACGGGTCCAGCTTTAATCTTCTGCATGTGGAGATCCAGTTTTGCCAGCACCATTTGTTGAAGATGCTGTTCTTTTTCCATTGGATTCTTTGGGCCCCTTTGTCAAAGACCAAATGGCTGTAACTTTGTGGGCTTATATCTGGGTCTTCAATCCTTATCCATTGATCTGTGTGTCTATTTTGGAGCCAGTACCAGGCTGTCTTTATAACTATGGATTTGTAGTATAGACTTAGGTTTGGTATGGTAATACCTCCAGCTGTGTTTTTGTTACTCAGGATTGTTTTGGCTATCCTGGGTCTTTTGTGCCTCCAAATGAACTTTGAGATTGTTTGGTCAACTTCTTTGAAGAATTGCTTTGGGATTTTGATTGGTATAGCATTGAATCTGTATATTGCCTTTGGTAGGATGGTCATTTTTACAATGTTGATTCTGCCAATCCAGGAACAAGGGAGGTCTTTCCACCTTCTGGTGTCTTCTGCAATTTCTTTCTTTAGGGTTTTAAAGTTTTCATTGTAAAGGTCTTTTACCTCCTTAGTTAGGTTCATACCAAGGTATTTCATTTTTTTAGGGGTTATAGTAAATGGCATGGTTTCTCTCAAGGCTTTTTCACTTCTTTCATTCTGGGCATATAGGAAGGCCTCTGATTTTTGCACATTTATTTTGTATCCTGCCACCCTGCTGAACTTCTCAATTAGTTCCAGGAGCTTCCTGGTGGAGTTTTTGGGATCACTCAGGTATAAGATCATGTCATCTGCAAATAGAGATAGCTTGACTTCTTCCTTGCCAATTTGAATCCCTCTTATGTCCCTTTCTTGTCTTATGGCTTCGGCTAAGACTTCAAGTACAATATTGAATAGAAGTGGTGAGAGTGGACAGCCTTGTCTTGTTCCTGATCGAAGTGGGAATGCTTCCAATTGTTCCCCATTGAGCATAATCCTTGCTGTGGGCTTGTTGTATACAGCTTTTATTATATTGATAAAGGTTCCTTCCATTCCTACTGTCTCTAGCGTTTTGATCATAAAAGGCTGTTGGATCTTGTCAAAAGCTTTTTCTGCATCTATCGAGAGTATCATGTGGTCTTGGACTTTGGACTGGTTTACATGATGAATTACATTTATTGATTTGCGTATGTTGAACCAACCTTGTGTGCCGGGGATGAAGCCTACTTGGTCCCCATGAATGATCTTTTTAATATGTTTTTGAATCCGATTTGCTAAGACTTTGTTGAGAATCTTTGCGTCTGTGTTCATCAGGGAGATCGGCCTATAGTTTTCTTTTTTAAGTGAATCTTTATTAGGTTTTGGGATTAAAACGATATTAGCTTCATAGAAGGAATTTGGTAGTGTTCCTTCCTTTGCTATTTGATGGAACAGTTTAAGGAGTATTGGTGTTATTAACTCCTTAAATGTCTTGTAGAACTCTGTGCTGAATCCATCTGGTCCAGGACATTTTTTGGTGGGAAGATTCGAGATTACTTCCTCAATTTCCTTATATGTTATAGGACTATTTAAATAATTCACAACTTCCTGATTCAATTTAGGTAAGTTGTGTTTATTTAGAAATTCATCCATCTCTTTTGTGTTGTCAAACTTCACAGAGTATAAGTTTTTGAAATATGATGTTATAATTCTCTGGATTTCTTGGGTATCCGTAGTGATAACTCCATGTTCATTTCTAATTTTGTTAATTTGGGTTTTCTCTCTCTTGCTTTTGGTTAGTTTAGCTAGGGGTGTATCAATCTTGTTGATTTTTTCAAAGAACCAGCTTTTTGATTGGTTGATTTTTTCTATCGTTTTCTTAGTCTCGATTTCAGATATTTCTCCCCTTATTTTGCTAATCTCTTCTCTTCTACTGCTTTTAGGATCAGATTGCTCTAGTTTCTCTAAAGCTTTAAGCTGCATTGTTAAGTTGTTTATTTCTGATGTTTCCATTTTTTTGACGTGGGCATTAAGAGCTATGAACTTACCTCTTAGAACAGCTTTCATTGTGTCCCAGAGATTTTGGTAAGTTGTATTTTCGTTATCATTCACTTTCAGGAAATCTTGAATTTCCTTTTTAATTTCTTCCTGAATCCAGTTCTCATTCAGCATCATAGTGTTAAGTTTCCAGGAGTTAGTGCATTTTCTCTTGTTTGATGTGTTGTGGATGTCCAGCTTTAGGCCGTGGTGGTCTGATAGGGCACAGGTTAGAATTTCAACTTTCTTGTATATGTGTAGATTCATTTTGTGGCCCAATATGTGATCTATTTTGGAGAAAGTTCCATGTGCTGCTGAGAAAAATGTGTATTCTTTGGTGCGTGGGTGAAAAGTTCGATAGAGATCTGTGAGGTCCATTTCTTTCAGGGTTTGATTAAGTTCCAAAGTGTCTCTGTTAAGCTTTTGACCTGTTGATCTATCCCATGTAGAGAGGGCGGTGTTGAAGTCCCCAAGAATTATCGTTTGGGGGTTGATTTCTTGCTTTAGACGCTGTAGGGTTTTCTTAATGAATGTGGGGGGGCCCGTATTGGGTGCATATATGTTCAGTATTGTGAAATCTTCCTGGTGAATTGTACCTGTGACTAAAATGTAGTATCCATCCGTGTCTCTTATAATTTTTTTTGGTTTGAAATCCACTTTGTCTGATAGCATAATGGCTACCCCTGCCTGTTTTCTGCTTCCATTTGCTTGTAGAATTGTTGACCAGCCTTTTATTTTTAGAGCGTGCCTATCTTTTGTGGTGAGATGGGTTTCCTGCAGGCAACAGATTGATGGATTGTGATTTTTAATCCAAGTTTGTAATCTGTGTCTCTTGATCGGTGAATTAAGTCCATTAACATTTAGTGTTATAATGGAGAAACTATTGTTAATTCCAGACATTTATTATGTTTAGTAGCTTTTATAAGTATATTGCTTCGCTTTTAATGGTGTTATATTTGCCTTCTGTTCTCCTGGATATGCCTGTTTTTTTCTTCACGCTTGAGTATCATTTCTAGCAGTTTTTGAAGGCCTGGTTTGGTGGCCATGTATCCCTTAAAGTTGTCTTTGTGCTGGAAAATTTTTCTTTCTCCCTCGATCATGACTGATAGTTTTGCAGGGTAAATCAGCCTGGGTTGACATTTTTGCTCATTCAATACTTGAAGTATGTCTCTCCAAGCTCTTCTTGCTTTTACTGTTTCGACTGAGAAGTCATTAGTTATTTTAATAGGTTTGCCTTTAAAAATGACTTGTTTTTTCTCCCTTGAAGCTCTCATCACCAGTTCTTTATCTTGAATGTGGAGTGTTTTAACTATTATTTGCCGCGGTGTGCTTCTATTTTGGTCGTATCTGTTTGGGGTGCGGAATGCCTCTTGTATATGAATGGGCCTCTCTTTTTTTAGATGAGGAAAGTTTTCCTTGATGATCGTTTGAAAAATTTCCTCAGGGGTGGTATTTTGAGATTCTTGCTCCGGTATTCCATGAATACGCATGTTAGGCTTCTTCAGGGTGTCCCATATCTCTTGGATATTTCTCTCAAGTATCTTTTTGGCTTTAACAACCTCTTCCATTGAGCTGGTTAGTACTCCCACTTTATCTTCAAGGTCTGAAATTCTGTTTTCTGCTTCATTAGTTCTGTTGATAAGACTCTCTGTGGCGTTCTGGGTTGAAGATAACTTGTCTTTTAGCTCAGTTTTAAACTCTGCTTGAGTTTGTTTTAACTGTTCTATGCCACTTTTTGTTTCTTGCACTGTTTTTCTCAACTCCTCCAGATGTCTGTTGTGTTGCTCTTCAAAGCGATTGATTCGATTATGTAATTCCTCCCGGATTTCCTCTTTCATAGTATTGAACATGGTAATGATCATATTTTGAAAGTCTTTATCCTGGGTGGGGCTTTCTTGGCCTTTTTCCGCGGGTTTGTTCTTGTTGGAGTCTAACATTATGGGATTAATTTCTTCAGTGGGAAATTTGTTTACTTGAGTGTTGCTTCTCATGGATTTGCACTTTGACTTTGGCATTGTCATTTTAACTCTTAAGATCTCTCAATTTCACTAAACTGAATTATTTGGCCTGGGGTACTGGTGGGCAGGGCCTGAACGGGGACTTACCTAGGGCGCGGGGTGAGGCCCGGGTGGACCGCGCGCGTGTCCTGACCGGCGGAGCGGGGTGGGGCGAAAAGGGAGGATGGGCGCGTCGGCGTGGAGCTATTTAACCTGAGGGCAGCTGGGGCGGGGCCCGGGCGCAGGGGGAGGTGCTCCTCGTCCCTCGGCCCCCGCGCGGCTCCGGCTGGATGGTGGGAGTCGGATCCGGGTCCCCGTGGGCTGACCTGGGGGTCCTAGAGCGCGCGTTGAGGCCCGGCTGGATCTCGCGCAGGCGTCCCGACCGGCGGAGCGGGGGCGGGGCGAAGAAGGGAAGGATGGGCGCGTCGGCGTGGAGCTATTTAATCCGAGGGCAGCTGGGGCGGGGCCCGGGCGCAGGGGGAGGTGGTCCTCGTCCCTAGGCCCCCCGCGCGGCTCCGGCTGGATGGTGGGAGTCGGAGCCGGGTCCCCGTGGGCTGACCTGGGGGTCCTAGAGCGCGCGTTGAGGCCCGGCTGGATCTCGCGCAGGCGTCCCGACCGGCGGAGCGGGGGCGGGGCGAAGAAGGGAAGGATGGGCGCGTCGGCGTGGAGCTATTTAACCCGAGGGCAGCTGGGGCGGGGCCCGGGCGCAGGGGGAGGTCCTCCTCGTCCCTCGGCCCCCCCGCGCGGCTCCGGCTGGATGGTGGGAGTCGGAGCCGGGTCCCCGTGGGCTGACCTGGGGGTCCTAGAGCGCGCGTTGACACTCTGGACTCTGAATACTTTCTTTTTTATTTTTCTAATGTTTCATGTATGAATATAATAACTTTATAATGTTTTCACACTTTATTATTTCAGGGAGATATGGAGTCTCTTGAGATCGTTTCCTTTCTGTGGAGAAGTGTTGATAGGACAAATCCCTTGAACGTCTTATGGAAATATACCAAGTTGCAGTGAATTCCTTCTGCTGTCATTAGATTCTAGTCTCTTTGGTGGGTTAGAACTCTCAACTCTTCTTAACTGAGATTGATGGGCCCTCAGATCTCTTCTTTGCAGTAACTGCAAACTTCCCCAGAAAGTGAATATTTTTCTTATGTGAAGGGCTTTTGTTCATCTGTCTGCTCTCTAAGATCCTGTATCCTTAATTATTATCTTATAGCAGGTTTGTTCCTTAGAGCTAATGTAAGCCACACGATAGATTCTCTGCAGAAACTGCCTGAGTGTCAGTGTCCACAAGGACAATGTTTAAGTGATGAAGCCATGTGACAAGGACTCCTTGGGAGTTTATGACTGATAGTTTTTTGTTAGTTTGTCAGGACTAGTGATGAATAGAGAAAGCATCGTCCCATAGTGGAGAAAGTGAACATGCACATCTTTAGGTATGGAGAGATTGTAAAAATTAGGAATACCTTTGAGAGTTCAAGTGGTTTCAGAATGCTCAAGTCTATGTATATATTTGTATATGCAAATCTTATGGATATGTTTCTGTGATAACATTCAGTAAATGCTATGTAGAGCAGATAAAGCCAGTAATTTAGAGATGCTAGCAATACATTTTTAGCTTAGTTCTCATAAAGATAGTTTATATAAATAACCAATAAAAACATGACATATGTTTAAAGAAAAAGATCCATTTTTACTTTTATTATTATGAATATTATTTATTAAAATTTCTGAATCCTACTATAATATAGATTGTCTATGATGGTCAGTTTGGTTTTATGTCTAATTGCTAATTATATCAAATGGTTGAAAAGTGGCAAGTTAACCATATGTTCAGAAACTACTTCCCCTCCCTTTTTTCCTTTATTTTTCTCTTCTCTTTCTTCTCCTTTTTTTTTCTTATTCCTGTTCATATTTTGAAAAGCAGTGTCTGCAGATCGTTGTTTATATGTATGAATTCGCTAGCTCATTCTAGTGCGAAATAGGTCATTCTGGAACAGTGAGAAATGTGATTGCTGAATTTCAAGCAGCTTTTGCCGCTCAGCTGGATCTGAAGCAAAAGAAAAAGGGTCAGGACAGCACTTGTTGAGGGCTTGTTGCCCTTGACCAATTGAGAGACTCTGTGCTGGTGAATGGGGGTCTCCACTGTTTTGGGGTAGAAGGATTCAGTTCTATGCTTCATACCTGCTGGGGCATTTTACTTTAACCATTCCTAAATGGAAAGGAAATGCTTAAAACCTCATCCCAATTAAAATGTTTGAGGGTTTTCCTCCTTAAACGATTAAGTGCAGTAAATAATGGTGTTCTGAAGTATTTTAGGCATAAACCAGAAATAAAATTGACTAGCGATGGTCCTCATCAAAATCCACATGTTCAACAAGAAAATGAAGACTTCTTTGAAAATTTCAACATTATTCAGTAAGTGAAAATTGAAACTATTTAACCCTGTGCTTTCTTCTGCTGTGTAGAAGCGAGCAATCTAAATAGGAAACCATTGAAGCAATAAACCATTTGCCAACTTGGTTAAGGGCCCACTAATTAAACCTAATTCTCACCATCAAGAGATTATGTATACATGTATTAATTCATAGGTTTGTTTTTTAATGACAACTCTAATGAGCTATAATCATTTGCATTAATAATTGAGAAAATTTCTGAAGTTCTGTGTTTGGAAATATGTTATTTTAGTCCATTTGCACTTATTAATGTGTAGTCCATATTAAGTTTTTTTAAAATTAAATTCAAAGAAATTGTCTGGCACAAGAAATTAATTCAGAAGTATGCATTAGGGTGTGCCAGGGTGTTCTTGAACCAGGTGATTTTTCTTATATTTTTTTCCTTTTTTCTTTTTCCTATTCATACATGTTCCTTGCCTCTTTCATTCTCCCCTCCCTTCATGGGTCCAGCCTGCTCCCTCCTACTCCTATTCCTTATATGGGTCCCAGGGTTCCCTCTGGATCATCTGCTCTAGTGGGGGTTCAGGCATCTGTGGCAGACCAAGATATGGGTACTCCTCTACCTCTGTCTTCTAATACGATTTTTAAAGCAAGTGAACAAAAACGAGCTGCTAGAGCAGCTGCCAGAGCTAGATGCTCTGGCTAGCCAGATGCGTGGCCAGCGAGTCAGCCCGCATTAGCCAGGGGCTCACTCAGGAGCTGGTGAGCACCCCAGCCATGCTCTCACACCCGTTACTTTGATTTTTCAATGTTGACCTATAGGCTGGAGCAGCTATTAGCTCTGTCACATGAAAAGACTATTCTAAACCTAAGAAGTTGTTTTTTAATCTGCGTTAGCAGAATAGAAGGGCTATTTCTGCAGTTCACACACCCTCACTTGTATGGGTTTCACAAATTGAGTATTAGAAAAGCAATTCAGATAAATCTAGTATTATCAAAGATATCATAAAACATTTAAATCATGCATTATTATACATTTTCATACTTTATTTTTATTAACTATTAACTATTTAGAGACTAATTTTAATACAACAGTGTTGAATATATGAAAGTTTGAGGTGTAAAGTAGTAACTAGTATTCTACTCTTAGGGGAACTGTCTTTTCTTATTTAGTCTTTGCTGAGTTCATAAGTGAAGATTCTATAATAAAAGGTAGATTAACATAGGAAATTTATAATGTATTTGAAGCTTTATGTGGCACAAAAAAACTTTATAATGAAGACTTACCAAAAAATGTTACCCTGTGCATCCTTTTATGATAAGTTGATGAGGAAGTAGTAGTTGTGAAGGACTGTGCTAAAGGTGTAGGAGCAATACTAACCAACCGGGGGAAGCTTGGCAAAGGCTATTTATTAAAAAGTTTATTGGGTCTCTATATACTCAGAGATATGGATGCTCCTTTGGGCATAGGGGAATAGTAGTTTTCATGTGAGGGTCATGCTTCATAGAAAGGTTGAAACAATTCTTCCTAAGCTTTATAATATGCTGCAGTAAAGATGTAGAAAAAAATGAGAGGCTTCCTATGTTTGCTGTTTTCTCAAATATTTGAGAAGAGTGTGTTGTGAAACCCATCAGTAGGTTTCAGTGCTCTCTGTTCTTTAGTTTGCAAACCTGGCTGTTGGCCTCCCTTTTACCCTTTTACTTCCTAAAGGTGTGTCTTCAAGCTAGTAGGGGAACCCCAGGTTGGTATTTTCAACAAAGTTGTCTGCCACTAAGTAAAGACACACAGCCAGGACTTCCAAGGAGGATTCTACTCATGTCTAAAAACTGCGAAAGATGTATAAGTATTTTCTTACCCAGTTGGAAAATCAAAGCAATGTTTTAAATTTTTTAATAATACTCACATAAATACTCAGCAAATGCTTTCTATCTCCCTATTCTTGACATTGACAGTGTTGGACGTGCAGCAGTGAACCAAACAGAGACCTTGCCTTTGTGGAGTTGAAGTGGTAGGGATACAAATGAACAAGTAAAAATATTCCTTATGACCCTGAACATTAGGAAATAGGCAACCGGTTGAGTGAATGTAAAGAACAAGGCACGTGGCAGAGGGTTACTGTTTACAGTCTTCTGTGGGATGGAACCACTGTCCTTCCTGGAGGAGCTGGCACTGCCAAAGTGATACAGTAAGCCTTATCAGTCAGGGAGGAAGCAGCAAGAACAAAGAACCTGAAACAGAAGCATGTTTGTACTGAGAAAAACAAGGGAAGGCTGTATCCAGAGCAAAGTGAAGGAAGAACAAGGAGTGACTGAAAAAAAAAAAAAAGTTTGATCCAGCAAGATTATTAGGGCCTCAGATGCCAGGAGAGAAAGTATGGATTTTGTTCTAGGTATGATGGAAAGTTCCTGCCAGGCCAGCATTTTAATATGACATGATCTCCCGTGAAGTTCATAAGAATCATTCTGGCTGGCTTGTAGTAGCACATAGTAAATAGCTAAAGGGGAAAAAGATGGAGGCAGAGAAGACAGGGACTTTATAGTAGTGTAAGATATGGTGTCTCTATCCTCTTTAACTCATGCATATTTCTTAGGTAAATAAATAAGAGATAGTAATTTTCCTCTAATGGCTCTCTTTTTTCTTAATAGATAGCTTTAAGTTTCCTTTTTGCTTTTGTAATGATAGCATTAGAAATAATTGTATCAGTAGAAAAAAGTTGAAAACTAAACTTGTATCCTGTCTTGTTCCTTTTTGAAAGACATTTTAAAAATGTACCTGATAAGGAATGAACCAAAGAAGGTATATACACAGATAATTAGGAGTTGAACAAAATACTTTGTTTTCTGGCACTTAAAATCTTGCCCATATTTTTCTTCTTTATACTTAGAACTTGGATATGATTCCAAGGAAAGGGCTGTTTTCTCCAACGCCTCTTTGTTGTACAAGGAAAGTTTGAGAACATATGCATGTTCTAATGTCATAACAGCAACATAATAAAAGCCTTTGCCAGTTCACAACAGCTAAATCTTCCTAGTACAGCTTTGCCTGATTGGTCTTTTCAAGCCAATTTGGCATGATTACAGTCTTTGTAAATTATCAGCAACCTTTCTTCTCCCTGCTTTGCCCTTTCTATGACACCTGCCTATCTCTACCCAGCTTCTTTCAAAGTCCATTCCTATCTGCTCTGTACAAGATGTTTCCTCTTTTCTTTTCTTTTTTTAAGACTAAGGTAGAGTTTATTAAAGGAGAGAAAGAACAGAACTCAAGGTTTTCAGAGGTAGAGTACCATGAGAGGCTTGGGCACCCTAGAGAACTCAGGGACTCCATGAGGCGCATGGAATCCATGAGGGCATGAAATCCATGAGGGGCAAGGAGGTAGAAAAGAACGCAAGGACTCCAGACATGGAGAATCATGAGGGGCAGGTGCCAAATAATGGCTTCCAAGGTTGGGTATATTTATACATTTAGCTAAGCCCTGAAAAATGGCTTTTCCTCATTGGTTAGCTCATATTGAGGCCCAACCCAGTTGATCTTGTGCCCTCCTCAGATAGGGCTTATCTGTAAAGAAGAACTTTCCTATATCCTTAGTTCAGTAAAGAGTTGGTAAGTGGAGCACGTTGTCTCTTGTGGAGGATTGAAGTCTGATCCTCCCTATCAGCAGGGGTGTTTCTCCAGGGTAATCCCAGCTGTGGGGGATGGCTTTCCAAGATCTTCAGACCATCCTAATGTGGCTGCTCAAAAACTGCCTAATTCCCCCTTAATTTTTTATGAGGATTTGACTGTTCAAGGGATGAGGGGTGGCAACTGCTCTGGTTACTTACTTACTGAGTTGGGGTGAAGGAAGTGTGAGCAGTCAATGGTCCTCATCTATGATATGCTGGGGTGGTCCAGAGATCCCCACATTTGAAGCTTTATGGATATTAATGTGGAAGAGACAAGCCAACAAAATTTAAACATAAGGATTAATCAATTGCAATTGAGAAAGCAGATGGGATGAGCAATAAATAGTTGCTTAGCAGTTTTACTGTAGGTTCAGGCAAGAGTTAGTAAAGAAAACGTATTATCTTGCCTGGAATAGTCACTACCTTTTGTCTGGTGTAGAAGCAAAGAGCAGCAGGTAAAGGTAATAATCTGCATAATGGAGGAGATCTTTCTCTTCTGTAAAGCTCTAAAGGCACTTTCTAAGGCCTGTCCAAAAATATATGACTTATCTGTGAATCCTTGAGCAGAATAATCAAAGTTAGTTCTCCTTTCCCTTCTGGGTTTTTAAAAGCAAAGAGAAACAGGTTTTCTGGGGTCAAAGGAATGTAAAACAACACTTCTAAATTTCAAGTTGTTGAGAGTCTGAATCAGTCCTGTTCTAGTCTCTGATTACAGGGGACACTGTTTGCTGAGATGGAAAGTTTTGTGGCTCTCTGAGCATTATCTTTGTTGGTGAGGATCTTATGACCTGACCCATGTTTTGGAACAAGACTCATACCTGAGATGAAGTGTGTATTAAAATTTCCTCCAGAATAGTCTGACTAGCCATAACATGGACAACTTTATAACAGCATTAAAGTATTCCATTAAGTTTAAACTTAAGACATTTGAGTATGTTAATAAAGGAATACCTAAAAACAATAACATTAAGTATACAAGGAATTTTAATAGTTACTTTTCTAAACCTGTCATTCCCCTGATCTTAGCAGTTTTAATTAAATAGAGGTTGATAAGGCCTAGGAAGAAAGTTAAGCACTGAAAATTTGTGCTCCCTTGTCTATTAAAAGAGGAGCAAATTGTCTTCCCGCTTGCATGTTAACCCAAGATTCTCATGAGGTGCTGTATCAGCTAAGAACCTCAGGTCTTGTCATTGGTCAGCAACAGAGGAGCTTGACCCCTGAGTCCTGGTGTTCAGGGGGTAATCCTTCCTCTAATGGATTGCCCACAGTCGGGACATGGGTTGTGCGGAGGCAGCTTGGGACAGTTTTGTTTTGTTTTGTTTTGTTTTGTTTTGTTTTGTTTTTGGAGAGGGGAAGGGTGCCCAGCCTGCTTGTATTTAAAGCATTTTTTTTTTTTCTCTCTTTCTCTGCCAGAAGAGATTTGAGGTTGTCTGCTTGGGTGTGCTTATTAGTATTGTTATCCTGTCCCCTTAGGCAAATACCAAGCTTCAATTTCTTTCTTTCTTGGTTTTTTTCTCTTTCCTCTCTTTCAGTAAAAACTCATGAATTTATCTCAGTCCTCAGAGAAAGTCCCTAAGTCCTTTTTAATTTGGGCCAGATTTTGTAAAGAAAAGGGAACATAGACCCAAATTGACCCAAATGCACCTGGCATCTCTGGAGGAGGACAGACTAATGCTGGGTTCGGATTGCATGGATCCTGCTTCATCTCAGTGAGAGGGAGGGGTTTGGCTGAGATGAAAGGTCCTGGACAGGTGAGATGAGATTCCTGTCCCGCCCTGGTTTTGAAGGACTCTTTATTGGGAGACAATTTTTCCCCCTAGGACTTCTAGCTAGTATTTTTTGCAGAGATCTCCATGATCTCTTAATTAGATAAAACAATTTGAATAGTAGGGAACTTCCTATCATTTACTTGCCATTTGGCAAAATAAATCTAGTTCTAAGATGTACTGAGGCCATGTCAGAAAACAGAATGTCACAAGTTGGTTCTTTGCAGGTTAGTAGGATTAAACATTCTCCAGTTCCTGGATTTAGGATGAAGATTTGGAGAAAGGAGCATCGCTCTGCAAGGTCCCACCATCACTTAAACCTAGCGGTCAGCTTGGCCAGGTGACACTGTAATTTTGTGACTGACCATGACCCGGTCAGTGTATTAACCTGGCAGTCAGCTTGGCCAGTTGATGCCATAAATGCCTGACAGAGGGGGCTCCCCGCTGTCAGTGCTAAGGGGGTACAGGATCCATGGTCCACCCATGACTGAAGCTTCCTGAATTCCCTATTCCATATAGATAAATGTGTGGCCATCATCCCAGACATGAAACACTTTTCCCAAGAGTGAACATCACTAGGAATTTCCCTCCTTTAACTAACAATAACCTGAAACCAAAATCAATCCCCACCATCTGATGCAGACAGACAAATGTCAGGTATCCCTCTAAGAGAGTTCGTACACATAACCAATCTGGCCATGCCCTGGCCAGGGCCCTTGAGTGTGGCTTGACCATAGTGGGTTCAGCTGTTCGTGACTTGCCATTGGATTCTAATCTGATCCCACCCTAGACCATAAGCCATCACTACGGAACCACAGACCTGACCCATTTGAACCTTGTGGCTATGAAGAGATCTTAAGGACCTCACCGTGGGGCCAACATTTGACCTCTGAGGTGTTGCAGGTCTCCCACCTAGGTCAGCATTCACTCACATTCACACAAAGTTTAAAACATTCTCTCCCGCATTTCAAAAGTAATCTTCTCCCTCTCCCAGGAGAAGCCTGCTCAGAGAGGTGAGCAGAGATAGACGGAGAATTTTCTTTTACCTTAGCTATTGGAATCTACCTCACCTGTTTGTCTCCTGGCTGTGGTCGCCAAATGTTGTGAATCGTGGGGCATGTTTTTGTATGTCCCAGAGATTGAAGCCAAAGTCTCTGTGAGGAGGATATTGCAGAATTTATTAGATGAGAGAAAGAAAGGAATTCATGGACTAGGGCACCCTAGAGAACGCATGGACTCTAGGCATGGAATCCATGAGGGGCAAGAAGCTGGAAAAGAACTCATGCCTTCAGACGTGGCGTGCCATGAGGCACATGTGCCCAAGATATTTCATCTTTATTTACTGTTGCTTTATTTTAAATGCAAAAAGCAATCATATTTTGAAAGAAAAAAAAAGCAAACATAAAAAAAACTGTAAAAAAAGTGTTGTTTTTTTTCTTCACAAAATTCCCTGTTTGTTTCTTTCAGTGATATGTGTATGTGCTTCAGTATATTATTGGGAGGAGCATCCTATGCATGTTCCTTTGGAATGACAACCCTGGGTACTGCACTCGCAGAATGTATCCTCTACTGTTTATATCTGCTTTATCTTTTCCTTCATTTTTTTACATATGTTATTCATCTAATAGAAATAAGCTTCTTGGAAGGCAGAGATTGTGTCTTAAGTACTTAAGCATGTTCCTTCCTGTCAGGGAGGTACAGAGGCTGGTTATATGGGAGACACTCAGTAAGCATTGCACATTTAATTGGATATTTTGAGCCTGTAGCTTCAATTGATGCTTTAAAAACTCAGAAGTCTTAGAAGATTGATTAATTTATTTTAACCGCAGGTCATCTTTCTAGCGAAAGTGACATTGCACAATACAATTACATGTAAATTAATATCTGGAGTAGGAGAGGGGATCAAAACGATGATGGAATTTTGAGAAGGTCCAATCCAGGCATGAAGCCTAACACAGTTTACCTTGCAAAATGAAGAAAAATGATATCAACTAAAAGGAAATAAATGGAGAAAACCAACAGCAACAAACAAAAAAAATCATTAAAATGACTTGGTAAGAGACTTGAGAGGCTGAATAAATGAAAACTTCCTAAAGAGTAAAATATATACAGTCAATATGAAAACTATCAAGTAGGACTGTTACCCTTTTAACTGTAATAAAAGCTATACTGCTTTCCACAGCACCTCTTCCATCAAAGAAAAAGTGAGATTAAGTCTTGTGCTACATGAATATATATATGATGGAGGGGGTTACAGGCATACACACACACACAAACACATTTATTTAGAACAGAATTTTACTGTAAAAGTATAAGGTTGAATGGTAGTGCTCTATTTTGTTTTTCCTTAAATGGTTTCAGCAGTATGTTGTAACACAGATTCACACAGAAGGATAGATAGAGCCAGAGTCTGCTCCTCAACAGATCATGTGAACAACAGCAACAAATATACTATTTTTGAAATAGTGCCCTAGCTTTTTCTGTATTTGTAATGAATAGTGTTTGAATTTTGAAGTTGTTTTTCTTTGAAGAGCAGACTGTTAAGATTTAAAACTAGGGCTGGAGAGGTGGCTCAGGGGTTAAGCCTCTGCCTTGCAGGCAGAAGGTCCTGAGTTTGGATCCTAGACCCCACGTATAGACGCCAGGCAGAAGCGGCGGCGGTTTCTGGTCCTGGTAGGGCGGAGCCTGTGAATCCCGGGGCAGAGTAAACAAGGAGGAGGTGGAGGCGTCCATGGTGGTTCCCGAATTCGCCCATGGTTCTACACACACACACACACACACATGCCTACACGTACAATTGAATAAATAATAAAAAAAATTTTAAAAAAGATTTAAAACTATAAACTCCAGAAAGTTGTCCAAAGTTTTAGACAATGAACTGTTGAATATAGATTGCCTTTTGCATAACCGAGTGAAGCTGGTGTGTCTCTTGTCCTGATTGCTTTCTGAATTCTCCCCAGGTGAATGAATTCACAGATGATGGTTTTGAGCAGAACAAAGACAGATTAACAGGCTCACATAAAATAAAACCTTTGAAGACACAAAAATGAAGTAGTTATACTGCTTCACATGATGTTCTGTACATTTGCAAAGTACTCAGTAATTCTAAAAGCAAGTAACTTCCCCCTGCTGATTGGCTTCTTTACTGTGTTTATAGACTATTAGTATCTATTAATAGTCTTTTCTTTTTAGTCTCCAACTTTATTTTGTTTGTAACAGTAAATGTCAAGGGCAGGACAAAGTGTCATGAGAATGCCTTGCCATATGATTTTCTATCTTATGAAAGGTATTATTTACATATTTCTTCTGGGAATTTTTTTAGGGAGTTAAAAATTAGTGACACAGAAAAATTATTCCTAAATGGTGTTTCTTTCCAGAAATATGTTCTCATAAGGATTTTTAATGTCTTTTTAGTTATTGGGGGCACACACTGGGCAATGGTGAACTTAAAAGCAAAAGCAAGCACAGCCAAAACTTACATGAGCTATTGTGAGCTAGAACTCTCTGATCTGCAACGACATCAAGCTGAAGAGGGAGGACACCCTTGCTCTACCACACACACTTTAATGCAAAGAAACAATGTAGGCATTATTCCATTTTTACAGATATGTAATTTGTGACTCAGAAAGACTTAAATATCTTGCCTTAGGTCCCATTGAATAGTGATTCTGTTCTGGTCTGTCTGGTTGGAAAGCTATTTCTTCACTTACCACATTCTTGACTTTGTTTCCTTCACTCTAAAAATAGAAGAAACAGCTACTTTTAGTCAGCCAAAATTCAAGTTTGTACTAATTTATTGTCCTAATTTGATAGTGATCATTGACTTGAGTTTAAAATTTTTCGTATTTGAAAACATTGCATGTCACTTGTGAGTGCTCGTCTAGGGACTGGCTCTCTGATAAACCCCACTCCTTAGAAACAAAGGTCGTGACTCAACAAGAAATAAGCAAATAAAACAGGTATACTTAATCTTCTTGAGGCCAAGTAAAAATTGCCACAACTGATCCCACTGATTTCCCTTGAGCTGGCTACTTGTATCCAGAGAGTGCAGTTGCCCATTCACACATGTCTCTATCAAATGTGCCCCTTTCTTCTCAGAGTGCTTGCCTCTGTGACACCCACTTTAAAATATTTGCTAAATATATTCCTAGCAATCCTATCTTAAGTGGCATCACTTGTCCAATTCAATTCTGTCTCTAGTAGCTGCAAAGATTTTTGTTAGTTAAATTAAAAGTCACAAATTAGTATAGATGGTAATTAAAAGTTAATGCTTTATGCCTAGCATTTCCCCCTCAGCTTATGCATAGTAGAGAAACATAGGAGCAGATTTCTTAGAAAATTACTATCACAAAGTATATTTTTAAATGACTAATTGTAATCATTTTCTCCTTTTTTATACCAGTTAATGTTGAAATATGGCATTTCAAAAGCCATTTTCTAAATGAGGGGAATTAGCTGGAAACTGTTACATTAATAGTCAGTGCCAGTAGCTGGATTCTTCGTACAAAACACTTGTTCTTATTTTCCTTGACCTCCTATTTGGGCCCAGCACTAACTTTGTACTGAATGGGTTCAGTCTGGTCTTTGGCAAGCATCAGGGAATAACGAATAGTGGATCATCCAAAGGCCTAAGTGGCTTGCCACGAACCCTGTGTCAATATGCTGAGCTAACTTTGGCATTGTTCAAAAAGAAGTCCCTGTGTACCATTGGAAATAAAATCTTGGCTTATGTACAGGATTGCTCTCATTGGATTTCTCTGTCTTCCTGCTATGGCATTCCATTCATAATTAGACTTTTTTTTATTATTTATTCAATTGTGGGTGTATGCATGTGTGCTCGTGTGTGTATGTACGTATGTGTGTGTAGAACCACAGACGGATTCAGGAACCACCATGGACGCCTCCACCTCCTCCTTGTTTACTCTGCCCCGGGATTCACAGGCTCCGCCCTACCAGGACCAGAAATGCAGGCCACCCCCGCTTCTGCCCCGCGTCTATACGTGGGGTCTAGGATCCGAACTCAGGACCTTCTGCCTGCAGGCTTAACTCCTGAGCCACCTCTCCAGCCCCATAATTAGACTTTTAAAGCAAAGTTCTGAAAAAGTTCTTGAATGCCTCTGCTTCAAGTTGCATAGAAGCAAGTTGCCCATGTAAACATGTCATAGCCCTGCATTTTTACTGATAGCACTCCGAAATTCATATCAATGACTCAAAGAACAAATTCTGGAAGCTGGAGAGCAGTGTGGGCATCTACTGTGCTTCCTTCCTCAAAATTTCTCCCTAGGAAAGCTGTGGTAACTGCAGATTTTTGTTGTGGAATTTCTGATGTTATAGTTTTTTCTGTGTACGATTCCATTTGTATTTGTAGTGAAATGTCTAAATTTATCTCAGTGCATCTCAATTCCAAGAGTGAATTGATCTTCCTATGAGCAGTTCTCCCTTGAATGTGAAGAGAGGAAGGAAAAATTAAATTAGCAAGACTGATCAAAACTATGAAATTATTACCTGACTTTCTTGCTAATTTTCATTTTAAAACAGTGATAAATTTCATAATAGGCCTGTTGAGAAGCACGTTAAAATATCTAGAAGTACTTCTTCAGTAGAAACTTCTTGGTCTTGATGTTCTAAGTTATCTAGAATACCTTCCTAAATACCTTCTAAAAAAACATTTCAATCTAGGTTATAAAACCAGAGTCAGAGCTACTATGTATTAGTCATTTAGCTATTGTTGAAAGAATAGAATCTTCATTATGAAAATATTTAAAATCATTGGATCTTTTAGAAATAAAATCTTAGAAATATAATGAAATAATTATTGATATTTACTTAATAGTTGGATGTAAGGAGAAGTAGGTTAACATGTAAGTCATAAAGTAATTTTTGAACTGGGTAATATAAACAAGGATTTTATACTAGTTCCTCTGCTTACCAAGCATTTCAGGATTTATTTTCTATAGTTAAGTCTTTAAAAAATATTTTATAAGCAGTTGAGAATCACAGTTTTTACAAATATTTTCCTGCTAAAGAATCAAATTTTAAAAATCTAAGATACTTAAAATTTTAAAAACTGTGTTGTGCAAGCAATGCTACAATTGCGTATGATGAATTTTGACCTGTGGGACATCTTTTAGATGTTTGCTGTAATTATGAATAGAAAAGTCATGCTATCAGTATTGTCAGACCTGAAATGCCTATACATTTGAAATAATTAAGATAATCTCTCAAATGGTTACTCACAAATGTACAATTCTGAAAACGTCAGTATATTGAGATAGGTGCCAGTAGAGCCATTTGAGATATAAGCCCATCTCTATGTTTTCTTGTGATTTGAATATCAAATCATCGTAAGCATAGGACATGTAGAATGTCAGATACATGAAAGATGATGAAGCTAAGAACTCGTTACCCCAAAACACAACATCTTGGAATGTTAACTATTTTAAGTTAAAAGATCTTGAAAAGCTGCAGGTTCAAGAAGTAACTTTCTAATTTTCCTTCTACTCCTTAAAAGCAAGTGATGAAACTCTCATTCAATTCCTGTGCTTCTGCTGCCATGAGAGTGTAATAATTGTTAAGGAAGGGAAGCTGAGGCCAGAGGTTATCCATGTCACTGATAGTTTCCCTGACCACTTCCTCAAGGAGTTATATCTGACTGGGAGCTTCTTCGTCCTGTCACATTGTCCCTATTTACTATTTGTTCGCTATTTGTCTGATTTTTGTTGATCATCTGTTATATAGGCATTCAACCTTAAGTGCATCTTTATTTACATGTGATAAGTATATGAAGATCAAAACTTGTCTTTTTAAAATTGTGATCTAATTTATAGATTTTACAGATAAGAAAATGATGCCTACAATGTACAGTAATCTATTATAAATTCTTAGTCTGTTTAGAATACATGTAATCAGTAAATATTTATAGAGGATCTACTAAAGTTACTGCATTTTCATCCATTTAGCTATACAGCTGTCCCCTTCTTTAGTCAATAAATTATCAAAAAATTTCTACCACGAGTTTGTTTCTGGAGATAAGTATAATAAGTCTCATGGAACCTACATTTAGATAATCCAGGAAATTGACAATATATAATGTTACTGTAGGAATTGTAACATGATATGATGGAAAGAATGGTGCTAGGTGATCACCCCACCCAAGCCCAACTGAGATACTCAGTTACTCAGTTTTGATCATTTATAAAGGAAGAGATTGTCATACAAACATGAATTGGTTAATTCCTCTGTTAAATACAACAATCTTAAAGATATTATAACTTTCACAGAGGTAGAGTTTTATTCACATTCTTTTTTTAAAAATTTATTATTATTATTATTTATTCAATTGTGTGTGTGTGTGTGTATGTATGTGCGCGTGCATGTGTGTGTAGAACCACAGATGAATCAGGAACCACCATGGACGCCTCCATCTCCTTCTGCCCCGGGATTCACAGGCTCCGCCCTACCAGGACCAGAAGCGCAGGCCACCCCCGCTTCCTCCTGGGGTCTATAAGTGGGATCTGGGATCCGAACTCGACCTTCTGCCTGCAAGGCAGAGGCTTAACCCCTGAGCCACCTCTCCAGCCCCTTATTCACATTCTTATGCACATATTACATACATATGTGCCTGCATCTGTGGGACTCCCTAGAGAAACCTTTTAATTTATATGCCAATCCTTCCCTCCTTCATTCATCATCATGGTCCCCTTTCTCCTATACCATGAACTCTAATTTCCAGCACAAAGCCAGGGTTCAGCATAGTGCCAGTTTTGATGCACTTCTGTTGACCTTTGAGCCGTTGTTGTGAGGTCACCTTCTCTAGCCCAGATCTTCATGATATTCTGAGTTGTGCATGTGGCTGCTTACTTCCTGCTGGATAAGCCATCCAGGAGCATTTGTTGCCTGCACTTCCCATCCCAGAATGAGATTGTTATGTATCTGCCAGTGCTGGATTCTTCAAAGGAGGTTCCCATTGGGTAATCTAATACCCTAATCTGGACATGAATCTTGATAATGTTCTTCCCTTCTCCCCTTTTTCTCTCATCTTCCACTCTAAAGTGCCACAAGCTCATTTTCCAGTGGTCTTTTTAAGATGATTCTCAGAAGTTTAGTGTTAATTTTAAACAGCCACCAAAGATATTCTGAAGGAAATGGACCTGGTGACTTCCTTTTGTATAGGTGACAGATTAAATTAAGATCAGTTACTGCACATTTTTGAAAAAAAAATTGTGTTTTCTGTTTGTTCAGGACCAGTGTTATTGCAAATGTGTTATATTCACTTACTGAGTTGAAAAGTGTGCTGCTTGTACTTGGTATGTGTACTCTTCATTTCTATGTAAACCATGGTTCTGTGCATATGCAAAGGATGGCTAACATTTATGAAGGAAATCACGTGGAATATTTTGTGTTCCAGTAATCGTTCATAGGTTCTCCCCCCCCCTTCTGCTTTTTGGACTGCTTAGCTTTATGGAATTGCAAACAGGCATAACAGTTTTAAAACACTGAATCTAAATCTAGGAAGATAACTCCATTGATATGATAATCATGCTGTTTAAACAGATTTAGAACAGTTGCAGCTCCTTAGAATTTCAAATTTTTTGAAAACAGTTTAGTCTATATTTTTAGAAGCTATGTTTTGGCAGAGATACTATGTCCATGTCTGGCATTGATTTTACCTGTCTAGGAAATTGATTTATCTGTTTTTCTTATTTCTGAAAAGACAGTTCTCTTCATAAAACTCCCAGTGCTTTTCAGGCAGTTGAATTCATATCATGTCGTTCTGGCATCTGGCTTAGATGGGAAAGGCTTCTGCAGTGATGCCTCATAACACCACATCAGCTTTGATCAGTAATACACAGTGGAGTCACATTTCCCATTTATTGACCCGGGGTAATAGCAACAGTGATGAGTTACACAGAATTGGTTCTTAACACTTCATTCATACTGCTAAGATTTGTTGAAACAGCAAAACGATTATCTGGATTACTAGGAAATGATTAAGATAGGTGCTAAATAACATTTCGTTTATTTAATTAGTTGCAGTTTAATCTATGCTATACTGGGTTAGGACCAGAGGAGACTTCTCTAATTTCTTTGGGAATAGTTCACTAAGATAATTTATTTCAATGTGTGGCTTGAATTTCCCCACATAATGGGCATAAATACCATTTTTTCTTTATTCCCAACTATGTAGAAAAGGTTACATAAATGTCATGTATGAGGATAGAAAACTTCTGTTTTTTGTTCTCAGTTCTTTCTTTTCACATAGTAGATAAGCAATTTTTCCATCTTATTTATAAAAATGGCTTTGAGAGTTTCATAAGTAAGGACCTAGAAAACACTGTTAGGATGAAATGACATTCCTTACTTAGTGTAAATGTGTGGTATACTATACTTTTGATTTGTCCGTTCATTTGTTTTAAATTGGGCCTTGAACTTGCAACAATCTTCATAAGTGTTGGGATTACAAGTGTGAACGAGTACGCCTGGTTCACATTATGGTTTTTACTTTAGTTTGTTTGGTTCTTTTGAGACATGGCTCTTGCTGTTTAGGCCACACTGGTCTTGACCTTGTGGCCTTGTGCTTCCACCTCTGCAGTGCTGGAACCATAGCATGTGCCAGCACTGACATTTCAGTAGGTCTCACTTTTTAAAAAAAAAAAATCTTAATATATCATATATGGCTACAGAAGCAAGGTTTTATTTTTAATGTCCCTCAAATATGAGTGATAGCATCATTTCCCTAGTAATTTTAAATGTTTCATAAAATTCATAAGAAACTGACATGCCAAGATCAACGTTGTTAATTTTTTTATTATTATAGTCAAACACTCAGTCCCCTTTTTTGTCCTTGCGTCTATTTGGAAAGAGAAAAAAAAGCGAAAACAAAGAAAAAAAATAATGAAAACTTAAAAATTTAATCCTTTGTTTTTCATTTCTTTTTCATAATTACTTTACCTTTGTAAGTTTCTAGAGCACAGTCAATTCTGTAACAATTAGTCCCCAGGAATTTTTTTGTTACTAGCATTTTCAGATCAGAATATGAGTACCTTTTGTAGATTCTGGAACCAATACATTTTCATTTACAAAGCACCTTCCTTCAGTAAAACAGTAAGTAGTATCACATTCACAACTCTGTGTTACTGAATTGCAGACCCCTTTTTGCATGAAAGAGAAACTTCTAAGTATTGCCTTTGTAAATAAGATGAATAGAGTTTTGAGAGTTTTCATATTTATTAAAGAAATCAAAGCGATGAAAGAATGATGGGTAGAAATTTCCTGGTTTCCCCCCCCCCCCCGCAGTGTCCAAATAGTGTGCGCTGATTATGTAGTGTCACATGCTTGTCTTGAGGGCATCTGTGTAAAGGAAATGTGATCCTATAATAGTTGCCCTCTTTATGTAATCACTGACTTAAGCAGAGTTAGGGCAAGTTGCAGATATAAGATATGTAGAGGTGCATGATTAGTTCTATCCTTTTAATCAGAGAGATGCTTTTATAACTTGTCTATGCAGGATAGCTTTTCCCTTGTGTTTTATCCTTGTTTCTTGATTAACTAACTGGTCACAGAGAGCTTAATTTGTATAAGACAATAACTGAAGAAAGCATGTGCTTCTAAATGCAGATTGTATTTTCTGCCTGCCCTCTGGTAAATCAACTATTCAGAGATTCAGAGCCTCAGGCTTTTATCTGCACAACCTTCAGAGAGCATATCTTGGGTGGGCACAGAATTTTTAAATCACAGATCTTTATGCTGATGTTTTGGAACAAATGATTGAGGAACCACGAGGGACAATAGGTACATCTGAAATTAAGGATGTCTGCAGATGTATTCTAACCCCAATATCCAGAATCTGTGCTTTCCAAAGTATTTAGTGGTTTTGATTTTTTAACC
Organism: Typhlomys cinereus; assembly: GCA_023101885.1. Classification (NCBI taxonomy): domain Eukaryota; kingdom Metazoa; phylum Chordata; class Mammalia; order Rodentia; family Platacanthomyidae; genus Typhlomys; species Typhlomys cinereus. Next base: position 778,425 of record JALPQD010000376.1, on the reverse strand, counting down.
CATGCCTTATTTCTTTCTTCATTATCATACATTTATATTATGTCTTAAAATAATGTTAAGCATTAGAGTGAAACTTAACCCATTGAGTTAAAGATTTCGAATCGTATTTTGTACTTACTCTTACATAGATCCACTCACTTAAATCTGAGGTCCGCATATAATCTTTACAAACTTATACGCAGTAACATGACTAAAGCAAAAACTGTCAGCATAGGCTTGTGAACCTGAATGGGTAGAAAAGGAAATTTTTCTAAGACACTTAAACATTGTATGATCTAATATTCTTGCACTGTTGGATCTTAGAACTATGTGGCACCTTTTCACGATGGTGTCCTTTCTAGAAATTCCAAGGACATCTTCTTCAGTAATCATTTTATTGCTCCATATTAGTGGATTTGACTTTGCTTTGTCATCATTTTTTTTCTTTAGTTAATTACTAACAAATGACATTGGGATGGTTGGTAGCAAATTTTCTAATAGAACTCAAGGGGGCAGTACTTGCAGTGAAAAGGAATATTTGCATTAATTTATTCACTTTTATTTTTAAAATTAGATTAAGATTTTAATAGGAATATTATGAGTTTATTATATCTGAAATATGAAAAAATATTTGCCAATTTTTAAAATAAATTATGAAAATTGAATTGTTCTTGAAAGAATACTTAAAAGAGTTTTTTGTGTGATGTATATATGAATACTGACAGGGGAATAAATAAAGACATCTGTGCATGAACAAATTTAAATCTTGCTTATTAATATTTCATTATTTATCTATGTAAATGGTTTAGAAAAACTCCCCATCTTCCCTCCTCTGTTGATAATTTCTATCTTTTTATGCTTTGGAAAGTAGAAAAGTTGTCACAGCCTACTTCTTTCTTAATGAAATCAAAACAATAGAAATGAATGTCATAAATCTTAGGAATACCCACAGATCCAATATTTACTCCTTATTTTCATTGTATTTCTTTGGGAAAATATTTATCTCTCAAGTACATAATTGCAATTGTGTGTGTGTGTGTGTGTGTGTGTGTGTGTGTGTGTGTGTGTATGTTCACTTTTTCGGAAAAGAATTTAATTAGACCTATAACTGATTTTGGCATTAGATATTCCTTCTAATTTTTGGAGCCAAGTATTTTTACTATGCTTGCATCTAACTTTCTCCATTGCGTAAAGGTTCATGATGAATAAATAATATCATAAGTCCAGATATTGATAAGTCCAGACATAGCAGGAGGACGCTTTGTAGAATTTATCTGATCTATAATCACAACATTAACACTTTAATTTTTTTTTATCAAGAGTAACCTTGCATTCAAATAAGTTAAGTATATAAAATAACATATGGAAATAAAAAATACAGTGTCTGAGGCCACGGTTTTTCTCAGTCTAGCAGATGGTCAAACAGTGCCAAAGCCACCGCCACCGACCATAAACAGAGGAGGAGTGTTGCACTTCTAGGCAGAGATGCATGACATTTAAGTTGACAAAAGAGTATATTTTAAAATTAGTTTTACTGTTATTAAAATAAATAGCTTGCTTTCTGCATATTCAAATCAACAATATAAAGACAGCATGTAAAAATTTTATGAGAATTCCTACCTATTTCCCAATATGACAGAAATTTATTTAATTGAAACGCATGTGTTGAGAATTCAAAAATTAAGTGAAAAATTCAATTCTGTTAGCAGTAAGTCATTTCCTGGGTACCTGCTGAGCCCCCTTTCAGCCAAGTAAATCCTACGTGGGTTTCTTGCATAAGGAATGGGAAAGCATGCGACCCTCAAGAAGCATGTTTAACAACCTGTGAGGAAAGATGTATGCTTCCCATGAAACGAATCACAGAGACGCAAATAATAAGCATGCAGTACCGTGCCCAAGTGGGTGGCACAGTAAAAGAAAACCAAAGTCAAAGCAGACCAGCCTTTCCAAATCAAATTGCTTGCAAAACAACAGCACACACAGCAGAGAAATGCATTTTATTACTGTAATTTTGTCATTCAAGTTCAAATGTACATGGTATTTACTCAAGAATTTTTTCAAGAAAGAAACCATATAATTAAGCAAACTTACCAGAGTATGGTAAAGGCTCAATAAATGTTAATTACTATTGTTATTACTGTTGCTCCTTTTATATCTTGTGCTTTAGATTCTAGTTGCAATTCAATATTAGCCTCAACTTTTACTGTTGTATTTGTTTTAATTTTTCCTATATTTTGTTCAAGTCATACATTTTAAGGAAAAAAACTCACTTTGTGATACATACTTAGGTGTAGCTGGTAAGGCTTTATTTACTTAATTCTAACAACTTTCTTTTCTTGTGTCATATTGTGATAATTTTCAATGGAATTTTTATCTCAATTTCTTTTAAATGTCTCTCCATAATAGGAAGAAAGGAAGGGAAGGAGGAAGAGAGGGAGGGTGGAAAGGAGGGAGGGATCAAAGGAGGGAGGAAGGGAGGGAAGAAGGAAGGAAGGAGGGAGGAAGGAATAAAGGAAGGAAAGAAGGAAGGAAGGAAGGAAGGGAGAGGGAGAGAAAGAGAAACTTTTGGCACATGTTAATTCTTTGTTACTCTAGTGTAAAAGAATAAGGATGAATGAATGTGTTTGTATTAGTGTTTTACAGCCCTCAAAATACAGCCATCTTTAATATATTCCCATGTAATCAAATTTTGCAAAGTGTGCACTTAGAGAATTCTTGATGTGCCTTGCATAATGGGGGTCAGCAAACTAAAGTTCCTAGCCAAGTCTGTCCAACCACCTGTTGCACTAAAACATTTCAAAAGTTAAAAATTTATTTTAAAGAGAGGAACTTTCACTCCATGAAAATTACATGAAATTCAAACTTACTGTCTGTTAAGGAAAGCTTCCTTAGAAGAAGTCCACACTCATTCATTTCTCACTGTGGATGCTTCCAGTTAATGCTGCAGTAGCTCATTAGTCATTGTAATGAAACCATATAACCTGCGAAGCCAGAATTGTTTACTGCTGGGCCCTTTAGAGAAAATGTTTCCCACCATGTGCTAGAAGAAATATTATGATTGAAATGAGTACTGATGCCAGGAAAGGCATCATGGAAGACATGGTCTTGATCCAGCTTATTTGTCTTAGGAAGATCCATCCAGTGAAAGAAAATTGGGAGTGGCTTACTTGGGTGTGAGATAATTAATCTCAGGACTATGAATGTGTTTAGATATATATTGTCTACCGTATATAAGGCACAATGTAAGGGACTTCAAGTGCAATAGTGAACAAGGCCAAAATAAGCAAAGGAGAAAGGTCACATTCCTCCCTTTTAGGAGCCTTTAATTTATGAGAAAGGATACTTCTGAAATACAAGTAGACACTAGGAAAGCTTGTGCTTGTCCTGGGGAAGCTGAGATAAGATAAGGGGTAATTGTGGAATTAGAGGACTGTGAAAATCTTCTCTGGAGGGGTTATAGTAATTGAAGGAAGAAAGAGAAGTTGCCCTAGGGTCAGGTATAAGGGTACAGAAAGCCAGGTTCTAGGCATGTAATAGACTACAGACCTGGGGAAGGGGTACCATGCTGACTGAGGGTGAGGCAAAAGTCAGAAAATTTAGGGCCTCGTAGCCATATTATGATTTAATTTTTTTTCTTCTTTCCAAGTACATTAATTTCTCTCAAATGTTTCATTTAGCGGGAAGGCTTGTGAACTGTAGACTGGGCCATCTGGACCAGTTAGGCAGCCACAGCAGTGTAGGAACTTTGAATGAGGACAAGTGGCTGGATTCAAGAACTATTTTTGAGATTTGATAAGTTTGGATTGTACGAGTGGTAAAGGAAAAGAAGCTATCACCTTTGTTTCTTCAGGTTTGGGTTTTCATTGTAGACCAGTAGTAGTGCTGCTCACCAAAGGCATGGGGCTCGTGTGGCACCTGCAATAGTTTACTGCTCACCCATGATGTCTTAGGTACTTTTGTTCTTGTTACATGTGAGCAAGCCTTGCAGAAGGAAATCTCATACAACTGTGTAGCAGGAGCTATATATCCATGGGGTTGTATTTAAAACTTGAATCGAGCATCACAATTTGTTTGTCTAGAAAGAAGTTGGAAAAGGGCCTGTGTGAGGCCAAAAGATGAGAGATTTTCTTCAATGATTCTAGAGGAACTTAAGTCCAGAACAAAGAGTAAGCAGAGGGGAAGAATGCTGAGTGATGAAAGGCAGAGAGTCCTGTCAAGGGAGTAGTAATGTTTCAGGGAGGTCATCAAAAATTACTTGATGAGTGTCTGTGGGTTTTATGACATGCATGTCAATGGTGGCTACAGCAAGCAATGTTGTGATGGTACAATGAGAATGAAAACCCTAAATTATTGCTTTGTCAAAGTTATTTGTGCCTTTAACTATATTCAAGCAGACAGACATCCCCAGGTGTGATCATTTTATTGCTCAATTGATCACCAACTTTACAGTAGTGGTTAACTTTAAAATGGGATTCACGTAAAAGAAAATTGCTTCGCAGCAAATTTTGATTGAAAAACCTCTATTTTTTAGTAGGACAAACTTGAATCTGACCTAGATTAACAACCAATCTCCTTTAATAAGAAAAGGACAATAATGAGTAAAGTTTTATTGCAGCATGTGTTTTTTTTTTTCTGAACAAAGCAAAACTGGCAACTCAATCATATTGCTCACAGTCCTTGTCAGTTTCAAGTTGGTTCCTAGAAAATGTCACTTCATACAATGTAATTGTATTAAATAATGGCTTATGTGTTAATCAAAGAAAGGCTGAAAGTGGGAGGGATGAGCCAGAAGAAAAACTATGTGGTTCATTTGTCTTACAGGAATAAAATGATTTTTTTTCTAGGATCTTAATGTATTTAATCGATTTTGTTTTGTTGCAAATTGTTTGTTCTGTGAAAATTGAAAGGCATTATATCTGCCTAATTTAGCTTTAGCCATGGACACACCATTTTGGAAGACTCCTCCATTTTGGGCAAACAGTGGCAGTCCCCAGAAATGACCACATTAATTCAACAATAGCAGTTCTTGGAAATGAAGTCAGTTGTGTTCTCAGATACTTGCTCCATTCTCTTTCACACAGCAGATGTTAATTGGGCACATGACATTCTTTAATTCACATGCTTTCCTTCCCTAACTACCCCTTAGCAACCACTGATCTACATTTTCCATTTCCCTTCCTTCTTCCTTTAACTACTTCAGCCTGTAAGCAGATGGCAGCTCTAGATCATCACAAGAGATACCTCCCCCCCACACACACAAACACGGATTTTCTTTTGAGAAAAGTCAGTGCTATTGTTGAGTCGTCCTTACTTGTCTACCCTTTATCCTTATGATCCTTAAGTTTTGTTATGTGGACATGGAAATGGAGATTGGTATATAAGATGCTTATTAGTGTCTATGAAATTAAGTGTGAAGAAAAAGGGATTGTGCAGAGATAACTGATGCAGGCACATAAGTGCTTTGGTGTTGTGCTTTCAGTGTGAGCTATTCCCCTACAGAGACTCCAGTTTGGAAGTCTTGGTCCTCAGTCATAGTACTATTAAGGGGTTATCACAATTTACTTGCAGGTTGCTGATAAATTCAAGACAAAAGAGTCTATTGGAACAAGGGATTTTATCTGGTTATATGTCTTAGTTCAGCTTGGCAGGAGTGTTCATACCAACAACAGGAGCCTTGGCTACACTGTATCTATTGTTAATGGAGGGGCAAACCTCACTGCCAGACTGCTAGTCTGTCCAAGTATGCTGAAGAATCCCAACTTACCGAACCAGCCTTCCCATCTTCTCCACCTGACCAGAGAATAGTCCCACCCACTGTGGGAGCATCAATCAAACATCTGCCGCAGGCTTTCTGAGGGCGTGCCTTATCTATTAGTTCTCACAGGTGTGCACAGACGAGCCCTCAGTTGTCAGGTTGATACGTATATTTCTATCACAGAGGTGATTTGATCGTGAGGGTGCTAACTTCGTAGATGGTTATTCCATTGACAAGTTCATACTGAAGGGGCATTCAGGAAGAAGGGACTGGTTGGCATAAGTATATTCCTGGGAACATGTCCTGCAAAATAGACACAGCTTGCTTTTGTCCTTTTCCTCATGTTCTGTTTCTAGGCTGCCATGAAATAACACTGTCTCACTTTCCACTTTATTTCTTTCTAGCCACAAGCTAACTACTAATGTACCCAAATTTCTGAAACAGTAAGTCAGAACAAATTCTTCCTCCTTTAAATTATCGACAAGACAGTGGCCCAAGTAGGGTCCACTTGATATGTCACAGAGGCCTGAAACCCCTACAAGCGTAGACAATCCAGAGAGAACCCTGGGGTCCATAGATGTGAACAGGCCGGAGGATGGGAGGGAGTGGGATGAGGTGATAAAGGAAAGGGAGGGAGGAAGGAAATGAAGGGGTAAGGAGGGAGGCAAGGATAAGTACTCAAAACAAGGGGAAAATTTTTTTTTAAATAATTCTCAAGACAAAAATTATGCTGTTTGGCCAACCCTGCATGTAGTTTAGTGTTGGGCCTCCAAGCCTGAGGCCTGCTGGAAATTCCTAAGCCTGGCTGGAGTTTCAGGACCTATCCTTGAGTTCTGAAACTTATCTCTGACCCTCTCCATCCCTCTCTGTGTAGTGCTGCTGTAACCTCCCCTCACTGACCTGGACACATCCCTTTGGCTGCCTTTCTCCTTCACCACCCCTCACGCCACCTAGCTCTCCTCCCCCCAGCAGGACCCTATATAAACTCAGATGCTGTTCAATAAAGTTGAGATTCTGCTTCGACAAGTCTTCCGGCCTGGTGTGTTTCTCCCCAGTGGTGAGGGGGGTCCCAGCAGGGACACTCATCACCCGCCCAACCCCGAGGGATATTTGGCTAGACCAGAATCCCTCAATTGCACTGGCTGCAGGCCCATCCTACCCCCTGCAGTTTAGAGCAAGTTTTGCCTGCTGGCACGTCCTCTCAACTCTACCATCATTGCTAGCTGCTGCTTGGGTGAGGTGGCTCTCTGCAGTCAAGTGAAGGAGCCAATAGCCAAGACTGCTGTGCTTAACCCAGAGCTGGAAGAAAGTCCTTGTTTTTACAAGGAGTACATATCTGTCTCTACCACAGTGAACTGTAATTACATGTGGGTGATTAAATGCCTTGAGTTTGTTTACACTGAGTTGGGTTGCCATGTGTAGCAACTCATTCCTGACTTTTGTGAATGAGGACTCATGAATTGAGTAGATATCAGATCTTCCTTACTCTTGTTACTCTAGCTCCCTTCTCTGGGGTTTTCTTGACATAGTCCTCCTGGTAGACAGGCTGATTTGTCTGGTGTCAGGAAAGTACTGGTAGTCTGGTCCACCGTGGTGTGCCTGGTCTGGAGCAAGACAAACCTGAGTTCGTGTTACTTCCATTGCTCAGTCCTGAGAGAAACCCAGACTTGGATGAATGAATGCTCTGTTCCAGGTCCAGGGTGGAGCCATCTTCGGCTAGTGGACCGCAACTAGAAGCCAAGGGCTGTGGATTAGGGAATAGAAGCCACCAATAAATCATACGATGAGGGTTTATGACACACGCTGCTGACTGTGTTGCTGTCTCATAGTAATTGCTTCATCTTGTTCTTAGAACTGTTACTTAGGGGTAAAGTTAAACGTGTTAACTGTAAAGCTTTTACAGACTTGGAAATCCATTGCTTGGGATGGGACATAGGAACTATTCAAGACTGGCATCAGAATTTTAAATTGACGTATTTGACTTTCATCTTGTCTTTTTCTCCCTTTGGTTCACCTCTAGGGGAAGATAATAATGAGAAAAAAAATAATGAATCAAGGAGTTTAGATAATTCAAAAGTGTAAGCTCAAATTAAATCACTGAAAGCTGACTTTCAGGGTCAAGTTGCAATTCCACGGAGAGGAGCAAAATGAATAAAACTGGCATGTAGGAGTTGTAAGTGTTAAAATATTTATTGACTATAACAAGTTGGTAGCTTGTCTTGGATACTTATCGGACTGATAGAACTAGACCCTATGAAAGTTTCATTTTCTTGGGAGTTTTATTTCTATTTCACTTTTAGAAACCATCATCACTTGTCACTTGATTTCTATGCTTTTACTAAATGGTTAAGATTAGAGGCTGACACTTATTAATTATACCAGATTTCTAGTTTTAATTAGAGAATCTCTTCTGAGACTAAACCTTCTTACCATTAGGCTGTTTGAAACCTATGAGATAAAAAGGGAGAGTTCTTTCAGAAAATTATTTACATGCTTTTAATTAATGATTATAATCTCCATGGTCATTTTCGCAAAAGAGCATTTAATCCCTTAACCAGTTTTCATGATTTGCATTTTGCAAAAACATGTAGGCCCTGCAGGCTTATTATCTCACTGAGTTGTGTTTTTTTCCTGATGGAACTTATTTGGGGTAAATTTTATTTTGTTACTTCTAGCCCCGGTTCATACCTTAGCACCTGTTTCTCATGCAGAGCAAACCGATTGGTAGAAAAGTAAAGTTTGCTTCCTTTTGCCAAGACAGAACATAGCCCTTGGCAAGGTTACCTTTGAAAATAGTTTTTCATGCAGAGACCGTACACAAGTAGCATTGCTGTTGCCAAGATCCTCTGACTAATGAAGGGTCGGAGGGACGGTGTATTCTTTTTCATTGCTTGAGGCACGTATATGTAGCATTTCTTCTGAGAAAAGGCACTCCAAGCCTTTCAAAGAGAAGCTAGCAGTTTAACCTTCCAGGAGGAAGGTCAGTGTTAGTTTTTATTGATAATTCAGAAGAAAGCAACTTCATAAGAATATGAAAGGTGAATTCTTTGCTGAGAGAAAGTGATTAAACAGAAAATTTTGCACCTTATGAAAATAGTCTGAAACTATTTTACGTTTCCAAAGTCTCCTCCCCACACACACACTCACATGCGCTTTCTCTCTCTGTCTCTCTCTCTCTCTCTCTCACACACACACACACAAACACATACATGAATAACACCTGCTTAGATGTCAATCACATGCTTCCTACTAATCACACTGAAAAAACTAGTAATGACTTGTGAGAACTCAGGGCTGTGTTCTATATTGGTGTTGCTTGCCATATATTTTTCAGTCATATTTGCTTACACGTTTGAGAGAATTTACATTTTTAGAATGCTTTAAGAAGCTGTCTATAACTGGAATTTTTGCACTCTGAGACTGATTATTTTTCACAGTTTGGACAATCCTAGAAAGCAGTGTTTTAAGTATTTACACGGAATTCAGAAAGGTCTGGAGAATGCTTATTCCTGTGCACAGGTTAAAATTAGGCACTGTTTTTATTTATGTTTCTGTGTGCTTAACGTTCTTATTGTATTTTCCTCATTTTAGATAGATGCTATTACACATAGATTTTTCATATTTTATACCCATTTGGACATTGACTCTCCACTTTTTTCTTCTGTCTTTTCCTATTTTATTCCATCATAGATAAAGATAAATGATGGGTTAATTGCATGCAATTTCAGCTATGTTACTGTACAACTTTGTATCTCTAAAGTGAAAATGGGTGATTGGCTTATCTCTCAAAGATTCGTATTTTCAGTATTGTAGTGGTCAGAACTTTCAGTTGGAAAGGGATATTGAGACACTGCTAAGTTATTGAGCAAATGCCCTTGAAAAATATCAATGTAGTTCTCATGGAGCCATTGTTAGTCCCTCGTTGCTCTTTGGTTACCTCACATGACAATCTCGTGCTTCAGCATTCACCTCACCCTTGAGATGCCATGTATTCTGCAGCTGTTACCAGTGTTGCACCTTGAGATGCCATTTATTCTGCAGCTGTTACCAGTGTTGTACCATCAGTCAGTCAAGTTTGACTTTGACTCTGAGATCTCCTTAACCAGTTCAGAGTACTTGAATACTCAAGTAAAAGAATTCAAGATTCCTGAGAGTCAGAATTCATAGCCCCTGCAATTCTAACCTCTTACTATAACTGCTATCAACTACATTTAAAACTGCGTGTCTTGCCAGTTGCTCATTGAACAATACACATCCCAGATGATCATTTCAAAGCAAATGTTAACTGGTGATCTCAAAGAGATGGAGAAGGAGGATATGCATGCAGCAAAGTCTGGAAAAGTGTTACAACCTAGGTGTGGAACATGCTCCTTGAAGAAGATGGCAAAGATCAAGAAGGGCCAGCTTCACATCCCTGTTTTCCTCAGAGGATATTGGGAGTATTCGACAGTGACCTTCCCTTTGTCAGATGCCAAAAGTGTAAATGACAAAATTAGAGCAAGTTAGTAGTGGAGATAAATGTCCCTGAAAGGCTGCTATGTTAAAGGTTTCTCCCTCAGCTCATCATGTTATCAGAAGGTGGTGGAACCTGTAAGGGTGGTGTTTGGTGAAAAGAAATTAGGTCACTGGGGGCAGGGGGACACTAGTGTCAAGTTGCTTTGCATAGTTGCAAAATAAGCCAACCACCTAACCATAATCCAGATTATAGTCCTTTGTATTTTAATAAAATTAGACTTGAGGTTGAGGAGATGGCTTAGGAGTCACGCAAACAAAGGTTACAACTTCAGCTCCTGAACGTGGACCCTAGGTGTTTTAGTTTCACATTACATTGCTATAATAAATACCTGACCCAAACGATTTAGGTCAACAAGGGAGTTTATTGTCTCATGATTCCTCATTACAGTCTACCATGGCATGAGAGTCAGCAGCAGGAGCCCAAAGAACTGGCTACACTGCATCAAAAGTAAAGAGCAAAGAGTGTGAAAGAACCAATGCATCCAGACATCTTTATTTATAAAGATCATGTCTTTACACACATCACTGTTTGGGGACTGGTGCCATCACACTGCACAGCCCTTCCCACTTCAACTGAAGCAGTTAAGATAGTCTTCTCCTCCAGACTTGCTGGAAACCCTGCCTTAGCTAAGAGATTGCTCACAGGGGCTGGAAGATTCCTCACACATGTGCTCAGGAGCCTGCCTTCCAAGTGTCAGGTTGGCAGCTGAAGCTAATTTGCATATTGGGAATCCCCAGAGAAAGGTAGATAGTCAGACCACCCCTAATAATGAATTCTGGGTTTGGTTAGTTTTCTTTTCTCAAAAGAATAAGGTGGAAGAGTGATCGAGAATGATTCTTGGTCAACTTTGGGTTTGCACATGCACACAAACATGTACATGCCCACATGAAGATGCATCCTCACATATGTGCACCCACACATATGAGAACAGTCATACCCACATGCGTGTACCTCCACCCCAACACATACACATGAAAATGAGTAAAGAAAATTAGACTTGAACAATGTATGGTGCTTCATTATTTAAAACTTCATGAATTTAAGTATTGACAAAATTTACTTAGTTTTAATTTTCCTCTAACATGTTCGTGTTAAATCCTGTTCATTCATTTCTGCCAGCATATCACAGTGTCATAGAGATAACAGTGAATAGATGAATTGTCTGTAGACAGTAGGTGGTACTTATCCAATCCTATACAAAAGTGCTATGTAACAGAAATACCGTGGTTCATATCTGCTTCCCTACCTTGTGTCTTAATTGGATCTGTGCTCCAGGGGACATTAGGTTGAAGTGAACAACAATGTGGAGACAACATTGTGTTCTTGGAGCCAAGTCAATTAATCACATAATACATTTCAAAGGAGTTATTTCTAAGTAATCACTGTATAAATTAGGCCCATTGCAATTACTGGGTAGTAAACAAGAGACATTTTTTTTATCTTTTTTATTATCTATTCAATTGTGCATATGTGTGTGTGTGTGTGTGTGTGTGTGTGTGTGTGTGTGTGTGTATAGAACCACGGGCGAATTCGGGAACCACCATGGACCACCTCCACCTCATCTTTGTTTACTCTGCCCGGGGTTTCGCAGGCTCCGCCTACCGTACCAGGACCAGAAACGCAGGCTGCCCCCCTCCCCCACCCAACTCCCACCCCCCAACCCCACCTCCACCCCCGCTTCCGCCCAACGTCTATACATGGGGTCTAGAATCCCAAGTCAGGACCTTCCACCTGCAAGGCAGAGGCTTAACCCCTGAGCCACCTCTCCAGCCCGACTAACGTGTTTTTTGTGACCTAAAACAGGTTTGGTACTTCTAACCCCCTCCCCCCAAGAGATAATTCTTAAAACCTCTTTGCTGGCACCCAGAAAGAGCCCTATAATTTTTTATAATCATATTGGCTATGTTTTTCCCAGTGAGACTATAATTACACATTTAACTTTTTCAAGCAGAGGTTAATAATGGTGGATTTTTTTTTTTTTAGTTTGAAGGTGTTTCATTTTTCTCTAATGACTTTTTCTGGTCCTTGTGTAATGATGAGATTATGTGAAATATAGGTGAAGTTTGCTTCATCTGTAATAGCATTAAAACTCAACCCAATGGCTTTCATCAAATCAAATAACATCGCATACTATTTCTATTTTTATTTTCAGTTACGAATCAGCAGCTATATTTTCCGACTTTTATATTCTAGAAATATATCCAATATTCTAAAAAATGAGCTCTTTTTGGAAAGGGTTTTGAATCACTTTTGATGAATCATTATTTGAATTCTTTTTCATTATATCAAAGTACTCAATAAAAGTTGCAGCAAGTCTCTCAGTTTTCTTAGTAGGTATCTGCTTTCATTATAATTAGGCACGGAGTGTGGCGGTTAGTAGGAAACTGATAAATGAATGAAAAATGAATAAATAGGCAATAGCATTGATTTCAGGGTACTGCCTTTTTCCAAGACTTATACATCTAATCCGGTCATAAAATGACACATTGCTAGACATGTGGCAAAATTATAATTTTTCCATTAAGCAGTTTTCCCATTAATATTTCTAATTATGTAAAATTAATAAGAAACTTCCATGTTTGAAGTTTCTTTCTTAGCTAGACATATAACTCTCAGAGCCTGTTTTCATGAGGTAGAGTTAATCATCTGTAAGAACTTTAAATGATCTTATCTCTAGTATAGAAAATGCATTTCATATTTATTTATAAATATAACACTTATTGCTTTCTATAACAAGGATCTGAACATGTTGAAGTTTTAGGAAACTTGTTTATACTGTAAACCTTTTTATATATATATATACCAGTTGCCTTTTATTGGACATTAGTCCCCAGTTAACATGTAAAAAGATTCAGCTTTAATAGGGATTCCTATGGGCCGCTGGGCAGGTGATCCTTCACAACTATTGGGTGTCCACATAGGCCCCTCTTTAGTGATACTTGCGACTTGCTGTTGTTTAGGTTCCTTGTAAGAAAGACAATAGTTAAACACCGCAAGTACCATGTTCCCCCTTGTTATAATACCAGTTATAACCTCTCGAAAATGTTCCACCAAGGCCTCTTGGGGTGAATCCCCCATCAACATCCAGCTTGGCAGCTCCCCCAGTTTAATATCCATGAGCTCCTTCTCTTTCAATGGCATGAGAGAAGCCGTCTTGGAGTTCTGGTACCACAGAGGTCCTGTAAACCTTTCTTAATACTATTCATCTTCCTAGGAACTTTCCAGGTGATTTAGGTTAATATTTATCTATTTGTTCTTTATTCCTTAATTTTTTGTAGTGCTGGAGATTGAACTAGGCCTTGCTCACACTAGGCAAGCATTCTACCACTGAGTTACATCCCCAGGCTTGTTTATATTTTTTAGATTGAGACTGGGTCTTATTTAAGTCACACAGGCCAACCTTGAACTAACTCTGGTTTTTATTTCATTTATTTTCACTTAGAGAAAGCGAGAAAGAGAGAGAGAGAACATTTGTGCCGTGAGGTCACTGTTCAGAATTCAGCTTGTTAGCGTCCTCCTTCCGCCATGTGGGTTTCTAGGAACTGACCCCAGGTATTCAAATTTTCAAGCAGGTGACCTATCCACTGAGCTATATTGCTGGCCCGTGAACTAATAACTCTGTAGCCCAAGAAGACTTCAAATTTACAATCTTCCTTGCCTTAACTTTTCAGGTAGATCTCTTGTATCACTAGATCTAGCTGGTTCTTTATTGAGTTTTGGCTAACTTTGCGTTTTCTGATGTATATTATTTTTCATGGTAAATTTTATACTTTAAAGTCTCTCTTTAGTATCTTGTAACTGTCAGTAATTAAATTAGTAATATTTTCTTTTAATTGTATCACAAAACATGTAGACATTTATTTTTCAGGGTTTAGGGTGTTAATGTATATTTAAAATTCATTTTCTCTTCATTTCTCATTCCCAGTTCTGCTTTGAGTTTCAAAACCAGTACAGTTCAAACCTTTCTCAATTAGAACCATTGTCCCCCACCCCCATCTGATTTTACTCAGCTCAGGAGCATACCCACAAAATGAGATTTTGGTTTTTCTTTACAATTTAACCAGTCATTGCTGTGAAATATCATCAACCTGTAGCCTTAGTAGCATCTAGCTTTCGTACTTTGGCATTGGACAAAAGGTTTTCCTCTTGGCCAATATGTGCATCTTTTAAAAAGACTATATTGAAAAGAACCACATGCTTTTCAATAACTTTATGGGCATTGATTCAATACACCTTCATCTTCTTCAACTTGTATGTAGTCTTTGTATTTGTGTATCTCTCACATATCTTTCTGCTAAAAGCAAGATATTTCTGATTTAAAAGGATGAGTGTGTCTTCATTTTCCTCTAGACATCTGAAATGCACCTAATGCAAAAGAATGGATAGCATTTTTTTTGTAAAAGTGGATTAATTAAAGTAAAGGGAGTTGAAGAATGTTGCTATAGATTGCAATTCAAGATTGTCATTGTTTTACTTTATATATTGTTGAGTTTCTTTCCGCTCTCATCTGAACAATATATTACATAGTTTTCAGGGTGTGAATAAGAAACTTCTCAGATAATATTTACTTCCTCATATTTTATCTTATGATCCCTTTAAAACTCAGCTGGATAGAGCTAAATGCATGAATAACATGATAGTATATTTGCTTTTAAATGTGTGGAGTTCTGACTGTAAATTGGAGATCATGTTAAACAATAAGATTATGAATAAAGGTTAGTGCCTGGAATGTGTTTGAGAGTCACTTAGAGTGTTGTACTAACAATATGCCAGGAAACTAGGTAGCAATCAAAAAGAGCTAGTCCAGGCCTGCCTGAAAAGATGGTTTCAAGGAGAACATTTCAGAAGTTATGTGGGAGGAAAATAATTCTCTCATCTGTTTTTTTTTATCTTAGAGATTCTATTTTTTTCATGATATTTTATTTTAAAGTTTTCATGATGTTGTATTCTAAAATGTAGTAGATAGAATTTAAATTTTAAAGAGTCAGTGAGTAAATAAGTGGTGTTAAAAAAAAAAAAAAAAAGGAACAGCAAGCTGAAATTATTTGTTTTTTGTTCCCAAAGGAAACAGTTGTCATAATGACTTTAGGTGAAAATAGAATAATAATAATAGCAACAAAAAGTCTCCTGTAGAATTGTGGGAACAAATTTATAGAAATAAAGAGATTGAAAAAGGAATAATGTGATGGAGAAAGGCAGAAGAGGAACAAGAAGGAAGAAGAAAGAAGCTGGGGAGGAGAAAAGATGGAAGAAGAAAATGAAGAGGCAACTTTGGAATGAAATTACTCTTGGCATGATCTGGATTGAGACAGGTGCAATGGAGAGTGAAGTGCATCTATTCCAGTGGGGTGGTCTTCACAAGTAGTGACTCTAGGCGTGAAGTCGTGTTTCCAGTCTAATTTGAAACCTCCTTAAAAGATAGGCAGCACAAGTAGAGTCTTGATTTTCAGCTGTTCTAGTAGTTCTGTTTAGATTGTGCTTCATTATTCTGTATCTGAGAACTTCATGTAGATAGGCAGCATGTGGGAGATTGTGTAAATCCTAGTACATATATTCCTAGTTTGAAAACATGCTTGTAAGGTGCCATGTCTGTGCCATCAAGCCAACTGTAGAGTTGAACGCAGCAGCAAGAAAGCAATGCTGTGCTATGTCTCAATAATATTGCCACCAACCTCTTCTGAGAAATTTTATTTTAAGCAACTCTAATTTTTATTTAGCTAAAATAAATTTTTCTCCATCAGGAAACCACACTTATTTTGTTTAAAATATTTTTGTTTAAAATATTAAAGTGTTATGGAAATTCTTTATCTGTCTTATCTACAAAATTACTGAGTTTTAATGATTTATTGTAAAACTAATCCCATTCTCTTACCTTTTTAAGAATTTATTTTCTTTATGTGAAGGGGTTTCCTTAAAATTGTGCTGCAAATTAAATTGCTGTTCCCAGTGGCGATTACATGGTAGTAGGTATTTTAAGTTTGGGCCTGTAGTTTAAAAGTCTTTATGTTCTGCTATACTTGGGAACTATTCAGCCTTAAATTATCTTAATCTCACTAGTCCAAATAATAAGAACCAGGGTCAGAAAAAAACTGACCAAAGCAAACTATCTTTTTTTAATTAAGTGACATTAACTTGGATATCTTTCTGTCTGTATTTTCAGAAGTGCTGAGATGTTAGCAATTGAGGTTTGGTTTTCCCTAATGAGTTTGCACTAATGAGTACTGTTTTTGATTTACTCACTAGTAAGACAGGAGCATAAGCAGTTACGTCTTGCGAGATGTGTTCCAAGCAATTGTCGTGATAAGGTATATCCTTATTAAGTAAACTCTGTTGGTGACCTGAATGTGGTATTATTTTTCAGTTTTCACTTTAGAGCAGGTTTTTTTTCTTTTTTCATGCAATCCTGAAAAGGTCTTTGCATTCCCCAGCATGAAAGACAAACTTTTAAGAAATAGAGAAAAGCCATTAAAAGTATCTCTAAGAGTTAATGTGTCTGAACATTGCAGTAGTTTAAAAAGTTTTTTTTTTAATTTTTTTATTATTATTTATTCAACTGTGTGCATATGCGTGTGTATGTGCCCGTGTGTGTGTGTGTGTGTGTGTAGAACCACAGACGAATTTGCGAACCACCATGGACGCCTCCATCTCCTTCTGCCCCGGGATTCACAGGCTCCACCCTACCAGGACCAGTAGCGCAGGCCGCCCCCGCTCCCCCCCCCCCCCCCCCGGCATCTATACGTGGGATCTGGGATCCGAACTCAGGACCTTCCGCCTGCAAGGCAGAGGAGGCTGAACCTCTGAGCCACCTCTCCAGCCCAAGGAATGTTATATTTTTTAAAGATGAACACCATTTTCAAGGCAAATATCATTAGCCTCATTCATACCTTAAAGTTGTATGTCATTGGCTCTATTGCAGAATGTAGTTTTGCAGATTGTTGTTGGTTATAATGGTGAGCATATTTTCTCATGAGGTTGTTGATTTTCTTAGTGGTGGTGGTGTTGATAGGTGTGCGTGTGTATGTTTTTCTTTCAGGTGCTGGAGATTGTACTCTGGCACTGAGTGCTGGGGAAATGCTTTATTACTGAGCTGTAGCCACAGGGCTCTGAAGGGATTTCTACCTTGAAGACATTGGATTGCAAATCAATTGCATGCAGAAGTTCTACTTAATCTGCCGTTTTAGCACATCATGTTTTAATTTTAAATATATAACCTGTGTCCAAAGGAATATCTTGCACTAATGCAAGAAGGGTCCCAACTAATTAGATGGGTAATTCTCTATGTTAAGACTATTTTTACAGAATAGCTTTGTTATTTGACAAAGTAAATTTTCACTTAAAAATAAGTTATTAGTTAGGAATATCAAGGGAAAATTAATTCTCAAAACTATAGAACTTTGTTTTTGCCATCTTCATGACGAAGTTTAGAAACTATCCAGAAGTTATCAACTTAGTTTTTTCCTCTAGCTACAGAGTCATGCCATCTTTTGAAACCAAAAAAAAAAAAAAAAAAAAAGCTTGTTTTATACTAGCTATAATCAATTTAGGAGGTAAGGAAAAGTCTTCATTTCTTCCCTCATTAGGCAAAAAGTTTATTTCTGTGATTTTCTGACATTTACTTTACATAATCTTGCTTTTTTTTTTTTTTTTACAAATCTATTTTTATTTATTTACTTTCCATTATTTTGAATCCGTGAGGGGTACAGCATCACACGGATTCTGTATCCGATGGCCTTTGCAGGAAGGTTGCTTTGGAATTTGGCTCGAACCATGCCACTGTTTCCGTGGGCCCTGGTTACCTTTCCCCAGATTACTCTGGTTTTGTTTGGTTTGCCACCAGGAGTCACTGTGTTGTTTTTTGCTTTGTACACAGAAGCACATCTCTTGCCCAAGTAAAAGTCAGTTTCATCTCGTGCATAAACGCCTTCAATTTTAAGAAGAGCAGTGTGCTCCCTTTGGTTCCGGAGGCCGTGCTTATAGCCAGCAAAAATGGCCTTGCACCACAACCTTCCAGACATAAATTTGCCCTTTAGAAGTCCTGTTCCCAGCAGGCCTTCGCAGGGTCCAAGATGGCGGAGAGAGGGATAATCTTGCTTTTAATCAGAATAATTTCTTTTGTTCTTTTATCTGTGAGTTTATATTTCTTTTTTTCTAAAAATATTTTAATGAAAAAGTTATCTTTCTGTAAACATTTCATTATACTACAAATGAAACATTCGAATCCATTACAGACCACCTGACATCTTCAAAATCACCTGACATCTTCAAAATCAGCAAACATTTAAGCCTTAGTGTTGTGAATACTTAGATAGGCTAACGATCATTACATTATCCCAGCAAACCAGCATGCTTCCTCACTACTTTGTGATGTCAGTTACTCAATTATTTTCATTAGGAGCATTTAAAATTGTGACGCAAAACTTCCTACCACATATTTTCTCTCCCTTTTAGACATGAGTGTGAAACACAGATTCCAAAAAATTGTAAACTGGAAGCAGTATCCCACAAGTTCACCTCCAGTCTACTTTAACCATCCCCTATTGTGTGTTCATGGTTGCTACAAATTTAAATGCTTCAGAAAATGACCATGGAACTATGTTAGGAAAAATCATTTTATTTCGTAACAAAATAGAATAGAAATGCCTTTAAAAAAGAAAAAGCATCCTGTTAGAAAATTTATTTCTCCAAACCCACATCATCAATGAATTTTGCCATTAAGAGACTTATTACTTTACATAATAATCCAATTTGTGGAAATTCATTACTGACTTACAACGCTAACTTTTTTTTCTGACAATACACTCTGGCAAATATTTTGTTCATGCAGGGTGTCCCTGTATTTCCCACACCTAGTAATTTTGATTAGCTGTCCCCTTGAAAGTGTTACGTCTTTAAAAAGTCAGATGAAGGGCATGACCCATATATATGAAAGCCCATTAAAAGAGATAACACGAAATTTTCAAGAATGATTCTCCCCAGATTGAAAAAATCCCATATATTTTGCCTATAGGTGATAATCATTTCCTATTATTTTCATTGACTTAGGAAGATATGCCCTTTGCCTCTTGATCTGCCACAGAGACCTGAACCCCCTCTAGAACAGGTGATCCAGAGAGAACCCCAAGATCCATAAAACTGATGAACAGGAGGGTGGAGGGAGCACATTAAAGGGAAAAGGGAAAGATTAAGAGAGGGGTGAAGAAGGGTGATAAGGATACCTACCTCTAGAGCTTGTGTAACTAGGGAAGATAATAGTAATAATTTTTTCAAAATGAAATATTTATTGTGGAGTAAGTAGCCCAGTCATATGCCAAGTCATTGAACTGTAAGTCCTGGCTTCCTGATTCTTACCTACATTTGAGCAATATTTTTGGGCTTGAACCCAGGGCCTCACACACACTAGGTAAGCATTTTGATACTCAGCTATATTCTAGTCTCAGGCATCCATCTGTATGATAGTAAGTCACTTATTTAACGCAGATATAATATAGCACAAAAAGCAAACATAAATAGTGTTGTAGTAGCAGTAGTTGAGTTATGAATTTCAGGACATGTACAATTTTATTTCTATTAGCTTTGCTTCTAAATCTTAAGAAAATATTTCTCCCCAAAGACTTTGTGATGAGTGTCCTCTGTGTGCAGATACTTTTTCTAACAAAACTAACTTATAATCATGTTTGCCATTGACTTAGATATTTAGTGTTCCAATGTCACATGTCTTCTAATCACCCCATTAGCTAGCACTGCCATGCACATTGGATATTTTTCCTTGGTTTTTGTTTTGAACTTGTCAGTTTTTCTACTACAAATGCCATTTTCCAGGCATCCACTGCTCAGCATCAGCATTGAACATTCATTTTAGGCTAGCACTTGTCAGAAGAAGTCTGGTAGCAATTAGGAGTATTTACATTTTATTGATGTAAAAAGAGCTTTTGGGAGCTGGCTTTAACAAAAACATCTTTGACCCAAAGTATTTCATGATAATTGACTTTTGATATTTTCCTAAAATAAATATGTCAAAATATTTAACTGGAAATCAAATGTTCTATGCATACTTTAATTAATGCACATTTTAAAAGAAATATTTTGGATCATGCACGTTAAAAATCAACAATTTGGTGATATTATATATGAAGAATAAATGTAAAGAATTTTAAAGATGCTACCCAAGTGCCATAGGCTATCTGAAAATACAGCGAATGTGCAATTCTAACACACAGGGTTAAAAAAGTTAGAGAGCAGCTGTTGGCTGTCCATAAATGTCCAAGCATGATTGCTCAAAGAGAAAACTGCAATTTCAGAAAATGTACTGATACATAATTGAGATCTCACTGCATAATTTGTTAGATTATAAAATGTGCTTCAGAATAATGTGCTCAGCCCATAACTTGCAATTTTTTAACAAGAAAAGATACACCTTTTTCTTTGATCAAACATTCAATCAAATTCGATTCTCATGTAAAGGTATATTTACTTTATTAAGGAAATACAGAGGAGCAACTTGGGTTTGTGGGGCCTATAGCTCTTTTTTTTAATCTTTTTTTTATTTTTTAATCTTTTTTTTATTATTTATTCAATTGTGCATGTGTGCGTGTGTGTGGGTGTGTGTAGAACCACGGGCGAATTTGGGAACTACCATGGACCACCTCCACCTCCTCCTTGTTTGCTCTGCTCCAGGATTCACAGGTTCTGCCCTACCAGGTCCAGAAACTCAAGAGCCGCCCCTGCTTGGGCCGGGCGTCTGTACGTGGGGTCTAGGATCTGACCTCAGGAGCTTCAGCCTGCAAGGCAGAGGCTTAACCCCTGAGCCACCTCTCCAGCCCCAGCTTTTTTTTTTTTTTTAACTCATCTTCTGCTCAAGAAATTAAACACACAATTAGAAATCAAGAAATTAAACACACAATTAGAAATCAATATATAGTCTCATTATTCAGTAACCTTAAAATAGTTAATTTCTGAAAATTATGTATGACCACTGTTAACCATGTGAAATAAGTTCTGGGTTTTTACCAGGCCATAGAAGAGGCCAGAGCAATATGGAGGCATCCAACATTAGAACTGAGATTTTAGTGACTATAATCATTCCTTTACATTTTCTTCTGTATATAGTCACAACTTTCCTCATCTTAACACTTTAGGAGTGTTTTTTGTATTCATTCAATGTTTCCAACTGGTACTGCATATGAGATTCTATGCTTACTAAGAGATATAAAAGATTATACATGAAATTACATGAGGTGTATATTTTGGCTGTTTTACATGACTCAGTAACATATGTTGTTGGCACACAAAATTCATATTGTGGGGCTGGAGAGGTGGCTCAGGGGTTAAGCCTCTGCCTTGCAGGCGGAGGTCCTCAGTTTGGATCCTAGACCCCACATATAGATGTCAGGCGGAAGCAGGAGCGGCCTGCGTCTCTGATCCTGGTAGGGCGGAGCCTGTGAATCCCGGGACAGAGTAAACAAGGAGGAGGTGGAGGCGTCCATGGTGGTTCTCGAATTCGTCCATGGTGGTTCTACACACACACACATACATACACACACATATGCATACACGCGCACATGCGCACACACGCATACACGCACAATTGAACAAATAAATAATAAAAAATTCATATTGTTTGAATTTTTATTCTATGTTAGATAATTTATTAATGGAATATATACATATTAGTGTATTTCTGCTAGGTGGTTCATTTTAGACACAATGTAGAACTTGGAGTTATGACATACTGTGACTTTATCATAAGAAAAAAAATTCATTTTTGGAAAATCTTGTTTAACACAACATACTTTGATTTTATGTATTATTTAGCTATTTCTTCTAAATATTTGCTTCTTAGTTTCAAGATATAAATGTTTTATTTAATTTTAGATATAACTTTTTATACCAAGTTATATCTAAGACATACCTGTTTCTTTTTTGAATAACTGAGACCAAAATGAGAAAGTCTCATATTTTTCTTAAGATAAATGTTTAATCACTAAAAAGTTACAGATTTGTGATGACACACAACTTTTATTATACAATATAAGGTAGCAATATGAAGGAAAATTTTGTCTACTCTCCAAAATTATATATAAGGAAAAGAAATTTGAATCTTTTTGTACTTATTATGTACCTGACTGTACTTAAAATTCTTTTAACAAATCTTGCATTATTTTGGAAAATTCATATATAATTAGCAAAAGAAATGATATTGTCATCAAGAATCATATATAACTTGTTTGAAACTCTTTTATATGAAAGTTATAATTATCATTCTTTGTGTAACTGAGTAACATATATATATACTATATATAATGTCATCTGTATATTCCACAACAGAATACATATCCTAAGCTTTTTATGTCAAAAAATTTTCAAGCTAATTTAATTTAAAAATTTAAAGGTGTAAGTATTTCTGTTATGTGCCCTGTATCTTGGCTGTTTTACCTTTTTTCTTTAACCTTATAGTTATTGGCTGATAGAGCATTAGTTAGTAGATTCTACAGTATCTGTATTGAGTTCATGCCACCCTTAAAAGAAATGTCACGGTGCTCTTAGTTTCCCATATTTGGTAGGCCAAAGTTTTAAAGCCTGATTCTGCCCATTTTTTCTACATTTCTTTATCACTTGGAGATAGGTAAACATTCCTGCCAGCAGGGCTGGAGAGGTGGCTCAGGGGTTAAGCCTCCGCCTTGCAGGCGGAAGGTCCTGAGTTCAGATCCTAGATCCCACATATAGACGCCAGGCGGAAGCGGGGCGGCCTGCGCTTCTGGTCCTGGTAGGGCGGAGCCTGTGAATCCCGGGGCAGAAGGAGGTGGAGGCGTCCATGGTGGTTCGCGAATTCGTCCGTGGTTCTGCACACACACACACACACACACAGACACACACGCGCGTGCACACATACACACGCACATGCGCACAGTTGAATAAATAATAATAATAATAAAAATTAAAAAAAAAAACATTCCTGCCAGCAATCTGGTTTTCAGCAGTATCTTGTCCATTTTCCTTTTTTCTTACCGCCTCTTGATTTTGACAATTAAGTAGTCTGGCAATTTGCTCTGAAATTCCAATAGGAAATCCATGTTAGTTTGTTTGCTGAGATAGAGTCTCCTTATATGACCAGGCTAGTCCACATTTTCCAGCTAAAGTGATCCTTCCAAGTAGCTGGGACTACAGTACCCAACAAAGGGAAGGGCCCCTTTTAAAACCCTGATTCAAAAGTTTTTTTTTTTGTTTTAGTATCAAATCTATTTTTTTCTTGTTTTCTTATCTAGGAATGTTTGCATGTGATTGATGATCTTATTTGCTAGTAATCTGCAATTAATATTATGTTTTGAAAGAGGTCAGTTAAAAGCAGAATTGGTTAATTTCAAATTATCTTTCCTCTCATACGAGAATTCATAGTAAATCATTCTGTATTTGAGATAAATTCCAAGTTTTTAAATATGAGAAGATGTGGGAAATATCTTTCTAAATTAAAAATTTGTAGGGGCTGTAAATATGGCTCAGAGTTTAAGCCTCCACCTCACAAATAGAAGAACCTGAATTTTGATCCCAGATCCTATGTAAAAATTCCAGGTGGAAATAGCAGCAGCCTGCATGCCCTTCCTGCTTCCGGAAGCAGAGCATGTGAACCCCCAGAGCAAAGAAAAAGGAATGAAGCCATCCAGGATGATTCCTAAAGTTACCTGGAACTCTATAGGCAATCACAGTGCCCTCTGACAGACAGACAGACAGACAGACACACCTCAACACATCCATGCCAAAAAAAGAAAAAGAAAACAAATATGCCTACATTTTCATGTGAAATATCCAGTTATAGGTATATAATCTGATTTATAAACTTACCTGTAAGAATAATATTTAAGAGTATATATATAAGGGTATGTTAATTTTTTCATCTTTGAAAACATCCTTTTTGTTGAACCTATGAGTTGAACCCAAGGCCTCACACATGCTAAGCACGTGTGCTGTTTTTTTGTAGGGAAGCAAATTGTATTCATACATACATGCATTCATACTTATACATATTTCATGCATAGATATGTGCAGGAGATTCATAGGATATCCCTGAAAGACTTTTCAATTGCAAATAGGGTGTAGGTTTATGAAAAGAAACTTGGTCTAGGGGTAGCAGAACAGAGGTAGAATTCATTTGCATTGTCTCACTGTTTTATATATACATATATAATGTTTATTTTAAAATGAAATGTTCAATAAAATTTAGTCTTCAAAAGAGGAAATGCAGATGATAACCTCTAAATAATGAAACTTACAGGAATACACTCTGAGCTGCTTATCCTGGGAACTAAGAAACTCACCAGGCCCTACAGGTGTTAGACTCCACCCCTTTTGCAGATGGAATGTAACTTTCACTGTGAATGTGAATACACTGGTATGATAAGCCAGCAATCCAGCTCACATTGCAGTCATGTCTTATTCTAAAATAGACAATGAGCATTAAATAGGAATCTGGTTTTCATGAGTTTTTCTCCATTTCTTCATAATAAAGTTGTTTCTACAAGGCAAAGGCGAGACTGAGACTTCACAGCAGTCTAACTGAAGGGCAACATTAGGAGACCCACCAGACTAATGCCTGGCACCACTGTTGGCATCTCTGTTTAATGACTGTGGGCCCATCTCTTTGGTTTCTGTAAAAATTTTGAGGCAGGGAGACCCTGCAAGGATGGAGAACCTGGACATTCAGCTTTGCTTAAATCTGAATTCTGTTATAAGTAGAAGAAGCAGCACTTGTTATCTGCATTGCAAATCATGGAATTATTTCTCAGAAAGTAAAACTTTACCGACACATAGAAGAGAATTATCTTTTTGCAGCAAGATTCAGGCTAGAATAAAAATCACCATAGCTGATTGACTGACATAAATATATAGGTGTGCCTGCAATATGCATTAATGAAGGAGCCATAATATTAAGGAACCAGAAGCAATCAATTTCATTTTCAAAATACCAAGTGAAAGTTATTTCCACAATTATGAATATTTAAACAGTATTATGTCTTCTCAATATATAACACATGCAAACATATCCCATCATTTTTATTACCAAAAAGGAAAAAATAATTAAAACTATAAAAAGCTGTTTTTAGTGTCATTTTAATGTGTCTTTGTTATTGCTATTTATCTCCAAGAGATAATATGAAAAAGAAATTGAAGAATCAGTAGATGATAAATTCTATTCATAGCAAACTTTTTTAAAAATAAAATCACTTGTTTTTCATTCGAGGGAACAATAGAGAAAATAAAAAAGGCATATTGTTACACATGACTGTCTTATATTTATATCATTTTAAAAGGAAAGGTTTGCTTTCTCCCAAATTTCAACTTAATATATTTTTGTATGATATGCAGCTTATGTTTTTTATCATAAGCAATATTTTTGCTCTCATTTTAGTAAATGCATATATATTGAGTTCTGTTCTCTCCAGTGAAATCTGTACATAGGTCCCTCCCTTGTGGTTATGATAGAGTAGGAGCAGTAGTTAAAGAATCTGTCCCTATTTCCTTGTGTATTAAATGTAACATTAGGCTGAGCAGTGTCCTCGAAGATGAGAAAACTGCAGTAGACACAATAGGTACCACTCAAGTCTTTGAAAGCTAAATGAAGGTAAGTTTCTGCAAGTTACTTCACTTCAGTGAAAATTTTCATATAACTGACATATGAAACTAAATTCTTGGATATTTGACTAGAAGTAATCAGGGTCTTTTTCTGGGGTCAGACACTAAAGCTCTCCAGTGTGCTCTTTCCTGGCTGTATTCCAGGTGAGATCTCACTGTTGGTTCCAACACATAATTCTTGGATCAACAGCATCTCCTCTTTGTATATTTAGGAAGGTCAGCTCTCTGTTGCTAGAGATTAAAGCAGTTGTGTGACGGGAAAAGAAAATGAACTTTAAATGAAGAAGAAAAACTCCCTATCTAAAATACTTCTTGGCATATTAGCTGAAAGGAGCGTGGTAGAAAAGTACATCTCTATGTAACAGTAAATAAGGCAGAAGAACCTTTTATCTTTACTTCAACAACAAATGAGGTAGAAGAAAAAAGGCAAAAGAGAAGGCAACATAGGTATGTGCTGAAAAAGCAGAATAAGGAAATTTCATGAGGTAACCAGCAACCACATTAGTTTAAGATTACTTTTCATTGACTTCCACTTGTCTGAATTCTGGACTTTGTCTGAACCTATGTCGCTTACAAATAATAAGCTGAAAGGGAAACTGGTATATTGGAATTTAATATGCTGTTTATGTTTTTATGTGGTTTACATTTTTTGCAGTTCTTTATATATCTTTAATACTCTATATTTTATGCATTGTATGTTAAAGATAAAATTACAGATAGGAAAAGAAGCCATGGAAAAAATAATTTTGAGAAAAAATTAGTAGGAGGCTGACTTCCCAAAATATTGATATGAAATTGCTTTAGTATTTTAATTTCTACACCGAGAATATTGCATTTTTTTAGGCCAAAGAGTTTATCTGTTTAATAGTTTTCTGTAACATGGAATTCGACTTCTCCCAGCAGCCAAATAGTTTGTGATTATTATTTGTGACTCCCCTTAGGGAGACTGTCCTCATTGCCTTCCTTTCCATCTCTTATGGAATAATTTACTTTAATTGTTGTTAGAAAGGTTTGTGTTCTTTTTAATTGATACTTATCCTTTTAGAAATATGAATTTTGTGTGGCATATCATATCCATGGTCATAGAAGCATGATGTCTGTATGCTAATATGCTTACTTAATCTTTAATACATTATATTTTAATAATATAGGAATGCCAAGCTGCGGAAGAGCAAATGAAAAGGTCATTTTTTATTCATGTACTACTGAATGTACCTTCTGCTTGTAGCTCATTATACATGCAGTTGAGCCCAATTTTTTAAAAGTGGAAAGCATACCAAATTAAACCACAAGTTTCACAACTCATGTTCCTTTTGTAAAAGGAGTGCACTCCATCTTTTCAATTTTATTTGTTCTGACTGCTTGTTACTCATTTGTGCTTCTCTCTTCTCTGTTACAGTCAGAATTTCTAATCCTATTTCAAGCAGAAGGCTGCCACTTTTCATCAGCAAAGAAGCAATAAATACACATCACACTTACATATGCGGCTTTCATCTGGGGGCTTAAAGTGTTTTATGCATAAGTAGCATTTCCCATGGTTTTTTTCAAGTGGGAAAATGAAGCGTAGAGAGCTTAAATGACTAAAGGAAGCCCACACCTGCACCCACAAAAGTCATGATTTTAATTAAATATATGTCTGTGAAAATACTCAGGATTCCTTGACCCGAATAGCAGTTTATATGCTGTGCTTGAAGAGTAGCTGAACTAGAGAATAAAAATAAATGGTACTAGCACATTCACATCCTGGCCCAGTTAGGGAAACAGTGACATGACAACATAAACTGCAGTGATTTTATGAACTCGACCTCATTTAAAGCCCTTCAATGTGAAAATTAGAAAACTGAATGGGAAATGTAAAAACACATTTCAGTATAAAATGTTTGAGTTTTGTGACTGTAGATGGGAGGGTCAGAGGAGGGAGAGCTATGATGGGACTTTGCCAGCATTCCAAGAAGGACTGGCTGCAGCAATGTGGCTTTTCCCTCCTCTACTTTAGGTATGAGTCATCCAATGATACTAAATCAAATGTAATCCTTAATCATAAAAAGATAAATAAATGTTTAACAAAAATGGACTGTTTTAATTTGATAAGGCACCTTATTCTGAAGATGCCTGGATATAGGTGTGGTTTCTAATATGCCTTGCACAGTGTCCATGGGAAGAGCTCCGGGAACATACAAACACAGGATGAAGACTCCCAAGGCCTGTATCTCATATCCAGTGTATGTGCTTGGAAGTGAACCTGACCTACATTGAAAAAGAAGTCTAAGGTGATACCTAGGAGAGTGAGAGAAATTAAACCAGGGGAGCAGTGTCTGAGAGACTGTGATAAGACAATAGAGAGATTTGAAAAGACACAGGCTGCTGCTTGCTGTGCTGAGGGTCACTGAGGAAGACAGTTCAGAAAAGGGTTTTCAGGAAAGCAAGTAGCCAGTAAATAGACTAGTGGCTACTTACAGTACTGCTAGGTAAAGGATTTCTTAACTCAGCAACTTGTGACACTTTCTGCCTGGTGACAAAGGCACTGTCTGACGCACTTAGCAATATGAGGCCAAGGACAGAGGAAAACAGATAGTAGATTAGAGAGCAGAGGGTCGGACATATGTCACTGTACTATGCTATATATAAGCTAAACAGTATTAATTCCTTCACAGATTGCTAAGCAATTCTAAGAACAATTTTCAGTCTGGTTAATTGAAAAATGACATGAACAGAATTTACCAATATCGATGAATGCATTTTACTATAATATGTGTGTGCTTATGTGAATACAGAGAGTTTTGATGAAATGTAAATATATATGTAATATCATACTACTACATATATAGAACTGTCAAATTGTCCAGTGAATTACAATGTACGCAAACATTTAAAACCAGTGCTTGGCCAGCAGGATGGCACAGCAGGTAATCAAGTCACTGTCTAGTAACCCAACATCTCTTCATGGAGCATATGTGGTAAAGGAGAGAACAAGTTCCAGCCAGTTGTTTTCTGATCTCCATGTGTGCACCATGATACATGAATGCCACATGCACAAATAGTCACAGATAAATAAATGTAAAAAAAATGCGAAGCCAGCAGAACAATAAGTATTTAGGAGGTATGAAAAAAATTATTTTTCTCAAATTATTCTTGTTAAAGTTAGTACTATTCTTGGGTGTTATAAGTGCCTATTAATGTAATAATTTGGAGAATTGTAAATATATCAGTTTTGGAACATAACATTTTAGGGTGCCAGGCATTTGCTTTTTATTCCTATTACAAGCTTTTTATGTTGAAAATTACAACCTCACCATGATGCAAGAAGGCAGAGTGTAACTATCTCCAAGGGAGTATCGCACAATGTTTATATTGTGTTTCCTTAGTCTCCCCTTGGTGCTCCTGGACCATGCCAACAAAGCACTGCAAGTGCAAATTGGGACTTCTGCCTATCACCTACTGAGGTACCAAATTGAAGTGTGGTTGTTATAGGCTGTCATTCATTACCATACACATATTCCAAGGCCCTATAATTTTAGAGCAGATTCTCATTTCCTTAGTAGATGTAGATGGAAAAGTCTGATAAAGTCTTTAAAGACTGTGCAACCCTGATACTCAATTTTAAGTCCTTCAGTCTGAGATTTCAGTCCTGAGACTGTTTTTGTCTATATCAAAACCTTGAGACCAATGTACTAAGTCCATTACGTGGCAATTAATTGTATCAGAAAAGTACAGCGTGACCCAAATTCAGATAATATTCAGGTATGTTTGAAACATCACAAACTGTTGTAAGCAATATTAATATTAGTATGGGTCAAACCAAGTGAACCAATCTTTTGTTTTACACTACTGCTCAGAACTTCTTTTATGTCTATACATGCATCGTGACTCAAGAATCCTAAGGTGCAAGAATACAATGTTTTTCCAAGTGATATTGAAGCCTCCCCCACCCCTGCTTTTTTTAGGCCCTGTACTCTGAGAAACTATATTTTTGTCTGTTTTCAAGTTTATTCACACTATAGCTATCAGTCATTACATACATGATATTCTCATGGTAATGCTGTCCTTTTAGCTTATTTGAGTCTCCTGAGGCTGCTTCTGTTGATGTGCCCCCAGGTCTTGGGCTTCAGTGTTGAGAAGACACTGTTACAGACCTGGTCCAAATTTGCCAGATCTGTATTACTAGGTTCATTCCCTTTTTTCTGTCTTATTCAAGAAGGCAACTACGGAGACCAGTTGTAGGGAAGGATCCATTTGTAACTTTTGGGTTATTCCTACCTTTAAGTTGTGCTGCTGAAGGAAAGACCATGAACTTTGTAGTCTGCCAGTCCTACCAGTTATGAGATATAACAAGTCAGATGACAGTCAGATTGAGTATGTGTGCTGAGACTATAAAATGGAGATTTATAGTAAACTAGACTGGTAATTTTCATGGTTAAGTAACTGAACACTTGGCAAATTACTGCTTCTGAATGCTCACAAATGCTAGTTGGCTGTTTTCTTTCATTGTCCAGCAGGTGCGCCACAATCTTAAGTGGATAACCTGGTTTCATCCTACTACTAGCTCATTATGCTAGTTCATTGCTAACTAGCATAAAATGCATTGTTATACACCACAGGACTGAGTCTTTATTTAGGAATCTTAATTTATCAGAAGATACAACTGGGCCTATAAGATGGCTAAGTCATGCCTGGAGACCCAAGTGTGACCCTCCAGTTATACACGTGGTGAAAAGAGAGAAGCAACTTCTGCAAGTTTTTCTCTGATCTCCACTTGTGCACAGTGACAGTTAGGCATCCAACCACCCCCCACACTTAGATGTACACATGATAAATTAATTTATTAATTAATCTACTTTAAAAAAGTAAGATAACACTAATTCAGGAAAAACTGGCATAACAGATACATTTATTTTGAAGAAATGAAAAAAGATAATAGATATTCATGTTTATTCTTAGCAGTAGTAAAGTTATTACTGCCTATTAGTATTATAGTAGAGCTTTTTGTTTCTAGTGACGTATCTATTATAATGGAATTGCTGAAAAAAGTTATTTTTAATAAAATCCCTTAGGATGGATTTAAAAAAGCATACTAAGAATCTTGTTTTTCATCTTTCTTAGGGAGGTTATATACTTTTAAAGACTTCTATACAAGTTCTTTCATCTTCAACTGCACAACTGTAAAAGATTTAGAGTTTTTGAAGATTGTGCATTTAATTTTTAGCTGAGTTGTATACAGATCAAATCCATGCATCAGAAAGGTTCCAGCAAGAAAATTTATAGTGTTTGGGGAGATAGAGTTAAAAATTTATAGGTCTTTGAGATCCTTAAATGTAAAGATGAAATACGTGGTTTTGAGAGACTCAAGAGCTACATTTTGGAACACTTTGGAACTCTTAAAATCTTAGAGTCATATCGTTTTTCTTTACCACATGTAAGATATGTCATTATTAGATCTATTAATTTCATAAGATAAGGGTACTAGCAGAAGTGATTTCCTTTTTAATTTTTTTGGGAAAATTTAAAAGTTTAGTATAAAAGATTTAAAGAGTATATACATTTTTAAAAAAAGTGTTTCAAATTATGGCCCAGGCTAGCCTAGAGCTCACCAGGCAGCCAAGGCTAATTTCAAACTTGCCTTCTAATATTGGCATTACAGGTGGATGTCACTGTGCCCGTATTAGGCATTTTTGAAATACTGTAATGCATGCTATGCTTATTTTACGGTATGGCAAGCATCTTTGCCCCCACTTTCCATTTATATATTTTACCTCTTTGAATTCATGATTGGTTTTGATGACATTTGAGAAATGCTTCTGTAGTGTGTGCAGTTCGTCTAACTTTTTAATTCTGCATTTCCTTTTTTGACATAGAGGAAAGATTTAAGCTACTGGAGTGTATTTCCGAAGTACATTTCTGACTTCTTATTTTATCTGTTACAGCCTTTTATAGTTAACTATCCAAATGAGACTAATTAAATGAACATTAATGATTCCTTGTGTGAATTCTATGAGTAATCAAAAAAATGTCTTAAAATGAAGGAAAACCCCCAGCTTTCCAAATATGTAAATCATTATCCCATCTTAGGTTTGTGTTAATATTAGTGCCATTGCAGATCATAGATCTATCCATTTTCAGCCCATGAATGATGTTGGAGTATTCTGTACATGGGTTTTTCTCGAAGGTCATTTTGGTATATATATAAGTTTTTATATAAGTTTTCTTTGAGATATAACACTATCTCAATGCCATGGCCATCAGCAAGTATCACTTCTTACCTGAATCAGTACATTATACTTCTCTACTTGTGTGTTTGTACAACCCATCACAAGTGCGCTACAATTGGCCTAGAATGTGCATTAATTATATCTAGGGTTGTGTTAGGATTTAGTAATTGGCATATAACCAACACATAAATTAGGAAAAATAATTGCAGAAAATTACTTTGTACCACTTGGAATAGGAAAGCTGTGGTTCTGCAGTTCAATACAGATGTACATGCTCTGCAGAATAATCTGCAGCATGTGGAAAGCAAATCACTGACTGAAAACTCCCAGATGGGCAGTTTCCAGGAAAAGGCGTATCCACATGTTTAAGAAAACCAAGAGACCATCACAAACACACACCTGAGGCTTAAGATACAATGGCCTTATTTTATTTAACTTAGCCAGGCAATAAGTTTATATTGTGTATAAGATTCTAACTTGGAAGCAGTTAGTGAGATTTCCTATGTGTTTCCCAGGTATTGTATCATTGTGCTAGATCCCCAAACCCATGGGAATTGTTTAATTAGATAAGTTTGCATTGGATAATCATTCATGTTTGGAAATTCTGTGATAAATTAGATAATTTTTGTAATGTTCTTAAGGTTAGTTTCTGTGTATTACATTAAAGGCAGAGGAGTAAAGGCAAATGATTCTCATAGGACTTAGACTCTTGATCATCATGAATTTTATTTTACTTTATTATTATAAATAGCTACTTTCAAATCCAAACAGGATTAGGACAATGACAATAAGCATAAATTCTATTTTCTTTTATAGTTGAAAATCTTTTTAACCAATGAAATAATGAAATAGAATTTAAAGTCTGAATGTCCATGTCTCAATTTTTAGTTTTATTTGCTTATTTATTTTTCTGTGTAGTTGTGAGTGAACCTAGGACTTTGTAGTTGCTAAAACGATAGGCTGCACTTAGGTATAACCTACCTGTTTTAAAAATCCATTTACCATTGCAGTCTATGTGGCTTTCCCATGTACTGAGGACCACTGTTTTGTGTATTTTTTTAAGGGTTGTTGGTTGCATCATTTAAAAATCTGGCTATATCAATCTGAATTTTAAAAATCATCTTGGGTTACACTCTTCCTGAAAAGTAGTTTGATTACAAATAATGAGATTGTTTCACTATTTAAAATAATAAGGGAAGTAGTTATTATTTTCTGGTACTTGAGGATATAAAATGGTCTTTGATTTAAATGAGGAAAAATTCAAATATCTTTAAAATATCACAGGCTCCTACTTGCAGAAAGATAAATTGAACATGCTTTCCCCTATTTCTTTATTTAAGTACAGCTAAAATCCCTGGCTATCACATATAAAACATGCACAAAAAGACTCTGAAGTCTGGAGAGAAGAGACAGACTGGCTGGAGACCTTGACAACTGCAGAAGAACGTATTTCTCTCAGATTTCGTCTCAGAGTTCAAGTTATGAAAGTTAGAAATCTAGAAACAATGAATCTAGACGGAAATGCCCCAAAGGCAGTCTAATTTAGAAGCAAGAAATATAACTGCAGTTGTTTTCTAAAAACACACTTTTTAGTTATAAAACTATTCCTCGATCTAATAATCAAGATTTCAGAACACAAAAGAGCCAAGCAACAATCAGTTACATTTCTGCATACTGGTAGTGAACATATGGATACCAAAATTAAAATCACAGTATCATTTAAATTCACTTCAAAGAATAAAAAGGAAGAAATCCTTAAGCAGAAGTCTAACAAAACATGTCTAGGGATCATATATCAAAAACTGCACAACCCTTAAAAATACCCAGCTCAGTGGTTAAGCTATTGTGTAGCATGCAGAATTCCTAAGTTTATCCAAAGCTATGAAAAAGAATCTATATAGGTGGAATTATCAACATGATAAGGGTATTGATTTTTCTAAACTTGATACATGAATGTACCATGATTCCTATATAAAATCCCAGCTCATTCTATTGCATATTAGGAATATTTTAAAACATGCATGGAGAGTCAAAGGAACAAGAATAACTAAACCAATTTTGGAAGGATAATGAAGTTGAAAGGGTCATAGCTAGAGTAAGCCTATGCTTTTTTGGGAAATAAAATAAATGGTAAAAAAAGAACATAAATTGATTCACAGAAGTGGTTTTTTTTAAGATTTTCAAGCAGATTTTCTGTTTTCCTGTGTTAGTAATAAGCCTCTGACTTGTACATGCCAGACAATTGCTCTACCACTGAGTTACATTTCTGGTCTGAAACTGATTTTTAATAAAAGTACAAAAGCCATTCAAAAATATGGTAGCTTTTCAATTCATGGTACTGGAAAAAATTGAACAGCATAGATTTTTAAAAAATGTCAAAATATCAAAATAGGCTAGAAAGATGGCTCAGGGTTTAAGACTCTGCCTCACAAGCAGAAGGACCTGAATTCAAATCCTGGATCCCAAAAATGCCAGTGGAGGCAATGACTTGTACTTCCAGCTCTGGAAGGCAGAACCTGGGAAATCCCAGAATGAAGCAAAGAGGAGTTAGAAGCAATCCACGATTATTCCCAAGCCCTCCACAAGCACACACTGTGTGCCCTCTGATTCACATGCACATACACACACACACACACATACAATTAAAAAAATAGATTCTAAGAAAGAAAAATTAGCCCAAATTATCATGGTTTGAAATGTGTCCCCCACAGTCTCATGTGTTTGGCAAGGTCATGGCACCTGGAGAGGTGGAGCCTTGCTGGAGGTATGAAGTCACAAGGGGTGGGCCTTGAGGTGAATCAGTCCCACCCTACCTCTAGGTGAAGTCTGCCTTTGCAGCAAGCAGTTTTGCAGCTCTCAGCACTCCAAGATGTCTGCAGTGACTTAGCCTTCTCCAGCTTTGGCCAACCGGCCATTCCGCCTCCACTTTGAAAGACTCTTTCTCTCCTCTGGAACCGTCAGCTGAATAAATTTCCCTTTCTTCTTTATGTTGCTTGACTATGGGTGCTCTCTCACAGCAATAGTTAAGAGTAACCATCACACAAATAACAAATTTAGTTGTAAAGTATATATCTCTAACCGAGAATGAGGGATCTAAGACTAAGAAATGTCTATGTCTTCCAAAGCATGATTGTTATAAAACATGCATAAAAAGTCAAAGGAGCAAGAAAAACTGAAACAATTTTGAAAAGGTAATAATGTGGGAAGGGTGAGTTTATCCATTTTAAGATTGGCATGACTACAGTAAGCCTATTGGAACCTTGGTGGGACAAAGGATATGGAAAGAAAGTGGTTTTTAAAAAACATTTTCAAGTTGATTTCTTTTTTCCTTCATTTTAATAATAGTGTCAAAGGTTAACTCTAAGGTTCTTACTGTGGCTTATGATTGATGAATGCATTGGACCATGAGAAATCTTTTCCATGTCTGACCCAGTCATGAATGCTGATTGAGTGTGAGCCTGCTCTTTGAGAGAGGGGGGGCACTCCCATTTTGAGAATCTTAATGCAAAACTCTAAGAACCAAATTTCTTAAGTATTTTACAAATACATATTTTCTGATTTAGAACTACTTCCTATCCATAAATGTGGAACACTATTCATTTGGCACTCTTAATAATGCTAGCATCTATATACCCATTATCTTACTCAGGCAAACAGACCACAGAGGTTTAATAATTAGTCATATGTCAAAAATCTAACTAAATTCTCTTATTCAAATCCTAATATACTTCTTAGTTACCATAACTGGTTTATTGCTCAATATACTTTAAACATTTCACACTGACATTTCACAATGTCAAACTCAGTGTTACATATTTATTGCTACTTAGTTCACTTAAAAAAAAAAAACTTCATCACCACAAAGCCTCAGAAGTTACTTCTTTATTCCTACAAATCATTTGACAGCCAACATCTCTCTTCTTTGTCCCTCTGTCATTCTCTCTCTCTGTCTCCATCATGTGCATGCACAAGTGTGTTTGAGTAACTGTAACTGTATACATGTGGAGACCAGAGGTACAAGATGGATATCTTCCTCTATCACTTTTTCTCTTACTTTTGAAATAATTGCTCACTAAATTGGTCAGCATTTGGCTTAGTAGATTTCCAGTGAGTCCCTGTGTCCTGCTGTCTCTGGCCCCAGCACCTGGAATACAGGTACGTGCCATTACACCCAGCCTTTGGTGCTTGGAATCTGTATTCAGGTTTTCATGCTTGAGCAGCAAGTATTTATCCCACTGAGACATCTCCCCATCCCAATTTGCTACTTTTGAAAAGACAAAAATACTAAATCTAAACCAAGGTAAGAATATGTGCAAAATATGTAGTTTGATACCAACCATAATCCTCAAAGACACAATTTTAAATGTCACATGCTCAGCTTTGAAATTTCCCACAATCATAATCTACAAAGTTCAATATTACAAAAGATAGAATCTCAATGAAATACCACTATAGAATTCTAAAGCCCAAATATCTGATACCACCATTCCTGTTGGAAAAGAAAAAGAAACAAAATACAGTAGATAGAATTCTGAATTCTGGCTAAAGAAATAGTGTGTCTTCAGTTGTACATAGGAAAATGTCATGTAAGCCTTGCACAGTTTTTTCTAGGGTGTGCCTGTGAAGTGTTTCCGTTGGAGCTGAGTCTGTGTATTCTAGGAGGCCTACCAAGGAGAAAGTGAATGGAAATGTATTCCCTGAAAACAGCAAGGACCCCTCCCCAACACACACACACACACACACAATTTCACAATTTATCAAAATGTAAGATTTCCAATAGTAGTTAATAATCATGAAAGTCAGTAAGCTCTTACAGACTATCTCCATGGAATTGCCTGTAATTCACTTTCTTAAATGTCAGAATGTTTTTCTTACTTTTTTTCTTTGCTTTCCCCCCATCATTTTTCACTCTAATATGTATTTCATCTTTATGCTATCTCCAGTATTTGAGATACAAATAGTAGAAAGATCTTTTAGAAAATTCTAATTTTGTATACATTTTTGTAAATTTGTTTCCTTGAGGAAAGTGCATTTCACAGCACTGGCTTGTGTATAGACATTGTACATATACATAAAACATACACACTTTCATAGTAAATAAAGAAATGTCCTTTTTCTACATTTGAATTTGTGAAGGATAAAATTTTTCCAAGATCTTGCCTTTTGGACAGCTACATACAAAATAGTGATGCATTATGGATTTGAACCAATCTCATCAAAAGACATATGTGATCAATTACGGTACTCATATGATTACAGTTAGAGATCTAGGAATACACAGTTACCAACCACATCAATAAGTGTCCATCCATTTTACTTTGACTTATTTCTTATGAATATTGTTCATTTTATCTTACTTTTATATGCTACAGCTATTTTTAGTATACCTAAGTACCAATTCATGAAAAAATTATTTATTATTGCATCAAATGAATGTGTAAATCTTCATTGTGTAAATGTAGCTTCAACTAATCCTATTTTTAAAGGCTAATTAATTTGTTTAAAATATTTTTAAATTTATTTTTACACTTTTTGATTAGTTTCCTCAGAATTATATTTAAAGAATTATCTTTGAAAAGTTTAGACTTTAACAATTTTAGAGTCTAAAGACTTTAATATTCCAGAATTTAGGATTATATTAGGGATTATATCTGTTGGAATTGTAGCCTAAACCCCACTGGTCATGTATGGTGTTCCAGAAATATCAATTAAAGAAGAAACACTAGATCACCTCAACGAATATGTTCCTATAGATCCTTTTCACACAAGCCATGAAGTTGACTGGAATTCCACAAGGTCTTTTATCTAACTGGGCAGCTTCTAAAAACATTCCAAAGTAATCAACAGCTACTGTCTGTGACAGTGTGTTTAAAGCTGCACTCAAACTACACTTGTTACAGTCTGCTTCTTTTTTAAAGAGGCACTCTGATTTATAAATGCTTATTAGTAATACTAACGGCTATTATTAGAACTATATACATAATTCTCAAAGTTTGAAAAGTTTTGGTATTGACAAACTAAAGTTTTCTTAATGTATCTTAGCATATGGATAATATTCTTCAATAGTATTGTTTTCAATAAATTACCAATCAATATCATTTTTAAATTCTGGCTGGGAGGAATTCTACCTACACACTTGAGATATTACTCATGTATTCATTTTGTGCTTATTTGCTGTTCCATTATATTTTCAACAGCTTTTAAATGATAATTATAGTTAAATCAAACCAGTAGCAAAATATCTTTATTGGGATAAATATTGAATTTTTTTCCCTCCTTCAATTTTGTGCCACTTGCTCACCAGGATTTTTAGTTAGCTTTGTATGATTGCACTCTCATCTCTATATGAATGAAACTCAGAGTTATACTATCCCTGATATTCAGCTGTACAATATAAAGACTGATCATTTTGAACAAGGTATTTAAATTCTGGGACTTTATAAAAGTGACCTTGGGTATTAATCTTTGTTTTGAGAAATAAGCTTATTTTTGTTATTCTTTTTCCTCTTAGAATAAAATTCTGAGGTATTTCCTTTTCTTATATGTAAATAAAATGAACTTTTACTTTCATTTTTTTCTTGCCCAATTTTTTTGATAACTAACTAGAGTATATATACTTAAACTGTCATACCTATTCTGCTTATTAAATCTAGTTGCTGTCAGTATATCTTATTGTATATTTTGTCTTTGGGCAAATGCAAAATAGCTTGGAAAAGCTTCCAGCTTCTAGATCTTATTTATTGATGCTATATATTGTGGCCATATTATTTTCATTATTAAAACTGTAAAACATACCATGATCTCAATTTATACTGCTTTAATTATATATCATGAAAGAATTAATTAAAACACTAGGAATAGTATCTTGAAAAGGGTTTTAAAACAGAAATAGCCTTTGGACTCTAATAACTCAACCAGAGGTCCAGAAATTAAAAAAAAAAATTGTACAGCAGAAAAGTCCCTCTTTTCTGCTATAATTGGGAATGATATTTGTTTCCTTAAAGAGTTAAAGCATGAGAAAATTTTTAAAATAAAATATTTAAGGAATCTCTGTCATTTAAAATTATATAAATACCCAATATTTGCAGACTTCTACTGTAGGTTTGTGTATTAGCATGCTGATGGGCATTTCCATTATCTTTCTGACACAATCACACCCTGAATGGTTCATCAGGGATTTTCAGTTTTCAGCACATTAATGTGGAGTAAGCACAAAGTTACTCATTAGACAATTTAAATGCCTAATCCTTCCACCATAAAACTTTATAGTCATGTTTAATGTAAAGCACAACTGATGAATTTTGAGGTGCCTTTATCAATATATGCAAAGTATTTATGTAGTCATATAGAAATAATGATCTCTGTTTCACTTTCACTTCCATTAATCATCTTAGCTTTTCATTAAATCACACAACTAGTTGGCATAACTAGATTTAAAGGCAAATGCAAGTGTTAATTCCATAAGATAATGAATTTTATGACAGTACTTACTAGAGAATATTTCAAGCACACATAAATACAGAAAAAAATCCTATCGGACTCTTTGGACCCATTGGTTAAACACAATTTTCAATATTCTGCCTTTGTATCACATTACAGCTATAGTTTCTTTGTTTCTTTGAAGAATTTTAATTTGAATCTTAGATTAATTTTTGTAAATATTCAAATTGTCTTTAAAGGGATAAACATTTATGAAAGTAATCAAAATATCTATTGTTATATCCAAGGTACTTTTGTAAATATTTTCTGTACATATCATTTCTTTAATCATTGCAAATGTCCTCTGAAATAGGTGTACAAATAGAGAAAGTGAGACACAGTTAGGACCACTAACTTGCTGAGATCCCCTGTCTTGGATCTGTTCTTGGGGCACATGAAATGTTGAATCCTTGTCATTTTGTGTTAGCCATTCTGCCATTGGAAAGAACTGACATTTCTGAATTATGGGGTTAGGTGTGATTTAGGCCACTCAAGTCAAAATACTGTCTTGATTCTGTAAGCAAATCAGTGTTAAAGGGTATATAAATCAAATAAAAGTTTTCTTGAACTATGTATTGTTTACCCTATCTGCCTTTTTTAAAAATACTTTACAAAGCCTGTATTTTCTTCTGTGATATTTACTCTCACAATGACAAATTGTGATATTTTCTTTTTCATGCAGTGGAACAATTCTTGGAAAGTAAATTTAGTTGCTTCAGATAAATACGCCTTTTCCAATATCAACATGTGTAAAATGAGCTTTTTAAAATTAATGGTAGTTTATGATTTTCAATAACCAGTGTTTCACAAAATTTATATAGCTTTTGTTATATCTCTTTCTTACAACAGAATGAATGTTACAGTGCCTTCTTATCCAGATTGACTGGTCCCATGTAGGAGGGGAAATGTTTATTGTGAGAAATTCAGAGAGTTTTTTTTCAGTGAACATTTTTATTCTGTTATCCTATTTATATTTTTAATCTTTGGTATCACATGAATGTTTCTTTTTGTCTTTCTAAATCTCTCTATTTTGTTACTGCATATTTTTTATTTCTTTTGTTAGACATATTTTTCATAGGTATTCCCTTTTACAAATCTAGTAGTTTAGTCTTCATGCCTAAAAATACTTTACTACTTAGTTAAAATATTCTTAAAGTGGTACATTTGCTATTTTTATTCAAATGCCGTTGTATACAGTGGCATGACTTGTCTTATTAGCACATTCCAACATTTACTCATTAAGCAAACCTATCTATCTTAAATATATCATTAAAGATGAGTAAATTATCCTCCCTATTTTCAATAGCTACAGCAGGACAAGACAAGCCAGAACTGGAACTCAAATTAGCATGGTGACTGACTGCGACTGTAGTCACAACAGAAAAAGAATCATGTGCTCAGTAGTCATTCTGAGAACAGAAGAATGCTTGCAGTTTAGTTGTTTAAACTCATGTATCAGTGATGCGAGTAACATTTGCAGGCATTGCAAAGTTTTGGCCCTGAGGGCCATTAGAATGTACATGAATATAAAGTATAAAACATATATCAGGCAAATAATATTGGAGACTTGCTTACAAGATCAGACAGTGCATCAAAGTGCTGGAAAGCATACTAGGCATATTAGCATGTCACATTTACCAAAAACATCTGAAAAAAGCTTTAAGCCCTCTATCTTCCATTCATTAAACAAACAGTTTAATATTTTGTTTTTGTGAGTGAAATAAAGAGAAATATTTTTGCTCAAGATTTATGACCTTTATATATTTACTCTGCCCTGGAGCAAAAAACAAAATTTCCGATTTCATGCTGGAAAAAGTAGGTATTTGACTGAAACTCAGACTCAAGTTTAGTGAATATGAGTATCAGAAACCAAATTCAATGAGGAATGTTTATATGAATACAATGTCTCCTAATCATATAAATTTTTTTCTTCCAAATAATTCTAAATGTCTGATTATCCTACTATAGGATGTTTTTACTTTCATAGAAATGGGAAAAAGCATATTTCAGTTTTATGTCTTTGTAGAGTTGGTTCTAATCATTGTTTTTAAAAGAAATGTGGAAATGTAAGGGTCTGCAGAAATCAATATTTTTAGTGTGTATGTTTGCGTGTCTATACAAATGATAGTGGGCGTGGGCTTCTGGAATCAAATTCAAATCATCAGTTTTCATGGCAGCTGCCTTCACCTGATGATCCAACCTCCTGGCATGTTTGTTGTTATTGTTAACTAAGAAGGTAGTTTGACTCACTTTGTGAGGGAGGAGGCTATTTCTATTTAGATATTTAGCAAAATAAAAATATGCAATGTTTCGAAACTGCTTAGAAAAATGCCAAATATTTTAAAACCCTATGAAAAGACGAAATTGCCTCCATATTAACAATGAGTACCTATAAATTGTCAGTAAGTGTGCTTTACAAAAATTAATTTTAGTATTTTGTTACATGGCTTAACTGAATGTGCAAAATACATTTAGAAGCTCTTACATATTAATATTTTGTAATTATCTCCCAGTGTTTTCCATTTTTAAATATTAGTTTTTATGGAAAATTTTATAGTACCTGGTAGAACTCTTAATATTTGAAAATTAAAGTATTATGTGTTTTTTCTGTTATTGAGATCTTCCCTTTGGTTATATGAAATTTATCTATTTTTGTGCTATATTATTTAAAGTTCATTAAGATGTAGCAGAAATGTTCAGACACATGAGTTTGTTTTATTTACAATTTGTATATTTGGTATTTGGAAACTTAAATAAAAGGACTTGCTCTCACTTCTCTTTGTGGATGCCATGTTTACTAAAAATTCTTAACTGGCTGTTTGGCTGTTTAACACAAATTACCTGGCAAATCATATCATGTGAGAGAGACATATTATTATTACGTTATAATGGATTAATAAATGACACATTGTCAAGTTAGGATTTTTAGCCTTTTTTTGTTCTGACTTAATTTATGATTAGAGAGAACCATGAGGTCTGTCTCGACTGTAGTGTCAACTATCTTTATGTTCATGTGAAAACTTTCAAACTTTTAAGGTTTTTATTTTTGTTTAAAATAATTTTAGAAAATGGTAATGAGAATTGTATTGCTTTCAAATTATACTACTGTCTGCTAGTTGGCACATTTTTAAGAATACAGTTGTGTGGGGCTGGAGAGGTGGCTCAGGAGTTAAGCCTCTGCCTTGCAGGCGGAAGGTCCTGAGTTTGGATCCTAGACCCCATGTATAGATGCTGGGCGGAAGCAGGGGCGGCCTGTGTTTCTGGTCCTGGTAGGGTGGAGCATGTGAATCCCGGGGCAGAGTAAAACAAGAAGGAAGTGGAGGCGGTCCATGGTGGTTCCAAATTTGCCCGTGGTTCTACACACACACACACACACACACACACACACACACACACACACACACAATTGAATAAATAATAAAAAAATTAAAAGAACACAGTTGTGATAAAAACACACAGTTGGTCATATCAATGTTTTGCACAAAATATTTTGGTAGAAATCTTGTGTGAAAAGTCTGCTGTTAAAAGAAATCATGAATTGAAGTGGTTTTATACTGGTTTCTAACTTCTTAATATATTCATGAGAAACACTGGAAGACTACATATAATGAAGTTTAGGACACTGTGAAATGACTGAAAATCACTTTCCTGATGTACCATGGCTATTGGTAAGCTATTAATACATTAAATGTGATAAAAGAAAGACCGGCCATGACAATGTTCCAAGTAAAGAGCGAATGAAGTGTGTTTTGGGAAAAACTAATGTTGCAGGTCATCTATACTAAGCATAAATAATAAAAGGAATTAGCTATAACAATGAAGTATTGTAGGTGTCACT
The DNA here is from genome assembly GCA_023101885.1 of Typhlomys cinereus. Lineage (NCBI taxonomy): Eukaryota > Metazoa > Chordata > Mammalia > Rodentia > Platacanthomyidae > Typhlomys > Typhlomys cinereus. Next base: position 735,028 of record JALPQD010000376.1, on the reverse strand, counting down.
CATTACAATGCATTTTATGTCCTATGGCTTTAAAATATGAAAATATGGCTTTAAAAATGTCGACCTATTATTGCCTTTGTCATTCTATATGTCAAGACAGAAAAAGAGTAGAACTATTCACATGAAGGATCTTTGAATTATTGTGACGTTGAACTGGTCTTTGTAACCAACCAGATGGCCCGTGTTAAATGGGCTGGTAACCCCACAGTGGATGATGTGGAGAATCTACAATTGTGTTGTTGAGAACATATGATACAATGATTTTCAGACAACATGGCAATCTCCACAGAAGTTAATCTTTCTGCGGCATGTCTATGGCTTACCTTTAATTCTTGACCACAAAAAAGAATAATGAATATCTACAAAACAATTTTCTAAATAACACTTTTCTAATCACCCTATAGTTGCAAATAAAGGATATGTCCTTGCAGAGAATCTATACAGTAGTATAGTCATAAAATGAGAGAGCAGAAAATCTGAAACATGAAACGAAATAGCATAGATGAGTTAAAAAATGCATTTCTAACATGTTGCATGACTGTAATCCCAGCACTCTGGATGTTGAGGCAAGAACAGTACTGAAATTTTCAGACCAGACTGTGATATGTGGTAATTTACAGTATTTCTTAAATTATTGTGTGTAACCTTCTCTTAAAAAAATTAAGAAAAATATAATTTTTTAAAAAAGCAAGCCTCCCAACCTAAGACTACACAAAGACATAATGTTACTTTATGTAGTTTTTTAAAGTGATTAAATTATGATAAAATTACAAAACCTCTAAAAATTAGTTGCATGTGTAAATGAGAATGGGCATTGACTCAGAAAGAGTGTGGGAGATTTAGACTTTGATAGAATTCAAAATAGACATGTATAGGCATTAGTTAAAATGAATTGCATTCAAGACTTAGTCATTTCATAATGAGAAAGCCTCATCAGAGAAAAGACCTATTAACAAACTTTGAATTGTAGTAAATGATGTATATGAAAGTGTTTAGGAATGAAATGAATTAGCTTCACTTACACTGTGATGCCTAAAATTAAGATGAATTACAAATGTTTGCAACTATGCATAGAGAGCTAAAGGACATTTTCTTTCAAACTCAGTACCACGTAATGGGATTCACTACAAAATTCTTGCAATTTCATAATTTCCATAAAGAAGTGAGGATAGAAATGAGTGTTTACAACATCTAGAAGGAATTCTTCTTGGAATTTATTCCAACTCAGGCTGATACAGTTATCATTCTTTTTAATCTGTCAAAAGTTACATTTTTCCCTAAATAGTTAAATTGTCTTAGCTTTAATTAGTTGGTTACCTTTATAAATCAAATACTACATGTAACATAGTGATTAGTACTAGTGTTTTAAATGTTCTCTATTAGTTTCCTATAACTGCTGTCACAAATTAGACTAATTTATTGCTTGAAATAAAGCCAAGGAAGCTGCTGCTTTCATAGTTGTAGAGGACAGGTGTCCAGAAATTGATTTCACTGGGCTGAGATCAAGGTGTCAGGCTCTGTTTGAAGGTTCCTGGGGAGAATCTGTGCCTTTTCTTCTGGCTCGCCTTCTGGTTTGGCTGCATCACTACAGCTGGCCTCCATGGTGATAGGGCTTCTTACCATCAGTGTCAAATTGTCATCTGCCTCTTTGAAAACACTTGTGATTGCAGTTAGGGCTCCCAGACGTTGTCTAGGATAAAAAACCCATGTAAGATAACATTAACAGGTTCCATGAAATTTCAGTAACATCTTTGGGAGTCATTATTCAGTCTACTATAGGGGTGTGTGTGTGTGTGTGTGTGTGTGTGTGTGTGTGTGTGTGTGTGTGTGTGTGTGTGTGTTCAGTATAGATTCTATGCTGGGGCCTGAATACTAATACTTAGCATTTAACTGTACTCCCTATATATTTTATTTTTTTTCACTAACAGAAAAATTTTATATTATTTGCCAAACTTACTAAGAAATATTTTTTCTCAACTATGTTAAAGCTTGAGAGTGACTCTGAGTGAGACATGCACTTTAGAATATCATACTCTCTTCTACATAACACAGCCTTATTTGTATGAAGGATGTTAATGTTGACAAGGTTATGAATTCCCTATGAAAACAGACCTGTCTTATCCATCTTTGCAAACACATAGTTAATGATACTATAGATGTTAGTACATGTATGTTGTTTAAGTAAAGGCACTTACTTAAACAACATACATGTACTAACATCTATAACTTTGGAGGTTGACATTGTAATTTCTGTTTCATAGAACAGACTTAAAGAAGTCAAAATACATTTTTCCATTTCAGAAGTGCCATACACATACACACAGATGCACAGAACATTTTGATAGTCTAAACATTGAAAACATATTTCCATGTTCCATAACCAATTGATTTTCTATAGGAAGCATTAAAACTTAGTAAAATCCTAGTACAGTTAAATATCATCTATTTACTGTATTGTTGCTAGCCATACACATAACACTTTTCAGTCTTATCGTTTTCTTTGAGTCCAATTCCTAATGGACTGGGATCAAATGAATAATAAGAGTGCAAGGAATTTCTAAATGACATAGAACATTCTGATGCTTTCCTGAAGCTTTGGCTTTTTCCTCAAAGTGTCTTAAGCATACCTATTTTTCTGTAGTTTCCTATGAATATCAGATGTTTTTTAGCTCGCTACTGTTGTGGATCTTATAATCATGCTTCCTTCTTTTCTCTGACTCCTTCAAAGCTTATTCCAAACTCTCATCCCACTTGTAGAAGCTTTTCAGGTCTAAATTATATAAATACCATCAGGGTGATAAAGTCCAGACTATATTAGTTTTTTACTCTTATTTTCCATCTTCTTGGTCTCTCTCAAATATTTCTCTTACAATTTGACATCCACTTTCAGTATATAGTTGGGTGTAAACAAACACATAATAAATTTAGGCCTCCTAATAATCATGCAATGCACTCTTATGAAGTACTGCCTCTATTATTTTTTTCTTTATTTACATTTTCTATTTACAAGTTGTACATCAACCAGTATTCTAGCTAATGCTTTCCTGAGTGACATTATTTGCACTGTATTGCTAATACTTGATTTTTAGTCTCCTTCACTCTTTTCAAATTAACAGTAATACAATATGTACTATTGGATTGCCATTATTTTTCCCAAAATCTCAAATGGTCTAAGTATGTTGTGTATCTGTCCTTACCTTTCAGCACAAGATTTCCCCCAAATTTGTATCTTTTGAGAAATTTTATCATTATTTGGGTCCAATTCATGATATCCTAAAGATTCAAAGAAACATGAAATTAATCAGTTGATTCCGAGCATATTTACCTGACATTTCTTTCATGTGCGTGGCTTTGCCCTTACTTCTTTATTTAACCGAGCCCCCTTTTTCAAATCTTATAGTTGGTATCTTTTTTTTTTTTTCTATGACACTTTCAATCCCCAATTCCCAGTCTCGACTTCCCTCCCTTTCCCCCTACAATCCTTATCTCTCTTGCTAAACTCCCTCCTATTTTCAAACTTTTCACTTATGTGGCCCACTGTGTTTCATCTAGTTTCTGATGACATATGCCTGACATGATTCAAGCTCCAATAAATATTCTAGATTAGTGGGATACTACTGAAGAAAGCATCTTCTTTGTATTCCCTATCAGCATCGGTCCTCAGTATTCTCTCAGGGAAGTGTGGAGTTTCCTTATATCATTCTTCTTTAATAGTGAGATGTTGACAGTACAGTTCTCATGTAGTTTTTGTGTATGTGTGTATATATACACCATCATGAAGCCAGGTATACCACAGTTGAGTCATGTCCAGGAGATAATGTCTGGCCTACTACTATCCCACTTCAGGCTCTTACAGTCTTACTGCCCCCTCTTCTGTGATATTCCCTAAGCCTTGAACTAGGGTGGTATGGCTTAAATGTCCTGTTTAGGGTGAAGCATTCTGCAGTCACTTATTTTCTGCTTTTTGGTCTGTTGAGATTTTCTGTAGTAAATACCTACTGTTGCAGAGAAAGGCTTTGAGGTGGTGTGCTGAGTACTCCTCCAATCTATGAGTATAATAATAGGTGTATGACTAAACATTTTAGAAAGTAGTGAAGTGTTTACCTGGATCTCCGTGACTTACTTAGAATGTAAGAATGCATTCCTTTATTTATTTAGCTACTACTTGAGGGAAGTGTCTTCTAGGTAGAGCAGAAAAGCTTTAATACTGACTCAATTTTTTAATTGTTAACAATGCAGATAGACAATAACTGTAATAAGCAATAGTGCCACATTTGGAAACATGCCAGAGAGTTGTTCTTCATCTTGATTTAACCTCTACCACACAAAAATTGAGTGGTGGGCTGTGAGTGCTGTCTTCCAGCTGACTGTCAGATGTGATGTTTCCTACTGAGGAGCCCACTGTCTGAACAGAACAGTGAAATGCAGTTTCTCTGTTCTTCCCGCTTGCTCACCGCCTAGCTTTTGCAACTTTCTGCAAGGAGAAAATTGGTCATATTGTCCCCCTGTGGTTTGTCATGTTAACGTATTGGCGCCATTAGTTTTCTGCCACTTTCTCTGTGAACACAAGAGATGTGTTTTCCCTTCAAGGGAGTAGACTGACAGCTGGTCCACACAAAGCAACCTGAATTTGTCATCTGAAATGCAACAGTCACTAAAATTTATTTATACTTGTCTTCACAATTTTGGATAAGTTTAGAACAAAACATTTAGAAGTATATTTTATAGGCCAGTGGGCTTCTAACATAAAGGGTCATTGCACTATCCTAAGAGGTAAAGAAGCCTCAGTGAAGCTGCAGTCTTTCTCTGGTATTCCTAGTCTCATTCTTCTCCAGTTACTGAAGAAGGAAAGAAAATATGGAAGGATTTACCTTTCTATTCTTTAGATGAATAACTATTAAGTGAAATCTTAAGCTCTCTTCCTTGGGGATTTAAAATTATAAACTAATGGTTTCCATAGAATTCCTAACTGAACTCCACATCATTTGTAGAAATGCACTGGTGTATTTTTTTTCAAGTAAAATGTTTTCAGACTATGTAAATATACCAGTTAAAACAACTAAACTTGTCCTGCTACCTGGCTTTCCTATAAATGTTAGAATGAGTTGATTCACCTCTAAGAGGAGCATTACTTATGTAGGGATGTGGGGAAATGGGAGTGCAGCTGTGGCAGGACCAGACCTTAGAAGCAGGTTGTGTATTCAGCAGTGTTCACCAAGACGCCTTTGAAGGTTCAGAGTTCAGGCTAGCTATACATTGGTCAGGACAAATTTGTGTGTGGGCCCTTCTGTAGCGAGGTCATCTTCTTCCGCTTTGTGAATTCTGCTCCCCTCCTGCTTCCAAATTGCACTGACTTCCTTAGTGCTACCTTTTAGAGACTTAGCAGAATCCTTGGCTCTCCTGTTCTCCTAATTGCAGGATTTACTAGTTTTATATAATCTATTTAAAATCACTTGTGACGATTCTTTCATTAGTTTTTGGTCATGCCACAATATTGCATAGGCTTAAAAATTAATGACAAGATGCAGGCTTCCTAGGGTTGAGTGCTTAAGCATATGGGGAGCATGTGGAGTAGTGGCATTAGCTTGCCTTCTTCGTGTTTGATTAGAGCTAGCTAATTATAAGCTTTCAAGGACATCAAATTACTGTTCTCATCATTGAATTTTATAGCCACTGATTTTTTTTTTCAAATCACTATGACTATTTTCTCAAACATAATTTTGAGTATGGCTTTTGAGTGTTTGAAATTATTGTTAGCTAAAGTGAAAAACCATTCCGTAAACTTTCATAAATTTGTCTTTACCTCCTGTGTTCTATAGTCTTTTGAGAATTTGGCTTATCCAAAAAGGAATCCTGTGCCTTCTTAAATGAGAAGGAAGTCTTTTGTCAGCATCTTGTCTGAGTTGCCTCCTTGACTAAGCAGGTCATGGGAGGTCTGTGTTGAACATCAGTCTTTGGCTGTATCACAAAACTTGTATTGAAGCGCAGTCCAACTCGCAGAGTCCAAGGGTTAAAGAGGCAATTAGTCACTACAAAGCAGAGTTGTGGCTGGCCTCTGGTGAGGAATCGCTTAATTCTTTCATGAATTGAGAACCCAAATCCCATCTTCTGAGTGCTGTAATCATCCACTAAAATAACATAGCACTATTTTAAATGAAAGGTATGTTAATAATGAAATAGCTGCTTGATGTAAAATATGAATTGGGGTTTTCATGTTACTTTTTACAGGAGTCTAGTAAAGAGTGGGGGTGGGTGGCAAGGAGGTGATCATCAGCCATGAATCATTTTAACAGGTGGAAAGGCTAACAAATCTCTTTAAAATATTGCTAACATTACCATCATTAATCTTGCTTATTATTTGGTGCTAAGAATGGTTTGAGTTTTGCCGGCCTTTTTCTTGACTGGCTTTTTTTTGCAGGAAAGTTCTGATGATGTATTACAATTCATTAAAATGAACCATATAGCAATATTTTTGTTTAATTTTTCTTAAATGTCTGTCTGGACTTTTGTTTCTTTTTTTAAATTTTTTAAATTTATTCAATTGTGTGTGTATGCCTGTGTGCGTGTGTGTGTGTGTGTGTGTATGTGTGTGTGTGTGTGTGTGTGTGTAGAACCACAGGCGAATTCGGCAACCACCATGGACTGCCTCCACCTCCTCCTTGTTTACTCTGCCCTGGGATTCACAGGCTCCGCCCTACCAGGACCAGAAACACAGGCCACACCCGCTTCCACCTGGCATCTATAAGTGGGGTCTAGGATCCGAACTCAGGACCTTCCGCCTGCAAGGCAGAGGCTTAACTCCTGAGCCACCTCTCCAGCCTCGAAGACTTTGGTTTCTACACAGTGAAATTTTTGTGATAAAATATTATTATACACATATGAAATTTTAAATAATTTTTATGTTCTTAAAAATGTATTCCCTTCTGCTTTTTATGTTAAAATATTAGAACATCAAAATGATAGCACCAGCAGGAACTTTATCAAAATTGTACAATGTCCAGTTTTCCCTAGTATTGTTGACCATGAATTAATGAATTCTCTCAATATACACACACATAAAAAAATTTAAAAGAGGGCTGGAGAGGTGGCTCAGGGGTTAAGCCTCCGCCTTGCAGGCGGAAGGTCCTGAGTTCGGATCCCAGATCCCACATATAGATGCCAGGCGGAAGCGGGGCGGCCTGCGTTTCCGGTCCTGGTGGGGCGGAGCCTGTGAATCCCGGGGCAGAAGGAGGTGGAGGCGTCCATGGTGGTTCGCGAATTCGTCCGTGGTTCTATACACACACACACACACACACACACGCGTGCACACATACACACGCACATGCGCACAGTTGAATAAATAATAATAAAAAAAATTAAAAAAAATTTAAAAGATCTTCTAATATTAGTTGTTTACAGGTAACTATTTCTCTCCTACCAGAAAAAAAGTTAGTAAATTAAGAAGACTTGCCTTTAATTTTTATCTTCTCTTCCTTTCTACTGTTTGCATTAATCCTTAAGTGTGACAAATTTTTTTTGATTCTACAGATCATAACAACGTTTATTTTTAGTTCTTTATACAATAATATTGATAACAAAATAAATAGTAATTGCTCCATCAAAATTATGTATGTATTCCATGACATTCATAAATAATGTTTTTCTGATTATAATTATTTAACACATAATTTACATTAAATAAAACTGATTTAAATAAATAGAAGTGTACCATATCTTTTTATCTCCTCTTGGATTTTCTGGGCAATGTTTCATAAAAGTTAGCTCAACTTATTTTAGTGTACTTGTGGTAAAAGAATGGAGCAATGACCTGATTAAAACTATTTTGGATGATTGCATCCAAAGCATTAAAACAGAACCGTGTTTATGATAAGTCTGTTAGTTCAGTCTCCATACATAACCATTAAAAAAACTTTTTGTCCTCATTTTTTTGGTAGTTTAAAGAGAATTTGTATTTTATGGATAGTAATAATTCCAGCTGAATAATTTTTTAAATATTCTCAGAAACATTCAAATTACTTAAAACATGTTTTTGTATATAAGTGGAAACAAGCATTTCCATAAGTTGTTCAGGATGACAAAGTGTAAATATATTGGCAAACAGCAGTGTATGTGGTAGTACTCCTTCGTTGTTGAATATTATTGTTTCCCAACAGGAAATTCATGTAATGTTAAGTTACTCAGGGAGATGGGAATCCAGAAAGAAGCAACTTTCTTTCTCTGGATGCATGTGTAACACCACGATTATGGGTGATGCAAACTTAAAGAACTTAGGTGTCATTATCATCTTAGTGTAAATTTACTTCTTTTGTAACAATAGCTGTTGTCATTCTGTAGCAAAACTTTGACCATCATTCTGTGTGACAGAATGGGCATCACTTTAAGAAGCAAATGCCTAAATAGATCTCAGATTCACTAATCAGATACTAGCTTTCTAGAGAATGACATTTGGTAAGTAACAACTTAGTGTCCCAAGATAATTGTTGCTAACTGATGGAGCTGGTGATATTTTGCGCGTCATTTTTCCTTTTATCCATGTTGTATATTAAGAATGTGCTTTGAGACCCTACAATATTCACCCGGAACCAGACCAGTCAAATTGCTCCCCATCCCAAAGCTCAGGGAAACTTACAGAAGGGGCAAGACTGTAGGAGCCTAAAGATGGGGAGGACCAACAATATGCAAGATACTCTACACAAGTCAGGCTTGCAGCAGCTAGGATATAGCCATAATGTGATTGGACCTTGCCTGACCTGTACAATGGCTAACATGCCAACAACCAACCAAAATCTAGCATGGATTACAGGGAAGAAGGCTTCAGGCAGTAGGATCTGTAGAGGCAAGGGGTTAAACAGGCATAATAAAGTTCCCTCACTAATGGGTAGCCTAAGAAGGGGCCCCAATCTATGCCACTAAGTCCTGAAACCTCACTTTTGTAGACAACTCGGGGAAATTCAGTGCCCATATAAACAGATGTTCTGGAGGGTGGGAGGGAGAAAGCAAGAAGCACCCAGAGAGGAGACGGGAAGGAAAGGGATGAGAGATAAGAGGGGGAGAGTGGGAAGGGAAGGAGAGCACAATAGGGGACAGCAGGGGGGAAAGGAAGGAGGAAGGGAAAAGGGGAGTACCTATTGAGCTTGTATAACTAGGCAAAAAAAAGTAATAAAAGAAAAATGTGTTTGAGCAAATGAGTTAGCATATTAATTGCAAATCAATCTGTACAAAAATCAGTTTATATCTCTTCTATGAGAATATCTTTACATGTCTACATGAAAACAGACTTGTTTGTATTGGATACTATTTTGTTATGGAGGTTATAAAGATGACCATTGACAAGAAAGTAAAATACAAAATGCCATCTGCCATATTCCCAAAATAACCTTATACTTATGCATTAATGTGAAGTTGTTTAGATTAAATTCAAAATAATTGTTTATTCTATTTTGATATCCTCTCCTGTGATTAATAAAGTATCTATAAATATAATGTTCATAAATTAAATTGTGTTCACATGTAATATGCAGAGACATGCCTGTAGTACATTGTTTAATTCACTTGTAAGTATTTTCCTATAAACTTACTATTCTTCAAACATGGGAATCTTTTATTCAATACATTTCTAAAAACCAGGTGCACCTGTTAGGCCTGTCCACCCTTCTGAATGTCAGGTGCACCTGTTAGGCCTGTCCACTATCCTGAAAGCCAGATGTTCCTGTAAGTTGTGGCCACTCATTTATTGTGCTCTGGTCAGATTATTCTTAAGTCAAATTCAATTGCAGATTTTAGAAAAATCAATAAAATCAATCAGATATCGCTATTCTTTTTGGATGCAAATTATACTTTGATAACCTGCTATCATTTAATAACTATTATGTGAATTAGATATGTTTCTGTGGCACACACCAATTGGGTTTTGTCCCTTGTTACTCTGTTTAGACCTTGTAAACAGTTTTTCTTTTATCTTCATGTGTGTGTGCATGTATCCTTATACCCATGAGTGTGCACAGCAATTTTTCTAAGCTTCTGTCTGCTTACGGTCTGCATAACGGAGGTTCACTTGTTCGCTTGCTTAGTTTTAAGAAATGATGAATATCAAATTCTAAACCACTCACAGAGATCTGTGTAATAGTGTATTTGTGTTTCTGCTGTGAGGTTCCCACTATAAGCTCATGCAGTGTTCACATATCATCTCCTTATTGTGTTCATTTAACAGTTCATTTGCAGCACCCTCTCTTCTTTTTCTGTCTTTTTTTAATCCATGAGGTTCTTTTTGTCTTTTTGTAGTTTTTCCTGTCCTTAAAGATTTTACTATTATTCAAATATGAAGTGACTTAGGAAAGAGCATCCTAAAGTTTATTTAGAAATTCACAGTCATATACTAAGACATCTCTAATGGGGATATTTCTTTTCACACCTCTAAGGTGATTGAGCCTGTCCTTTAAAGTGAGATTTGCAAACCAATGTCTGGCAGTTCCAATTAGCTTCTTTTTGGTTTGAAGCACATCACAAACAGTAACAAGGTCTCCTAGGACACTCCTCTTGCAAGCAGTGTAGTCATATTTCCTCATTAGTTCTTTTCAGTTGTCACTAATGCCGTGTTCCAGCTTTTGAGTAGGAGACAAAAAAAAACATAAAAATTTGGTATGTATGTAGAATGGGCCATTGTTTTCCATAATTCAAGGCTCTTTTGAATTCCTTTGATAGTTTTGAAGCTTACGCAGCTTAATTCATTAACCTTTACCCTTCATATAAGCCAGGTGATTAGGAATCTATTGCAAAGAGAAAGATTTTTCCCTCCACTGAAACCAAATAATGCCTTCTTTAAATAAAAGAAATCTTTTGTAGTTCACAAAAAATAACCTTTCCATTGCTTTTCAAATTTCATCAAATGCTTCAGGTGTATTTTAGAACATTGTCAAAGTAAATGAGCCTAAAATTACTTTGTTTATCAAAAATAATCCTAGAAACTTTGAATATTTTGGAGCAGTTTTCTGGAACTTTTGTGCAATCTAAAAGATTATTCATTCTTATGTATGTATATACATATATGTATATGTACTCACCAGCTGTTCCTCAAGATTTTACAATAGTAGCACTTAAAAAATTCTCTTCAGACCCTTGCCAAACATAAAAGCAAGAAAATAAGGGAGACAACTCAGAATAGAATAAGCTAGAGCATCTAAATGAACCTAGGACATGGAATTTGGTTTGGAGGAGAAAAATTTATTTGGGGCCTCATTTTAGAGAGAAAGATGGTGTAGCATCTCCAGAAAAGGTAGGTGGAGGTTCTGAGGTTCCTTGTAATGATATGTCTTCCGAGTCTTTCCTTTCTCTTGTTAAAGGAATGTCTCTGCTTTCTTCAAACTCACAAAGCATGGTTTAGTAAACTTAGTTGGACTCAATATACATAAATTATTTTAACAGTGATTACTATTCTTTGGTATTTTTTTCATTGACATATTCCCATATTGTTAATGTATCCTTAATGATATTACAGATTATAAATTTGTTAGGTAATATTTTTTCTGAGTTTTTAAAGTCCCGTGTCATTGTGAGAAACTATGAATGATTTGTAGAAAGTATTAGTCATATGAGACTTTAGGTTTATCTTGAGGAATGATAAGAATGTTGTGGCGGGGGAACAGGAAAATTCTGATTTCTAGATTCTGAGTTTATGGCTTCCCTAGCCTGTGTCAAAGATAAATGCATTTCTTACTGGGATTTGTATATTTTCACCTATGTGATGTATATGGAATAGGAAAGGAAATACAGCTGTAAAGAATTTTAATGTCTGTGTTTCTGTGACTTTTCTCTTGAAAATGATCACCTTATAAAATGATCCCTTATAAACATTTTTCACTTTTTTGTTCTTGTATGAAAACATACCTAAAATTTTTCATAAGTATTTCATCAAAAAGTACAATGATTTACCATTATTGTCAGCATATATTGTCCAGTGAACTGTGGATGCTGTCTTATAATCTTCTACAGAATTCAAGAGTCTTTGTAAGACAGAAAATTTACTTCGCGTAATGTGTTACATTAAGTTTCTTCTGTAAATACATTCTGCTGTTGAGTCTAAAAGTTTCAGGAGAAAAGGATAGTTGCCACCTATGGTCTCTGACCACGACTATCTATTACTGCATACTGTCTGAGAATATAGACCTAGCACAATTTCAAAATTTCAGAAACTATCCTGGGACATGGTGTTATATTGCCATCAATCTGCAGTAACCATAGCACAACCAAATTCCACTTTCCATTCTCAAAACAACTATTCTAGCTATTGCAATCACTCAGTTTTGTGTTTCAGTGTTATATTAACAGCTTTGGACCAGGTTCACAGATGATTTAAAGTTAAATATTGCTGTAAATCCTTCAGTCCTCTCCTAATTCCCCCTCCTACCATTGACCCATGATTACTCATTGCAGGAATAGTTCTATAATGCGCTTAACTCTGGCACCCAGGCTGTCATGAGAGGGCACTTATAATATTTGAAAATGTTTGTATTACCCAAACCTTTCAGTCAAAAGCCAAAATAACTGGTGATCCTTTCTCCTATGTTTCTCCTGTATTTCTTAGTATAAAAGTATTATCACTTTTTTTAGTATCATGTGTTATCACTCTGCTGTCATATTATCTCTTGGGCAAGAAGTATAGTATAATTTTATGATACCATTCATAACCATTCATATTTCTTGAATGTTTCTATGTCATTTTGGTAAAAAAAAAAAAAAAAAAAAAAAACTTTCTGAGTGTTCCAGACAGTTGTCCAGTGTTCATCCAGTATGGATTATCTTTCTTAATTTAAATACTAGGTCTTCTTACCTATGAAGACATTGTATTTGGCTTGTATAGTAAAATTGATTTCTATTATTTGCTACTTGTAATGTTCTCTAACATCCTTTGTGATTTTAGCCTAACCGTATAGATTTAAGAGGAAAGAATACAACAACCACAGTGCTTTCATTAGGAGATTTTTCACAATCACACATAAAATCAAGCATTTTAAATACAAATCCTGATTTTTGGTGATCACCACAAAATATTGGATTAACTGATTTTTTAGTAATATGGAGGATGATGAAATATATATATATATCTTTGTTATTGGAGAAAGTAGCTCAGGTATTTTTAAACTGCATAGGGTTTCACGTCACCTAGGGTCTTTATTTTTTTCTTAAATCTGAGAAAGTCAGTTTTAACTCATATATGATTGTTGTCTTCTAATTTCATTCCTATTTTAAACTTCCTTTTTACAAAACTACTAAAACTTGCATTGAAGCCAAATGCTATAAAGAGTAGTTTTACAGTTTCCTTTCACCTTACTCTATATCAATCATGGTTGCATTGACTATAGTTTAAATGATCTGTTGGAGCTATAGAAAACCACAATTTTTTGTTACCAGTTATCTGTTTTCTATATAAAAAAAGTCCAAAAGAGATTATTTATCTGATTATTTTGAGGAAACTTGAATTGCTTTATATTCCATTAAAGCAAAATGCTACAAAAATATTTCAAAAGAAAAATATATCTCTCTAACTAATTTAACCTTCAACAATGAATTATGGAGAGGAAGATTACATAAAAGCCCCTGACATTTTATGAAGATACTTACAAATAAAGTCAAGCAACAAATGAAATATCTGAGACAGATATGGATGCTGAGTATATTTTGATGAATTATACACACAGGTATCAGACTGCTTGATCCTTACTTCCTAGAAAAGGTTAATGACTACTTTTGCTTTTACCCTTTTACCTAACTGCTATCTATAAAGATTAAAGCAGGGCCTGCACAGAAGAGACTGCATGTCCATGTGTCAGTATTGCATACACAGCCTGACTATCCAGGTTTTTTTATATCATAGGGAGCTAAGCTACAAAATGGATGCTGTTTTGAATATTTCCTCCTACAAGTTCTGCTAGGGTTATTAGAGCAAAGTACACCATTCCAATATCTTTTAACTTAAATGAAAGCCAGGAAAGATTTTAAACCTTACATATCTATGCCTGTACAATTTAGGCCTGAACTTGTACTATTCCTTTAAAATACTGAAATGAAATATTTTTCATGTGAAAATTTTATCATTTGTATATGTACAGATAATATATCTTTATAGATTATAGCTAAGTGTAAGTTTTGACTTTTTGTTGCATAAAGCTTCTCAAAACATGCAATTATTCCTAAATACAAAAATATGAACTCAGAGTAATATTGTCCTTTTCTAATAAATGTCTATTTTCCACAATTTTGTCATTTTATTTCATTTTATTATTATCTTAATTATATACTCATAACATTTGTCAGCCTTTCATAACAAAATATAAAAATCCTACAGGAAAATCTCTTGTTTTATCTCTAGTTTCAAAGGATATACTAGTTATTAGTTATAAGCAATTCAATGAAGCCATTTAGAAATTAGAGCACTTAAATTTAAAGTCAGGAATATACTACTTTTCCTTAAATACCTTGAAAGAGATTTGTTGAGAGAGGAGAACTGTGTTATTCATCAAATGCTGACCTTTTTCTTTAGATTCCTGGCCAGATCCTGGCTAATAACTGGAGACACATTAGTATAACTCACCATTTCTTCCTGTGTATTTCAGGTGTGTGGAGGTCATTGCAAAAGAAGGGCAAAACCTGAAAGAACTGTACTTGGTATCCTGTAAAATCACAGACTATGGTACGTAATGAACCCTTCTTATAATGCTATTCCAGAATAATCAACTTTAAATCACTGAAAGTTTTTAAAGAAGTCAAGAATTTTTTTATATAGATTATGTACCTTAATTTATACTACTTCTGATGAACCAAAAATAGGAGAAAGGAGAGAAGAATCATGACCTAAAAATCACAGTAAAACGAACGTGTAGATGAGTTCACTGCCACATACATGCAGTCACACACATGCATATACATGCACAGACCAAAATGTGTGACTGTAAATGAAACTTAAATGGTCGATAGCATAAGCATAACTAAGGAATTCATTGGGTTGCCTTCATTTGTTTGCTTTAATATGATGTCAGGTGTACTTCTGATTTGCTAAATCCGGCCTCTTAATGAAAATTCTTTAAGCATTGGAATGTTCCTTCACTGTTGCTCAAACATGTGCTTGTGGCTCCATTCGTTGGATGCCATGTTCACTGTCTGCCCTGGGCAAGATGTACTTTCTCAGCTATCTAGTTTGCTGTTTAGAAAAATGCTAAGGCCACATTGAAATAATGTGGATGTGTGAAGACATTTCTTAATAGTGCACTGTGAGACCCTAGGTTTACTCTGTGGCTCTGCACACAAAGAAAATTCAGACAAGTTTAATTTAAAAATACCTTCACTTATTTTGAGAATGATAAATGTGTCTTTCCTGAATTTATGCTTAATGTTCCCTCGTTGATTTTTTTCCCAATTGTACCTTGTAAGGAAGCATCTTAATGTATTTATCTCTTTCTTTGTTGCTTCTTATCTAGTTTAGCATATTGTCCATTAGGTACTGTAATTTTCAACATCCTCCAAAAGTTCCCTACTATCCTGGAGATCTTTTCCTCCCCAGTACATTATATGTTGAGATTGTGTTTGCTCATGAAGGTCTGATAATCAAAGGCCCTTACTCTGTTCCTCCAGTCTTTCCGTATGTTTTGCCTCTCTCTGGCTGTTGGCACATTATTAGTCCCTTTTCCTTTTTATGAACTTTTTTGAGATTCTGTAGTGGAAACTGTGAATAAAATCACACTGTGTTTTGAGGGCATAGAGATATTCTGTTTCATGAACTAAGTCAATGACCAAGATATAGCTGTTAAATTTGTAAAGTGCAGAAAATGTTCCAGAAGACACAAAAAAAGAGAAATAAACTTTGGGTTTGGGACAAGTCTGGGATTAAGTTCTTTGTCTGTCTTTTGGAATCGAGGAAGTAGCTTTACATATCAGAAGCTAGTTTACTCATTTGTGAAATGGAGCACTGATGTTCCACGCGACTACTGCAAGCAGCCGTGTCTCTGTGCTCGGCAGTGTTGCCGTCCTTCAGGAGGCAAGGTAGAGGCCAGAGTTGCTCAGTGTGTCTACCAGCTTTCCTGTCCCTGTTTTATCATATTTTTTGTTTTGATATTTTGAGTTTCTTGTCAACTTTTTTTCTCTTGGGTTGGTGAAAATATGGAAAAAGCTTGCTAATATATTATTTATATTTGTGCTTCTGAGTTATTTAGGTTATAGATCTCAAATCTGCCTATGTACTTGAACAACTAAACTGTTTCTAACGCTTGTGAACAACTAAACTGTTTCTAAAGCTTGTGAATGTGTGAGCTCCAGTTGAGATCAGTTAACTTAGGGTTTCTAGCCAGTGGGCTTCAGACAGGGATTTTGTAACCTTTTAAGTGGTGATTATATGAACCCAAAATGAGAAAAACTGCTCAAATTACTACAAGGAAACGGAAATGGACATTTTGGGGGATATACCTTCCCATGGCAACAATCAATCATTCATTTACTTCCTTCACCTTTCCAGCTCTCTTCCCCACCTCCTCTCCCTTCTCTCCTGTGATGGTTTAAGATATTCAACACACTTATGGTAAATTCTTCATACTCATTTCCCCAAAATGTTGGGGGCATAATCAAGGAGGGAAAAAGAACAACAGTTTCTAAGGTCATACTGTAATTTCAGTTTAACTGTGAATTGAAAGCAAATTGTGGAGAGTTCATTCAGCTCATCTTTGATAGCACAGTGACAATAACTTAAAAATAACTTTTGATAAAAACACAGCAAGAAATATTCCACACTGTGAGCAGTGAAACAGCAGGTAACTTTTCCTAAAGGAAGCTTCCTGTGTTCCCTTGCCCTGTGTTGATCACACAGCCCCTCTTTCCCTGGCTAAGTAGGAATATGCTCTGTAAAACTGTTTCATTATTGAGGATGTTTTGAAAATGTCCATTTTGATACATACCATCTGCTTAAGCAATTTTATTTATTTTGTTACTACTCTATAATTCTTCTTCCTATTGCTTTACCCTAATGTTTTATCCATGTTCATGCTGGTTTCCCTCTGGCCTCTTCTATGTTACCTTCCACACAGTATGCTGAGATTTCTGATGATTTTGCAGAATGCGTTGATTCAGAAGCAGCAACTCGGATAGCAACTCATTTCTAATGTTTGTCAAGATTCTCACAGGTGTTGAATATTGGTACTATAGTACTTAGCAACACCTGGCCAGTCTGTTCTGAAGTTGCGTTCATTTGAATTGAAATATGAGGGAACGGTTGTGGCAAAACCCATCATGCTAATAGGCTTCTAACTTCCCAAATTGAACACAGATCTTTATGGTAAAGGATAGCAATTATAAACAAATCAATAATTCAGACACATCTAAATGGAAAATACAGTCTTGGGAAATTGCTCCCTGAAGAGAAATCTAATATTGTCAGTCTTCTGTCACTGAACAAATGTATGCTATAGTCATTATCGTGGGGAAGACAAATCAGGAGGTGGATTTGTCACAATTCTACTTTTAATCTGTTCTTTGTAACCAGAAGCAAGTCCCTTAATCTCAGAGGTTGCATAGTCTGTGCCAAAGAAGACAGTGAAGATAAATGTAAAATATCTATGTAGTGCCCATGGCACAGTGGACATGCGTTAATTAGTAGTCCTTAGAATATTAGCATATTCTCATTCTGTCATTCTCTCTCTCTTTTTTTTTCTCTCTCTCTCTTTCACACACACACACACACACACACACACACACACACACACACACACCCTTATCTTCTCCTTCTGGTTATTGTCTTTGGTTTTTAAAAACCATTCTTAAAATTTGTATATGTCTAGTTTACTAAGATAACTTCTAGACCAAAACATGAGATTGAACAACAGAAAGCCCAATATTTTTAAGTTGTATCCCTATTTTGGGTTTGTTTCTAGCTCTTCTCTGTGTTCTATCCCAGAAATTTTCACTTGACTCCTTTTGTGTTTTACTATGTTTTAGGAATAATTTGCCAGCTAATGCTTTCAAACATACCTTTTTACTCTCTTTAGCAACTTCCTGTTGCTAAATTTTCTTTGTTCAGAAAAGTGCATCCTTGCTATTATGAGGAAGATGAGGAGTAGAAATCAATCTGCATTATGTAGGTTCATAGAGGTCAGAAGCCGTGTTCTCCTGACAGCACACAGCACTTCATGTGATATAATAAATGGGATGAATGAGGAAAGCACTTATCTCCATTAATGTCTCCATTGTAAATTCTTCCAGTGTGACCTTGTATCAGGGGGCAGTTGTGAAAAGGACCCAGATCTGTGTGAGTTGTTAGCATATTTCGTTTTACTTTAGTATCCCCTGAGGACTCTTAGCATTATACTTTGGGGGTACCTTTTTGTCTCCCTTTCCAAATTGCCAAATAACCTTTAATTAAAGAGGACCATGAGCCTCTTGTTTGAAGCCTTATATGATTACTGACCTCCAATGTCTTCATCAATTTGATTTCTTTCCCAGTGTTGGGCTCAAACTCAGAGTCTTGACTATACCACCAAACAACAGTCCTAGCCCCAAAGACTCACACCAAAGCATCCATATGTTCCTTTGGGTTCCCGATGGGTTCTTGGACTGCTCTCCTAGCTCTGGGATTACTGGTGCAGTAATTGCTATTAGTCACAGTACTTCTCTGATTGGATCTTTTAAGCAGACAGCAAGTCAAGCCACAGAATAGACACAAGTCTCCCAGGTTAAGGAGACCAGTGTTTCCATGGTTGTCATTGAGGCCATCATTTTAGCTATCACAGGAATGATACCTGCTCATTCTGTCAAAACAAAACAAATTGGAATCCATGGTGTGCTAGGCTGTTTCAGGTACAGATAAGGCATCACTATGGAAGCCCTGAGGGGTTGAGGCTGACCTGCCTGAATTGAGTAAAGGAACCAAAGCACATCTTGTCTCAGGCAAGAAGATGGCAGGGAATACCCTGGCAAGATTAATTCCTGCTTTGGTGTAAACTGTGCCTTCCCTAGTCCTGCTGACCATCCAACAGGATGGGAAGATTGGCTGGAGGTGTCTTTCCTTCCCTTGTAGTGAGTCACCCCATATTAGGATCTGAGATACAGGAATCAAACTAACTATGCTCAAGAGACAAAGGAAATTCAAATAAGCATGCTGGAGATCCATAGCAAAGCCCACATTTATACATTAGCCAAGAAAAAAGATCTACCAAAAATAAATTTGCTCTTATTATATCAGCTTATTTTTCATTTATTATTAGATGCATATCACATGCAATGATGTTCCATTTAAAATAAATTCCTAGTTTTTCGCCTTCACTGTTTTGTTTCAATTTAAAATTGTATTTTAAACTGCTCCAAATTGCTAGGTAAGATAAACTCCTTTTGTCAGCAGGAATAACTTTAATAGCTAGAGAGTGACAGAGAAGAACTTTAGAACATAAATTTGCAAGTCAAAAAGAATTTCTTGCTGCTTACTGTTGATTATTCTCACTTTCTCTCCATTCTAATACTTAAATATCAATGCATTTTTATTGTTTCTTACAGTAGAGTACTTACTACATAGCCTAATCTATTTTTGTAAATTCCTATGCTTATATGTCCAGCTTAAAAGTGATTTCTCTCTGTTTCTACTTTTTATTGTATTCTTCATGCTATTGTATTTAGCAAGCACGTATGATCTTTTCAAGTAATGGGTATGATTTGTCACCAGAGGTCAGGTATTAGTTAATTATAAGCTTTCTTATTATTTTAATTTGCTCAACAGAAAAAAAATTGTTAGCTTGCTTCTGTTTCCTAAGTCATCCAAAACTACAGCTAAGTAATGTTGAAATAAAAGATTGAAAAATGATACTTTTTATCACTGTCTAACCACAATGAACCACAAACTTCAGACTTATTAAGGAATTTTACAAATATTTCTTCAAAAGATGTTGCCATATCAGTTCAACTTTGCCTTCTCTATAGCCTTTAAATTTAGAAATAGCCTAACCCATGTTTTAAAGATAAATGAGCCTGCTAGTGTTTTTACGACACCTTAATTTTCTTAAACCTTAAAGCACAAAGTTGCTATTGTTCTAAATTAACTGTTTATAACTGAATGCTGTATTTTCACATTTAACTTAGCCACTGTCTAAGATACTAACTTTCAACCTTCCTGTTTTCAATTACTTACAGCATTTTTGAAGAATCCTGTTTAATTTTAATTCGTTGTTTTTAACATTACTCTTGTGTGGAGATTCCTTTGTAGATATGGAAAACTTACCCAAATAACATTGAGTTATTTTCTGCATCTTTCACATTTTTAGATTTCATTGCTGAATTTCTTACATATGCAGACTAAGTCTTTGTTTTTCTTGGATTATGCAATAGTATAAATAAAATCATGATTGATTCTTGTACTATCAGTGATGAATAGTACTTAATGGAACTGTAATACTTGCAACTTGAACATCAAGATAATGAAAGATTGCTTTCTAGGATTCTGAAGCAGAAATGACTTTCTAATGTTTGAAAAATACATTTCTTGGGTGGTCGTGAGCTCTCAATTCCAAGAACTATTCAAGAAGATATAATATCTGTGGAGGATGTGGTGGGATAGAAGCCTTATCGGCTATGCTATATGATCTTTAAATCCTTTTCCAACCTCAGGCTTTACTTTACATTGTTTCTTGCTCTATTTGTACTGTCTGTGCTATGGAAAATCCAGGGACAAAGAGAGATAGATAAGATGTAATCCACTCACATTTAGAAAAAAATATAAATACCACAGTAAATTTTCTGCCATAACAATATTATGTCCAAAAAAAAGGCTCTGGTGGGAGGGAAGATGCCTTCCTCAGTGGTACCCACTGACATATATGCTCCAGCAAGTGATCAAGCACGTGCCATCAAACACAACCCAGATGAAACTCAGTGGACCACACATGAGAAAAGTCATGAAAATAGGAGGAAGAAGGTGACAGAGAAGAAGGATTGTAATGGGAAACAGAGGATGGGACTGGTGATTAAAGTGTAAAATTCTGTAAAATCACTATGCTTATGTATGAAACACTAAAATAATTTTTAAAAAGATTCTATGAGATATAGGGGGTCATGAGAAGACAATCATCACGGATTGCTGCAGATGGGAAACATCTTCTGCAAGGGGGTCCAGGGGAAGATAATGTTGAGAAACCAAGGGTATCTGAGGAAGATAGCCCTGAGAACACTCAGACCAAGAACAAGTGCCTATGTGTATGAGTTTGTTTGCATTATTTAATCTATAGAAAAATTTGAAACCCAAAATGATGATGTACACACACAGGCAAATTTTGAAGAAACCTTATAAAAATATTCTAGTTGAAAATTCAGGGTAAGTTCCAGTTCTGTTGCAAGTTTTCCTATCTTATTCACTATTCCCATGGCAACAGCTTTATTTAACATACATAATATAAAAAGAAACATTACTTTGGGTTATAACTACTAATCAAATATCCAGATCTCCTGGGAACAAGTCAAATGTAAAGCCCTCATAATAATGTTATGATAGAATAACTACAATTTACTTGGTATTGTTTAGTTACTTAGCATTACTTTTTATATAGGTGCTATTAATACTTGAGCCTGATGTGGAAACTAAGGCCTAGTAAGGCTCAAGTTCACATAGTTTATAAATTACTGTATCATAGTGATTTGAGACTCAGGTAGTTACTACATAGAACCTCATAGCTCAGTTACATGCTCAGGAATATTTATTACCTAAAAAAATCCATTGGTATTTGACTTTTTTATATCTATGTATTTTCCTTTTATAGTCAGGGATCATAGTTCAGAGTTGCTTTGTAGACCAGAATGATACAAAATTTTGGATCTCTGTGACTTCATCTCCCATGTTCTAGAACCACAGGAATATACAATCCTTCTCAATATATATACTCCTTAGGACCCAAACCAGGGCCTCATACATGTTAGGTAAGTATGATGCTAATTGAGCTGGATCCCTGGCACAAAAATTTTTCTTAATTATTTTAACTTATATATTTTCTTGCTTTTTAAAAAGTTTTATAACAAAATTATGAAAAAAATAGAACTTTTATCTCTTTCCAATAGTGAAGATTAGACCTAGACATTTTTAGGAATTAGAAAAACAAGAATTAAAAGTTATTACAGATAGTTTTTAAATTTCTTTTTTTCATCTAGAAATTATTTCCTGTTAAATGGTTAGTTTAGCCAATTTCAAATAATACTCTGTAGCCTATTTCATAGCAGTTTTTCAATGTATACACATATTTAGAGATACATAATTTACCACTGTGAAAATGAATAATTGTCCTTTAACATGGATTTCAAGGTCTTCGGCCTTAGTGTATTCATTTGTCTCATGTACACATTAACTTTTTTCTCACATAAGAGCCCATCTGCAGATACTCTCTAAGAAATCAGAGTTGATTTCCATTTCAGCATGGCTTCGTTTTCTGCCTTTCCTCTTCTCTTCAGCTGTAGTGCTTATTGTTTTCCAAGACACAAAATGAGAGGAAAAGGAGAAGAAAAGCTCAAGAGCCACATCCCTTCCTGTTATAGCTTCAGACCATATCTCTTCTACATGTTCTCTTGTGGGTTTTGCTGCTATTCAAGATAATTTTCTCTCCTTCAGAAGATGCTTAACTAAATTTATTTCAGTACCACTGATTAAGTCATCTCCCTAAGGTACTGACATCTAATTTATTTAGAAAGAAAACAAAAACAAAAGCAAATATATAGCTGTTATATCCATATGTCAGGCACATCTGACTCAATTCAGGATGAAGAAATAGGGTTTCCCATTTTATAGAAAGGCTCTGAATCCTTTGAATACATTTCTTGATGTTGCCACTGTATTTTGGGTCTTAAATCAATGTGTTTTCTTCTCAAATTATTTATCTTAAAATCCATTATGTTCCTCATCAGAGGTCCCAACCTTCACATTGTAATTTAGCAAAGTCAATTTTAAACCTCCTTCATTCAGAGATGCTAAGATGCTAGCAACTTGTAGCTTCTTACATCCATGTTGTTCATCTACATGTGCCTTTTCTACTTTTGGAGACATAATGGATAGTACATGAAGCGTAAAGGTACCTTTACATTTTAGCTGTTTGTTTACATTTCAGCTGTTTGTTTGTACCTCTTGGGCACAGGTCTTGGAAGTAAATTGAAAGGGATTCAGGCTGTATAGTCTTACATTCTCTCATCCAGATTGGTTTGCTATATAGTAACAAATGCATTTTGTGATTAAATTGATTATTGGATGCTGATGAAATGGATTTTATCCATTTCAGTTTGTAAAGTACTTGTACTTCCTCTTCCTTCAATGTATAAAGACATACATACTAGATTTATCAGTAAACCACATTCTCAATAATAAGAGGCATGGTGGTTTCCATGTTATTAACTATTGTATTATTCTTGAGTTAGAAGTTATCAACATTTTCAAGTTCATCAGATATGTCGATGTTGTATATGAAATCAGGAGTGGGTAGTCTTTCCATCTCACCTTTTAAACAAGATTCATTTGATGACTTCCATGTGGTATAGATGCTAGATGGAACTTTCTTTCCTGAGGCAAAAATGTGGTTCCATTAAATTAATTTACCAATTAGTAAGTCAAACTTACTTTTAATTTAGCTATGAAACTGTTAATTTTAACCCTTATTCTAAAACAGTCCCTTGCATTTATGACTCAATCTCTTAGAATTTACCTGTCAAATGTGTTTCTTTTCTAAAGTTTATCTGTATGACATTAAATAAATAGTTTGAACTTTTCAACTTTTCTAACAATTGTTGAGTTGACGTGGCTGATCCAGTCTCAGTGCCCATGTGCCAGGCGTGTCATACCTGAAGTGACTAGGCTGTCACTGAATGACTCAGTGTGAGCAGAGAAAGATTTTTAAAACCCAAGTGTGACAAACAAAAGAAAATCCACTGCCTCCAAGAAATCACGTTGCTTTTGTATTTGAGAGAAATACATATATGTGTGTGTTTCTCATTTGTGTGAGGCATGGATTTGTCTTTTTACATGAAGTGTGAATTCATCAATAGAACTTAAATGTTACTAGCCAAAGCACTTCTATATGGTAAATTATTCTTAGAAGCTGACAGAGAAATTGTATAGAAAACTAGCTACAGATTATTGATCAACACTGACATATGTGTAATTACCCTTGTATGTTAGGATGAATTCTGCCTCCATCCACTTTTTTTTCCTTGATATTATCTCTTCTTTCTTCACATATGCCTTTTGGGGCGTCTTCCAAAAAAATTGAAAGTTTTACTTTGAAGATATTTTATTTCCTTTCATAAAGATTCTTCTGTTCTACTATTAGATTTTGAAACTCACAATAATCCCCTAATAGGATCCAGTCCTTCCTCTACCCTCTGTATATTTGGAAATTCTTCTGAAGTAAGCCTGGAAAGTCAGAATGGGACGCCTGCATCCCAGAGATGTGGCTCTGCTTGTAAGGAATTGGCGATCAGAGCAGGGGCAGTTCATGGTCATGTCCAGTCATCTGAAAGGGCTTTCTGAACATGCTTACAGAGTGCATTTGAAATTTTGTAATTTCAATTCTATAGTAAGAGCTATCTTTTAGACAAATAAGAATAATTAAGCTTTACATATACATTTTAATAGCATGCATATATATCAAATATATATATCAATAATAAAGATTCAAACTGTCAGTCTCAACCAGCAGTACAGAACGTGAAATTTTAGCTGTATAAAATAAGTGAAGAGTTTGAAATTCAATTAGTTCTACTTTATGTTGAGCAAATGTAGCTGGCTTTTTTTGAGAATCATGCTGTCTGCTCTGGTTTTGCATAAGAAACTGGGTGAGCTCCTCAAGCATTAGCTCTCAACATGGTCTTCCCAACACACCTTGCAATCAAGGCTGGCAAATGATGTACTTCCTAAAAATGTATGAATCAATAAAGACTCAGACATCATTTTTTTCTCTCTTGGATTCTGCTGTTTTTCCTCCTAAGTCACAGGATAGAGGTGTGTATATCCACTCTGCTGAAATTTATACACTATTTGTGGTTTTCTCTCATCTTCCAGTTTTTTTGTACATGGCATTTCTCAAGAAATAAATTATTAGTTGATTACATACTTGGGAAATATGTCCTTATAAAACTAGTCCTCTGTGACTCAGACACATTCTGTCACAGTGTCTTACTCTTGTTAATATTTGGGGTTAGAGAAAACTATGGGAATGTATCACAAATGTATGTTATACTGTTAGACTCGCCTATTCCACTTCTCAGGTTGTGGGGTGACACCGTGGCTCTAGAGCTGGGGAATTTCTAGGGCAAACAGCAGCAAGCTGAATGCAGGAAGACCCTTCCCCATAGGAGGCACATCATATGCAAGGGTGCAGCCTTCTCTTAGCTGCTCTTTTTTTGCTAGATTGACTATTGATTTGAAGTCTGTCCTCCCTCAGGTTTATGAACATTAAAATTTTTAAATTTCTTCTTGTTTAAATAGTATTTATTATTAATAGCCTGCATGCATGTCATCCACTTTTAAGTGAATTGGTCCATAATATAACATTTAAATCATTTAACTTGGAGACATTTTACAAGTTCTTAAGGTATCTTTGTATATACAAAGGCTCTTTAAAATGTTTTACATGTGGTAGGCGTTACAAATATTTGGTTGGTATTTTTTTTCTTTTTCAATAATAGAGTTAGCTCTGGAGTTGTGTGATATGTTTTTAGACTATAACAAATCTATCTAAATCTTTCAACCTTTAAGAAAGATAGATTCTTTTCCACTTGCAGTAGTATGATGTGTGCACATTGGAGTCTATGTCATAAATGCATTCAGGATTTTCTGAGCTGAGTTGTTCTTTGCCAGGTGGGTTTCTAACTGTGCATGTTCAGTCCACTGATTGACTGACTGAGAGCCAAATTATTCTTACTAACACACACTCAATCCCAACTACTACAGAAAAGATAGACTCCAGGACCAAAATTGGACTCTTGCTAACAAAGCGTGCTTTCTGCCAGTAGTAATGCTTACTGAGTGAATGAAAATTCAGTGACCTATATTCTTCCATTTAAATCCTTAAAAATTTAAATTAAAACTTTGTCAACAGTAATTCTAACCATACTGAGGCAAAAAGAGCGTTCCCTGCAATCTGGCAGCACTAAATGTAATTCATAACTATCAAAAATCCTTTTTCTCTGCATAACTTTTAAGAACGTTCCTGATGTCTTGAAAATTCCATGCAATTTTCTTTAAAAGTTAGTTTGGAATGCCACTGTGCATCTCCAGGCCCACATACAGTGAGTTAAATTACAGCAATAGCATATTTCTCAAGCACCATATAGTTGCAAATCCTTTATCCTGAAGTACATAGTAACGGATTTTCTCCTTGAAGAGTGAAGAAAGTTGAACTTTGGGGGCGTTTCAATTTAACACATGATGTGCTGCACACTTGACTTGCTTTTCCTACTTTCTTCTTTATTCCTCCTTGCTCCCTATAAAAGGAATTAAGTGTGTAATGCAGATTATAAAATTGAATTCATATTACCACTATTTTTAAGGCATCATTTCCCTGCACTGCCTTATATTTCTCTGCACTGACTTTTTGCTAGGTTAATATAAATGCAGAGTACAGCTCTGTTTGCTCTCATCACCATTTTTTTTAAGTTCTTCATAACCTTCTCTGGTCTTCCGTGACTGTTAATACATCACTTGGCCAAAATGTAAGTGTCCTTGATGTTTTGCATTCCTCTATACCTTTCATCACAGCCATAAACCAGAGAGAAAACAGATCTTAAGTTTGGCCGATTCACTGATAAGCATGTTAGCCATAGTCAATATGACCTGCTTCCTGTTGTAGCACCAGATTTTATGTAATAGTTGTCCTTAGCCCAGCATAGAGTACTTCCGGAAAAGCATATTTCAGTTCTATGAACATCTATAGACCATGTCCCTTACGGTCTCATCTGTTAAAGGTGAAGATGAGAAAACCAGATAGGAGACTTCCTGTATAATATAAATATTACTGGAGAAATATTTTTTACAAATGAGCCATGTGAAATTTCTAAAATGTTTTTGAATTAATAAATTTAAATATTTAATTTTTTGTCTTTAGAAATACGTTGTTTTAGGACAGTCTTGGTATAGTATACACCTGTAATTCCGGCTTTGAGGAGGTATCACAATTTCAAGGCCAGACAGAGTTCCATAGTGAGTCTCTATATCAATTTTTTTAATTGAAAAAGGTAAAAGAAAAGGAAAAAGAAATATGTTATCTTGGCTTCCATATAGCTTTAAAGTCCCCCCCCCCAAAAAAAAAGACTGAAGATTGAGCATTCAGGTCTTGCCGACTCGCGTCTTGTTAGAGTTAACTAAACATTTAGACAAGAGACACTCACAGGTCAATGGACTCAGAAGATGGAAGGCACAAGCTCATCTGCTGGGGAAGCCAGCTGAAGAAGCCTACACATTCAGTGCAGTGGCTTCCCCAGGAATCAGAGATGCATCTTCCTTTACCCTCCAGATGGTGAAGCTCACTTGAGGCTCACTTACAAGTGGATGATCTCCCCATAGCATGAGTGCAGACATTGCCTTGGCTTAAAAGCTCCAAATCCCCAGGAACTAATATCATTCACAATCATGACTAGGCTTCACTTCTTATTTCCTACAAGTTGTCAATTCAGAGACAGGGAGGACTTAATGCAGTGCTGTCCTTGTGAATGCCCAGTGCTCTTTCCAGCCTGATGCACATTAGGAACAAATCAGGGACCTTGGATTCACCCCACAGTGTTGCTCAAGGACTAAATCAATGGCCCATTCTAGCTATCAGAGGAACAAAGTTGACAAGTTAGCCAAAAGCCAAAAATTCTAATGTAGAATAGGAAACAATTTTGTCAATTCTTTGCATACTACAGGAATTTCTAAATCAGGTTCAGACTTAACTTCTAACGTAAAATAATTCTAAATCAATTTCAGATTTAACTTCCAATGTAAAATAATTCGCATTGATTCGAACAGATATTTAACCACATCCACATCAGAGTTCTTACTCTCTTACTTTGAACGTTATCTTTATGACACAGATCATTCTCCTAAAATGGGTAGAGAAGATAAATACACCAAGATGGCACTGTCAACCTCAAGCCCCTGCACTCCCCCTCTGAGGCAGGAGGCAAGTTGGACCTGGCCTTACACACAGGAACAAGCCTCTTTAGAGTTCATTTTTTAAGAAAAAATATAGAGTAGGGAAGCAACTGATAGCAAACAGTGAGATCACTGAGAATAAGACTGTTACTTTTATGCCTGTTTTATCAGTCTGGTCTCCAAAAGAAAAAGAAAAAAAAGTCATTGAAAATTTACCCTTGTGATAATTGGCTTAACTGCCATTCGAAAGACTGGCAAAGCAATATCTAATATCCCCCAAACAAGCATGTAATGCTTTTGAGAGAAAAATTGTCAGTCGTACAAACATTTTCAAATTATGCACATGTATTATCTAATTCCTTAGGAGGCTAAGTCCTTAGCCAATTCCTAATATAGAATCAGAGTTAAAGGCTTCCTGGCTAAGAAGAATATTGGGGTAAAATACTTAATGATGGTGCTCCACATTCTGTCACAACCGTCTTGGATGAGCTTGACCATTCTGAATCATTCAGGCACAGGATTTGGGGTGTGTGTGTGTGTGTGTGCGTGTTGATGTGTGTATATGGGGAGTGTGGGTGTGTCTATGTGATACAGAAATGTGAAAATGAAAAAATCAAAAGGAAGAACTCAAAGAGATGAAGGTGGTTGACTTAGGGGAATAGTGTTTGGGAATGAGGAAGTACATGGCAGGAACTGTTAATTATATTAACTTTTAGGTAAACATACGTATGTTATCCTGATAACAGAACTGGAAATATAGTTCAGTGATAGAACAATTGCAAAGTGTAAGTCAAGCCCCGAGTTCCATCCTCCTCATTTTAACTAATTAATGTGGAACACGTATGTATTGTGTGGTACAACATATGTGTGCTAATCAGAGGACAACCTGTGATAGTTGGTTCTCTCATTCCACCATGTGGGATCCAGAGATCAAATTCAGTTCATCAGGCTTGCTTGCTAACAAGCATCTTTACCTACTGAGCCATGCCACCGGTTCCAGTTAATGATTTTTTTTTTTAACCAAAAGCATTCCAAGCTGTGATGGAACAGTAGCGGTATGGGACATATGAGAAGGAACAGACTACATGTTTTAAAAACACATCTTGTATGTCCACTACTTATGATGTGAAGGGTGAAAAAAAAGCATACTTGGTTCAACCTACAAGTATTGCTAAAAAAGTTATTATGTGCCTGTACCACATCCTAAGGATAAAAAAAAAAAAGAAACAAGTGTTGTTCTTACCTTCATCTTGCTTCCTCTCAAATTGTTCTTGGTGTGTGGTGGGCCTATAAAATATAATGAGAGCAATTATGTGATACTATTGATACCTGGAAAATGCGGGAAGGCCCATCCCAAGTCACCTGAAGATGTCATCTAAGGCCAGGAGAGATCACAAGCATCCGTGGAGGCAAGCAGGAATTGTGGAGTTGCGAACAGCAGAGCTGCGAGCAAATTTGGTCTGTGGGGGAAGTCAGAGGATTGACCTGAGGTCTGAGGTGTCTTGGGGAGTTACCAGGAATGAGTGGCTGGATTATTTAAAATGGATGTTTGACAAGCTTAGTAAAGAGTTAAACTTTCTGGTTAAATGTTAGGAGATATCAGATGGTTTAGGAAAAAATATCAAGCCCAATTTATCTTCCAAAGATTAAACTTCAGCAGTGGTATGGAGACTAGATTTCACTAAGAAGATATTTGTAGAAAAATTAAGATTGATATTATGATCATTTATGGTTATATAAAAAGAATTACAAACACAAGTATCAGGTCTCTTAGGTTTCACCTTTTAAATTTCTCGCTTCAAATATTATATTTATCATGTATTTTATATATGCACACATAATGTATGCATATATGTGCACCTACATGGATATTATACTTTATTCTAACAACTTACTAATGTCATATACGCTTACAATTATTTCTAAGGATGTACATATATTTATGCTTAAAATTAATTGTCTGGGCATTTTGGGGGCTGATATAAGTATGAGGTGGATATGCTCATCTGCCCATGCATATGTGGTGACCAAAGGTCCACTTCAGTTATTTCTTCTAACACTCTGTATCTTAGGGTTCCAGGATCTCACAGTGGATCTGGAGCTCATGTTTTTATCTAGATTAGCTGGCCAATTAAGTCCCCGGGACCCACACATAATACTGAGTATTGAGAATTGAGATTATAAGTTCTCATCAGTTATGCCTGGCTTTTATGTAGAAGCTGGGGATGCAAACTTGGGCCTCATGCTTCTAAAGCATGAGTGTTTTACCCACTAAGTCAAGCCATCTCTCAGCCCCTAAATCCTTAAGTCATATTTTTGTGGATCTGAATCTTAAGGGAGGAAAACATCTATTGTAGCTCTCTTACATGCTAAGTACATACTATTTGGCTTCATGTAAGCTATCTATTAATCAGTTTGCAAATGGAATTCTTAATGAAGTTGAGCCCTTCATTAAATTGAAGGAGAAAATAATTGTTCAGTCTTGAAATTTGCATGCATAACTTTAATTCTCATGGTAGGTTATCCCTGTCACACAGAAATATGAGAGAAATAGTAGTAGTTGTCATCACACTGGGGAGGAGGAGGGAACAGAGAAAGAAACTGGAGTTCATTTTAATAATACATTTTATTTAGTACAATGTAATGAAAATGCTATCATCCAGCCAGTAATCAGCTTATAATATCACTATGAAAAGTTTACTACATTTTCTTGCCCCACATCTTTGGAGTGTGGTGTGTGTGTCTATATATACACACATATATACATTTACAACACTTCTGGGTTTGAACTGCCAATGTTTCAGGTACTCGGAGACTGTGTGACTTGTACCTCTGTAGCTCTAGATTAACCACTGTTAATATAAAATTCTATTTTAGGATTCACTCCAAATTTAATGAAATGTGAAAATGACTGTCAGTTTGAACTTTTTGTTTCTTTTTTGTGGAAATATGCAAAGTGCATGTGGATTTTTTCTGTTTTACTGTGAGGGTGACTGGGGGCATTAATTTATCCATCTAGTCAAAGGCTTTACCTCCTCATCAACCCCTTCTAAGGTTTTCTTCTTATTTTAATCTTATCCTTTTGTTCTCAGCTGTAGTATCATTTATTAATAGAGCCAGTTCTTTAGCTGGTATCTTAGAGGAAAGACAGGAATGAGTCAGACAGAAGCAAAACGGACATCGTGACTCCTTGCCCTCTTCTAATGAAGCTTATATCATTTGATTTGATAATGAATTCTTAAAGTTGTTTCAGGTTACCATTTTTTTCTTTTAATTCATTTTTTCCACTCATACAAATTTGATAGGTACTCCATTCCCTTCCCTCCCTCTACCCCTCTCTGGATCCCCTTGCTCCCTCCTCCCTTTTCCCCTTCCTTTCCCCACTTCCTTCCCTTTCTCCCCGTACTCCCGTCCCACCCCCCCATTCCTGGAGCATCCTTTAGTGTGCATGTCGAACTTCCCTCTGGTCTTCCTCCCTGCAGGTTACCATTTCTTTAGTATGCTTGGGTAGTGGTTGGTGGGGAGTACTGTCCCTCACTGAGGGACACTGAGTGTGTGCAGATGGGTCATGGTCACCAGGTGGGTTAGAGGCACTTTGCTTTATGGTGACCTGTGTAAATGATGAGGTATGATTAAAAAACAAGTTTTCAGCATTTTGATATTACATGCAAATTGGGGGGGCAATTAGTTCTGAGCTTTTTTTGTAATTTGACATGTATTGATTCCTGTAGTCTTTGTTATCTGTAGTACTACTGTTATACTGATAAGAAACATGCTTTAGCATATTTACCTCTGGTGTTGCCTAAGCATAAAAGGTAATGGCATGAGCAAGACTTACATTTAGATTGCTGACCTTAATTGAGTTCTTTTTAACTATGAAACAGTCTGGTGACCATTGTTTATCAACTAATTCTTGAGTTTTCTATGAGGCATGGCACATCGCTGTTAGGAGACAAATTCTAGCTCTTGACAATTGATTGGGAATCCTAATATGTGGAAATTCCACATTTTTTTCCAATATGTGACACCTACAGTGCAATGTGCTGTGAGTGTTGAGATTAGAAATACAACCCGTTTTCCAGAAGTACCATGTTGGAATCACTTTTCTTTTTTCCAAAATTGTTGTGTGTTTAAAGGTAGAAACTGTAGGTTTTTTGGAATGCATCAGCCCTAAGTTCAAAGTCTGATTCTGCTTCTAAATAGTATGAAGACATGCAAATTAGTCTTTTTAAAAATAATTACCAATAGTTTAATATGTATTTGAAGATATGTCTTTTTTCCTTTTCCTTTTTTTCCCAATATTTAGTCTTTTTTAACTTTATTTTTTCATCTGTAAATATGACTGCTGTGAAGATTCAATGAGAATATTCAGTAAATGTAGTTTGTCCTCTACTTTTCCCATCAGACGAGAATGAAAGTTGAACTAAACACATTTCTCATGTAAAAGTTGTATGTCTAGGATCACAGGAATTCTGAGAAGGAAGAAGTATGTGAGAAAATTTCGGAGAGACTGAAGATTTCAGGCTGCTGGAGGAAGGCAGATTTGGATAGGAAAATTCTACAATGCAGACTGGTAATTTATGAAGAAAGATATTATTCGACATAACATGAGAATGTCATTTGTCATGATCCAGGAGCGTCCATACACGGTCCAAAACTGGCCCTAAAATAGTGTATGTCTTTCTGTTTAAGTGTTTTAGTGTACCTGAGTTATACCTCTGTGGGGGGCTGTTTCTTACAAACTCAGCATTTTGTGATTCATCAGCCATAGATTCTGATTTTTTTTTTATTCTTGTAGTATCTCCTTTTTTCCATGTCTGTATTTTTTTCTACTTTCCACATTGTATGTTTTGTAGCTTTAAAAATCTTTCTAATAGCACTTTTATGCCTTTTATTAGGTTTCACAGAACTAACTTAATGTTCATTGATTCAATACTATTTAATTAATTTATTTAATAGTGTTTATTTTATTTGATAATATTATTAAATTAAACTTTAAATGAGTCCAGACCATTTGAATTTCTTAATATATCTCACATATCATTTTCAAAAATAAGTACTTCAAAATTCTTGAATAATTTATAAAGCTTTTAGAAATTTCACTTAGTTGTTGAGTACATTGATAAAACACACAAATTCTCAAAGAACATCTGATTTTTTTGAAAAAGGGAAATTATGTCTTCTCTCAAATAAGGCCTACTGGAATTGATAAAGAATATAGCACTTGTTTGGGGGTCTTCTATTCAACTGATAGAGAAGCTTTTAAATGTCTTAAGGAAAGAGTTCCTTTAGCTATAACTGAGTCTTAGTGGATGCTAAGTCACATTTCGTATTCTTAATTCTTTCACAGTCGCATGTATGTAAATAACTCAGGTTAAATATGAAGTAATTAGCATTGTATTGCATTGAAATTACAACAAGAGTTATTTCTAGATTTCATAGGCATAAGTGAAAATATTATTCTAATATATAAAAATATGGAAGTAGCAAAATATTGTAAGTGATGTTAATAGAACAGGCTAATTCCATTTTAATTAATTTTTCATTTTCCTCAAATGTTTTATGTATGACACATAATAGAGAAAAATGCACATTTATCACAAATATGTAACAAACTGAGCATATCCCAGAATCAACCTCTACACCAAATACAGTTTGCCACAATCTCCCTGTGACCCTTTTGCTCTATTACCCTTCCCTAGAGGTATACAGTATTTGGACTTAGATTGCTTTTTGCCTTCCTTTTTATTTAGCTTTTATTTTTTTTAATTATTTGAGAAAACGAGGAAAGAGGAAGTGAGGGAAGGAGAAAGAGAGAGAACCTATATGTATACCTTGGTGCATAAATTGAGGTCAGAGGAAAACCTTCAGAAATCATTTCTCTACTTCCACCATGTGGATTTGCAGGGGTTGAACTCAGGTTGCTAGGTTTAGCAACAGGCACCTTACCTTTTCTTTAAATATGTAACATTATAGATGTATCTATATTCTTTATGGCAGATTTATTACTTTTTTTTAAACTTCATTCGGGGTGTGTGGGGGGGGTGTAAGTGTGTGTTTCAGAGGCCACATGTGTCCCTGTGGAGGACCAAGGGTGACTTTGGGAATCATCCTGGATTGCTTCTACCTCATTCTTGCTTCCTTCTGGGATTTTTCCAGACTCCACCCAACAGGGCCAGAAGCACAGGCTGCTTCCATTTCTTCCTGGCATTCTTACATGGGAATTGGGATCTGAACTCAGGACCTTCTGCTTACAAGGCAGGGTCTTAACCCCTGAGACATCTCTCCAGCTGAATTATGTTTAATTTTTTAAGTACGTAATTTCAGTGCTGTGAATATACCTTAGTAGTAGAGAGTATTTGCCTGCCATACCCAAAGCTATGTAGTCTCCATCACCATAAGAAAAATATGTAATCTTAGCACTACCTTAAATCTGAAGATAAACTATTCATTAATTATTTACCTTTGTTCTTAACAAGAAAGAGACTTACACTTGTACATACAGAGATAGACACTGCAATATGAAAAGATTTAATCCTCCACCAATTCTACTGATTTAAAGCAAGGCAGAAAATTATTTTGTTGATTTTTAAAAATATTCAGTGTTGCTAGACATCAAAGTGGAGACTTTTTAAATGTAATTTTTGTGATGCTATGCCATTGGCCATAATTAATTCCTACAGTAGTCAAAGGAAGCAGCCTGGCTTTTGTCCATGTGTAGTCTGTATGTTGATACAATTTTACTTTAAAAATAATTTTAAAATATGTGTAATTAACCATATTTGCAGTAATATTTTAACCTAATTTTGAAGATTTTTTCTGTTACTTTGACTTCTGTAGTGAAGCCCTGGCCTTGGTGCTGAATAAATCTGTTTTTGCCTGCCTGTGTAGACCCAAGGGTGATTTTGGGAACCACCCTGAATTTCTCTTCCTCCTCTTTGCTTTGCTCTAGCATTTTACTAGACATTTCTGCCAGACATTTTTACATGGGATCCAGGTGAACTCAGAACCTTCTGCTTGTGAGGCAAAGGTTTAACCACTGAGCTCTCTCTCCAGCTTGAAAACAGGTAGCCTTAAGAAAGGGATATTAGTCTGAAATGAGTTTGACCCAATTTTATGAAACTCATCCAGTAACCAAATTTTGTCTTGCCACATTATTTTGTCATAGAGTTGTCATACTTGTGTAAAATAGTATCATGATATTGTCATACCAAAGTTTGGCAGGAATTCATTCTTCAGGAATGAAAATAAAATACATTCTTTCCTTTTCGATATCATGTTAAGTACTTTTCAGTTACCAAAACTGTTACCATAAATTCTTAATAAAAACAGTGTAAGGATTTGTTTGGCTCACAATTCTGGGAACATGTTGGCATGGTGGATGTGTGGCCACAGGACATGAGATGAACCATGCTCTGCACTCAGGAAACAGAAGAGAGCCAATGCTCAGCTCTGGCCTTGTTACTCAGCCTTGGATCTAGTCCATACAGTGGTGAAGGACACATTTATAATGTTTGTTCTCCACTTCAGTTAATCCATTCTGGAGATTCTGTCACAGACATACCCCGAGGTTTGACTCCAAGGTAATTCTAGAATGTAAGTCGACAATATTAACAAATACTGTGTGGTTTTTAATTACATGTAATATTACTAGACTAGGTATCTTGAAAAAAATATAAGAAATGTTCTGATGTTTATCAGCCTTGCCTTTTAAGTCATGTATTACACACAAATTGTATAATATCAAATACAAATTATATATACATATATTATTTGACCAGTATAAAATAGAGAATTGCCTTGGCATTAATGCTTCCTGATACATATGAATAATCAGAGAAACTTACTGTATTAGTAGTTTTGTTTAAACACCTATTTGTATATAAAAAGTATACAGTGGGAGGCTAATAAGGTACCTTGTCTCTCATTTATTACCTGCTGGATTATTTAATAGAATCCTACACAACACATTGGAAACACATGTGTATGACATGGTCATGCATCATGTTCTTCCTGCCCGTGTAAGAAAATCTCTACAGCCTCCAACAGGCTTATGAAAG
Organism: Typhlomys cinereus; assembly: GCA_023101885.1. Classification (NCBI taxonomy): domain Eukaryota; kingdom Metazoa; phylum Chordata; class Mammalia; order Rodentia; family Platacanthomyidae; genus Typhlomys; species Typhlomys cinereus. The sequence continues at coordinate 698,848 of JALPQD010000376.1, read as the reverse complement.
CAATAAAGCAAGAAAAAAAAATACTAAGAATGATTAAAGTACAAGAGAGATGTCTTCTCAAAGATAAATCAGAGGGTAATTTTTTAGATTCTGGGTGATTAGTTGATGAAATGCTGGCTAGGGTGACATTAAATGCCATTTGTCATTTGTTTCAAAGTGGTTTTGACACTAAACCTAAGGTAGAGAAAAGACAGAAGTATATAAAGAATAAGCTTGCCTAAGATTTAATTACTGAAATAGCTTTGATTAGGTGGTGGTTATCTTAAAGTTACTATACTGTTCTCCTCAGATTGCATATATTTGAAATTTTTTAATAAGTTTAAAATTTTTTGCAACACAGTACACTGAAATAACATGAATAAGTTTTCCCATTTCAATGCTATATGTACCATTGATACTGTTTATCATATAAAAACACATGGGGAAATCTGCCTAGGAACAGCAAGTTTTTTAAGTATTAAATAATGATAGAGATTTGAGGAGTCATAACTTGTTTATAGATTTGTCAAAGTTGACAGTGTTTTGATTCTAATTCTAAAAGTAAATCCTTTGTTTGATAAACCGTATTAGAAAAATTTGTTTGTATGTTATGTTTTCATAGCAGAAAATGGTTCCATGCTTGTCTTACTAAGTGTAATGACCAATTAACTCTATAGTGGAAGAGAGAAATTTTACCTAGTTCTTATTCATTATAAGAAAAATCTATATCTTTTGATGGCCTTAGCTGCCCTAGTATTATGCCTTTAAAAGTACTGAGATGTCATGTGTACATGATTTTCATTTTGATCATTTTGATATTTTTTGAGGTGGTTGAGATTTTTTTGATTTTTTTTTTTTTTTTTTTTTTTTTTTTTTTTTTGTGATACAGGACAAGGAGACAGGGTCTTATTGTAGCCTAGACTGGCGTCAAACTCACTGTATTGCCAAAGGCATTTCACACAGGTGAAACTCATATTTCATCTGTTTTTACTTCATTTAAGAAAAAAAGTGATATTCTGAGCTGAGCAGGTTCTATTTCACTAAGTATTAGATTAAATCTCCCAACCTGAAGCAAGGGAATGATGTATCTACACGTGTTAAAAGCATGTTTTATCCTGAAAGTAAACTACATTGACTCCTTATGGAGGAAAGGATTTTATGAAATAACCGATAAACAGTGTGAAGATTATTTTTCTCCCAGAATAAGTAGTATCTAACTACCAAAGACAGAAATATACAAAACACTAGAAGGAGCAGAAGTGAAATAGTGAAATAGTAAGTTATCCCCTTGGGATTGAAAAAGGTAAATGCAGTCAATCTCCACCCACAATGGTCCACTGTCCTTTGTATTGTAGCACTGCAGGGGCAGAAACATAATAAACTGCTAGACCAACACAGCCATCCTTCCTGACACTCCAGAACACACTCAGCCGTTAATATGTATTAGGAAGGAACCAGTATCAGCCCTGAAAGGGAACTGAGAAAGAATCATTACCGGTATCCACTTAGGCATGTGGAATGAGATCCTTAGGACTAGGAAACAGTCACCCAGACTCTCCCCACGAGCCCATAAAGAGGACATGTGTGTCAGGAGACAGACGTGAAGTGATGAGCCCTGGGAACAAGAAACACTCCAGGAATCTGGTCCCCAAGCCTCTGGGTTTCCTCCTCTGAAGACACATCTGTTCTCAGTATCTACTCAGTTCTCCCCAACTACTCAGAGCCCTCAGTCTAAGGGAGCCTAGCCTCCCTATGTTTTCATCCCGTCAAGTCTTTTTGGCTTCCTGTCTTATGCCTGGTAATCCACACTTGACTGTTAACCAGCAGGCTCTACATTCATGTTTCTAAGTATGTTCTTTGAGCACCAGTTGCTATTACTCACCCTTGATAGTTGTGTCCTTTTCAGTCTTGCTCAGCACATTCTGAGACTGTAAAGGGAAAGAGTAAGAAGCATGTTCTAGCTGTATCTGTAGAAGGACGAAAGAAACATCTTTTCTCCTACCTACATTCAGAGAAGTCTCTGTTCGTTTCCTAATCTGGTGCCTCTCCAAAATGGTTCAGTACAAGTGGCAGCCACACTCTGCTGTTCTTGGATGCTGAGTCTCACATGATCTGTAACATCACAATGAGGAGTCTCCATTTGTGTCACTGAGGGTCCCATAATCCTATTTGGACATGTTGCTGTAGAAACAGCCCCACACCATCCTATAGGAATCATGCTTACTTTCCGTGTGTATTTTTTATGAATTTTTTGAAACTATCACATACAGTTCAGACTTATCAATCATTGGTAGACATTCACACTTAGTTGTACATTGCTCAGGGTGATGTCTTCCAGTAATGACAATGGATGTGCTTTTTGCTTTCAAGTGTAGTCATCACAAATCTTAAAAATAAACTGTTTATTGAGAATACATTGAACTAAGACCTGTAATATTCAGACTGTATCTTAGAAATGGCTGTGTGTGCTTTATTAAATTCAGCATCAATATGTACAATGATGGATTTAATTAATCTGATTTAATGATTCCACATGTTAACATGTATGAGTATACAACAATGTGTCTCCTGGTTATATTTTAAAAATAAGATTACATTTTTTTATTTAAAAATAATACCAGATGTATTATTTTACCAAATGTAAAAACTGGAGTGTCATTGGAGGGTGGACGTTGGGTAATATCTAAAGATGAATTTAAAGCCAGGGCATTCCATGTTGGTAAAATACAGATACTCAGTAGCATTTGGAGAGTGGGATTTATAGATTTTTCATCTTATCTTAGATGGTTTCAGTTACTCTTCTGTGACTTTGAGAAAAATACTCTGACCCAAACTTAATGGAGGAAGGGTTTATATTATTTGGCCTAAGATTCCAGAAAGGAAGCATTCAGTTACGGTGGGGAACATGTGATGAAGGAAGGCATGGCACCAGATCATCTCTCAGCATCCATCTGAGGAAGAGGAAGGAAGTAGGACCTGGTTACCAAACCTCAAGGACTGCCCTCAGTGACATGCTTCTTCCTGTGAGCCCCCCCTAAACATCTAATTTCCTCTACAAACTGCATTGCCAACTGGACAACAACAATTCAAACACATGAGTCTATAGGGGACAATTTACATGAAAACCATGACACAGATCTGCTAAATCTAACTTATTGATGGAGATGATCCTGAGGAGAGTGTTGACCCACAGATGTTTGAAGTTTTGTTGATGTTTTCTATGGTTTTTCCAATGGCTTTATGAATGTTTAATTTAGATATTATTGATCCAGAGAGCCCTATTCTCTTAAAAGAAGTGTGTCAGCATATGCATGTGTGTGTGTGTGTGTGTGTGTGTGTGTGTGTGTGTATCAGAAGGCACTGTAAATCCCTGTGGAGGACGAAGGGTGATTTCAGGAATCATCCTGGATTGCTTCTACCTCCTCCTTATTTCCTTCTGGGACTTCCCAGGCTCCGCTCACCAGGGCCAGAAATACAGGTCTCCTCCATTTCTGCCTGGTGTTTTTACGTGGGACCTGGGATCTGAACTCAAGACCTTCTGCTTGCAAGACAGAGTCTAACCCCTGAGCCACTTCTCTAGCCCAAGACCCTGGACTTATAAAAGAACATGAGACGCCCAGGAAAACTATGGCATCTTTTGTGTTGTTGACTCCTAGTCAGCTATATTTTAGTTTATTTTCGGAAAGTCAATTTGTAATGTTCCTTATTAGTAAGTAAATCTTGAACACCTATCATTAATGCTCCAGTAAAATCTAGGGATTTTAACCAGTGAAAATTAGACTAGTGGGTCTTAGTATCTCTCTGAGAATTCATGTTAATTTTATGATAAAATTAGATTATTAAAATGGCATTACTCCTCAGGGTTCTTGGCTCATCTAATCTAAGTTCTTAACAATCCCAATAAAGTACATGCAGAGGGTACAGTAAAACACACTTTTTTCAGTGGCCAGAGAATATAGTTTTTCATGTTTAGACTGCATTATCAGTTGTTACTCCCTTGCTTATCAAAACCAGAGTACTGTTTTTCTTTTGTTAAATAATAATAATATTAATAACTAATGAATATCTAGCACTTGCATGTGTCCATCCTGGTTTAAGAAAATCTTGTATTTTTTCAGAGGTTAAGTGATGGCTCATCAATTAAAGACTTGCCTTTCACGCAAAGGGACTTGAGGTCTGGTCCCTAGATCCCATATAAAAAATGCCTGGCAGATATAGTGGGGTTAGTAATTGCAGCCTTGGAAGGCAGAGCCTGGGAAACCCTAGAGCATGCAGTAAAGTGTAAGAGCAGTTTAGGATGATACCCAGTGTCACCCTTAGGCTTTTATAGGCATATACACTCAAGTGTCCTATAATATACATGCCTGCACACCCACGCACATGCAAATGCATATATGCACACATACATGCCAAAAAAGTTTTTTAAACCAAATCAACTCTTGAAACAATCTTGTGGCAAACTTATTCTTATGCATAAAGTACAGAAAGCTGTAATGGTGTTTTCTGGAATGGAGCCGCAATTCAAATTTACAGAGACTAACTGCAAAGATTGCTAGTTTATTTAACCTTCCTCATCTGATAATTGTTAAACTAATGGATTATGGTGAACATATTTCATCCCAAGTCTAATATGAAGCCCTTTATTTTAGTACCCTGTAGGAATTAAAGGCATCACACAACTATACTATACCAGAGATTTGTCCTTAAAGCAATAGCTCCAATTTTCTTTGCCCAAGATAAAGAATGATTAGATAGGTACTAATTAGAGGTTTAAGTTGTCTTATTGCTCTCTTCTCATTGGAAGATGCCAGATAATATCATGGCATCAATAAATAAAGGAAACAAGACTCAGGTACCATTCTAGAATCTGCATACCACTGTCTTGTAGGAAAGTACAGAGGGGTTAGGAAAGGAAGAAAAGAGCTTCAGAGCCTTTTCCTACAGCCCAGCAGTGCTCTCTTTTCTGAATGGTAATTTAGGAAGACAGGTTTGGGGAAGAAATTAGCCAACTTCATATTCCTTTCAGTGCAGAGTCATGGCAGTTTGCCTAAGAACAGTATGAGCTCCAAGTGCAGCCATATTGAGATATTCTTTTTAAAAACAACCCCATGTACATGAAGATATATAAGGTTATCCTTTCCGTTTTCAGAGGCCAATTTCTTGGTACACCACTCTTTGCCCAATTTAATTCTTATCTGTGAAAAATTTATCCAAGAAGTTAAATTCCAGTGTAGGTAGTTACCTTCATATTCAGCTAAGCAGGCACTACATTTTCAAGGTGTTTTACCTTTATTTTGAATTTATGGATCAAAAATTCAAATATAGTACCATATCTAGATGAATAGCATCATTCTTTTAATTCATTTAAGTAATTTTTTCACATTTAAGAAACTAAACATCCAAGTTTGATGTTATCAATAGAGCCTATTATTTGGTTACTTAATGTTTCATTCATATGTAATCTGTCATTTAAACATACTTTCATTTTATTATAGAATCATTGATTTGATCCTCTGGAAGAAAATTACTGCTTAAAGTAAGATACTTAGAACAGGAACTATTTGCAGCAGTCTATATATTCAACACCTATCAATTTCTCAGTGTTCTAAAGGTGTTGATTGTGCTTATGAAAGCGTTAGCACTCTGGGTGACATTTTCAAGAGAAAATGATTGAAAAATTTTTTTAAATTACTAGAGTAGAAAGGAAAGTGTTGACCAGTACATTCCCAGATTAATCTCTTTCTACAGTAGGAAAAAAAAAAAAGTGGTAATGAATTGAAAGGTGATATCTTGCTAGACTCCAGAATATAGAATTACTTGGTTTCAGACTAATCACAGAAATGGGGATGTTGTAACTCTGTTGCCTGCAGGTATTTTATGTATAGGACTTCTAAATATTTTTTCATGTGTTCATTATTTTTAATATTATTTTTCTTGGATAAAAAAATAACATTGACCATGTATAAAAATTTTTAAAAGACCTGACTGTATTTTTCGTTTTATTGATGATTTCAAGTTATCATAGGTTGATTTATGTTTTTTAAAACATACATGTATTTGTAAAAGTAAAATAAATTCAACGATTGTCTTTTAAGTAGAAACTAAATAAGTAATTAGTGAAATAATCTTCAGCTATCAGTGTCAGTTCAATTTCATCTGCAATTACCTGGAATGAATTAATTATTGTGAAAGTATTATCTGTGGTCATTAACATGGGAACAGGTTTGTTCCTTGTCTATCCTCACCATAGCCTCTTAATCTACTATGGGGACACTGAGTAGATATTTCAAGCTGAGTAGCCACTGCAGAGCATTTGTTTAAGATATGATAAGTGTCTTGGCTGAGAGACCATAGACAAAACAATAGACAATGTGCTCACCAAAAAGAAGGTATGTTGTCTGAACATGAGATATTCAAAGAGAATCAGTCAAGGACAGGTTAAGCTATTATATCAAGACTCATTAAATATATGGTTTGGTATATTTAAGCCATCTTCCCCTGAAAAGTTAAAATATTGATGAAGAGTACATGAGGGAATTTAGCATTTCATAATGCTTTCTTCTACAAACAATAGTTGTTTTAATTAAAACTTTTTTTCACATTCGGTATTGGAGAGAGATAATTCACATGCCTGCTTAATTGTGAATGTGATTTTTTTTAAATGAAACTTGAATGTAAATTTTAAAAATTAAGCAATAATATTTATAAGAAGTTGAAAATCCATGTTTATGTTTTTGAACTTTTGCATCACAAGTAGAAATATTTTCAATAAAAGAACATACTGGCAAGATAAAATATGTGAGTTTTAGGTAAATAGAAACATCTACAATCTTATTCATGTCTTAAATAAAATGATAAATATATTTGAAATACTCCCAAGTTTCTCTTATGTTGTTCTAACATTTGATTTATCCTGAATGGCCTTTTTATTTATGTTTAATCTTGTGAGCTAATTTATGAGTATTAACACTAACTGTAATTAGAAACAATACATACTGACAAAAGAAATCTCTACTAGAATAATTGATTTTTTTTCAGGTTTTCTTGTATTGTCTTCATTAAAGTTGGTTTGACAATGCAAGAAATATATTTACCTATGTGAAAACATGTATCTGAATTAAGCATTGAAATTTTACTCCAGATATGTTTTATCTTGTGAATTTATGTTGGCTATTGATTGAACAATAGTGATTGTGCAGATTACATATCTGATCCAAAAAATAATTTAACCACATAGACACTATTAAAAGCTTATGAAGATCTTAGATTTTTATGTTATATGAGGCAAGAAGCAGTAAAGTCCCTATCCCCATTTTGTAGCTTCATCGGTGACCAGTGTATTGTGTCTGTGCTGTCCTTCACACTCTTCATATGCACTGCATTGTTTTGAAGTAAATCCCCAAAATATTATTTTTTACATTACTAACAATTATGATGTTTGTTCATTTAATTAACAGCATTTGAACTTTTTTAAAACATTTGCCTTTTTTTTCTATCTCGGTGAAATGTTTAGATTGTTGACATTTGTCTCTAACATGACAACATTGTTTTTACATAAACTGAGAGCTGGAAGTACCCATTAAGATTAGCTGACATCCTTCACTCTTCTTATGTGTATAAATCATAATAAAGGTGGAAAGATAGATAGACATGGACGACCTGATAAATTATCGTAGATTACTTTATGTTTCTCAGCAGAATAACAAAAATAAAGAAAACAGTATAAGAAGGTCCACTTAAAGCAATCTTTAAATTCACAGACACAAAGAAAGTAGATATGAAACTGAAGAGTTCTCAACAGAAAAGCCAGACCAGTCTCCAAGGTAATTCTCTAATAGCTCCACAGTCTGCACCAGCTCCATTGAACGTCCAGCTCTCTCCTGAGACCCTTAGCAGCACGCCATATCAGACTGGGTGCCAGCCGTACAAGGACTAATCATCCCTTAGACGTGGCACGTTCTGAAGGTGCATATAATTCCTTCAAAACCTGAAATAGGATCACAAGAGTGAATCATCTATTTCCAATTAATTTGGTCATAGGAGTTTGTCTGTCATCTTTGTTCTGTCACAGCAATTTGCGGTATACTTGCTTCTCATGGATTATCAAATATTAAGAACAGTGGATCGCAGAATTTCTCTTCCCCCGAACCAGTCAATTCCTGTTTTGTCACTTTTGGTTTAAAGTAGATGAAACTAGCCATGGGTTTAAAAATGAACTTGACATTTTCAAACTTCCATGAAAAGGAATTGGTCAAACTTCTGGCATGATGACATAGTAGGTTATTGTATGTACTGGACTAATTCATTATGATTTTCTACAAATGGTTAGAATAGAGTTTTTACTCAAGCAAAATGCTTATAGTTTTAGCAGCAAAAAATACTTTCCTTTTGTCCCAAAATGCACAATTGAGAATTCTAAGCACATGTCCTTATTGTATGCTAAAATGAATAGTATTTCTGAGTAGTATTTAAATATTTCCTATAGTGGAATGAATTGTTATTTTTCGGTGTTACAACTGCCCTGTAGGAACTGGGGCAGCATGATACCCATTTTAGTTTTCATTCAACTATGACTCAACCATTTTAGGCTATTTTGCTTACATTAAACCAATCCATTCTTAAATGTGAGCAAATAAAGTGAAGGATATTTAGATAAATAAAGGATACAAAGTGTCATAGTTAGATACAGGTGTCAACTTGAGGGTTGAGGATTTGATACATTTGTAGACGGTAGTACTTGAGTTAAGCCCAGAACAAACCTACACGAGATTGTTTAATTGGTAGGGAAAGCCCAGTCCATGATAGGCAACATTGGTCCCTGAGCAAGTGAATAAGGTAGAGGGAACTGGTTGAGAAATTGGTGTTCTTCCATATATTTGACCAGACATGCTAGTTTGACAAATAAAGATTGTCCTTTTCTCAGATATTAGGTGGATATGATGTGGCCAATTCCCTCAACTCTTGCTATTGGTGTGGGTTCTCCTGCCAAGCTGGACTATGAACAATAATGGAAAATAGTAAGAATAAATCCCTTGTTCCCTTGAGATCTTTCATCATGGTTTTATCAGTAAGAATTCAGATGAACTACAACACATGGTATTGTGCAGCATATGTGGATCAGGAGCTCCTAGGCATCTGAGAACTGAAGGTGTCTGACTCCAGTGTGACGTTGGGGACTTCATCAGCTCTACCACTGAATATTGTCATTTCAACCACATATGCTTCTTTGTTAATAGTAACAAACCATGCATGAATATTTTAAACTTAAGTACAATTGATGTTACAGATTGAAAAAATTTATTAACTTCAAACTTAGTGGGATAGAAATTGAAATGTGACTTAAGTGTTTTAAATATCTAACTTACCCTTATACCATATGTGGGAAACTAATCTTACTGTTCCCAGGTGACTTGCTAAGTTTGATGAAATAGGTTAAAATAGGAAAGCTAAGGATTCAGGAGGGTCAGGATTGACTCTCATTTCTTCTCTTTGTAATATTATATTTGTTTCGTTCACTCTATAAGATGTTAAACCAAACCAAGGCATCCCACATCTCACCTTGTTCCTCCTTATGTCTTCTTTCAGTTCCTATCTTTTTTTTTTTTTTTTTTTTTTTTTTTGCTATTCCCCACCATGCTGTCTCTTCTGTTTCCATTTCGGGTGTGTTGGTACAGGTGGATTATGATGTATTTATGTGAAATGAATAAATGCAGCAAGGTACCAGTCCTACTAGACTCCACCCTCCTTTCCTGGGTTGAATGCTATAGTAGTCTTATAAATGCTTTCTTGTGACAGACTCCAGAGGTTTTGGTTTAGTCTTATGAATTTTCTGGTGAGCTCATTCTGGTTTTGTGAAGAGAAACTTCACCATTCGTTTTCCATATCCTTCCTTCATTTTGCCATTCTGGTATTGGTTTTATTTAAGAAGCCGTTCATTGTTTCTTAATGGCAAAAAGCATTGAGAGTATTCAGGTCAAACCCAAAAAAGCCAGATTGCTCACTCAGGGTAAGGGTCGTCATCAAAGAAAAGCCTTCAGATTCACAGGTGAAAGAAAAGAGGACCTGTGCGATGAAAACAAGAAAGAAACAGAAACTGAGCAAAGAACCTGTGAAAGAAAGGGGATGATTTAGTAAGAATATATTGCTAATGAAAACTTAGGAAGTTCACAGGCTTGTTTGCCTGTTTCTTTGAGGGTATTTGTTCCTTCAAGACAAGTCTTATCCATGGATTCCATGACCCAAATGGCAGAGGGACACAAGAGAAACAGCAGTGTCAGGTTCAAGACACATGGAAGCCATTCCTTTCCTTCACTCCCTGGAGGGTCCTCATTATGATGGAAACGCTGCCAGACCCTTAATTATGAAAGTACAACAGGACATTAGTATAATTCATCACCTGTTAGAATGAGCACTTGTGGGCTATTTACTAGAAATCGGTGTAATATGACATGAAGATAAATTGCCCTCCATTTCTTACCATGACATTATAATCAGGATATATGCTCCATAGAATGGTTTATAGACCTCTCCTCTGTGTGTTCTATCAATTAATCTAAAATCTGCATAAACGAAGTATAGCCAGGCAGCACTTACAACAAATGGATATTTTTCCTTTAGTCCTCAGAAGCAGGAAGTTTCACTTGAACTATTGGTGTTTATATAGCAAGCTTAGGGCCATGTATTATATTTATCAAAGTACGGAATGAAAAGATAACAAAGTAGAGGACTCACCTGACAATTGTGTTATGGAATGCTGGCAGATTTGTATTATGAACTTGGCATATTTCCCTGACATCATGCTATAAAAATCTTCTATATGGATGAGGCCAGTACTATGATGCTGGAAAGAGTGCCCTGATATACCTTACATCAAAAACCCTTGAAGATTTCACTTCACAAATGAAAGACAATTTATTTGTGTGCTGTCTATCTGTCCAAAAAAAAAATTCTGTCTGACTTCAAGTAGGAAAAAAAACTGTATATTCAAATATAGTTTATCTTTTTGCTCAAAGTTCATCTTTGCCTGCTATTTATTTTTTCACTCAAGGAACATTATGTGAAATTCTCCTCACTAAGTTATAATCATAATTAGGTCTTTACTGTTTGCGACTTTCTATTACATGAAAAATTTTCACAGTGAAGTTACAGTAATGCATAACATTTTTCACAATCAGCCTTAGCTTAGATCTCATTGTACATTTTTGTCTAATGAAGTTAAATTCAAACAATTTTCCCCATAGGAGGCATGTTTTCAGTACTAATGAGGAAACCTAGAGGGGTGAAATATTGGACTGGGTGTGGCTGGGGGATGAATGTTTTTACTTACTAAATGGATATTGGCTTTTCTCCCTTTTGCAGACTGGCAGAAACTTCAAAGTTGTTTTTCTTGCATACTGTTCCCAGTCTTTGTGCCATACTTGTTAGTCTTTAAGACAGAAGCGTCCACTGCCAACTGAGATCTCCATATAGAAACTATACTTTGGTTCTGGACAGAGTAGAGAAATATTCCCTTATGCCAGTTGGAACCTTGAGTCCATCAAAGTAAGTGGGAGATGACTTTGCTATCTCTCTTCAGGTATGTTATGTTATGTTCCTGCCCTGCCCTGACTGAGCATACCGCCACTTCTTTTTCTGTTCCATTTCAATCAGGAGAAGGGGGTGCCTACTCATGAATATCTTTCCTGTGGAAGAACATACCAGTTCACAGTAGCAGGAACCCCTATAAACATCCCCTCATAGTCATTTTGTTCATGACAAAATCTTCATTATTCTTGGTGCCTCCATGATTTTTGGCATTTTGCAAAATGAAACCAGATCCCCGTCTCTTTTAAAAATTTCTGAAGATGCAGTTTAAGATTCTTGTATTTTTTGATAGTTTACATCTTGGTATTGCTTCCTAACTGAGTTGTATAGTCAACTGACTGGAACCTCTTGGTCTACATCAAGTAAGACCATTTCCCTGGTGCCACCTCAAAAAAGTATTAAATTTAAGGACTTCTTAGATCATACTAGATCCCTTTCCATTTAACACTGCTCTTCTGGAAGGTAATTTATTTTCTAGATCTCTTTGTTTTTCTGTATAAGTCTTAAATATGAGTAGCAAAGGCATCTTTCTTAAGATTCAAAAGCCATTTTAAAATACCCCTCTCCTTTTATTCTTTTGTGCCACATGCATTTAAAGTTTGAATTCTCTGAAGGATAGCTCAGTGTTCCTGATAAATTCTTAAGTATTAACAGTGAAAGTCCTAGTTAGCTGGTGGTCCCCAAATAGAAATGACTGCTATCAAAATCTTGCCCTGCAATGCACTTTCTATATTCATGACCTCATTTCTGGAAGGGGCCTGTGACAGAGTCAGTGCCCGCGGTCACAGCTGTCACATTCTTGAGTCTCAGCAAGGGATGTGGTACTGAAAATCCAGCTCTCCAAAGGGTCAAGGAAGCAGAAACTGATTTCTCACACACCATTACACAGTTTAACTAACATAACAAACACCAAATAATTGCTAGCATTAATGTGTAGGTGGATGTTTACTTTGTGTGGTTACCATGGATTCCCTTGATATTATTGGGCCCATGATGATGGAATTGCCAGGAATTTAAAGAAGTAGTAATGATATGATTAGCTTTGGATCAAGAATTTGAAAAGTTTATCTGAAAGATAATTAAAATTATATATATCCAACCTGCTTTGATATTATCCTCTACAGTGGGAATCATATCAGTATGCATATTATATTTAATCTAAGGAGACTTTTATATATTTTATATGCAAAGATTACTGAACTGTTGAGTTCATTGATTTGTGCCTGAAGGTCATGGAATGCTTAGAGTATGTTGAGCATCAGAATAAGTACTTCACATACACTGTCATTTAATATCCACAAGACAAAATTGCCCCTGTTTTCTTGGGGCTACTGAAGGTAAGAAGAGGAGAAGTCACTTAATAATCTCAGGAATTAAACCTCCATGGACCCCAGACCCAAGTCTTAATCTTGGGTTTGGTTTCCCATCTAGTTTCCGCATGCGCCTACAAATGGAAAAATGCAATCCTACTCCACAGCCCAACTGAAACTAGGAATGGGGCCCGGCAGCCTGTGTTCACAAGCCTCCAGTGATTCTGATAGCACTCAGTTTCGGGGGACCATGGCTCTGTTGTCTTCTCAAGATTGGGTGCACAGTCAACTTTCCCAGCTTACATCTATCTACATGAACAGTTGCAGCCTCTTTCTCACCTTACATGCCCACAAGTCTCTCCTTTAATTACTTTCCTGCCCATAGTTAATTTAAGCATTCAAGAAACATCTTTTAACTATAGTGAAAAAACAACTGTGTGCTAGGCATGTCTGCCTTGAACAAGCATTTTCATTATTATCTTGTGAAACTTTCAAACCTCCACCCCAGAGAAGTGCATGTGTGTGTCTGCAGCCAGTCCATCTGGTGGCCATTAACTCCAGTGAGAGCTCTCAGGTAGTGACTGTAAAAAAAGTGTCACCATTCTCTCCAGGATGTCACTGCCTTCGGTAAAATAAACACTTCTCTACTCACTAGAAATTCCTTTATAAAGCCTTTATCCTCTATGTGCGCAAAACTAACCTGAACCTCAGTAGTTTGTTTTTCTTATCTGTAAACGGGGGTTGGTTATAGTCCCCTTTCAGGATTGTCTAAAGGTCACCCACAATAAATATAAAGTTCCTCATCCTATGTCAGGGTATTTTTCAATTGTGCACACATACTCCTCTGTGTGTGTGCATGTGTGCCTTAAAATTCCCCATCTCAGTTCAGCAAGAGGTCTTAGCATATAAAGACACCTGCATACAAATCTGGTGACCTGAGTTTGATTCCACATGGTAGAAGGAGAAAACACAATGACATGTGCGGTTCTGGTTCTCTAGATAGATAAATAAATAAGTAAATAATAAAAATATTCCAGTCCTCATCTCCAATAGGTTCCTCCCCAACCAACCCAGTCACATATGATAAAAGGGGAGAAAGAGAAGGTTAGTGGGTTTTAAAATATCTCATAAAAGTACATTCTAAAATTTATAATCCTTTTTACCTGCCCACCTTGAGACTAAACTCAACCTTGTTTCTGGTTAATATTACTTGAGACTCAATTTAAACATGATATTTAGTTGGTCCCATGTCTTTCATCTTATCCTTTTCAGTCATCATAGATAATAAGGTGTCCTAATAAGGTAATAGAAAAACCAGAAAACATTTTAATGTACTTTTTTTGCTATTCTTTCCTTATGTCATGATTTATTGTTTACTGATGTCTGAAACAGACATCCGAATACTCCTAGTGAAAGCCTGGAATAAGTAATCATTGGAAGTCTTTTTTTTTTTTTTCCAACCATTATGAACATACATTTATTTCAAATGCATCTGATAATTTAGAGAAACAATTTACTAAGTAATTAAATTGTGAAAAATTTTTTTAAAATAACCCCATCTTATACTATACATTACCTGACTAAGATAAAAACCTTTAAAGAAAGCATCCACTGAGAAAAGATGCTATTGTGGTTTGAATGTGAATTATCAATCAATGACTTGTGTATTTGTTTACTCGGTCCTTGGCTCAACTGTTTAGAAAAGTTGCTGGAGTATTACTTGCTGGAGTAATACTTGGAGAGGACCTTGAAGTTTGGTAACTGACATTCTCTTATCTCCCTTCTTTTTTTTACACATTTTTTATTATTATTTCCGCTCATACAAACTTAATAGATACACCCGTTCCCTTCCTTCCTCCTCCTCCCCCCCCTCCCCCTCCCCTCTCCCCTCCCTCCCCATCCCCCAGTACCTGCCCCCCAATCCCCGGAGAATCCTTTAATGTGCATGCCTGACTCTCCTCTGGGCCCTCCTCTCCAATGACGTACAAGGACCCAGCGGCATTTCCCTGAACCCTTTCCTGTGTTTCCCCTTAAGCATAGGAACACTACTGTGGCTGTCAATCCCTTGCCTCCAAGGATCTTGGTGCCTTTAGCAAATGCTAGACTTTATGGGGTCAATAGTGTGTTGTACATTGCGCAGGGTATGCAAAGTCCAATTATGATTGCTTCGGCCCTAACTTGTGTGGAGTATCTTGCATATCATTGCTCCTCCCATCCTTGTGCTCTTACACTCTTACCACCCCCTCTTCCGCAAATTTCCCTGAGCTTCAGGATGGGGAGAGATTAGTCTGGCCTAGTTCCAGGTGGTTGATATAGAGTCTCTGAAGTTCTGGATTATGATTTGTTGATTTTCTTTTGCAGTTTTGCAGCTCCTGCAATGCCCTTCACTTTGGAAGTCTTGTGGAAACGTTTCCCCTGAAATCTCTTCCACTATCATCATCAGCATCTAGTCTTGGGGCTTAGTGTCATGAACTCTGAGAGAAAACCAGTCAGAGCCTTTCTCTTCTTATTTTTTTCAGTAGGTAGTAATGCATAAGATTAGCAAAGTCATTCAATATCTCCTGGTTGACTGAATATTATGTATTAGTTTCAGATAGACACAGTGTATCAAACAGTATCTTTTCATTCTTATACCAACTGTAGTTATTGTTGATGTCAGAGAAATTCAGCAATGAGAAGAAAAATTGTTGACAAGAAATCCTAGATGCTTTTCCTTTCTTAGTCTTAAAATCTTCTTTATATTTTGTATAACTACTAGAGATAAGACAGATTTTTAAAATAAAGCCGTGATTCTTCCAAGTGGCCGTTTGTCAGTCCCAGGAGAAGTCACCATGCATTATATATAACATCCAAAGATGTGTAGTCCCCTTGAGAATATTAACAGAAATCTCCCAATCTTCTCAGAATTGCAGTTGGCTTTTCAGGTTCTTAAAATTAACAATTTTTAATCTCTCTTTGAAAAATAATGACATCTATTTGTAGCCAAATTGTTGGAAGACTTAGAAATCATAAATAATCACTTGTGTTGATTTTCAGTACAGCCATTCTGACCTTTTGTTGAAATTTCTGCTTATATATACCCTAGTTTAGTGAATTATAGGCAATTCATTTTGAAAATATACAGCCATTTAAAAAATGCCCTTTTTGGATTAACAGCCACAATAGGGGAATACAAAAAAGTACTCTAGGCAATGCTACTGAGTCCTTATACATCATCAGAGAGGAGGACCCAGAGGGAAGTTTGACATGCACATTAAAAGATATTCTAGGGATGGGGGGGGGGACAATGGGAGAAAGGGAGGGGGGGAAAGGAAGGGGAAAAGAGGGGAGGGAGCAAGGGGGATCCAAGGAGGGGTGGAAGGAGGGAGGGGAATTGGGTACCTATCAAGCTTGTATGAGTGGAAAAATAAATATTTTTAAAAATGCCCTTTTTGTATTAGCAATCAATTATTTCCCTAAAAAAGCTCATATCGTCATATTAGATCAACCATACTTGAGTTACTTTTCCAAAAAAATTAGATTGATTTAAGGAATAAGGATCAGAGCAAGAGTTCTCATTGAATTTTACAAATGAAGGCTTTGATTTTTCTCAAGAAACTTGTCATTTCCAAACTTGAATAGTTCTAGTAAAAAAGTAATAGAGTTCCCATAGTAATGGGGAGCCCAAGAAAGGGGCCCTGAGTATGCTACTGAGTCCTGAAGACTCACTAAGGTGGAGGATGACTGGGGAGGGGAGGAGGGAGAGAGAGGATGGGGGTACCTATTGAGCTTGTATAATTAGGAAAAAATAAAATGTGGGAGAAAAAATAGTACGCTGTTAAGTTTATATCTGTTAACTCAGATTCCATGAAATCTTGTTCCTTTTAATGTCTAGAAGAAAACATTGATTTTTTTCCATTTCAGTTCTTCCTCCATTCCACTAATCCTAAATCCCTTACAGTGAAAACCTGTAATTGAAAAAAGTTTACAAATCCTGGGTAGGGGTATATTTAGATTTTCTTTAATGAAATAGATGGTTCTAGAATAAATAATCATCTTCAGAGACACACTTTACATACATTTTAGTATTACATAGAATATAAAAGAAGAATCATGAGGTATTCACTAGAAATATACTATAAAACAATGCTTAATGCAATAAAAATACCTATACTATTAGATAATCTGAGTCCTTGGCTATGGGTTTAACTTAATAATTAAATGTATTATTATATAATGAAAAACAATTATATGAAATTATAATGAAAAACAAAATTCCTGTAAAAAAATGAACTTCCTAGTCTAAGTCTTCTAAATTGGTAGATTTGCAGCGCCTGCCTGTCTTGTCCTGGAAGTGCTAATGAGCAGCCAAGACATGGAGAAGTGGAGGGAAGAGGTGCATATTTGAGCATATTTATAGGCAGCTCATAGCTCAATGACTAGGAACTGAAAATCTGAGAATTAACTTTATAGAATAGCACATTTTAAAAAGAACTTTCTCAAGTCCTTTTACTTGCAGAACAAAGACTGTCATCTTACTTTATTTTTAGGACTCTTGTCTAGGGCAAGCTTTTGATATAAATAAATGATGCATTAACATTATGTGCAGACAGAAGTGTATATGCCAGCAGAAACTAAATAGGAAAGGATTGTGTGTTTATACAATTCCAAGGTCAACTCACTAACTTTGCTGAACATCACAGCTCAGATATTTTTTCTTCTTTTGATTCAGGTTTCTTTTTTTGCTTATATATCTCACTAACAAAGATTTCCTAAATCCAAGTCCGTTAGAATTTTTATAATTCTACCCTGAGTTATTGATAAATATGTACCAGACACTGTCAGAGTACATGTAATATAATCTGAAATAGCTGAATCTAAAACTTCCAAAAAATTTAAAATAATCAACTAAGAGAGCTTCTAAGCAGTTGAATTTTCAGCCAATAAATGTTTCTGATTAACCAAGCATGTCAGAGTCCTTTGTCTTTAGATGCGATGCTCCTGTCTTTTAGTACTGCAGCAACAAGGTCAAAAATGGTATCTAATGGAAACTGCTAGGAATTATACATTTTTTGAGTGAAAACTAAGTATATTTTTCACATTAAGAAGTCCCAATATAAAAGATTTTATAATTATGGTATAATTACAGTACTTTTTTTTCACTCTATAATATACTTTGCTTATATATATCTCACTAACAAAGATTTCCTAAATCGAAGTCTATTAGGAATTTTTATAATTCCACCTTGAGTTATTGGTAAATATGTACCAGACACTGTCATAGTGTAATATAATCTGAAATAGCTGAATCTAAAACTTCCAAAAAAATTAAAATTATCAATAATCAGTATATAGTTTGAATATAGAAAGTAAAGGAATCATCTTAGCTGTTTGCATTTTATTTAAAGTTACTTTTTATATTTATATTTTTGCCTATTTATTTTATGTCTTCAAGGATTAAACTCAGGGTCTCCTATTAAATATACACTCTGTCAGTGAACTATACCTGCAGCCTTAATATTACTTTTCAATAGTTTTTAACCTCTGTGCAGTTAGCATTTGTTGAATGTTCAATACCTTAATCTCATGACATGACCGTTTTCAGTCTTCTAGTGATCAGGTTTCTGTCTTCAATTTTTTAAAAAATGTTTTATAATTTCATTTTTTTGGGTGTGTGTTAGTGTGTGTGTGTGTGTGTGTGTGTGTGTGTCAGAGGGCATTATGTGTCTCTGTGGAGGACTAAGGGTGACTTCAGGGATCATCCTGAATTTCTTCTACCTCCTTTTTGCTTCCCTTTGGATTTCCCAAGCTCTGCCCACCAGGGCCAGAAGTGCAGACCACTGCCATTCAGCCTGATGTTTTTATGAGGGACATGGGGCCTTCTGCTTGTTACTTTTACATTTTAAAGTTTCTACTTTTACATTTTAAAGTTTAGTCAATTATCAAAGTGTGTGTATTTGAATCCATGGTGGAGTATATAGTACATGCGTGAGGCCAGGGGACATTCCCAGCAGTCATCTTCAGTAATGTCATCCACCCTCTTTGAGACAGGTTCTCTCATTGATGTGGAACTCATCATCAGCTAGACTGGCTGGCCTAGGAGCTCCAGTCAGCCTCCTATGTCGGTTTCCATAGCGCTGAGATTACTACAGAGAAATACACATGCCCAGAATTTGTATGTGGTTCCTGAAGATCAAACTCAAGTCCTCATACTTGAGAGACAACAATTTACTGGCTGAACTCCCTCTGATCTCCAATTATTGATGTTATCAAAATTCTACAGAGTGCTTCAGATACAGTTTTGCTAGTAGCAAACTTGTCTTACATACACAAATCCCTGGTTTGATCCCCAGCACAGGGTGGATGGTGGTTGGGGAGAGTTTCACCATAATAATAGCTGGGTACTTGAGATCAGTTTTGCTAAACATTGATTGAAATTGTATTTCTCTGTTTTGCAAATGCAAAAGTGATAGAATTTCATTCAGTGATAAATTATTAACCTATGCAGGCTGAAAAGTAGCAATGAATGGAGTCATCAATCAATGTGAGGTTTAATTCGGCCCTGGAAATTTTTAGCTATCATCAATAAGTAACAGTCCTATAACTAGATCCCATGATAATTTTGTAAATGTGATTCATGTCCCGCCCCTAAGTCCTCATCATAAGTCTTGGGAGTCTGTTGATTGGAAATCTCCAGGACTCTGTCCTACTGTTGATGTTACATTCTGTTATGCATTTTCATTATTTCATAGGTGAGTGAATTAAAGGCATACTGATTAAGTTTGGAGATTACACTAAACTAACAGGAGTTACAAACACTTGGAATGCTAGAACTGGAATTCAAAATGATCTTAATAAATTATATAAAACACATTTGAAAAATAGGGAACAAATTCAAGGTTATATCCACAGAGAGAAAGCAAACTATGCTGTGAGCATACTTTAATACAAGTACAGACATGACCAGAAAGTCTTTGAATTCTAGGCAGATCAGAAGAGTTGTGCCCATTCCCAAACAAGGATATTCAGGTAGTTCTGTTCATAAAAGACACATGTAGCTTCCTATAGCATGATCGATAGAAAATTAAAGTTGGATGCCTCCCAAATAGCTCCAGGTCCACAGGCCCAGTGCAGCAAGCTAGTGCCAGAAGCCTGTGAGAGTTGCATGTACTCAGTATACTTTGAAAGATTGTCCAGAGAGAGAGAGAGGAGTTGGGATTCTCCAGACATTGTGTATTCTAGGACTGCATGAAGAGCTTGCTGGCTTTAGCAAAGTCTCTAGGAAACTCACATAATGCTAAGACTTAAGGAATTAAGAATCAATCCTTTGTTATCATTGGCATTATGGAGGCTTGTATTAAATTACTTGTTTGACCTTGACTTTTCACATTTTAAGATGAAGTGTGAAAATTGGGAAGGTCTGTAAAAAATGTAACAAAAATGCTTATGAAATACAAAATAGGTCATATGGGGAAAGATTAACAGAGTGTGTTTGCTTATTCAAGAAGGCAGAAAGCTAGGACTTCTTATTAACTAATAGTATACAGAAACTCCTCATATAAATGCTGACCAGTTCTTTATCCCCACAGAATTAAAATGAAAATTAACATAGCAAGGGAGAGTTTACTTTCACATCGGAAGGAACTCTTGATTATAAAATGTTATTGCATGTTTTCTAAAATTACCCAGAGACTTATTCTTTGAAGATACCTGAAATAGAATGAATACATGTGTGGCTAGAGGGTTGAGTTAATCTTCTGTACCAAATGACCCTCAGTGGAGTTTAACAGTTTTATCCTTGCTATAAATTATCATTCACCATGTGTACACATATAAATTTACCTTTTTTATGTTAGGGCTTCATTTGACAGTTTTAAGAGCTGACACTTGTACTGTTTGCCAGTGTAGAAAAGCTATCTCTCATTTTTTTTAATCCAGTATCTGCTGTATATCTGCTCTATTGGGAGGTACTCTATGACTAATACAAAGCAAAAATGAGTGATCCCTTTTATTACCTTCACTTACATTTCTGGGTACCTCACTGTTCTATAATCTAAGCACAGATACAAAATTATTTCTGAGTTGTCACAGTGAAAATAAGTAAACAGAAAATTACAGTCAGGCATGGCAAGTCCTACGCTCAGGGTTTGAGTATGAAAGAGAAGCACTGTGATTTCATAGCTGTATCTGGTGTAAACAGGCAGATTTGGGAAGGTATCAGAAGATTCATTGGAGCCAATATCATATAAAGTAAATGGGGTAGGCTGGGAAGGAAGGCAGCCTAAAGTGCCAGCAGCTCTATATACTGATTATTTCTACCCAAGAAGATGCATACTAACAAATATTTAATTATCCACTAAAATGGTATTACTTCTGTTCTTACCCTTTCTTGATCTTTAATGTAACAACAAAGTCTTACTTATAGTGAGTCCTGTTATAGGTGGCATGCATGTTTTTAAAACTCTTTACATGAAATCGTAGACTGTTGGAAAATGGAATTAGGGACGTACACTTAAACCATCGTGGTTATTAAAAATTTAAAGGTAGATAGGGAAGGTTTGTAATGGGAAGAGGAGGGGGTGGAATTGGATAACAAAGGGTAAAAATAACAATTCATTGTATTCATGTACAAAATTCTAAAAGAATAAAAAATTAAGAACAGAGAGAAGTTTAAAGATATGGACTTAATAAACAACACAGGATTATATATGTCAAATTCTTAAATACTTAACACTACTATATACATTGTATAATCAATATTTATTTGTACAAGTCAACATCAGGAGCTTGTGGTGAAGTTCAGTGAAATCTTATTCATCTTTCAAGAAAAATGAAATTAGTGGAATTTGAGGGCAAATGGGATGGTCCTGGAAGCCATCGTAATGAGGCAACCCAGGCTTGGAAAGACACGTGCTCCCCCTCACATATGGACTCTAGCTTCTAGAATTTAGCATATGTGTATTCATCAGTGAGTGTGAGCAGGGTTCATGGAATTAGAAAGAGGTTAGTGAGAAACAGGCTTAGGAGAAGGGTAGCAGAATATGTGACATGACAGTGGAGAGAACACTGCAGCAGAAGTGTATTGAAGAGAAGTTGGACAGCAGATGGTGTGGGAGTGTGACCAAGCAAGACTAGATATGTATGCAAATACCATAAGGAAACACAAGACTCTCTGAGTTAATTAAAAAGATAAATTAGAACTGGAAAGATGGCTTAGTAGGTAAAATCTCTGTAACAGGCCAACAGAGTTTGTTGTCTGGAACCCATGTGGATAGAACCAAGTCCACAGAGTTGTCCTCTGATCTCCACATGTGCATCATAACAATTGTGAATGTACACTCAAGATCACATACACACAAAAATAATAATATTGGCAATAATAAGAGTTCAGAAATAAATTGAAAATAAAAGGTTATTTGTACCGATGTCATTAGGAAGGTTATTAAAATTTAAGGTCCTGAGTTCAGATCCTAGACTCCACCCTGCGTTTCTGATCTTGGTAGGGCGGAGCCTGTGAATCCCGGGGCAGAGTAAACAAGGAGAAGGTGGAAGCGGTCCATGGTGGTTCCCGAATTCGCCCATGGTTCTACACACATACACACACACACACACACACACACACACACACACACACACACACACGCACGCACAATTGAATAAATAATAATAAAAAATTTTTAAATTTAACAGGAAGATGAACCTGTACATGTGAGTGAGTGTGGCTGATGCCTGAGGCATCACTCACAGTTAGGTCTGATGTTTGATATTTATGACTGTGTGTGTTTTAGGAATTTGTTCCTAACTTAATTCCGTGGGATACAAGTTTCTTTATTCATCTGTTTTTTTTACAAAGAAATCAGTAATATGCGAATACATTTTCATTATGCCAAAATTATCCTTAATACATTGATCAAAATGAGCCTCATAGCAGAACTATTTTTTTTATTTTTTTATATAAGTGAATTTATCCATCTTGTTTTTTCAGGACTGGAGTTAACCTAGTATCAGGCACACTAGACAACCACTGTGTCACTTAGTGCTACCCCAACTCTGTAACTTATCTCCTAAAATTTGTAGCTGTACCTGGATTCTGTTGGGCATAGCAGAATTCTTCATGAACAACAGTTTTCTACCTAACTAAGCCTTCCATAAAAAGCTTTATTTCTCAAAGAGCACATTTCCCATTGGACTTCACTAATAAGGGTACATCCACAAGAACTGGCCAAGCGGATGAATAGTCTACAAGGGTTTTTCTTTGTTGTTGTTCATTTCTAGAACCTCTGTATGTGTGGCAGTTCTGATGGAAATGCAAAAAGAGGGGGCAGTTAGTCTTTTTTTCCCCTCTGGCAAAATAAATGACCAAAACTGCAAATGAGAAGTAATGGGCAAGGATGGCCATAGATTTGGTGACCACTCCCAGGCATACAGAGAGCGCAGAACAGTCAGAAATTAGTGCTGGTTTTAGTAAGGAAGCCAAGAGGCCCAAGAACTGCTCCAAAGAGGAAAAACCCGTTAGAGGAATTTGAAGTTAAGAGAAGAAAAGGTAGCACTGAGAATCAGATCAGACAGTGCCACTTTCTGGAACCTGTCTTTCCTTAAGTGTTCCCTTAATAAAATATAAAAAGAAGGATTAATATTCCCTGTGATGGACATTCTTTAAATTTTTAAGTCATCTATTGTGGGAGAAGGCTGTAGGGAAGAAGAGAACTTGGTTTGAAGTTTAATACAGGGAATTTTCACTGGCAATTCAGCATTTGTTTTTGTGGTGTTATACTATATAGCTCAGGCTGGCCTCAAACTTGTGACCTACAGCCTCAGTGCTGGGGTTACAGACATGGCCAGAGTCCTCCTTTTCAAGGTGAATTTTAAAATCTGCAGCCCAAAGGAAGCAGGGAGGGTTCCATGTGCCCCTGATAGCTGTACACACAGCACAAGAACTAAAGGGTTAAATTTCGCCAGATGATAAAATCCTTACACAGCCTCAAGCAAACATTCAGCTGACAAAAATGTTATTGTACGTTCTGTCTTGAAAGCCTTAAGATATGCTTGGGTTAATTAGATTTCCAAATATGCAAATGTGCCTTAGCGAGATTGTTATGAAATGCGCCATTTTAAAATTATGTAGCATGGCATCAGTGTTCAAAACACTGAATGGTAGGACTATGTCTGAATAGCTTACTAACATATCATATAAATTCATAATTGATCAAACCCATTTATTCCCCACTGTCCACATTATACTGTTCAAATTGGGTTAGAAAGTTTTATGGAAATTAGGTTCTCCAGCATGCTTTCAGGGAAGATCAAGGAGTAGCTTAAATTACAGCAGCAGTTCTTCAAAAATGCAAGTTCACGTGCCTGTATCAGTGTTTCCAGAGTGTTCAGTTCAGGGAACATGAGCCTCCTACAGCCAGAGACTGAATCACCTGGAGGAAATTAGGGCACAAACTTTGATCTTAAGGGAAAAAGAACATTTCAGCAAGGGCGTCTGAAACGATTTAATTTTATTCACCTGCTTGTGCCGAATAACTTTGTGAGATTTCAACTTTCTGGATATTCTGTGGAAAATACTAGAGAGCAGTGCCATTTATTTCAGTGTTCTGTGTGAGCAGGTTTCTGCTAATTTGAAATGTTTACTCTGTGTCAGTTAAAAATGATTTCACCTGCAAAGCTGTGTGTGTGTGTGTGTGTATCACATACACATGAGCATATGTGTATATGTATTCACATTTACATGAGTATATCTGTATTGTATGTGTCTGTGTTATATGTGTTTACTCACATGCACATGAGCATGTGTTTGTGTTCATACATGCACACGCGCTCATATGGGCACACTTTATTGTTTGAGGAATCCAGAGGTCAATAGCTATTGTTTTTGGCTGCTCTCTAAATGTATTTTTTGAGGCAGGGTCCTGCTCGATCCCAAAGCTCACTGCTGTGGCTCGGCTGCTGGTCAGAAGCTCCAGTGGCCCGGTCATCTCTGCTTACAAACACATACAGCTGCATCATCGCCTTCCTTAGGTGCAAGGACCCTTATCTCATATTCTCATGTGTTTGTGTTGTTTTAGTTTCTCTTCAATGGAGGTAGTGAATAGATTACCCAACACTTTAGGGGAGCAAGCATTACTCATGTTCACTATTTCAGGATACAGTCCATTGTGGCAGGAGAACTATCATATCAGCATCAGGAACCAAGGGAACTGACTTATCTCCACAGAAGAAACGAGAGAAATACTTTGTAGCTTGCTGGTCTGCCAAATGCTAAGCCGACTCTCTGTGGCTTACCCATCTGCCCGGGGAATGGTCCCCCCTCTATGAGCTGGATCTCCCACATCAATTAAATAATCTGCAGGATTGCTCAGAGGCTTAACTAAATAATTCTTCATAGATGTGTCTGGAAGTTCAGTTCTCAATTTTCAGGTTGACATGTAAAACTAACTCCAACACTTGGCAAGAATTTGACTGACTAAGCTAGGCTCCTTATACCTAGAGAGCCTTTTAAAATGCTTTGTGTTCTTTAGCACTTTTATGAATACTTTATTATTATTATCATTCGGTACTTTATTAAATGGTGTGCAGTGTAGTACTCTGAACATACACCAACATTTTGTGAATGGCTTGGATATGCCATATCATCGGACCCAGTGAGGTTTGAAACACTCATTTTCTATGTTTTGAGTGACCTACACCAAAGGGTTGGCAGGATTTTTCTGTGAAGGGTTGGATGTTAATGTTAAGTTTTGCAAAGCATTTGTGTGTATTATCTCTGCTCACATTGCCATCCAGCTATAGACAGCGTAGAAACAAATGGACATGCCTCATTTCTGTTAGCACTTTATCATCAATCCATCAGTGGATAGAATTTCACCTACAGCCTATGCTTTGACAAACTTTGACATATGACATCCCCTTTCTTGAGTTCTTTTTGAAGGAATCACCAAAGTCATGGTGCTTTGGTGTTCTGCTTTTGGTTTTCCAACTTTCCACCCCTTTCTGTTTACTAGTTTCCCTTTGCTTTACACCACAGGAAGAATAGCCAGTTTGTCAGAATTGTATTCTTAATTAGAGTCACTGGACAGAATCACAGACTTTCTCATGGAAAAAGTCCACTATACACTGACAGTGGCACTCACCCTCCTCCTGAGTTTGCTTGTAGGGCATTTATGTTTATTTCTGAGTTACTGACCAAATTGTGGGTATATAAAGTAAGTTTTGTGTTCAAAGAATTTTGTTGTGGTTCAATGAATTTTTGTAACGATTCATCACATTCATTTAAAATCAAGAGCAAATTTTCAACTCTTTCTTCATGGACATGACAGATTGGGACTTGTCCAGCATTTTCCATATTTATGAATAGTTTATCAAGAGTAACAGATGTGTCTACTCTAAAAGAAGCAACTAAATTGCCTTTTCAGAGGAGAAGAAATTGCCCTGCCCTGGCCATGATCTGTGTTCCCTGCTGCTTTATGCTTACTCCTAGGTTTACTTTGTTCATGTAAGTAAACTTTTCCACATTTTTCAGAAGCTGTTCATACACACAGCTTAGTGATTGGTAGGACAGGATCTAAGTTCACGTCCTAGTTCTGGCTGCTGTAGCTGTGATGTTCAGCAAACTTCCTCATCCTGAGTCTCAGCTTGTCCCTCTTTTAAAGAAAAAGAATGACTGAGAAGGCTTATCTTATCATCCTAGTTATCCCCTCCTCTTTGTTTCCTCCTCCTTCCCTCCAGTGATTTGCAAATCATTTAGAGAGTAAAATGTAGTATGTAATAAAAACATCCCTTGAAATATATTGAAATTTTATTTTCAAATATAACTTAATAATACTAGGTGGCAAGTCAATCTTAAAAGTAAAACTTTACTTCAACTCTTGGTCACCATGTGATATCAGTGCCACTCAGACTTCATCAGCAAAGCTTATTATTGCAGTGGTGGTGGTTAATGCAGAAACCCATAGCTTGCCAAAGTGCGAATACAGGCAGAGTGCGGAGCCTGAAATAGGACAGCTGTATAATCCTTTTCAAGACTTTAGAGCATCAAGGAAGAAGGGATGGAAAGAATAGCAGAGCCAGAGATGGGACATGTGCAACAAAAAGACCATGCTACAGCTGGAGTACCCCTGAACACACCACAGATATGCTTATCTGTACAGGACCTGTACAGATTGGATGGGGGAGGAGTCCAGGAAATGCCTCACCCCTCTGTGAATTATTTGCAGATAATAGCTATTGGGGGAGGGGAAATGTCTATTCCTTGAATGATGTAGTCAGTGATAAAGTCCCCAGTAAATAGCCTCCCATTCACTGTTGTATGAAAGAAACTCTAATTAAACTCAATGTGTCACACCCAAAAAGGAAGACATGAAAGTTGAGATGACTTGTTGGGAAAAAGAAAGATTTCAGTGAGGAGGGGGATAGAAGAAGGGATTGGAGGGGAATGAGAATGACTAAAATTTATTATATACATGTATGAAGCTGCCAAAGTGTAAAAATAGAATAAAAACAACATATTTTTAAGTTATATCATCCCATAAAGACCTCTTCATTTCTGGCTCATCCCTGAGATTCTGTACAATAATTCTCACTTCAAAATAGATGGCTACAGTAGAACATGGAATAGAAGAAGTCACCATATATAGCAGATAATAAAATGGTACTCAAATTTATAATAAGATCTATGATTTATATCAAATTTGGAATGCATAGTAGGTAGAACATCAAAGTTCTAGTGAACAAGTTCTAAATAGAATCTGCCAACATGTGAATAAAGCAGATATGTGTTTAGATATTAACATTGATCATCCCACTCTTCCATGCCTACACTTCCAATATATAATGGATATTCAGTTCTACTCTTCAGTTTTCTAGTTACTGTTACCACAAGAATTTAGAAAGATCTGGCTTCCTAATTAACAACTGTCAAACAGTATCTAATAATGTCTCCAGAACATCATCACTCTCTGGCATACATAATTTAAAATTGTGTATACAAAAGAAAGGAATGGAGAAAGGCCGGGAGGAAGGCAGGAAAGGGCACTGGGGGGGATATGAACCCACAAGGCCCCCAGTAAGAACATGAAAGGTATTGATTATTGGGCAAATTGGGTCCTAATTTTTTCATGCCAGTAAATCACACTGGTACCAAGAATAAGTATCTTAAACACTTTAATGAGTTTGTTTCATCTTTAGAAGGATGGGACTTAGGCTTTACAAAGATTAAAAAAAGAAAAAGTATCTCTGTTCTTCTCTTGAAAGTCACCCCCAAAGAACCCCATCCTCTGTTCTTCTCTCACTGAAAATCTTCTCCCTATCAGTCTCCCTCCTACATTCCTGTCTTTTTCATGTATGTGGCCCACTGAGTTTCATCAGGATTGCCTGCATTAGCATGTGCCTGGGCACTTGCAGGAACATTGGACAGATACCATATAGATGAGTGAGCACACTACTGAACAAAGCAGATCCCCTTCCCACGGCCCGCGTTAAACCTCCGTAGTCACTCTGGGAGTGACTCCTTCCTTGAGGAAATTAGAACAGTAAATTTTACTCTAAATATTTCATGAGAATTTTTTAAAAATATGGCAAAGTGTCTTAGTATGAAAGAATAATCAAGCACATATGCTTTTAGTACTCTTTCTCCCAGGAAGGTCTGAGGGGTAGAAGGCAGGGAGTAATAGAAGGTAACTGTAACAAAAAGGAGCCTCTCTTGAAATTGTTTACAAGTTGCAACTTCACTTCCCAATCTTCATTAATTTTAAACTTCCTCCAATTGCCTCCGATTAGGTGATCATATCCATTCAAGTTGCAACTGATGTTCCTAAAAGGTAAGCTTAGGAATGGGAGACTGCAGATCCTGTGGAGGGCAAAGGACCTTACTGAACAAAAGAGAGAATTTCTGGTCCCAATGTAAGGCACTAACAATGTTTACCAATGAGCTCAAAATGCAGACACCCTGGGTTGTTCACTTAAAGACAAACCAAAGGAGTCCTAGCTGCTCTAAAAAGGTGGAGGGGAAAACCCAAAGAAAAGGCTAAAAGGAATGAGAAGTTCCCCTAGTGTAGACCAAAGGGACAAATGTGTCACAACTTTAAATAGATTCTTTACTCATTATTTGCTTTAAAGTATATGCATACAATCCTTTGGTTTTAAAATCTTTGGGGTGAATCTAAAAAGCATAAAATGAAGGGAACTTTCTAAGTTCCTCTTTATTTTTGCTAGGGCTGGTCAACCACATTGTCCTTTATAAAAATACTATTTCAAGTCTCTTCATTTTTTTCCCTTAAGGGAAATAGCTACTTCTCAAGAGTGCTAATTGGTATCTTAACATTCTCTGTGTAATATGCATATTTAGATATGTATTTTTCTTCTAATGGTTGCATGTCTGGGCACACTAGACCATGTCTGCTTGAAGACCACTAAATGGTCCTAATTCAATGTCTGATGATATAACTGGATGGGTCCTAATTCTGATTATAGTTGTTTTTTTTTTTTCAATGAAGAAAGCATTTACTGAAAGTGGGATGGGGTATATTTTAAAAAAATGTTTGAGGGAGCCATTTCCCATCCAGCATCCTGCTTCCAGCTGCTTTGCATTTGCGTAGAAACTGCCTGCTAATTTCAAAGGATCTTATCTGTGCCTCAGAAAAGGTCTGGGATTTTATATTCTGCAGCATCTTATTTCCATGTAGAGATATCTTATTGGCCTACACACTCATTGGCCTACATTTTAATTCATTTTTATGAATGCAAACAATGAGTCGATTTAACAGATATTGTTATAATAGGCATTTTTTTTCCACCAGACTTCTGCAGTTGATTTGTGCAGTTCTTTGTTTGTTCCCATGAAAAGACCATTTTCATCTTTTGTTTTTATTTTCCAAACATACAAGGGTCACTAAACCTCTTTAGAAACTGCTTTTGAATAGTCATTCTTTGTGTAGAAAAACTACAGTATATGCCTTAAATGCAATTCAATGAACTACATTTATGGTAACTGGGCTTAAAAGACATCAGTGAAAATACCCCACAAGCTCTTAAGACCACGGCATTTGTTTCAGCTGACTTTAGTATGTACTGATCCATTGTGCATCAAATGATGAGCAAAATAGCCAGGCTTCTAATAAGCAAGTACAATATAGACAAAAGAGAACACTGATTTAAGGTCCTTGTGTCAAATGCGGTAAAACACTCTGTTTATAGCAGGTCAGGCCTGGGTTTACAATTAGCACTAATTACCGAGAAAAAAAAATCAAAACCGCAGCTTTAAGGAAGGGCACTTTTCACTGAAAGATCAAAGCCAGTCTCTGTAGAATAGGGAAGTCTCTAGCACTTAATTGCACTGAAGTGCTAATTGGATCGCAAGGTACTTTCATGAGTTCTTCCAATTAGCCAGCCATCCCTGACGAAATCCAAAAAAGAAGAGATTATGAGTTCTTAGAGCTTTTGTCTACATGTTTGTGATTTGTATACCTGAGCGAATGTAGCCTTGCCTTCTTTTTATGTAAATTGAGGTCTTTGGGGGTCTCAGTTATTAGCAGCCTATAAATAGCTTTGAAGATAGAGCTATCCATTCTATATAAAGTATTAACTGTGTACTAATGATAATGGGACAGCATTTAATGAAAACTCATTTTTATTAAGGTTCTAAATTTAAAATGTCAACATTGGTAGGTAAAGATCTTGACTAAAAATTATCTTCATATGCAGTTAGGATGAAACTAGGATGTTCATTTTTACCTTCGATATTTATATTGTGTTTTATTACTCTTTGACCAAACTTGTGAAAGGGAGAGAGAATCAGTAATGTCATGGTATTTATTCTCTGGATAATTGTGCTGTGCCCAGATACTGTATCCCCTGTGCCTTCTTATTGTTGTGGTCTCATCATAGAAGGCAACAACTGTCTTTCCAGTTTACCACACGAAAGCTCATGTGGCAGATTGATCTCTTTGGACTCAATTCTCCATTTGGATAGCACAAGTAGTAGTGACCTCTGTATGATGCCAGGTGGACCCCGCACAAAGTGAAATAAGAAGTTGACAACTCTAGTGAATTCATCTGTCTGTTTGTTGGAACCACAATAAATCTTAAAAGAGCTTGCTGACATAAAAACTATTCTTGATTTTTATTCACAGGCCTCAGACATTTGTATATATAATAAATGTGCTAGGTGTCCTTTGCATTGGTAAAGGAAGATGAGTGATGGTTTTTCCATGAGTTTTCAAAGTCCTGAATTATCTTATGCTGTGCTTTATTAATTGGAAAGAAATCTTCCTTCCATGATATACTTTCCATTATATACATTCTGGAATTATTTCCAGTCAATGTCAATGATTACTTGACTTTTGTGTCCCAAATTTGAATGTGATCTAGAGTGTAATAGTGAAAACTTGATATTCCATGATCCCAAAGTTAAATGTGCTTCATGCTAGCTTTTTGTATTTTATAGTAAATGGAACATTCTGATGATGTTGGCAGCTACTCCTATGTAATTTATAAGTATTTTACATGCTTTTGATCCAACTTAACAGTACTACTCAAAGAAAAAAGGAATACTTTCCTCATTCCAGTTGAAAGCCTTTGAAAGGTTCACTAGCACAACTGCTAAATAACACAACAACTAGCTCTCTAGTTCAAAGCTCTTACTCTCAACTCTTTTCAGATTGATGGAAAATTGATCCCTCCCTTTATGTGTAGTCTTAGTACTTTCTTGTACATTTCTATTGTAGGAAGTGTGTGTGTGTATGTGTCTGCATGTGTGTGCATGTGTGTGTGTATGTGTGTGTATGATGTGTACATGAGTATATCCACAAATGTGTACATAGTTTTTCTTTAACTTCATAATATATTCTATCTGAAACAAAGGGCATGTCTGTGTTGTTCATCTATAACTAACAATGCTGGACTAGGTAGGATCTTAATAAGTGGGTATGTGAGCATACCAGTCAAAAATGCTTCTAACTCTGAGGTTAGCCCTTTCAGTATTCTGGAAAATCCAGAAAGGTATAAAATATGCGTAATTTGGTAGAAATGATAAGAAATATTATTGTATCTTGTATCTTCAAAATAATAGGATAATATTTTATTTTTGATACTGTGTGATCAATTCTTCCATTAAATTTTAAAATTACTTAACGTGAGGTGTTTTTGAAGGTTAAGTTTTGTATTACTGACTTTTTTCCTAACTGTGTGCATATAATTTTGGCTTCAAGTGAAAACTTTCCCTAACAAACTATGTGTTTTACAAAATGAAATTACTCACATAGACCCAGCATGGTGACTCATGCCTATAACCAACACTTAGGAGGTTGATGCAAGAGATTGCTGTGACTTTGAAGTCACTTTGGAATGCTCAGTGAGTCCTAGACTGGACTGGGAGACCAATCTGAAAAATATAAGGGAAAAGAAAAGAATTATTGATAATTTGCATTATTTAAAGCAAAGATCCCTGGGCAGGGGATGGACTCAGTGACACATTGCTAGGATAGTATATGCAAGGTCAAGTTTGATCTCCATCACCCCCCCCAAAAAATAACTGTCTTGTCTTGTCTATCTTGGAACCATCCGCAAATACTCCTGCATATATCTTGAAGTAACTAGTTATTAAAAGCAATTTATCAAGCGATATAACCAGACTGATACCTGCATAGGTCTCTTTTCTCCTTTCTAAAAGAGACCTTAACTTATCGATCTCCATTTATTTCAGGTAAAACAAAGTTGTTCTTTAAAGAAAAAAAACTTTAATATTTTCCCTGTTATTTAGACTTAGAGAAACTAACCCATGGATATTTTAATGCATTTATTAATGTAAGAAACAACAATAAAATTCTATATGACATGCAGGATAGTTACAAAAGTTTTTTTTTTTTTTTTTTTAGTGTTCTTCCAAATTTTGCATGTAATAGTATTTGCTACCCTATTAGTAGGTGGTCCTCTTCTTAAAATGAGAATATTCCCAGTATAAAAGAGCATAACCGGTCCCATGCAGATTAGATGGATGATAATTGATGGCAGTTTATACAGTGGGATGTTGGTAGTCAAAGTGAAAGCATGGGTTGTCAAGCATCATTAATACTATTTTATAGTGTTTTACTCCATATAAAAAAGGTTGGGAGTTATGGATGGGGGAGGTGCTTTTGTGGTCCTGCAACTTAATACTTAAATACAGAGAGCTGGCAGATTCTGAGAAAAATGGAGACATAGTATCCAGACGTGTACTTACTGAAGACCCCAACAAGCTCCAATAGACAGTCACAAACCTATGGTCACAGAAAAAGTCATTCAAACTCTGTGGACACAAAACAATACAGATGTCATACATTTTTGGGAAAAGAGGCATTGGGGCAACAAGGATGGTAGTAAGGTGAAGAGACAGCAAAGAAGAAATAAGTAGAATATATTATATACATGTACAAAATTGTTGAACAACATTTAATGTTGGAAATTATTTTTAAATTGTTGGGACTGGGTTGACACAATAAGTTCCTGCCATGCAAGCATGAGTTCCATTTCAGATCCCCAAACCTATAGTAAAAAGCCAGGCATGGTTGCATATAATGTCAGCTCTGTGGGGAGCAGGGTGCGTAGATAGGTAGATCCATGAAACTCACCAGCCAGCCAGCCCAGCTGAATTGTTGAGCTTCTGGTTCAATGATAGGCTTTGTGTTGAAGAGTAAAAATAGACAACATTGGAGGAAAGTTGACCTCAGGTCCACTCAAGTATGTTCACATCACCCCCCATTGGCAAGTACATACTCCATACATTCAGACAAAGCACCACACACACAGCATCACTCACACAAATTGTGTCCCATAAATCATAACTTTATATTATTTCATTTTTTTCTTTGGTAGAATGTGTGCAAATGAAATTCATCACTGTGATATTTTTAGTGTGCAATTTAGTGGCATGAAGTTATTTACACTGCTGTGTGACCAGCACCACTCTATCTAGAAACTGTAAATCAGATCAAGCAGAAACTGTACTTTATTTTTAATTTTTAAATGATTGTCTACTTTTGAGGAATTAATACCACATTTAAAAGATTTATAATAACTATAACACTGTACTCACCTTTATCATTTCATTCTCCATGAATAACAATTACTATGAGATTAATTAAACTAACATTGTAAAAATATTGCCTATCTTTGCCTCCCCAAGTCCCAAGAGTCCAGATTCTGTCCTTTGCTCCCTCCTCCAGAATATACATATACATGTATACATATACATATACTGTAGCATATAATTATTTGAAATGAAAAAATAAAACAGCTGAAAAAGTGTGAAATGATTTTCCCAGGTACCTTTTGAAAATAAAATATTTGGTAAAGAAAAACACTTTTTCCATTAGTTCCTTTCCATCCATGTCATGCCAGGTTTTTTTTATTCTTTTTTTTTTTTTTTTAATTTCCACTCATACAAACCCAACAGGTACACCGGTCCCCTCCCTCCCTCCAACCTCCCACCGCCCTATACCCCCCTCCCCTCTCCGTTCCCCTATCCCCCAGTTCCCCCCCCTCCCATCCCCGGAGCATCGTTCAATGTGAATGCCAGACTCTCCCCTGGGTCCTCCTCCAATGAGGTGCAAGGACCCAGTGGCATTTCCCAGAACCCTTTCCTGTGTTCCCGTTAAGCATAGGAACACTACTGTGGCTGTCAATCCCTTGCCTCCCCGGGTCTTAGTGCCTTTAGCAAATGCTAGACTTTGTGGGGTCAATAGTGTGTTGTACATTGTGCAGGGCATGCAAAGTCCAATTATGATTGCTTCGGCCCTAACTTGTGTGGAGTATCCTGCATATCATTGCTCCTCCCATCCTTTTGCTCTTACAATCTTACCTCCCTTCTTCCGCAAATTTCCCTGAGCTTCTGGATGGAAAGAGATTAAGCTGGCCTAGTTCCAGGTGGTTGATATAGAGTCTCTGAAGTTCTGGATTATGGTTTGTTGATTTTTTTTCCAGTTTTGCTGCTCCTGCAATGCCCTTCACTCCATCCTGATGGGTATTGGATGTCACCCCCTGGCCAGAGATAAAAAGCTGTTAAACTAGAGTCTTATTATAAGAGTATATTCAAAGGTAGATGTAATAAAAATAGGAAACCGCAGTGAGGGAGGGGTCAATCACGCATTTCCAAAATGGTTACTTTTTTATATGCCAGACTATATGCCCTCCCCTTCTGATGAGATCATACCCCATCAGTTGTAAATGATCAGGAACGAAAGTCAGTGAACTTAACCAGATGTCTCATTACTCACTTGCAGTCCTTGATGGTGGCCTATTTTCTCTACTGTAACATGGTCCCCTCTCTCCTTGTTTCTGGTGTGGCCCTCCTATCCCATCCCTCCTGTTCATAATCCTTGCAATTACTGTAGATATTACAGAGATTTATTCTTGAGTGTCTCTAGGTGGGTTTAGTACTAGGAGCCACCTATTAGGGAGTACATATGGCACTTAATTTTCTGTGTCTGGGATACTTCACTCAATATAATTGTTTCTAATAACATCCATTTCCTGGCAAATTCCATTAATTCATCATTTTTGATGGCTGAGTAGTACTCCATTGTATAGATGTACCACACTTTCCTTATCCACTCATCAACTGCTGGACATTTGGGTTGATTCCATGACTTTGCTATTGTAAACAGTGCTGCTATGAACATGGTCGTGCTTGTGCTATCAAGGTGAATTTTTGCTGTATGGGGGGTTATTCCCAAAAGTAGAATAGCAAGGTCATATGGCATTTCAATTTTTAATTTCTTTAAGAATCGCCAGAGTGGCTGTATGAGCCTGTATTCCCACCAACAATGTAGGAGAGTTCCCTTCTCTCCACATCCTCACCAGCATTTGGTGTTGTTTGTATTGTGGATTTTTGCCATCCTGACCGGGATGAGATGATATCTCAGGGAAGTTTTGATTTGTCATGCCAGATTTTGACACATTTGGTTTTAACTAGGAATCTGAATCATCAATGACTACTTCCCTTCTTCTTCCCATTAGGTTAATTGAAAACTAACTACTTTAAGGTCTCATGTCTGTGCCTCTTGTATATATCAGTCAATCTGTCCTCCCCAGCTCATACTTTTGCTTCTTTGTCTTCCTATCAGTTTATTCTTTCTCTTTGGAATCTCCAGAACATCTTCTGTGATATCTACCTTTTTATAGCCAGCATCATGCTTTACTGTGACTACTTATTCTTCTTTCCTTTAGATCTGGAACTCTTTCTTTTTTTTTTTTTTTAATCTATTCTGTGTTCATAAGAAACACCCCTTTATTTTTATTTTTATATTTATTTTCATTAAAAATATTATTTTTATGTGAACATATATTGATTTGACTTCACATTTTGTGTCATGACCACCACTGAATATTTTATTGAATCATTAAATGTCTTAATTATTTTTTTTACATTTTTTAACTTTTTTTATACATTTTTTATTATTATTTCCGCTCATACAAACTTAATAGGTACACCAGTTCCCTCCCTCCCTTCTACTTCCCCCCCTGCTCCCCCTCCCCTCTTCCCTCCCTCCTCATCCCCCAGTGCCTTCTCCCCAATCCTCAGAGAGTCCTTTAATGTGCATGCCAGACTCTCCTCTGGGCCCTCCTCTCTGATGACAAAGGATCCAGTGGCATTTCCCTGAACCCTTTCCTGTGTTCCCCTTAAGCATAGGAACACTACTGTGGCTGTCAATCCTTTGTCTCCAAGGATCTTGGTGCCTTTAGCAGATGCTAGACTTTGTGAGGTCAATAGTGTGTTGGACATTGCGCAGGGCATGTAAAGTCCAATTATGATTGCTTCGGCCCTAACTTGTGTGGAGTATCTTGCAAATCATTGCTCCTCCCATCCTTTTGCTCTTACAATCTTACCGCCCCCTCTTCCGCAAATTTCCCTGAGCTTCCTGATGGGGAGAGATTAGTCTGGCCTAGTTCTAGGTAGTTGATATAGAGACTCTGAAGTTCTGGATTGTAGTTTGTTGATTTTTCTTTTGCAGTTTTGCTGCTCCTGCAATGCCCTTCACTCCATCTTCATGGGCATTGTATGTCACCTCCTGGCCAGAGATAAAAAGCTGTTAAACTGGAGTCTTGTTATAAGAGCACATTCAAGGGTGTAGATGTAATAAAAGTAGGAAACCACAGTGAGGGAGGGGTCAATCACCCATTTGCAAAATGGTTACTTTTTATTTGCCAGACTATATGCCCTCCCCTTCTGGTGAAGATCTGGAACTCTTTCAAACCTAAACTATGACTTATACATATGCGTTTCAGTTTCCTAGAACAATGTCTGCCCTAAAAAAAAGGAGTCAATCAGTAAATAATTATTAAGCAGATGCTACCTACTCAATTTTTTCTTGCTATACTCAGCTTATCAGATCCAGTGGCATACATTTCTACATTTGCATTGTTTGTTGGTTCAGAACAGTTATGGCATTACTCCTTAGAGGAGAGTAAGTGAATGAACAACCATGTATGTAATTGTACCCCAGAACCATATAGATGAACAAATGAGCTCTGGCACAAATGAGAAGGCACATGGACCTTCCATGCATCTCATTCATGTTCTTGATTAATTACAACAAGGTAACATTGCAGGGATGAGAATGAAATGGTAAGAAAGATTCACAGAGTAATTTTAGTCATTGAAAATGGACCTACTGAAACAGTCCCTGCAGTAAAAGTGGATTTTATTACAAAATGCTGAATAAACCTCTCAAAGCATTTTCTAGTCATAATTCAGCAGCCTGCTGCTCCTTGCATTCTATGGAGACCAGGATGGAAGGAATCTTAAAACTAGTATTTCTGGCAACAAATGACAGACTTAGTCCCCATGTTATACAAACCATTATGAATTTTTTACTTTAAGGATATGAACTTAAAGAAGTAAAATATAAGGCAAAATGTGGTTGGTAACATACTTCTCACAGTGTGGCCATTGAAGTGTTGACCAAGCAAAACAAATTAGTAAATTTCGTGGATGAGTGAAAGAGAATTTGAGATGGAAAGAAAAAAAAAATAGGTGAAAGGCAGAACAAACACGCCACAGTATGTGTAGAACATAATCTATCTTTATACTAATATATTTATGTGATGATATGCAAGTCCTGTATATTAACCAGTGATCATGACTTAGAAAACTAGTTTTCTAGTAACTACCTAAAAAGTAAGTTGAGAATACATGAGCTACTTCTAAATTATTCTTGCATACCCCTGTTAATAGAAGGTACACTTACACTTGTTCAAACCCAAATCTCTGAGTGAGGTAATGCTTTTACTCATCATCACCCTTAAATGAATATTAATGACTCTCCCTAAATGCCAAGGTCTCCAGGTAGGAGAAGAGTTTGATGACCCAGGCACTCTTCAGAAATATCATAGTGCATCGCGCGTACGTGTGTGTGTGTGTGTGTGTGTGTGTGTTTGTGTGTGTGTATAAGGGTGGCTCTTTGATGTAAGCACCAAGGCTGTCACCATGGAGACTGCATGAATCAAGTCACTTCCTGATGCTTAAGCACCTGATGTTCATGTCTCCACAAATTTCCACAGAACCTTGAACATATTTGATGTTTTAACTCTAATATGCCAGAATTTATTTTAGTAGAGTGAACTATCCTATTGTTCATAAACTGTTACAAATTTTTGAAAAATACACAATGTTCCATACAAATTTAGAACATAGTGCAATTTGCTTTTGTCTTTTTTATTCTTTTACCATTTTAGCAAGATTACTTTCTATTTTCAGTACTGTTCTTTTAATTTAGATGTCTCTGAAAAAGCACAAGCTTGCCTAATAGAAGGAAAATGGGTCATGGAAGATAGACTGGCAGCTACATTATCTGGAAAAAGATAAGAGCCAGAGGAAGCTGTTGTTTAGGGGCACGCCAGGAACACCTATCTAAGCATTCATTCAAGAGTGCCTTAAAAAAATAAGTCCACAGGGCAGCAGCACATAAAAGCTGTCTGTAGAGCAGATAACTAAATCATTTGTGTTATGGAACTTTGTATAGATAACATCTAAATGGCATAACTGTAGAAGGAAGGATAAATTGGGCACTTCTTTCTTCAAAAAGGAAATATGTGAGGTTGATTCTCAAATTTTGTAGCTGGCCAAAGTGCAGATCACTCCAAGGTCCATACAGTGTGCCTTTGGTTCTAAGAGTCAAGAACATGAAAAATCCAAGAAACCCATGAAAAACCAAAGCAGCAGTTCTGTATCTCTGTGAACTGAGAACAACTGACATAAACACAGTGTCTATGTTCTTTTCTCCCCTTATTTTTAGTCTTGATGCATTTTCTGTCCATCTACTCCATCTCTGCATATCATAGTTAAGGTACGAACATAAGGAAAAGAATTATGCCCTCAGTATTTTATGACCTTCACACTGTTTCAGCTTGGACCTTTACCACATCAACAGTTACAATTTGTTACATGGACACAGGGCCTCACTCACTGCCACAATGCTTGGGATACAAAATACTGTTTAGGGTGGATACTTCCTCGTGTGGATACTTAACCTCGATGCACAGGACTGATTACATCATAAAACTACTCCGTGATGGACAATAGAGCCTCCTTTTCAATCTTTTCATTTTCTTCTCATTTCCAACTGGTTCACTTGGAAGATTCTGTCACCACTATATTTTACTTATACACATGTGATATTCCCTGAATCCAAAACATCAAAATATCAAAAAAAAAATTTTGCATCTCTCTCAGGAAATCATACATCAAATATCACATATCATATATTGATAGCTTTATATCACCAGTAGGCTAAAGCTCTGAAAGAGGCAAACAGCTTTTTCTTCTCACTATGCTATATCTTCAAGTAATATATTACTAAATGTATATTCTCAATAAGAATTTTGGCTTCTCTTTTTCCTGAGTTAGATTTTCATAGTTTTGCCTAAAGCAAACTTGTTAGAACCAATGGGAAAAAAAATATTTCCCTTCTCTCATTCTACCATTAAAGCTGTTTATTAGCATGCTACTTCCTGATCTCACTAATTGGTTGAGTGTTGTGAACAGTCAGCCTGTAGAGCCAGATGTTGTTTACAGCCACTCTTACTGAATCTCTGTCCCTGTTACGCTCACCTAAACTACTTAGAAAGCTAAGGATCTTTGTCCTCTTAGTTACATAGATCTGGTGTAGGAAACTTTAATCAGCAACTTTGGAAGTTGAGAAACCATGAAGGAAAGAAGAATAATCAGGAGCTGAATATATTAAGTAAGCAATGACTCCATGTGAGTTTAATATCTAAGGAGTTCAGCTCACAGTGATAATCAGAATTTGTAAATTATGTCCTCATTTTAATTGTGATATCTATGCAAATTCACTGGATACTTTCTCAACGTTATCAGTGCCTTGAGTTGAACATTGATACAAACCCAAAGTTTGTCCCTGAAACAATTCTTTTCAGTGCTTTTAATTTTTCCTCTAGATTATCTAATAAGCTGCTTCTCTTCTACCTGCCCTATGCAAAATTAATTTTCTGAAGCATTAGTGAAAATGTTCAGTCTTTCATCAAAACACCTTGTCGTGGGGAGCTCGGAGCACATGATTCCTGAATCATTGCTTTCTTTTATTGGCTGTATTTGGGGTACATTCTGTGGATCAGCTGCAGAACAAGTTAATTGTCACTGTGGGGATTGAACTAATTATACCATCTTTCAGAGCCTCCTGTGTGTCAGACTGTTAACATGAATTTTCTTTAATCCCTAAAGCACCTCTATAAAGTATTACAATCCCTATTTTCAGATGAAGAATGCAAATCTGAGTTCAAGTAATTTGCTCATAGTTGGAGTCCCAAGGGCAGAGCAAGAGTTTGTGTGTTAATCTCTCTTGCATCCAATCACTGTTCCGCCTGTACCTTTGGAAAGGAAGCCTGCGGTTGCCGACACCATGAAGTACATAAGGGAAGGGACCAGTCCTTCCATGGTGAGAGCTCTGAAACCCTATTGTGTAACAAATGGAAGCATAGTAAATTCTTGCCACAACTTCAGGAATTCTAGGAACAAGAGTTTATAATATGCATAGTAGGTAAAACTGTGAACCTGTGAAATAGGGTTCTGCTTAGAGAATCACTTTCTGAAAGTATAATTATAATTCTCTCTTCATGTATCCATCCATCCTTTTCTACCTGTGTGCATATCTGAGTTTCCGTAGTAACTTCTTCTTGATGGAAAAAGAAATACAATTTTTTCTTCCACTTGATAATTAACTTTTTTTATATAGCTTTATGCCAATCCCTTTGCCATCCAAGATTCTTTTTCTGTCTACTTTCTTACTCCCAAGAGAACTAAAGGGTTGATTTTACTTTCCTGAAATTAACTTCAGAGACCATTGATTTTTAGTGAAGTTATTTCCAAGTGTAGCTACAGTTGTTTTTATTTTAATGTGATCACAATTTAAGATTTATGTCTTTTAGTGTCTTGAAGAATCTTATTTCTAATTCTTTTAGGCCTGAATGCTGATTTTAATTAGTAGATACAAGTTCCTGAAAATTTGGACTTTGAGAGGTGGCTATTCTGAAACCAGTTACTAAGTAAGCTACTTTGATACTCTACGTCTGAGAAATTGTAATTGATTAGAAATCAAGGATAGCAGGACTTTTTATGGTGAAAATTCAAATTTTCATTTATGAAATGAGATTATCCACAATCTGATGCATTTTTCATGGAAAGAACTGTTGGTAACTCTTGCCAAAATACTACAACATTTTTCTAATTTCAAAAAGTCTGCTTCTGATCGATTGTGACCTTATCAATAGGATGATCTCATTCATCTCTTTGGAACCTCTTGTCACAGTGAGTTGCAATAGCTCCAAGCTGCCTTTGAGTGTGATTGCAAATATCCAATTCAAACAGGGTTGAAAATCAGGTTGTGGTAAAGTAAAGCATGTTTGTGGCCTTTCTTAGCTTTTAGTTCATTTAAAGTTAAACATCTTTGCAGGCATTCATTTTTAGCTAATTGAGTTTTCCAGGTTTTTGTTTGTTTGCTTGCTTGTATGTTTTTTAAATCACTGACTCTAATATTTTTTTTCTTAAGATTAAGATCTTTTTAGATAAGAAGAATGGTATGAGGGTATATGTTTAATTTATAGTTCTTTTACCCCATCTTCCTATCTGGTGCATAAGTTGTTCTCATGAGTACTTCTGTTTGTTGCAAATGATTCTCAAATATCAGGGAACAAATTCCTTATAGCTAACAGTTTGGACATTTACTAAGAAATTGTTCCATAATTTTAAAGGATAAATTTGCTTCTTTGAAACTTGGTGAAATTGTTATGGGACTTCTGTCCAGACTCTTGCATCCCAGATTCGAAGATTGAAACCAGGATG
This sequence comes from Typhlomys cinereus, assembly GCA_023101885.1. Classification (NCBI taxonomy): domain Eukaryota; kingdom Metazoa; phylum Chordata; class Mammalia; order Rodentia; family Platacanthomyidae; genus Typhlomys; species Typhlomys cinereus. Next base: position 656,665 of record JALPQD010000376.1, on the reverse strand, counting down.
CAATTGAATAATTTAAATTTATTGAAAATTTATTGAAAATCAGGAAGAATGGAACCTGATCGCTGAGAAGACTCAGAGGCAGCACAAGTTTCAATTTGTTTGGGGAGCCATAGGGGAGGGAAGACCCATCCTAATCAGGTCCAAAGGCTGTGGATCCCGGGTGCCCCTTTCGTTAACTTTTGGGGGATGGAGAATGGAAACTTTCTATTGGTTTCCTCTCTGACTTTTGATTGGCGTTCCTGGTGTGGCCATGTTTGAAAGTCCCATTGGTGGGCTTTGTAGGTGACCACCTGGTAAGGTGCATATGTGCTGAATGCGTCGTAAGCTTCAGGTCAGTTTTCCCAGTGTACCTGTTATCTTTCACATAGGCCTATTGTGCTTTGATTAATGTCCTCTGATCTTCCTGACTGTTCTGCCTGCCTCTGGAAATCTACCCCTGTCAAAATTAAGAGTGAATTTTCACGATGCAATCCATGTCCTACATTTAGCCTGGTTAAGTGTGTTGGGAATTATAGCATAAATTCTTTCTGCCTTTGGAAATAGATGTAAAGTCCTACTTTGTATGAAAGGAGATATTGTGTTGTCCATAGTTCTTGAGCCTAATTTTATGGACAATAAAACTGAGAAATCCAGGGCTTTTTCTACAATTAACTTTCTTCTGTTTCTCTTTTGCTTTTCACACTTAGTAGCTTTTTCCTATTTCAGTCTCTTAATATTAGTTATATCAGCTTTTCTTTACTTAAATCATCTATGATCAAAACCATTTTCTCTCCATCTGCTATCTTTCCATTCATCTCTCCTTTTAAAAATCTGTTTCCTCTCCTGTAAACTCATGAATATGCCATGGTGTGTCAACTTTCCTTGACTAGGAAGAGAGAAAGAACTTGTGGCTTTCAAGGTTGTCATTCTCCCTATGTCCCAGTCTAAACAATTAAAATCAGCTGTATTTGTATTTTGTAATGATTCTTCAAATTGAGTATGAGGAATTGAAATGGAGTGTTTTCCTTATTATGACCCTGAACTCTGTAGCAGTGCTCTCTGCACAGCTTGGAAGCCTGTTGCCTATGATTCATTCATGAGTCAAGACCTATTTTTCTTAATTGTTATTCCCTAACAAGACATTATTGCCTACTAGAAGCCATTGCTAGTTTAAATTGTTTTTGTGTGATTCAAGTTATATGCTAGAAAAAGAATTTAAATAGCCCAATTTCACCAAATATGCATTTGATAGTTATTTTTAAATCCACATTATTGTGGGGGTTTTTTTTGGGTATTTGTGTTTGTGCACATGCAAATCCATGCATGTGTGTGCATATATATACACCTGGAGGTCCTGTCCATCTGTTTGTTTGGAAACAGTGTTTCTTATTAACACAGAGTTTAACAAGTTGGCTAGACTGAGTGACCTGTAAGCCCTAGGCATCTACCTATCTTTGCTTACCATGGACTGAGATTGTCAATGTGTGCCAGCACACCCAACTTTCTTTATGTGGTTTTGAGTATCAGAAATTTGCAAGTAAGCAGGCACTTTACCAACTTAGTTATCTTCACAATCTTATTTTATATATCACTGTTTTTTTCTTTTCTTCTGACTTAGAAATATTATATTAAGTTATTATTATTAAGTTAATATTATATTAAGTTATTTAGAAATTAATTACTTTGATTTTATTATTTGACATACAAAGTCATTAATAAGTATTTCATTTATTCTTATGACTACATTAACCAATAACAAGTACATAGAAATTAGTTTAGCAAGATAATTCAGCAGACAAGGTGTCTACTTTTAAACCTGAGGACCTGAGTTTAAATCCCAAAAGTCCATATGGTAGAAGGAGAGAACAGATTTCCAAAAGTTGTCTTCTGACCTGAACCTACAAACCTATAAGCCATGGAATCAGTATATGGTTCCTTCTTACTTCTCACTACCCCCCCCCACTTTTTCCCTCCCTCTCCATTCTCTCTCTCTTCTCCTTCTCTTTCTCTCCCCCCAAAATTGAATAATTTTAAGTGATTTTAGTCAACATAATGAGAATTTAAATTGAGTTCCAAATGCACACACTTTTTTTTTACATTTTTTATTATTATTTTAGCTCATACAAACTTAATAGGTACACCAGTTCCCTCCCTCCCTCCTCCTCCCCCCGAATCCCTTGCTCCCCCTCCCCTCACCCCTCCCTCCCCATCCCTCAGTGCCTCCCGCCCCAATTCCCAGAGAGTCCTTTCTTGTGCATGCCTAATTCTCCTCTGAGCCCTCCTCTCCAATGACGTACAAGGACCCAGTGGCCATTCCTTGAACCCTTTCCCATGTTCCCCTTAAGTATAGGAACACTGCTGTGGCTGCCAATCCCTTGCCTCCAAGGATCTTGGTGCCTTTAGCTGATGCTAGACTTTGTGAGGTCAATAGTGCAAATGCACACACTTTTTAAGCTTTGAGAAATATAAAACAATTTATAGTTTTGATTCTTAGTGACAATACAATATATATGATTAATTATCAAAGTAATCGATGGACTCAGTCAATGCTCTGTTATTCAGAAGAAAGAAATCAATGTGAATTAATTATTTTGAAGAGCTTCATTGAAGAGCTGGTATTTTCAGTTGTCCTTGAAAGATAGAGACAATTTATGGAGACAATTTATGTATATTTGTTAAACCATAGACCTGCTATTGATTTTATTTAGATGATTGAAGAAAGGAGTTAAATATTCTTTTCAGGTTTCATGCAAGGAGAACCTGGAAAGTGAAATATAATTGTTGGAGAAAGATGCCAAGGGAGCTTACTTGAGAGAGAAAGTAGAGAATCTAATTTGAACTTTCAAAGCATGATGTTCAATAAGAAGGTAAGTATAGTGGCAACTAGGAAAGAAAGTAGAAGTGGGTAAAACATAAACAGTAAGAAGCTTTTGTTTTCCCCATGCCACTAGTGGGTGGATAAATTTAGTCAAGCTGATTTGTAGCTCCCAACTTCCATTTTCTTAAGTATATGAGCAAGTCAGCGGCTGTGGATGTAGCTCAGTAGTGCAGCTCTTGTCTCGCATGTGTGAGGTCTTGAGTTCAATTCCCCAGACTACAAGAACAAAGAAGGTGAGAAAGAGAAAGAGTGACAGAGAGAGACAGAGAAACTGACACTGTGTACCTTAAATATTTCCTTTCAAACATCTTTTTTTACGTAAGTTGTAGCTAAACCCATGAAGGTACATCTACCTCTAAGGGAGGAAGAAAGAAAGATGGCCTGGGTTTGAGGTACACTATAGTTTATAATTAGAAGACAGACCACAGCAGATATGTTGCCATAGGGTAGATAAGTTTCAGGACAAGGTAACCAGTGTTTCAGGTGCTGAAAAGGATAGACAGACAGACAACACACAGAGATGCTGTGGCATTTGTTTGCATTGAATATTTCCATATTATGAACTAGGAAAATCAAATTAGCTTCTTGACTATTCTATGAAAAATCATATTTCTTTAATCTGAATCACATTTATGTATGTAGTATAATTTAGCGAGAATATGTGAATATTTTCATAATACTGCTTGTGTCATTTCAATAGCTCAAATGATTTTGCTTCCATCTTTCATTATCAATTTTTTGTCTACATTTTAGAAAAACATCAACATTCAAAACAACTCCCCCAAAACAGCTCTTGTTGATCTAAGTTAATTGATAATATATTAAAATAACAAATATAGTATTGATGAGCTCAAATTCAATGTATGTCAGAAAATACACAATTCAAAGAAGACCTCAAAAACCTAACAATGTTTTTTTCAAATTTAGACCTTTATGATAAACAATTAAAATAAAAATATAGATTATTTCTAACCAACTCTACGCCTGAAGTCTGTAAGTAATAAGGTTAATCCTCCCAACATGATGCTGAGATAGTTTCAGTTGTACTGGATTTAAATATGGAAAAGTACCAATACCTAAAAAGTAGACACCAAAAAATATTATTTTTTTCCTGTCAAAGAAGATAAACTCATAGAAAAGTCATTATAAATGAATGTAAAGAGTAATGACAAAAATAAAATAAGTGTGGGAACTGGTAAAAAAATTTTAAAATGTATAATTAAATTTTTAATAAAAAAATAAGTGTGAAATGTTGGAAACCAAGGGATCATCAGGGAACATGCCTTGTTCCTACTTCAGTCCTTCCCCTTGCTAGCCTTGCACATGTCCTCCCAGTATCTGACATACTGGTTGTGTCTTTTCCTTGAAATTACCATCTACAGCATGATCATACCACCTCCACACGCCTACACACTTTATAGTCTTCCAGTTAAGAACTGCAGTCAAGGCTCACCCTCCTCCTGACTTCTAGTAAATACCCTTTTGTGTATCTAGACTTAAAATTGGAAAATATGTTCATACTCACATTCATTTTTTTTATTTCATGGTTTTTTAGTGAGCACTGTAACTGCTTTGAAACCATTTGGATTTATGTTTATCTTTTTCTTAATTGGTTTAAAATTACTATTAGTAATGTCTATGTGTCTGGGATGAGATGCAGAATCTGGACATACATATTCAGTGACACACATGTGAAGATTAAAAGACAATTCTGTGGAGTAAGTTCTCTCCATTCACCTTTATATGGGCTCCAGAGACCTAACTCCCGTCATCAGACTTGCAATACCAGCATCTTTACCTGCTGAGCCATCTTGCTGACCCAGGATCTATTTTTTTAAGAACTCCTTTTTTGTAAGCAATAGAGGTTGTTCACATCTGCCATTCAGAGAATTTTAATTGTCACAGTTGATGCATGAAAACATGGCCATCTTGAACATTAACATTACCTTCTCCTTTTTCGTAGGCAGTTTTCAACATTGAACTGTGTTTGATGTAAGAATTGGTATTTCTAGCACATTTATTTACTGAAGGTTTTTATATGTTATTTTACTCACGATAACCATGTTTGATTTTTTTTCAGAGCAAGACACTGAGGAGTAGAAATCTAAGTTGCCCAAATTATACCAATGAGTAAACCAAATTACACCAATTAGGTTGCCAAATTTTTCTATTTAACTCCCTTATGCCACCCTTTCTTTCTTGGTTGTATGGTCAGCACCAGGTTCAGAACAGGAATGTAATGATGAAACAGGCTTTTGCCAACCAACTGGCAATAACAGACCTGCAGGGGCCTCCCAGAGTAGGTACTTTCTGTAGTCGTCCAATGACATTAACTAAACATCTGTCCTGCCAGAAACTGCATACCATTTTCTATTTTAATGTATGACCATTACCAAATGCATGTCTGTCACAGGTATAGAGTAGTACAATTAATGTGGCTCTACTGAGTCTTTCCAAATCTTCTGGTTTTCTTTAGCAGAAGGCTTGGGATGGAATATTGCATAAACCAGAATTTAGCATAGGTATTTCCTATATGCATTGGAACCATGTTTGTGTAGTGAGTCAGACACATCCAGCAAATCAGTACCAAACCTGAGTCATTAATGAGACTCACTTTTTTGCAGCACCCTGTGACCTGCTGCCTAGCCAGCCCGTTATGACAACAGCAGCAGCAACTGTGCTCCATGCATCACATGGTGACAGCCTTTCCAGTGTGTGCCTGCCATTTATTAGGATATTAATGGCCAGCCATCCTCCAGATGCCCAGCCGTGACTATCACACAAAGAAAACATTAGCTTTCTTGGACATTGCTATTATAATTCGAAAATTAGTTTTGCCTTCATGGCTGGATCACATTTGGAATCTCTCTTTGATGTTGTTATTAGTTTGCGCTTATGGTGCTCATGATAACTGTCACACATTAATCACATCCATCATGTGATTCTTAATTTGCTCTATTATGACAAATGGGTTTAGACACAAACTTGCAATTACCTATTTTGAGGTTAATAGCAGATTTGGGGTTGTAATTGGTTCCCAAATATTCAATTTAGAGAAATTATTTCTCACCCTGCTCTAAAACATGCTCTAAGTGAGCAAATTGTATTTTTTTTTTTGCTGTCACTGAAAAATTGTGCCAAATGGGATCATATGAGACATCAGAACATAGTAATATGCCCACAAGTTTTATATCAGAACAGAAAGACTATGCATTCAGGGTTTGAATTCTGTTCTTTATCTTTAATTCACTTACTTACCTCATTCTTCCTGCTTCTTTAACTTGTTCCAAAATACTTTTCTTTATGTACTCTGTAGAGAATATTGTGTAATAATTGTTCTCTTTTTTTTTCAGAATAATTTCTTGTAGTTAGGCATTTTGAATCAACCAGTCAGGTGTGGTATCTCACAGTTAGAATTCCAGCACTGGGAAAGCCTGGGCAGAAGAATCTTGAGATTGAGTCCAGCCAGAGTTATAGCAACTTTGAATTAGCCCCGGCTACAAGTGAAAACCTGTCCCCAAAGTAAATAAATATAATTAACTACATTTTTTAAAAGAAGTTCTTTGCCCTTTCATGGTGAAATGTTGATAAGACAAATCCAGTCATGTCCAAGTCTTATGAAAACATACACAGATATAGCTTCATTGAATTCATGGACACAGCAGATGCAGGGCTACACTCCTGCCCTTCCGGCTCTTACAGTCTTACAGCTCTTCCAAAATGTTCCTGGGCTCTGAAGGGGAATGAAAAGGGGGATACTTTCCTTAATTGTATGCCTGCTGACATATGATTCATGCTCCGGCAAGTGCTCAGGCACATGCCATCAAAGGCAACCCAGATAAAATTCAGTGGGCCACTCATGCAAAAAAAAAGACAAGAAAATAGGAGGGAAACTGGCAGGGAAGAAAAGTTGTAATGGAAAGAGGAGGAGTATAAGTTTGGGATTAAAGTGTGAAAATATCATAAACTCATGATATTCATGTATTAAAATACAAAAATTGAAAAAAAGTAATTAATGCAATACATTTTTCAAATGCACATATTGTAAAAGTTACTATATTCTTTTCCTCTGAGTCTACTTTGAATTGTTACATATTTGAAATGACTGAATATCCAAAGTAACCTCAGAAATTCTGTTTTTCTTCAACAGGGGGTTCTTAATGGTCCTAGTTGCAGCAACGTCTACCTTTTTCTTGACATGATTTCATAAATTAATATTTCACTTGTGCTATAGGCACCTCCTCCTTAAATATGAATTCCTGTGGGATACCCAGATGTCATGCATTAATGTCAGGTGGGTATAGTGGCCTGCCTCTAATTCTAGCACTGGAAGACAGAACCTGGGAATCCCCAAACCAAGCCGTCTAGACAGACCATCCTACTAACATAATCTGGGTGTAATTACAGATCCAGACTCACAACCGTGAGGTGGCAAAGCTATCGAGGATGAATCCTGATACCACACTTGGGCAAACATGCATACTCAAGTGCACTCATGTTCATATACTTACACACACATGTACCCAACCCACATGCAACAAACATACACCATACACATATGCATGCCCATTCACACAAAATATAGAAATATATATGATATATTTTAAATAAAAAGTTTTTGCTCTATATTTGTAATATCATAACTATCTATTCTGTCAGATCTGTTCTTCTCAAGGTTGGGCCATAGCTCCCTTAACTGGTTCACATCCCACATTGTTTCTCTACCCAGAGCCTTCTTTCTTACTCTAATGTGGTTAATATCTCTGTTAAAATATGGTCTGCACACTAAAGCTTGATATTGTCTAACCAGCATGCTACCGCTTTTGTTTTCTGTATTTGTACTATTATGTGCTTTTGCTAATTTTTAAAATAATTTTAGTGTTTGTCTATGTACATGTAGGGAGACATTGTAGGCATAAGATCTCAAAAATGTTTGCCTTTCACCTGAAATCCTTAACATCTTTTCACACTTTTGAAAGTGCCCAACAATATTTTTTTTGCTACTGACATTTTATCCCATGTAATGACTTTATAATTCAGTGTAGTAATACCTTTGTTAACAACACAATGATGAGAAAAAGGATATAAGGTGAAAGTTTTGTTTTTAAATATTTGTAAGTTTTTTGAAGTACCTAACTTAGTGTTCCACACAAAGTGGATGTTCAGTAAGTATGTATTGACCATTAAACATGTGAAGACTTAACTACTCATTCAGTTCTTGGCTGTGTCCCAAGAACTATATCTTAAACACTTTATAGCCAGGTTCTGCTTTTTAACTGCATTTTGTAACATGAAATGTATCATGTAGCCTGCTCAGGCTCACATAACTAATGATAGGAAGCTAGGCAACAATTAAATCTTCTATGTCTGAATGGCCAAGGAAAGAGTATGAATTTGATTCGAAAGGGACTGATAGCACATTGCAGGTTGTTACCTGGAGTGTGCCACAGTCAGGCTTAAGATGGCAAACGGATGACAGGATAATGGCTAGAATGCAAACACAGTTCCACTACAGGACCATCTGAGAGTTCAGGCAAGAAATAGCTGTACTAGGCAGAACAGCAGCAGAGAAGTAGTTTCAGCTTTGTTCTGGAGCTTGAATCCTGGAAATTAGGTGACTAGGTAGATGTGGTCAAGAAAAGGAGGAATCCATAGTCTGGCCTCAGTTAAAATAGAAATTACTCATGAACAAATTACTTGCATATTATGTACAGGCAAAATACATACCTGAATGACAAAATGGATGAGTAATACAATATAGTCTTGTAAAGAAACTACTTTCAAACATTTCTCTATAAAATGACATTTTAAAAGAACTGTGTGTAGAAAACACCTTGATTAAAATATTTTGTTTGTTTGTTGTAACCATATGTCTTTGGGTTTTTTCTTTTTCTAGAAGATGGCTTCTCCCATGGAGAAGTCAGCAGGCAGAAATTCTCATTTGTCCTTTGTGTTTCCAAACTCTGTTGTCTTTTTAATCTAATCTAATTTAGTCTAATTTAATCTGAGATTAAATCATGGGTATATGTGTTCAGATGCATCTGTTCTATTAGCAGTATGTTTAAAATGTTTAATTACATACGGCTTGAAAAGGGATGTGGTGGTTAATACTCATGGTCAACATGCCAGGGTGTAAAATTACCAAGCGAACCTCTGGGAATGTATGTTAGAGTTTCTCTTTCACTTCATTGAGGTGGGAAGGCCCACGCTAAGTGTGGGCAGCACCATTTCATGAGCCACCCCCACTCCTGCCCAACAGAATAAAAAAGAGAATGTAAACTAAGCACCACGTAAATCTTTCTCAATCTCCTGTGCACACAATGTGAGCAGCTGCCTCCACTTTCTGCTGCCTTGACGTCCCTGCCATGATAAACTGTGCCATGGAACTGTGAGACAAATGTAACCCTTCCTTGCTCAAGTTGCTTTATCAGGTGCTTTGTCAGAGCAGGAAGAAAAGTAAATAGAGCAAGGAGTAATTTGGGGTGGGAGGAGGAGTTGTAGAATTTTGTCTCCATAAGAAACCTTACAAATAGCTCATTTTAGAGCAAAAGAAAGTCGATAAACAAAAAAGTAATTCTTAACTGAACTTGGATCCCTAGCTGCTCATAGGGTTTATTGTCTGTCATGATTTTTATGAATACTATCTACTTGTATTAGTTATAGTTACTTTTTTTTTTAACTGTGTCAGCGTACCTGACAAGATGTAGCTTAGAGGGAATGATTTATTTTGGCTTATCTTTTGCAAGTGCACTCTTTAATGACAGAGAAGGAATAGTGGGGAGTATGAGGCAATAGTTTTCATTGTATCCATGGACAGGAAGCTCAGTGAGTTGACTGCTGGTACTTAGCTCATCTCCTTTATATACTTCACTGCAAAACACCACCTTATCAGACAGGATTGCCCACATTAAGAATGATTCTTTTCTCTCTAAACTTTTCTAGAAAACATGCTCACAGACACACCCAAAAAATTTGTTTTCATGATGATTGTAAATCTAGTCAGGTAGATAGATAATCAGGACCAACCATGATACTTAACCAGATGAAACTTAGTGGGCCAACCATGAAAAAAACACAAGAAAATAGCAGAGAGAATAGCAGGGAAGAAGGACTGTAATGGGAAGAGGAATGGGGTTGGGATTGGGGATAAAGGTGTGACAATATCGTAAATTCACTATCTTCATGTATATAACAGTAAAAGAATAAATAAAAAATAAATTAAAAAATGAAGGAAGATGTGTAATTCTTTTTTTTTATTAAAAATTTAATTATACATTTTAAAATTTTTTACCAGTTCCCTCCCTCCCCCCTCCTCCCCCTCCCCTTCCCCCAGTGCCTCCCCCCCCCAATTCCCAGAGAGTCCTTTATTGTGTACGCCTAACTCTCCTCTGGGTCCTCCTCTCCGATGACATATAAGGACCCAGTGGCATTTCCATAAGCCCTTTCTCTTGTTCCCCTTAAGCATAAGATCACTACTATGGCTGTCAATCCCTTGCCTCCAGGGGTCTCGGTGCCCTTAACAGATGCTAGACTTTATGAGGGCAACAGTGCGCTGGACATTGTGCAGGGCATGCAAAGTCCCATTATGATTGCTTTGGCCCCAACTATTGTTGAGAATCTTGCAAATCGTTGCTCCTCCCATCCTTTTGCTCTTACAATCTTACCGCCCCCTCTTCCGCAAATGTCCCTGAGCTCCAGGATGGGGAGAGATTAGGGTGGCCTAGTTCTATGTGATTGATATAGAGTCTCTGAAGTTCTGGATTGTGGTTTGTTGATTTTCTTTTGCAGTTTTGCTGCTCCTGCAATTCCCTTCACTCCATTCTGCTGGGCACTGTATGTCACCCCCTGGCCAGAGACAAAAAGCTGTTAAACTGGAGTCTTGTTGTAATAGCACATTCAAGGGTAGATGTAATAAGAGTAGGGAACCTCACTGAGGGAGGGGTCCATCACCCATTTGCAAAATGATTACTTTTTATCTGCTAGACTATATGCCCTCCCCTTCTGGTGAGATCAGGAAAGAACGTCTGTGAACTTAACCAGGTTGCTCATTACTTACTTGCAGACCTTGATGGAGGCCTATTTTCTCTGCTGTAACATGGTCTCCTCTCTCCTTGTTTCTGGTGTGGCCCTCCTAACCCATCTCTCTTGTTCATAATCCTTGCAATTACTGTGTTACATAGGTTTACTTTTGAGTGTCTCAATGTGGGCTGGGTGAGTTTGGTACTAGGAGCCACCTATTAGGGAGTACATACGGCGCTTAATTTTCTGGGTTTGGGATACTTCACTTAATATAATTCTTTCTAATGACATCCATTTCCCAGCAAATTCCAGTAATTCATCATTTTTGATGGCTGAGTAGTACTCCATTGTATAGATGTACCACAGTTTCCTTATCCACTCGTCAACTGTTGGACATTTAGGTTGATTCCATGACTTTGCTATTGTAAACAGTGCTGCTATGAACATGGTCGAGCTTGTGCTATCGAGGCGAACCTCTGCTGCATGGGGGGTTATTCCCAAAAGTGGGATAGCAGGGTCATATGGCATTTCAATCTTTAATTTCTTTAAGAATCTCCAGACGGCTCGCCAGAGTGGCTGTATGAGCCTGCATTCCCACCAACAATGTAGGAGAGTTCCCCTCTCTCCACATCCTCTCCAGCATTTGTCGTTGTTTGTATTGTGGATTTTTGCCATCCTGACCGGGGTGAGATGATATCTCAGGGAAGTTTTGATTTGCATTTCCCTGATGGCGAAGGAAGTGGAGCATTTTTTAAGATAATTGTTAGACCTTTTAATTTCATCCCTGGTAAAGTTTCTTTGAAGTTCCAGGGCCCATTTTTTAATTGGGCCAGTGTTTTCCTTGGAGTTTAATTTTCTAAGTTCTTTGTGCACTCTGGACAGTAGAGCTCTGTCAGATATGTGGTTAGTGAAGATTTTCTCCCATTTTGTGGGTTGCCTTTGAGCTCGTGTGACAATCTCTTTATCTGAACAGAAGCTCTTTAATTTCACAAGATCCCAACTGTTGAGAGTTGGTAGCAGTGACTGTGCCATTGGATGTCTGTTTAGGAAGTGTTGGCCTAGCCCAATCAGCTCGAGGGAGTTCCCTATCCTTTCAACTATGGTTTTTAAAGTCTCTGGCCTGATATCAAGGTCCTTGATCCATTTGGAATTAAGTCTTGTACATGGTGACAAGTACGGGTCCAGCTTTAATCTTCTGCATGTGGAGATCCAGTTTTGCCAGCACCATTTGTTGAAGATGCTGTTCTTTTTCCATTGGATTCTTTGGGCCCCTTTGTCAAAGACCAAATGGCTGTAACTTTGTGGGCTTATATCTGGGTCTTCAATCCTTATCCATTGATCTGTGTGTCTATTTTGGAGCCAGTACCAGGCTGTCTTTATAACTATGGATTTGTAGTATAGACTTAGGTTTGGTATGGTAATACCTCCAGCTGTGTTTTTGTTACTCAGGATTGTTTTTGCTATCCTGGGTCTTTTGTGCCTCCATATGAACTTTGAGATTGTTTGGTCAACTTCTTTGAAGAATTGCTTTGGGATTTTGATTGGTATAGCATTGAATCTGTATATTGCCTTTAGTAGGATGGTCATTTTTACAATGTTGATTCTGCCAATGCAGGAACAAGGGAGGTCTTTCCACCTTCTGGTGTCTTCTGCAATTTCTTTCTTTAGGGTTTTAAAGTTTTCATTGTAAAGGTCTTTTACCTCCTTAGTTAGGTTTATACCAAGGTATTTCATTTTTTTAGGGGTTATAGTAAATGGCATGGTTTCTCTCAAGGCTTTTTCACTTCTTTCATTCTGGGCATATAGGAAGGCCTCTGATTTTTGCACATTTATTTTGTATCCTGCCACCCTGCTGAACTTCTCAATTAGTTCCAGGAGCTTCCTGGTGGAGTTTTTGGGATCCCTCAGGTATAAGATCATGTCATCTGCAAATAGGGATAGCTTGATTTCTTCCTTGCCAATTTGAATCCCTCTTATGTCCCTTTCTTGTCTTATGGCTTCAGCTAAGACTTCAAGTACAATATTGAATAGAAGTGGTGAGAGTGGACAGCCTTGTCTAGTTCCTGATCGAAGTGGGAATGCTTCCAATTGTTCCCCATTGAGCATAATCCTTGCTGTGGGCTTGTTGTATACAGCTTTTATTATATTGATAAAGGTTCCTTCCATTCCTACTGTCTCTAGCGTTTTGATCATAAAAGGCTGTTGGATCTTGTCAAAAGCTTTTTCTGCATCTATCGAGAGTATCATGTGGTCTTGGACTTTGGACTGGTTTACATGATGAATTACATTTATTGATTTGCGTATGTTGAACCAACCTTGTGTGCCAGGGATGAAGCCTACTTGGTCCCCATGAATGATCTTTTTAATATGTTTTTGAATCCGATTTGCTAAGACTTTGTTGAGAATCTTTGCGTCTGTGTTCATCAGGGAGATCGGCCTATAGTTTTCTTTTTTAAGTGAATCTTTATTAGGTTTTGGGATTAAAACGATATTAGCTTCATAGAAGGAATTTGGTAGTGTTCCTTCCTTTGCTATTTGATGGAACAGTTTAAGGAGTATTGGTGTTATTAACTCCTTAAATGTCTGGTAGAACTCTGTGCTGAATCCATCTGGTCCAGGACATTTTTTGGTGGGAAGATTCGAGATTACTTCCTCAATTTTCTTATATGTTATAGGACTATTTAAATAATTCACAACTTCCTGATTCAATTTAGGTAAGTTGTGTTTACTTAGAAATTCATCCATCTCTTTTGTGTTGTCAAACTTCACAGAGTATAAATTTTTGAAATATGATGTTATAATTCTCTGGATTTCTTGGGTATCAGTAGTGATAACTCCATGTTCATTTCTAATTTTGTTAATTTGGGTTTTCTCTCTCTTGCTTTTGGTTAGTTTAGCTAGGGGTGTATCAATCTTGTTGATTTTTTCAAAGAATCAGCTTTTTGATTGGTTGATTTTTTCTATCGTTTTCTTAGTCTCGATTTCAGATATTTCTCCCCTTATTTTGCTAATCTCTTCTCTTCTACTGCTTTTGGGATCAGATTGCTCTAGTTTCTCTAAAGCTTTAAGCTGCATTGTTAAGTTGTTTATTTCTGATGTTTCCATTTTTTTGATGTGGGCATTAAGAGCTATGAACTTACCTCTTAGAACAGCTTTCATTGTGTCCCAGAGATTTTGGTAAGTTGTATTTTCGTTATCATTCACTTTCAGGAAATCTTGAATTTCCTTTTTAATTTCTTCCTGAATCCAGTTCTCATTCAGCATCATAGTGTTAAGTTTCCAGGAGTTAGTGTATTTTCTCTTGTTTGATGTGTTGTGGATGTCCAGCTTTAGGCCGTGGTGGTCTGATAGGGCACAGGTTAGAATTTCAACTTTCTTGTATATGTGTAGATTCATTTTGTGGCCCAATATGTGATAAGATGTGTAATTCTAATGTAAGAAAGGTGAAGTTTTGTGGCTTATGTTTTCATAAATAATTATGAATACTTCATCAATGCATTGTCTCTCAAGTCTAAAACTAATATAGGAACTTCTTTTTCTGACAAAAAAAATCAAAGAAGCATGCTTGTGAGTCATAAGTGAGATTCTGTTAAGAGTAAGAATCCTACAATTTTTGACACTTGCTTTGAATACCTGAGTCAAACCAAATTATTTTCTCTGTAATTGTAGCAGATAGGGTACTAACCCTATCACTAGTCCATCAGACAGTTCTCGGGGTTGAGGTAACTCTTCTATTTCCTTGTTTGCAGACGGGAGTAAGATAGAGTAGCTAAACTTCAAGGTAAATTCTAGTTCTAAAATTGTTAGCACTGTAGAGTGGTTTAAATCTGTCCTCAGAGACTAGAATAAATCTGGCTATCAGATTATCATTACAAAGGTACATGTTTGACAATTTCCTCCAAAGATAATTGTTTTCACAGTGATTGCCTTTTTTAACTTGTGAAAATTTCAGGTATTTTGAAAAGCACAAAGAATAGTATACATTTGCCAGTACATTCGGCTTTAAAAATAAGTACTCACAAAGATAATTTAAGCCCTGACTTTCTCCTCCAAAAGTAATCATTCTCATGATTTCAGTTGTTATCATTCTTGATCAGCTTTTATGTTTTTTGCTTCATTTCTATGTATT
Source organism: Typhlomys cinereus (assembly GCA_023101885.1). NCBI lineage: Eukaryota > Metazoa > Chordata > Mammalia > Rodentia > Platacanthomyidae > Typhlomys > Typhlomys cinereus. Next base: position 641,660 of record JALPQD010000376.1, on the reverse strand, counting down.
TCTGAAAAATATATATCAATCCTTTCTGGGTTAAAATTTTTCTTTCAATTGTATGTTACTTCTGCATATACCTTTTGTGTCTTCCATTTTTATTGCTAGTAAGCATCATGCTCTAAAAAGGTCTCTACATTGATGCATAAGGTCCTAAGTCATTGATTCTGACTCTTGAGTGTTACATGACACTAACCTAAGTTTGGATGTTAGCTGAGTTTTTTCTATTTTATGTTACAGTGCTGCAATGACTTCATTGTACAAATGTTCTTATATCTAAGACTAAATATGGGAGTAATTTTAAACCATACTAGATATTACCAATTTTCTGTCCAAAGTAATTTTTCCCTTTAGTTTAAGATCATTCATGCTCAGTGTCTACTTGGTATTGCCAGGTTTTTCAGTGTTTACTAATTCTTTTGGTGTGACATGTTATCGCTTCATGGTTTTAACTTATATTTACTCAATTTTGATAAGGTTGAGCATGTTTAGATATATTTATTGGACTTCCAAATTTCACTGGATTTTAAATTGTCTTTTTATACTTTTTTCTATTGAGAAGATTGCTTTCTCCTGTTGATTAGAAGTCATTCTTAGATAAGAGGGACACTGATCTTTTGTCAGTTATTTGCTTTTCAAATGCCTTCTGTGAACTCAAAATTTGACTTTTCCTTTTTCACACTATCTGCATGAACAAAGTTTTCACTTGGATGGAGTCAAAAATATTTTTGTTTTTTTCTTCCATTTTGCCCTTTTACGTTTTGTTTACCCAAAGTTTATAAAGGTAACTTTCTCCTGAAATTTTCTTTTTATATTTAGATTTCTTTACTTGTATCCAGTAGTCTTTTAAAAGTGAGAATAACTACTTTCTAAATGGCCCATCTTCTTTTCCAGGAATACTTATAAACAGTTTATATCTATGTATCTATTTAGCATGAGAGAGAGAGAGAGAGAAAGAGTGTGTGTGTGTATGTGTGTATCAAAAGACACTATGTGTCCCTGTGGAGGCCCAACAGTGATTTCCAGGAATCATCCTGGATTGCTTCTACCCCTTTTTTGGTTTGCTCTGGGATTTCCCAGGCTCCACCCACCAGGGATGGAAGTGCAAACCAATGCTGTTTTTGCCTGGTGTTTTTTAACATGGAATCTGGGATCTGAACTCAGTACCTTCTGCTTGTGAGGCAGAGTCTCAACCCCTGAGCCATCTCTTTAGTTCACCAGGAATATTTGATTGAAATGTTCTTTCTGGCTCATGCAGCAAAGTTAATAGCCTAACAAAGGTACATATCTCTTCAAGATGGCTTCCATTGCTCAAAATATTTTAAACCCTCATTTTAAAAATTATATTCAAAGACTATTTTATGTTATTTAGCAACTGCCATTATTGGCAATTTTTGGAAGGATTAAAATTCCTTAAGAATATATTTGCTGGTAAAGTTAAAGAATAACATTTTTGTTTCATTTGAAATAAGATATAACCGTCAACTATAAAGATAGCATTTCTTTCATGAACATAAAATGATCCTGAAAACAGTCATATGAAGAAAATCCCTGACCACCTTGAAACAACAGTATTATTAAATATACATAAAGGTATAAAACTTCCACTGAATTCATTCGAAAGTTAAATCCTGGTGCATTTGACTGGGTCTTCTTGATTTAACAAAGCAACTAGATCTATAAGTAGATGTAGGAAACAATGAGATGTTAATAGACAGATGTTTAAGTATGTTGAAATAAAATATGTGGGAAAGATAGGAGTTTTGAGAGGAGACAGAGGATGCTGCACAGTGATGTTATTTGGAATGAACATGGGAGGGTACATAAAAATTTTGACAGGGGGGCTGGAGAGGTGTCTCAGGGGTTAAGCCTCTGCCTTGCAGGCAGAAGGTCCCGAGTTCGGAACCTAGACCCCACGTGTAGACACCAGGCGGAAGCAGGGGCAGCCTGCATTTCTGGTCCTGGTAGGGCAGAACCTGTGAATCCCAGGGCACAGTAAACGAGGAGGTGGAGGCGGTCCATGGTGGTTCCCGAATTCGTCCGTGGTTCTACACACACACACATACATACACACGCGCACACATACATACATGGCACAATTGAATAAATAATAAAAAAAATTTTTGATAGGGCATGTTATTCCAAACACACAGAAAGACTAAGTCAGCATCAGTATGTAAAGGCACCTTCATGATCAGAGTTTTTAACTGTGGTCAGAAGTTTTTCTCTAGAAAACAAAATCTATTCTTCACCCTAAAGTTTAGGTACTAAAGAAGTTTTTTGCATGAAAACAATATGGTAAGATAGTTTCAATAAAATTAACAAGCATATTCTCTGACTTGCTTGGTAGTGTATATTTATGTTTCGTGAGTCATATAGTCATTTTCACTATTATGGTACAAAAGCAGTCACAGACTAAACATTAATGAGCTGACAGGCTTGTGGGCTTTTGTTGGTTTATCTTATTGAGATAAGGTCTCATCTCATTGCATAGCTGAGGCTGGCCTCAAACACTTGGTTCTCTTAACTCATTCTCCAAACTACTAGGATTGCAAGCTTGTGCCACTAGACCCATCCTTGGATTGAGTTCTGATTATGCTTATAATGAAATCAACAACCAAGAATTGATTGTATCATCATTTACCAAACACTGGAATACAGGCAAGATTGTAATGAAGATGTAGCGGAAATGGGAAGGTTGAGTAGAAAGATTATTCTGGATTAGGGAAAGAGCAATAAGATTCCACTGAGACTCTGAAGTAGGGGACAACAAAAAGGTGACTGGGGACAGAAGTCTATACCATTGGCCACACTCCTGGAATGGACTAGGGACTGCAGTTTTGTTGAACAATGTTGGGTAATGATAAGGGCTTTCGCCTTGGTGCTAAAGGCAGAAAAATATGCATATTGTCCTCTTGTAACATGGGTGGCATGAAGACAGTCTAGAGAGAAAGGTAGGCATATATTTCAGTCTTGGCATGCTGAATTGACAAGACTCCTAGGAAAACTTAAGTTATCAAATCTATGACTCTGAAGCTTAGGATAGTGGAGAACTCAAAGCATGACGGCAATTAAAATGCACAGCATAAAGGAGTCACTCTGAAGAATGCTGTATACTAGGAGACAGCCAGAAAAGAGACTGTGGCCCTCTATATTTAACAGATACTTAGGGATAGAAAGGCCAGCAAGAGAGAATGAATATGCAGAAAGGCATTTCAAGGAAAAGCACTATGGCAAGTGCTACAGAGTTTAAGGGAAGAGCCTGAAGTGTCCATTGTAAAGATAAAAGGAAACCAGCACCTTTTGTCAGAGTCATTGGAGTGACTAAACCATGCTGAACCATAGAAAAATGAATGGAAAATGAAGTAGACAAAATGGGAATGCCACTTAGATAAAACATAGTTGAAGACTTCAGATTTGTTTTTTTAGTTTTTTTTCCATTTCCGTGTGTGTGTGTGTGTGTGTGTGTGTGTGTGTGTGTGTGTGTGTGTGTAAGAGAAACAGAGGTGTATGTGTATATGCATGTTCATTTGCCTATGGAATCCTGTGGTTGATAACAGGAATCATCCTTTCTCACTCTTCCATCTAATTCTTTTTGAGGTGGGGTCTCTTATCAAACCCTCTCAGGACAAAAAAATTTCACTTATTTGTTTATTTTTGTTGTTGTTGTCTCATTTTTCCTTTGGAGCGTTACATATTTTGAGAGGTAAGGTCATGGTGTTATGAAGTCCCTCTGGGGTCTTTTTATGTGTCTAGGTTCTTGTGTTCGGGCGTCAAGGATTGAAATCAGAACACAGAGGATAAAAAAGCAGAGTTTTTTTTAGAGGACAGAAAGATCAGAACTCAATGGACTTGAATCCGTGAAGGCCAAGAGAGCCTCCAAGAACTCACAGACTCCAAGCATGGAGTCCCATGAGGCACAGAGAAGCCAAAGATGGCTGCCAGGGTCAGAGTTATTTATAGTCTTAGGCAGTGCCCGCTCGCCCTCCAGATGTCTTTTCCTTATTGGTTAATTCTAGTTTCTGCAATCCTGATTAGAGCTTTTAGTGCTTTACATCTCTTTGATCTGTTCCTATTGGAGCCTTACCCAGTTAATCTTATATCGGACCTCAAGGTAGGACTTATCTACAGTGGAGAACTAGTCTCCATATCCTTTCATAAGCAGAGGTTTGGAGGACGTTGGCAACCTTATGAAGGATTAAATTAGGGTGTGGTCCTGCATGGTAATGCCAACAGTGGGGATGACCTTCAAGGACCTTCAGAGACCTTCCCAGCATGGCTGCTCTGAAACTATCTAAATGGAGGAGGGCCAAGTGAAGGACTGTTAGGCACCCGGAAGACAATCCTTGGGATCAGTCAGTTCCCTGGGATTGCCCCTGTCCAGACTTGTTTTCGTCAGTCCTATAAAGAAGTAAAGCTCAGGTTGGACAGGTAGCTCAGTGGTTAAGACTCTGCCTGAATTCGAATCCCAGGTCCCACTGACAGACACACACGTACACACACACACACACACGCATATAAATAAATAAAAAGGTTTTAAATTTTTTAAAAAATAAAGAGGTAAAACTCCACAGGAACATCTGTGCCCTGGCCTTCCATGGCAGGCTGCCGTTATGACCTTTAATTGTCAGCAGACATTGTCCTGTACAGCTCAGCCTCCAGTCACATTAGAGCCACAGTTAGAACCTCAGTGCAAGGGGTCAGTACAGTAGGCTAGCAACAGGATTTTTAGTTATGATAGTCACCAATTGGAACCCACAAATTCTGTCTCTGTTTCTTCTTCTAGCAGCTGAGATAGTTTAGTTTTCTGCGTCGTGAACTCCATTGGAGGAAAGGACCATGTAAAATGCTGAATTAGGTTCCACTTAAGTTCTGTAGGCCTCTTTATGCTGAAAGGTTTTTCTTATCTTTTGAAATGTGAGTGCTAACTTGAGAACAAAGAAAAGTGTCTTTTTCTATATCTCTATCATAAGATCAGGATTATATCCACCCTCAGTCACCAAGCCTTTTATTAATGGAGCTAAAACACTCTGGGGAAGCATCCCAAGCCTATTTAATGTCCCCAAGCACTAAAGTATGCACTGGAACTTTTACATTAGCTAAGGTGCCTATAAAAATATATGCTTGCAGCCAGGGCCATGAAACCATGCAGCATTGTCATTCTACCCAAGGGCTGGAATAACTCAGTCCTGAAGACATTTCCATTATGTAACTCAGCTAAAATGTTCTGCGATTGTCATGGGCACAGTTTAGCCAAGATTCCAAGAATAATGTGAAGACACCCTTTTTACTTATTGTCACCCAAGATGCATTGATCGAGATTTGTGATGCATTGGGAATAGAGAATATGGAAGCTTGATGGTTGATTTTCTCACCTCATGAAATGCCATGTTTTGTTTTGTTTTGTTTTGTTTTGTTTTGTTTTGTTTTGTTTTCACAATGTTGCATCCTCTGACATCTCATCTCCAACATTCTGTCACATATCTTGTTTAAAAACTCAAAAACCTTTGAAAATTTAATCACAGTCAAAAAAATTTTAATGCACTCACCAGGTTATATTGTTGTTATTTTGTTTTTATTGTTTTTTTGATGCACAGCTGAGATTCATATACTAGGAGAAATCTGATTTGACGTTCTGGATGGCATGTTTGAGAAGATAGGTTTTATTTCTCATAAGGCAGACACTGGAAGCCATGATGCTTAGCCTAGACCAACTATCATAATCATGTTGCGAGTCTCCCTCAGGTTAATTGAATTAGGATCTCAGGGCATGGGATCCCCATATATCTTTATAAGTTCCCCAGTTGATTTTAATATGCAGCCAGGTTTGAAAACCCTTGTCTCTTTAAATGTAAATCCGTGTGTCTCCCCACTTTAAAATCCTTCACCCACAAAAAGCAGGCAAGGTATTCAAGGTCTTTCCCAGAATGGCTCCACCCACTATTCTTCTTGACAGTTTCATGCTACTTTCTGCATATACCCACCTTCCAAAACCTTGTCTCAAACAGTCAGTCTTAAATCCCATCCCATGTGGGTGTGTGCTTGGGAGAAGAGACCCTGTTCTGTCCTGCTGAAGTCTTTCCATTTCTAAAGATACTCCTAAACTTCACTGCCTTTCTTGACTGGCCTCTCCCTGTTTCTGCCCAGGTGATGATGCTCTTCTGTGTACCACGTAGCCTATCGCCTTGTGTATAACTTTATCTCACTTCCTACTATTTCTCTGTGTATTCCCCTTCTCCAAACTACTGAGTAACATAGTTTGGTTTCATGGTTTCATTTACTATTCTTTTAATATTATAAAGCACCTAAAGCATAGTGAATAGCTGATATATAAGTAAACAAATTTGTTATAAAAATTTATTATAAGAGGATCCATAGCTTGGAGTCACCCTAAGTTCCAAAAAACATTTCTCTCACTTCCTAATCCTATGACTTTCAATAGACAACCTAATGTTTCTAGGCCTCAGTTTCATTATCTATGAAGTGGGAATAATAGTATTGCCTACTTCAAAAGCCAGTGAGAGAAGATGATAACTCCTCACAAAGTAGCTGGCAGACTAACTAACATTCAACAGGCCAAGTACACAGAAGGATGCCAACTTCCTTAGCCATCTCTCTGTATTTCATTCACCTGTCAATGAATTATTTCCATCCACCGTCGGTTGGGCTTTTCTCCTTCAACTAGACAATCTCCTCCTGCAGGTAGGCTCTGAGCTTAACTCAACTACCAATTATCTACAAATGTGCCCAGAGTAACTGTGATACTCAGTAACTAGATTGTTGTTGATATCATAGGATAGTAATGATTATTCATAACTCATTTATCAGCAGGAGTGAATCTACTTCTACAGCATACAAAAGAACATTGGTTTAGATGATGCAGTAAAATTCATGTTAAATGAACGTATGTAATAATGTGACCCTGACCTTTGAGCCTTGAAATTTTTGTATATAAATTTGTATTTCCTAGAAATACAATGATATATATACAATGTATATAAATATATACAATATAAATAATGTATATATTTAACTGGGATTATGTTCAACCAATTTAAAAATTATTATTTTCACCTCTAATTCTCTTAAATATTGAAAAAATCAGCAGAAAAAATAATGACCAAAGAATAAAAAAAGGCTACTCTTCTTCATGGCCGTTTTCTAGAAGATATGTTTATGGTAATATAACATATGCATAACATATGGAGGAAATCAGGTTGGAAGCTTCTAGCAATTAGACTAATATATCATGTCTAAACAGATGTAAATTGCAATGCCTTAGTCACCTACAGACTGCTTATCATAGCAATTAGCAGAGCTTTTCAGTAGTTGAAAATGAAGTTACTTTTACAGCTAAAAGTCACTTGCACATGTGTTTACATACAGTGTGTCAATTTTTAACCTTAGTATTTAAAGATTATGCTACTGATTCTGACCACCGTTTTCACAATAGATATGATTAAAAAACAAATAAGTGACTAATAACCCTTTCCACTCTGCACCCGGAGAAACCACTAACTTTGATGTGTAGAAGCATGTTTTCCCATGAGTTGTATGAGCTGCTGAAAAGCAGGCTGACATCAGCTTCTTTGTTTTTCTAAGGATTTTTTTTTCCTCTTTTTTCTTTTAACAGCCTGGCTGTATCATTTTTGAATGGTCCTTCATTGAGTTCTTTAAAGCATTTCTAACATTCATCCGGCTTAAGTTAATCTCATTTGAGGTCACCATAAAGCAGTTGTTTTCGTGTCTAATCTGCAGGTTTGCATAATCCCCGAGAAGCCTGTTGTCAAATGCACTTCTTTGCCTGGGAAACCTGCAGCATTATGGGATTGTGCTGTTCATGCCTCTCTTGTTGTTTGCTATTGTCCCATGCATGGCTCACCTGTGATGCTGATGCAATCGTGCAGATAATCAGATGTGGTCAGTTCAGGTCTCTAGCCATGCATTGGAAGGTTGGACATTCGTCACTTTGATCTTGACCTCATTGCTACAGTGAATGCACACCCTGTCTGCCGACTCAAAGGTCATGCTGGCCTTCTTGATTTGATTTTCTCCTCTGTCAGTCAGCACACCATTAGGCAGAGTGCTGCCAGTGACCCCTGTAATCTCAATATTGCCAGTGAGAGGTGTGTAGGTTCCTGCTGATGGGGGCAAGTACGTGATCTTATGCTGTAATTCAATTCAACATGTATTATTGCATACCTGCCATATGCCCACAACAACACAAGATGCAAAGAAAGAAAGAAGGCAGTTTCTACCTTCAAGGAGTGCTGTTGTGTGAGTATGATTAGAAGGGACCAACAGTAAGCACTGTCCAAGATGGAGTAAGCATATCAGTATTTGGCCACTGGCTGTATTCTACAAAGAGGTCTGTAATCATGTGCATTTTAAAAGCTCTGTCTGCCTTCAGCAGCAAGCACTTGAATGAGAGTCTCACAGATTTCTAATGATATTCAGAGCTGTTAAGTGGAGTTTCCCACAGGACAAAAATCAGCCTAACACTGACTTCACAGTCTTTTATTCTACCTTCAGAGAAGGGGAGAATCACTGTGCACAATACAGGGAATGAGATTGGCCTGATTTGCATCCCTGATCCACCAATTGGTAAATGAGCATCTCTACCCATTTATGTTCACATTGCTATTGGTTGTTTCATATACATTGCATAATATCTTTGCCACTAAGCTAATTCATGCCCTCTTCTGTTTATATAGAATTTTTGCTTAATTTCATAATAAGACCTGTCATCCTAGTTTTATGCTGACTTTTTAATTTATGAAACAGTTTTCCACGCTAACATTGAACATGGTCTTTTTTCTCGTCAGTTTCTTATTCATCACTTTCAGTAATGAATTGTTTAATTTTTGCTCCTTTTTGAGTTTCTTTATATTCTAGTTAAATTCTTATTAGACAGCCTAAGACAAAAGTTTATGTTTGGTAAAGCTGTTCCTTTTGCTTCTGCTTTAATTTATAAGCTGGAGAGTTTATCAATATAAATAGTCACCAAGCAGTCCTGCCACCCAGCCTTTTATGTACACATGGGTCTTTCTAGTGCATTGTTAGGTCAGAAGGCCTTATAAAACAGGAACAGGGGCTGTAATGCTCATCCTTGGAAATCTTGTCAGGAAATCCCACAAGCAGATCATCATGCTGTGAATGTGATGGGATGCTTGGGGCATCACCCAGACTCACCTACACAGGAGCCTTTGTGTAACACATCAGTCATTCTTCTAAGGTAGCATCATCAATCCTTGCAAATTCAAGCAGGACAAGGGAATACTTGTTAGATCTGCTGAGGGAGAAGATAATGCAGGGGGAGAAAGAATCAGTCAGAGGCTAAAGGAAAGCAGCCAGTTTAAGAGATTCTCAACCCCTGAGAAGAATTTTAGAAAAAAAAAAAGATAAAGTAAATGATCACACATGTCTCTGACCTCATTCAGCCAGTTCAGTAAACTGGCCATATGAAATAAATCTAAGGTCAGAATTGATGTCTTGAAGTTTTGAGTTGAACTATTAAAAATATTAATAGATTTGAAAATATAAAATATGCCTATCAACAATGAACCTATAGACTGTCTTAATGAGAGATTATAAATATTGCATTCAAAAAATGAAGATCATCTTGTATTATAGTTGAATATAAATGAAAAGGAAACTGTCAATGTAACTTTTTAAAAACAGACTCTCATATTCATTCCATAAAAAATAGATTTTTAAAAGAAGATAGCTTTTCAAGTGACAGCAAAGTGACTAAGGTGAGCTACAGTAATATTATTATGTAGGTGCTGACAGTATGAGTCCTGGAATTTCAAAAGAGATTTCCCAATGTGGTTTTCTGTGTTCTCGGCTCTATACCGCCATTCTCCAGGAGTTTCTTGAACTTACAAACAGTTCTCCTGATTGATTAGCAGGTGGCATGCAGTTCCCTGCCTCCCCCATTCTCAGTCGTTGCTATGGAGATATAATCTTGACTTTCCCTCCACCACTTCCCTGTTGTGTCTGATCTGCAGAACGAGACGTTGAGAACCTATTGGACAAACTGGTGCTGGCTTTGCTATTCACGTGTGACATCTCACATACCTTGTTAGGCTTAGAAAGTGGAATACGGCCTTATGCAGGTCCCAGTGCTCAGATATGACAGCATTGTCAGATTTACAGTTCTACTGCTTTACCTTATTAACTTCTAAAATACCAGGATGTCAAATGTTTTAAGGCAAACCTTGAAATTCCATTCCATTTCCTAAAAAGATGTTAAGCATAATATTTTGAGGTGAGTCACATATATACACATAGTCCTAGTCCTCTTTTTGTTTTTCCAGAAAATCTAAGGCAAGTCAATGCTATTTATATATACCCTTGTAGTAGCCTCCTACTGATGTAAAAAGGAGAGCAGTGACTTTCAAATCAATTCCTAAGAATCATTGATAGCCAAAGATTGCTATTCACATATAACAATCCTTGAGCCTAGGCAAACATGGTATCTTCAATAAAGAAATAAACATTTAATGCATAATAATACAACTTTTTATTTGAACGGTGCCTTTTGTATATAAATGAAACCAAACATTTCCTACCATTCTCTCCTGCAGTCAAATGTCAATGCTAACCTCCCTAATCTACTGATTTCAGATACTACTTTTATTTCAATAGTTAGAATACTGTTTTAATCTATCACTTGGCATCTGTGTTGTTAACATGACCTTATAATTTACAGAACATGCTAATGAATGTGAAAAAAAGAACATATTACCATTCTTTTACAGGAAATAGTGTGCAGTCAGGTAGTCCTGTTCTTGGTACCAGGGGCTTGGAAAACATGCAGTCATATGAACTGATGAGATTCCTGCTCTCTGAGTCCCTAGAGGATCAGATGGGCTACTTCTCAGATCTTATAACTGCCAATGAATTAAAAGACACTGAAATTAAAAACAAAATAGCAAAATACAAAACTAGCCCTTGATATTAGTCATATGATCCTAGTCTCTAAAAGAAAAAAATACCTTCAATGAATGTATAAGTTCAATGAAGTTATATAGTTTCAAAACAGGTTCAAGGCTTAAGAGAGCTTTTTGATAATTCCTTTCACTATCACAATATTTTTTGTGCGTATTCTATATTATTGATTATGTTAAAATCAGGAAAAGGATTCATTTAATTTACATAAAATATTCATGTAATATGCTGAATGACAAGCAAAAATATTCTTAACTAGAATTCTTCTCCTTGAAATCGGCAATGCAGTATTTGAAGTAGGACATATTTTGAGATAACAGTTTTACTCAAACTTCACTTATAGATTAAAGTTATTCCACAATGAAAATAGTGCCTTACAGGCCCTATGTTTTTTCATGGATAATAGAAGAGGAAACCAAATCTGAGTCAACTGTAGAATAATATTTGAGACGCCACAGAAGAGTTTTTCAGATGCCCCGCATAGCCCTTTTGATAGGAAAAGATTTATGTCTCCCAGAGTCCTAGTTGCCTGTGACATCCCAGAAGAGCCCAGTCCCTTCCTCGCCTGTAGGGTTCTGGATTGCTTCCTTTACATGACTGAGTCGGAAGCTGATCGTTGGAGAAGGAGTTCATGAGTTTTCTGCAGTTTTTTCAATTCCATAGTTTTTCCCCCCTTTTGAGATTGTAGATTGTTAAATGAGAACAAATGGAATATCAAAAATCAATGGCTACAAGGAACAATGTGTCCTGAAATAAACGGATAGTAAAGGCTAAATGAAAAGTTTCTAGCAGAGACCTCCTATGAGCCAGGGTCCATGTATCCACTTCGGACAGCCTGCCTAGGCCAGTGTCTGTGCATTCATGCTGTAGATTTCCTCACAGGGATGAGTTCCATGAACTCACACACCAAAGGACTGACCAAATTGCTGTTCTTTAGCATTGTTATAGGTTCTTGATCTTGTGGAAATGAAAGCTCAATCATAAAAATTATCTGCATCTTAAATGTATTTTCTCTAATTGCTCTTATTTTATAATATAGCCCTGTTTGTGTGAACATCAAAAAAGAGGACATGAAGTTTGCTTGAGGCATGTTGGCAATGTCCAGTAGGAGTGGTTAGATAATATATCAAAACACTTTATATAAATGTATTAAATTTTAAATTAAAAAATTTAAAAAGAACATTCATAGTAGAATCAAAGTCAAATTGGTTTAAAAAAAAAAGTAAAGAAATATTTCTGGATATATCCCAGTGACTAGGCAAGGTATCTTAATATTTACATACTTAATGTAAATTCTTTGCATATTTAAAACAATTCAGAAAATACTGATTAGATTCTATTGCTTTGCTTTCTGTTTCTCTTAATGGTATTAACTTACATTGTCTTTATATCAGTCTAGATATTTTGTTTGTAAATCACAGAGTAAATTAGCCTACCAAACCAAAGAAAAGTAAGTAAATGTTAGATAGCTGTTCTGCACATTATCAGAAGATGTACATCAAGTGATTTATGTCTCCCAGAGTCATAAGTGATTCAAAAGTGATTTGAAGTGAGGATCATTGTCTTTTTAACTCTTTGATATTTGAAGATAAATTTGGAGCAGACAGAAATGTGTAGAATATCAAATACCAGTGTCTCACAGATATCACCTCCTACTTTGCCTCTTGATCCTATATGGGTACAATAGCAATCCATTAGCCAGCCATTTCCAGGCACTGTACCACAGATTATCCTGTGCTTGCTAACTCACTAAGGTCCTGTCCCTTCACTAAGATCTGAGATTAGAAAGAGGAGCTTGTTTAGGGTTACACTGCGGACCTCCAATTTGTGTCTTCTGATTCTAAACCTTACATTTCCTATACTCCTACCTCCTCCTGCCTTCTGATACTTTTCCATTATCACTCTTTCATAATAACTGTGGCCTTTCGTGTATGCATTTCCTAGCTCATATCCATAACTGACAACAAATTAGACATTTTGTCTGTTCCTTAGTGGGGTCAGTTGGTCTTTGACAGTGATAAGTTTGGCATTGAGTAATTTGGACCATAAACACTATTTTACAGGTAGTCTGGGCGACTTTTTTTCCCTTCGTTGCTTTATTTCTCTACTGTTACCTCCAGTTTCTTTTTAAGCAACTTTTATTTTTTTAAAAAAAAGTGTTTAATTCTGTTTTTTTAAAGATTGTTTTTGATTCTTAAAAATCTCTTCACCATATGCTTAATGGGTACAAAAATAAAAAGACATGTCTTCCTCAGTGATCTGATATATGATGATGCTTTTCAAATAAATTATTTTTGCTTTTCACACTTTATATGTTTGTTTATTTGAAGAGAAAAAGAGAGGTGGGGAGGGATCTGTATGCATGCCAGGGCACATGGTAGCTAGAAGACAACTTTCAGAAAGCACTTCTCGCCTTCTACCATATAGGTTTTCAGGGATTGAACGCGGGTCACCAGGTCATGAGCAGGCGCCTTACCTGCTGATGTGTCTCTCCAGCCCCATTAGACTTGTTTTATATTTTTGGACCAAGAGTTGAAAAGACAATGATCCTCACTTCAAATCACTTTTGAATCACTTACCAGAGCTGCATAAGATCAAATAGTAAACAGTACTTTTCCTCATCTGCCACCAAATGTGTGGTAGTCATTGCAATGTACAGCTTCATTTTAGCAATAGGAAGTTTTTTTTTTCTCCCACGTTTTATTCTTTTCCTAATCATACAAGCAAAATAGGTACTCCCGTCCTCTCCCTCCCTCTTCACCTCTCCAATCGTACCCCATTGCACTCTCCCCCCTGCCTTCCTTTCATCCCCTTCACTTCCTTCCCTTCTCCCACTACCTCCCCCTTCCTCCCTCCCATCCCCTGGAGCATCCTTTTGTGTGAATGCCAAACCTTCCTCTGAGTCCTTTACCCTAGTGAGGGTTCAGGACTCAGTGTTATAGCCGGCAGACCCTTCTTGGGCTTCCCATTAGTATAGGAACTGTACTATGACTGTTCATCCTTTGCCTCTAAGGATCCTACTTCCTGGAACCTTCTCTCCTGTGATGCATGCTAGACTTTGGGGGGGGAGGATCAGGCAAAATCTAATTCTGGCTGCTGCATCCCTAACTTCTTTGGAGTATCTTGTATATTGTTGGTCCTCCCCATCTTTAGGCTCTTACAATCTTGCTGCCCCCTCTTCCACAAGGTTCCCTGAGTTTTAGGATGGGGAGAGATTTGGCTGGTCTGGTTCCGGATGATTAATGTAAAGTCTTGGTGTTCTGAATTAGAGTGTGTTGTTTTCCGTTTGCTTTTCCTGCACTACCCTTGGCTCCATCCTGATTAGTATCCAAGGTCACCTCCTAACCAAAGATAAAAGACTGTTTAAACAAAGATCTTAATATAAGAGGAGACTCAAAAGTAGATGGAAGAAAGAAGTAGGACACAGCAGTGGGGGGAGGGGTCAGTTAAATAGGAAGTTTTAAACACAAGCACATTCCTTAAATGTAGTCCTTTTAAATAAAAGTAGCAATAAATGATAGTATAATACTATTCAAATGATACACCAATGTGGACATGCCATTAATGTAATAAAATTTCAAAAGTAAAGATTTTCTACCCACATGAACAATTAAGTGAAAACACATTCGTGCTTACAAACTGTCAGGCAATATGCAAAGTATTGAAGGGGACACTAGGTGAGAACCTTTGGGGAGGAAGAACTGGAGAAGAACCAACATCCATGAATCTTAAAAACTTGTTAATAATGGAGATTCCTGAACCACAGCCCAGACCAACTGAGTGAATCATAATCAACAGGAGAAATTCAGGAATCTTCACTTTAATAAGCCATTCAGTGATTCTGAGACTAATTAATTGGAAAGACATTTGTAAATGAAAAACATAGGCACAAAGGCAATTCTGATAGATTAAAAAATGCAATCTTTTCTTTCTACAGGCCATTTCTTTGTATTATATAAATACCAGGATAGGTATTTTTAAATTTTTAATAGAAAATAAGCATGTTATTCTAGAAATTCTGTTTTGAACTAGAAATGTCAAAATGATGTCATGTTTGCAAAGACTAGCAATAAATCTACCATGCAGTGAAGTGGAAAGATGCTCATAAATTACACCAAAAGTGCTTTAACATATATATCAGCAAAACTGTGAGAAATTTGTTGGCTTCTTCCATATTTTTCTTGCAAAAGCAGCATTAGATGGCCTCACTGGAGTCCAACACTGCTGCCAGTAGTTCAGACGGTCAGTTCAGACGCATGCCTGACAGGCTCAGGAATGGCCCATCATGTAGGATTCACCGTGTGCCTCATTTCAGCCAGTTCTGCTCACTTCAAATGTGGCAATTCACACAGGCCACAGGCCACAAGCCTAACCCCAATGGAAAGTGCTCACTTGCTTTGTTGACACAGGACTGCAAAATTGTATACAGAGCTGAATTTCACAAGATGTTTAAACAGTCAATAGAACATGTCAAGGCAGGAAAAGCTGGTGTGCTAGTGAATATATATATTAACAAAGTGGTATCCTTCTCAGTCACTTTCATAACTATGCTTATGATTATAATCAATTGAACAGATCATAATTATTTATAAATAAATAACAGAGCAAAGTGAAGTATAAAAGTACTTTTATGGGTTGTGACCCTCAATTTCTTTCTTTTGTATCTTTCCAATAATAAATGTGGCAGTAGCAGGTACCATTCTAAATGTAGGGACTGCTATCTAGAATTAGCAGACACACAGTCCCTAAAAACTGAACGAATCAAATAACAACATATAAGTTAAGGGAATTTTCAAGATTCTGTGGCAGAAATGAGCAGGATAGATGTGTAACTTCACATGGAATTATCAGTGAAGGCTTCTTTTAGAAGGCCTAAAAGATGAGGAGGTATCCCATGAGAAAAGGGGGGTAATGGAGCTGAGTGATTGACAACTGCAGAGGCTTGGCAGAAGAAGAGAATCTGTCGAATTGAAGGAATTAACAAACTGACATAAACCAAGTGACAGAGATTGGGTATTTCAAGTGGGACATGATTTTAATGGTGGTTGTCATGCTAAAGGTGGTGGGAAGTCATTGAAGGGTGTTATGTACAAAGGTATAATCAGAATTACTGTTTTTAAATAATTACTATAGGTAAGTATAGAAAGAATGGCTGTCGAAAAAGATGGCCCTTTTCTGACTGACTGCTGTGGTCAAGATGTGGCCCTGCAGGTGAACAAAAGTAAGTGAGAAAGCATTATCCAGTCAGCAGATTGTGCTGGTGGGTTAGATTTGCTTCTGGGACTTACCTAGAATTGTTAAGGGCACAGTTTCAAGAATGTGTAGATCCAGAGTTTGCAGGTGTAGGAATGCAGAGAAAAGAGCTGCTGGCTGCCTCCCTGGGGCGACTGCAAAGCCATCCTGCCTTTATGTTCCCAAGTGGATGGAGAAATGGAGCAAGCCACTCTCCAGAAAGTCAACCCTTTTAAATTCCACCCACGGAGGTCTGTAAGCATGATGCAAACCTTCAGTTAGAGCAGCAAGTGTTTCAGTTGCCAAGTTCTCTCTCTCTCTCTCTCTCTCTCTCTCTCTCTCTCTCTCTCTCTCTCTCTCTCTCTTTGTGTATGTATGTGTGTGTGTGTGTGTGTGTGTGTGTGTGTGTGTGTGTGCATGCACGCACGCCTATGGAGTACACATGCCTATGGAGTCCCAAGGATGACATCAAGAATCATCCTAGATTACTCTACTTCCTTATTGCTTTGCTCTGGTGTTTCCCAGGCTCCATCTTCTGCCCCCCCACACACACACAACCCCTTCAGCATTTTTATGTGGGATCTGAACTCGGGTCCTTTTCCTTTAAGGCAAAGGTTTTTAACCCCAGAGCCATCTCTCCACCCCTCGTTGCCAGTTTTTGGAAAACTTGTACTAACTTCATATTTTCAATGTCAACATTTTTTTTAATTTTTTTATTATTATTATCATTTATTCAACTGTGTGCATGTGCGTGTGTATGTGTGCGCAAGTGTGTCTGTGTGTCTGTGTATGTGTAGAACCTCGGACGAACTTCGCGAACCACCATGGACGCCTCCACCTCCTTCTGCCCCGGGATTCACAGGCTCCGCCCTACCAGGACCAGAAGCGCAGGCCGCCCCCGCTTCTGCCTGGCGTCTATACGTGGGATCTGGGATCCAAACTCAGGACCTTTCGCCTGCAAGGCAGAGGCTTAACCCCTGAGCCACCTCTCCAGCCACTCAATGTCAACATTTTTAGATGTAGAATATCACATCAAGAAAAAATTTTAAAGCTGTGATTCTAAGAATATATTCCATGTATTTAAAATATTTTCATCTGTACTATTTATTACATTCTGTATATATTCTGTCATAATTAAGCTTTACTCTTTTAATGACTTAACATGTTTCCCCACGAAGCATCAGCAAAAGAAATTTTAGACCATTAAAGTTAATTTATCAGATTGAATAATGCCAATGATTCATTTTAAGTAGTAAGGTTAGAATAAGAAAAGAGCCATCAGGAAAAATCAGAAACAGCAGAACAATTAGACAGATACTTTCAAAAGTACTGGCTCTGTAGCCTCCACCCCAGGCCCAAGGAAATAAAAGGACAAGCCATTTAAAAATGAGATCTCTGGATTCTTTGCCTGTTGTGTCTTTGTACTCTCGCAGTTTTCAGTATTGACAGAGAGTTTCTTTTCATTGCCAGTATAGCACATTCCTTTGAGGTAGAAAGAGCGCTCACCTTTCATTGCCCTGTGTTATTTCCCTGCTACTGAACTATGTAGAGAAAGGTAAATGGTAAAATGGCAGCAGCAGCGCAAAAGACAGAGTGTTGAGACTATGCACTCCTGCTTGAGAAGATTATTTTTTGATTTCTGGAGTCAGTTTATATTGAAAAAAATTAAAATGTGCTATAGCAAGGAATTCCAGAGAGGTAATTAGGGGATACATAGCTTCTGTTTGAAGAGTACGTCTATGAATGGCTGCATGCCCTTACAGTGGAGACTGTATAATTAATTATAGGCAGACCCACAGCGAGGAGACAGATGAAAGAGACCTAGGCAGAGGTTGTGGGATGCATGCCTTGCCCTCTGCGTATAGTGATAATGTAGCGGGTCTCAGTCATGTTAACTATTTCCTTTTAAACTGTGCCTCCCCAAAAAACAACATTCTGAATCTATTCATAAGTCGATAAATGTACTGTCTACTTGCTTTCTCAAATCCAAACATGCTAGCTTATCTAGAAATAATACTCAGTTTCTGTATGTAAAGTGTAAATGTAACATTATTTCAAAATGCAGTATTATCCTCAAAATTATTATCTATTGAGGATAGGTATGTCATCTGAGCTGATTTAAAAAAAAATCAAAATAACTTTTTGTCTATTGAGCTGAGCCCAAGAGTCAGTTTCTTAAGTAAATAAGGTTTAAAGGAATAAATGTTTCACAATTAATGGTGCGATAGATGCTGCTGTGTATCTATTTTCCAGCAAACCTATTCAAAGGCTTTACTCCCTGCCTCTTTAATCTTGGTGAAAAATCTTTCTTTGGAGCTTGAGCAGACCCCAGAGGAGTCCTGGTTTCTTTGCATGTGTTTTTATGCACTGCTTCTGTTTAGCAGGTTAAGATATACTTACAATTCCGACGCCCATGTTCAAAGAGCAACCATATTTTTCCTTAGATGATCAGAAAATGTAATGTTCATGTATCATTTCCCATCCTTAAAAATCCCTAATACCAAATGAGGTCAGTTACAAGAGCAAATGGATTTGAAAGTGTCATTGCTGACATGATATTTTTAACAGGCATGTGCAAACTCTTTCTTTCTTAGATTTTATATCTTTGGAGCACACACCAATTAGCATATGACAAGAAAAAAGGTTTAAGTGTCAATTTATTATCATAAGTAACAACAAAAAGAAGCCATTTTTCTTCCTACAAAGAATGCTGCTTTGAAACTGAATATCTTTTCTGAAGAAAATGACTGCTATTGAAATACATAATTTTTAATAGATAATGTGCTTTCTACATCAACTTTGTTTAGTAGAGAATCATCGTGTATTTATAGTTAAAGTTATGAGAGCTTATTAACTGGGAAAATATTCTAAAACTTTTGGTGTTTTCATTTGGCTAATAATCCTTTATATACAATCCTTTATATATTTTGGTAATAATTTAAATGTCCTACTCAGAATCAAAGACTTTAAAGCCTTTGAAAAAATCTTAAGTACTTGCCCCTCCACAAAAATCTACTTTCTAGCTGTATTTAGGATACCTGTTGCATTCTCTGCCTGTACCATACATTCAGCATGGCTCTGAGTCATTATCTAAATATTGCTATTATGTAATAGAGTTACCATTTTCATTATTGGAGACCATGTAGTATTTACAACATGTCATTTTGTCATAGCTAGTTCACCAAAATAGATTAACCTTTAGCATTTTAAATATTTTTTAAAAATTAAATTAACATTTATTCTCTATTTACTGTTTATATTAAAAGTCATAGAACTTTGGGGACACCATTTTAATAACCACTGAGAATACTATATTGATGGCTTTAAGTTTAGCATGTTGCTAAACTTAAACTTTTAATTGCTCATTTACTTATGTAATTTTCGCCTATGACTTTTAGATACATCCTCTCTTGCTTTGTTTTATTCAGTGTTTAGTTAATAATTCCATTGTGCTTTGTTTTTAACCAAAATTCAAATCAATTATCCAACAAAGATAAATAGGGTTCCAATTAGTGAATTAATAAAAATCATTGCCCTATAAGAGAATTCTAGTGTAAATAATTTAAAATGTATATAACTATCTAGAAAATATTTTTATGAAATACTAAGCATCCTTAATATATTTTGAGGCAAAATATTTTTATGATTAACCCCTCTACCTCATCCAAATTTTCTTTTTTAATGGAGAGACATTTGCTTCCTTAACAATCATAGAAAAGTTGTTTTTTCTGCCTTCTTAATTTTGATCTGAGAACCAACTGTTGCGTGAACAGTAAATTTGCCCCATACCATGATGCACATTAATCTTTAAACACTGGAATCCTCTATAGTACACAAGGACAGTTACATGAATTTACCTTCTCGGAATATGCAAGGAGAAAAAAAAAGACAGGATGAAAGTAACCAAAAAGAAAGCAATGGTAATCAGCAAATGAAGGTTCAAATGATGTGGGTTTTTGTGGCACAAATATGTTTGCATTCCTAAATACAGTGTAAACTTTCAGAGAGCCAAGTAAACAAATTTCAGGTGAACCCTATTTTCCTCCTCTTCTGTTATTTATACCTGCAGAACCACCGGCAAGTTACATGTCTTTTTTATTATTTATAAGTGTGCGTGTACATGTCCACACACACACACGTGTGTGTGTGTGTATTACACACGTACCATGGTGTGCATATATATGAAAGTCAGATAGAAACTTTGAGGGATAAGTTTTCTCCTCCCACCTTATGATTTCCAGAAATTGAGCTCAGTTTACCAGGTTTGTACAAAAAAAATGCCTTTACCAACTAAGTTCTCTTAGCCCAAGTTGTTTACCATTCTAGACCATTATTACTTCACCTATAAAATTGGACTTTTGCATTACATTTAGTGAGTTCCTGAGATACCCTGAAATACTACTGATACATTATGCCTTTAATAGTTTCTATATTATAAGACTGTTGGAGGAATCAATAGAGTGTAAAATTTGGCAAAATATTTGGCATAGTGAAAATTCTCAGTAAATAAATATTAAGCTTTCTTTATTCTTATCTATGTTATATTTTATATAAAACTGTATATTTAAGATGTAGATTATGGACTGGAGAGATGACTTTAGAGTTAAGACTGCCTTGTAAGCAGAATTTCCTGGGTTTGGATCCCAGATCCCACATGAAAAAATACCAGACAGAAATAGTGGCAGCCTGCACTTCTGGCCCTGGGTGGAAAAATCCTAAAGAGAAGCAAAAAGGAGGTAGAAGCAATCCAGGATGACTCCCACAGTCACCCTTGGGCCTCCATAGGGACATACATTGCCCTCTGATACACACATGCATAGATAAAATTAAATAAATAAATAAAAATGAGATGTAGAATACATAATGCCAGGCACCCACAGTAACCCCTGAGGCAAATATTCAAATGCATATTATATATCTAGGAGATTGTCGTAGGAAATAGATAAGGTGTTGGGTATGGATACAGTAGAGAAAAAATAATTTGAAAGTAGTACAATGAGCATATTACTACTGTGAGCCATTAGGTCTCCTGCCCATTGGGAATCTGCAGAAGATTATATGAGCACATGAGTCTTCCAGGCAGAAAAGAAAGTGGGATTTCACTAACTTTCATGGTTTGAAATACATCCTCCACTGGCTCATGTGTTTGGGAAGGTCAGGGCACATTTGGGAGGTAGAGCTTTGCTGGAGGAAGGCTTTGAAGTTGGTTAGCCCCACCCTGCTTGAGTTAGTGAGTGTGCTCCTGAGCTTGAAGCAGCTCTCAGCCTCCATGATGTCTGCAGGGTTTCCAAGTTCTGCCAGCCATGTCTTTTCCGCCTTTAAGGACTGTATCTTCCCTTTGGAACCGGAGCTGAATAAATTCCCCCATTTTCTATTTAAGTTGTTTGAACCTGAGTGATATATCCCACCAACAGAGAAGAGTGACCAGTGTACAACACATATGTGAAAATGCATACACACATACAACTCATATATAAAAAAATATCAGTCTATGACAAGATCAAAATTCATGGATCTGTCAGAGGTGTGTAACTATATAACATTAGGTTTATAATTCTTTTCAAATAGGATGAGAACATTCTGATGGGAAAATCACACCCAAGGAAATGTACTTCAGAATTTCCTTCTAAATGTCTAACAAATCATTGGCAATGAGGAACATTTCAGAATGGTCACCACTTTTTTATCAGTTCTTTTGTCAAATTAAGCTTGATTATATGATTTATTTGAAAAAAATTAATGTTTTTTTTTCTTAGTTGGTGAAGCACTTGGATACTCCAAAGTCAATTGAATCTTTACATCAATTTTCCAGGAAAAGAAAACTATAAAGTCTTTGTCCTTGAGGTTCCACTTGACAGGATCAAAAGCAATTCTCTTATTGTATTATACCATAAAACAAATCAGAGAATGCAAAGATTTCAAAATAGCTCTATTTCACATATTATCTTCTTAACTCGACTCTGCAGCTGAGCAAGGGTGTTATTCAGCACCAGAAATTTTGTTGAATTCTTAAATTGATCTTAAGAATTTTGTGATGGATGGCTTGATGGCTTGCTCAATTTAAAACAGATCATCTGCTGAAATTGCTTTCAGGTTAAAAGGAAGACTCCTTAGATTCCTCTCCAGACAGATCTTTTCGATTACCTGGTTAAGTCCAGAATTGTTAAAATTGAAGATTATGAAGATTCGGGGTACATTGTGGTACATGTGATAACAACAGGGGGTAGGAAGAGAATGATAGAGAAATCACTAAACCAATCCTTGCCTGCTTGAAAGTTTGTAGAGAAGTCATACTGGCTTGACCCCTTACCTGTTTTGTTTTCAATCCGGATTATTTTTAGTAATCTTAATATTAATAATTGATTATTAACTTGATATGAAGCTCTATGCAGACATCCGTTTGCAATTTATTGCAGACTGCCACATCACATACATATGGTTTCTCTAGCATGACTCTTTGTATACAGTTAGAAATGCATGTAGCTTTCTGCCATGAAGCTGTGTTTTTAGGGAACTCTAAACTGCATAAATGCAGATAGATACAAAAGGATCTTTGACATATTCCCTTCATACTATTGTCCTTTCCTAATGAAGGCTGCACATTAGACCTTGTGAATACTCTCTCAAAAGTGAGTTCTTCATAGCTCAGTGGCCCCTCTCATTTAGAAGCCTGGTTGCAGGATCTATAGGAGCTGACTCCTCCATCTGCTCGCATCTATGCCACTCAGTTTGGTTTCTTCAACACACCACTCTCGCAAGCTTCATTCTTTTATCTGCTAGTGCTTGTGTGACTCCTCCCACTAAAGTGTTCGCATCCCCACCTTCCAGGAAGAGAGTTGCCCTTCCTTGCTGTTCTCCAGCATCAAGGACAGTACTTCCCACAGAGTAGGCGCTCAATAAATTTTTGTTGAATGAATCAATGAAAGGATGGATATTAAGAACACCGTGTCCTTGAGAATAAATGTAGCATATCATGCGCCATAGTGTTTTGGGAAGAATCTTAACTCTTTTCTAGTTTAAAAAAAAAAGATTCCATTTTACTGCACTACAGCAATATATAAAATTCTGAAAGACAGATAGCCTTTTTGAAGTAGAATGTTGAGCTGTTAACTGGGGAGTTTGTGACAAAGAAGCAGAGGTTGAGAGGAGGGCCTTGAGAATATGGTCTTAACCTCCTCCCCACCCCAATGCCAGGAAGCCATGCAGCTCTGCATGGGAGCTATCTGGGAGTCGGCAAAGAAATAGCATTTTTGAAAGGTATCACAAAGTCCATCTTTCTTATGGCTCAAATTCGAGCCATGCTAACATCACAGACACGCCCTTCCCAAGAACAGGAATGGAATCAAATTGTTACAACAGAGAAAAGGACAGTCTGAGTGTATTTAGAGTGAGCTGCTGTAGACTCTGGAGCCATCCAGGCTGTCCTGAAATGAGAGACTGCTTGTTTTCACAAATCATTATTGCATACCTTTTGCAAGCTAACACTGTATAGACCTGCCTCAGCTGTCCTCGCACCCCGAGTCACTTGCATGCCCACCGCTAGAGAGTCATTCTGCTTTTGCCATTTATTGCTCCCCTTTCTTGGAAAGTTTGGTTTGGAAGAAGGATTCTGCCACTATCACAACTGGGCAAGCTTTCTCTGCACTGCTAGAAAGCCCTTTAAGCCTTCTCTGCACACTGCTAGAAAGCACTGTAGGCACTGGTGAGAAACACCTGTCCTGAAACAGGGAAGGAAAGAAAACCTTGTCATGCTCTGCCCCTCTGCAACATTCCTTCTGACAACCTCTTGGTTGTTGGGAAGGCTGGGAGCTGATTCTTTGTACCAATCACTGCTGTGCAGACCCTTTGCTTCCAAGGTGCAGGTGACCCTGTGGCTTTTCAGTAATTGAGATGGAAAGTTAGATTCTGCCTGCTCCAATAGACTGACTCTGGTTTCTTATTTGACTGAATGTTATGAAGCTGGGCTTTTAAGATTCCTTCTGTTGTATTTCCCAAGTTGAGAATGTGACAAGAAATTTTATTTTAAAACAAACTGTGATTCATGTACTAGCTGACTGAAGATGTTGGTTAAAAAAAAAAATAAGACTATGTCAATCTTAAAGAAATTGGGTACAGCTAGCCTGTGAACCAGACTGGGCAGCCCTCGCTCATGGGTTCTCATGGAATTTCTTGAAATCTCTGGTATTTTCAAGGTCTGTGCAGTCTTCCACCACTGGGACATTACCCAGTGGAATGGGGCCAGTTGAGACCCTTGAAAACAAACCATATTGCCTTTTGAATCTGTTTGAAGGGAATGGTATTTTTAGAAAGAAAAAAAAAGATAATTGAAAAGCTCTGTATTCATCTTTCTGTGCCCTAGGACATTGATTTTTCAGATGCTGTAATGTATTACATGGAGAAATGGTCCCCTGGACTTTCATACATATTAGTGACTCTGGTGCCCACAGCACACATTGAAAGCCATTCACATTCAGAGATTCAGCCTGCCTCGTGGTATTTCTGTCTGACCTCAATCCATTTTAGAAATATGTCTTATGTACTAAAGGGGAAGAAAGCGGGTCTTACTGGCCTCGCTCAGACTTTCCCCCATCCCTTAGCGTCTGTGTTGGGAAGCCAGCTGCACACATCATCATTCACCATCTGCCTGGGGATGCATGGCCTCTGCCCCCAGCTTGTGGGTCCATATTTTAGTCTGCTGACTCCAGCTCCCCTGCCTTACCTGGTGCACAGAGGAAACAGGAGCTTCGTGTTGGGAAAATGATCCATAGACATTGAAATTAAATCGGTATTCAGTAAAACTGGGCCAAACCACGTTGAAGTCATGCGACTGGACTTTCTGTGACCTACTCAGTGGAGGGAAGAGCAGCTCAGGGCAAAGCAAAAGGATAGGGTTGTTCACATGGTGCATCTAGAGTCGCCCCTTCCCTGGTGCTAACAGGCGTAATGACAGCTGGCTTGGATTTAATTCTTTACACTGCATGTGGAGTCCTGTTTTGGGCAATGAAGAGAGATGTTGACCTGCTGCCTGTCTCTTGTGCATCCTTTCCTGTGCCCGGTCCCTTTCTCTGTGCCCTGCTTCCAGCTAGTTCTTATCCTTTCTCTGTGCCCTGCTTCCAGCTAGTCCTTATCCTTTCTCTATGCCATGCTTCCAGCTAGTCCTTACCCTTTGCCATATTGCTTCCTGGTTCTTCATTTCATCACCTGAAGGTATGAAAAATATAGTAGAAGGGCTATTTAATGATGTGTTTTAAGTTACTGTGTGAAGTGAAAGTTCATGGAACATGTGCAAATATATGCAGTCTCTTCATATCATGCTTGGCACATAGAATAAAGATAGGACATTCAGTTTTTACAGACTTTCTGAATAAGCTTCAACTAGTATATGAATAAATTATTTTTTAGCTGGGTTGGAGAGAAAAATCCAGTTCACTACCTCCCTGATTTCAGTGTAAACCAGAAAACATTTTTTAA
Organism: Typhlomys cinereus; assembly: GCA_023101885.1. Classification (NCBI taxonomy): domain Eukaryota; kingdom Metazoa; phylum Chordata; class Mammalia; order Rodentia; family Platacanthomyidae; genus Typhlomys; species Typhlomys cinereus. The sequence continues at coordinate 616,013 of JALPQD010000376.1, read as the reverse complement.
TGTAGCCAGGCAGTTTTTATAGAGTTTGCTCTTGGAAATGTCATGGAACTACAGCTCTTGGCTTTGCAACATATGAGAAATAATGCATTGTTTCAATAAGAAATAGACGAGGAAGTTCTAATAAAAATAAAAATACATTTTATGCTATGATTTTGACAAGAATCACTGTGTTTCTAGTAAGATTGTGTTGTAGTTTTTACAGCCTTGAAGGCCAAGTGGAAACTTAAAATAGTGACACATTTCCTAAACACTTAGTGTTGGTGAACATGAGACCTGTCCCTTTATCAGGTATCCCAGGTGGTAAACTCCACCTGGAGAAAGATTCACGTTGCTCTTGACATTGATGTAAATTTGGCTTCTGCTAGATTTATAAAAGGTGATATATAAAAGTCATTCCATTTTCTCAAAAGTTCAATTCAGAATCTGCGGTAGGTAGGAAGCTATCTGTGTGACAGACACCACTTCACTATCCCTTCAGGTGGACCAATAAAGATATCTCATTTTTGTACTCAGCTTGTCTGTTCCAGTCCCTGAGGTAGTCATGGTCACCTGGAAATCCTATGGACTCTTTTAGCTCACCAGAAATCACATGATTGGGTGACAAATCCGATACTACTGTGGCTGAGTCATGGGTGATGATTCATGCCTGTCATTTAGATGCAAGTCCAAGAGGTCCAGTTATTTCAGTTCTTGGCTTTCAGATTTCTTGGAAGTCTAAAGTAATGTAACATTTGAAATATCTAGTAGATAAATACATGAAACAGCTCTGCTAAAAGCATTTCAGTTCAAGTATGTGTTCTACAGCTGTGACATAAAACTGGATTTTAAAAGACACAGTAATACTAGTCAGTCATTGTTTTGCTCATTTATTTTGTATTCATTGAATACATTGCTTCAGTCATTGTCCTGGGTGCTATAGATAAACCAGATCCCTCAGATAACTTATATTCCAGAATAAGTAACTAAATAAAATCAATTGATAAAGTGATATGGAGAAAAGTACATCTGAACACAGACAATGAGGAGAGTGGAGTCAAGTTCATTCTCACAAGCATAATCAAGAATGCCTCACCGAGAAAGCCATTCTAAAAGGAATAACCCAAAGAGTCAAGACTGTAGGCCAGAGAGATTAGAAGGAGCAAGCATGGGAAAAGTCACATGTTGGCGGACCAGTGATGGAAGTGGGATCTAGATGAGTAGATGTCGAAGCACGCAATTGTAGTCTTCAGTGTGCCAGGCCCGGACTCCAAAAGGAGCAGAGGGGGTCTTGAGAAGCCAGTGGATTCTAAATCAGGTCAAAAGGACTTGCCAATAGATAGAATATGGGTATGAGAGCAAAGGAGTGAAACATTAATAGCATTGTCACCCCAGTTATTTGTTAGGTAGCCACAACAAGGATCCATCTCTATTTAATCGGCACCCTACATATTTTTCTCCTTTTAATATTCAGTGAAATTTTTGTTCTCTATCTATAAAAAGAGTAAGATGATATAAGTAGTATTTGTTGCAGAGTCAAAAGTTTTACTATAATATAACATAAAATAGAGATGTTATTTTATATTACCAATGTTACTGAAAAGTGAGCCGCTAAATACCTAGATTCTGTAACATAACTCCTCTCCTACAGCATGGTCCAAATGTAATGCACACAGAGGAAGGGCCATGATGGAAATCCAAGCAGAAAGGAAATAAGAGCTTGTGAATGACTGCCTGGGTTAGCAGACAAATTCCAGAGTAGGTGTGAACAAAGGTGGGTTACTGGACAAGTTAGTGATTAAGAATCCAAAGGAATGTGACACATTCTTTTGTTTTTTTATTTTGGAAAGACCTTAAAGTTTCATGAAAGTGCTTTGCCTTCTATCCTCAGAGGCATTGTAAGATCTTGTTTCTGTCATTAAGAGAGATTTTTCTCAATGTAATAGGTACTTCATATATAGATGTAGATATTACCATATTAAATACAGATGTATAGAGAAAGATATTTCTTTGTGTATGTTTTATGTGTACATAGACAGCAGTGAAGGCATGTGAAGGAATTCATACTCTCGTCCAAAAATTTTAATTGCTGGTTACTATAATTAGGAAGCACAATGGTAAACGTAAGAATTCATACAAGCTGCATAAGTTCTCTGTCCACCTGAAGTTCAATTCAAAAAGTAACTGTCCAGATTAATTATAACGTATTGATCAAGATTCCTGGAAAAATCTTTACATTGAGTGAAAGACTTTCTAGAATACCCCTAGATATGTTGCGAATCTCCTGAAAGCTCTTCTCGGAGCCCTTGGCTAGAAGACAGCTGTCCAGGGAAATTTGAGAGCAACTCTTAATTTAGCAGACTCCAAATCACTTCTGCCTTTGACACCAAAAGGCTTGCACTCCAATCTCCCAGGGAAATCTGTTCCCCTTCAGGGGCGGGCCCCCATTGCTCTGGCACTCTGCATTTGGAGGGGGGGGAACAGGATCTGCCTGTGCCCTTGCTGAAAAGCTTCTTCAGAAAGGAAAGGGGGAAGGAGGCTCCATTAGCAATAGAAGTGAGGAAGGCAGAGCAAGATCTTAACAGGGTGGTTACTGATACATCCACAATCCTCAGCTAAACAGAATAGACATCTAAGCCATTATTATTCTGTCTGGGCAGTGAAAGATAAATTCAATAATCTGCTTGTTTCTGAGATGTTCTTGTGAGACAGTATTGCTGCTTAACTCATAAAAGTTCTTGAGTTATACCCCTCCCCTGTCCTAATTCTCATCTTCTTGTAACTCATTTTGGAATAAGCCAAAAAGAAACAAAATTATAAATTCTAAATTGAACACTAAAAACAGAACTGAAGTTCATTGATTAAATATGAAAGGGAGCATCTTAGCAAAATGAAAGCCAGACTTTTAAATCTTCACTGAACATTGGTTAATCCTAAACCGTCTTGGCACTAGTTTCTTCATGTGATTTTGCATATCAGGTGTTTACAGACTAAACAGTAGCGGAGCTCCAAGTACACTATGTCATTTAATGTCAATGAGCTACCCCTGTTTATTCAGCTATGAGCTTAGCAATTGGAACCACTTGCATAAAGTGCTCCGTATACTACAATTAAGAATCATACTTGTGGAAGGCAGAAGTTCATTTTTTAAAAAGACCATCTGTTTCTCAGTATGCTCCTGTGCAGGTTTTTTTTTCTTTTATCTTCCACCTTCCTTAAGAAAAAATCCACAGCTTTGTAAAGCTTTGATATTACTTCGTCCTTCGGTTTTAGACGATGCGCATTCCTCTGGTTTGTTCAGCTGCAGTCTTACCAGCATCCTTGCAAGATCATTTTAAACCCCCCAGTAATCTTAAAAATTAGAATAGAAAAAGAAAAGCCTTTTCTCCCAGCCTGTATTTGTCTCTTTAAGTGAGCTGACAGTTGCTGTTGGCCAGTGGTAATAGTGCTGGAATAACAGTGGTATTGGTAACCTGTTATAATTTGCAAATTAACAAGGCATGATATATTCAAGGTTGATAAAATGAACATTCACTAGTTTCTTTGAGGTGTCCCCAGCAGGCAATCCTAAGTAGAAGTCTTAGCTTAAACTTCGCTGTGCGCCAGCCTCACTGACTCACCTTTGATCAAACTCAAAGACCAAATTTGTAACATATTTTGTAGAAATAGATTCACATCCTGAGTATTTTTAACTTAGAAAATAAACTTCTTTAACTAAGTATGTTTGGGATACTTTCTCATTCAATCTGCTCAGGAGGTGAATTTATGTACATATTTTGTGGACGATCAAGAGGATAAAAGGGAGAAGTGAAATATTCTTTGCTTAAATAGCACATGTTGTGCTCAGAAGTCATAGAAAGTGAAATTGTTTATTTAAGAAGTTTATTTCCTTATATGTAAAAAAGAAAAATGATGATGTTTGTATACCATGTCCTCTGTAATAAAAATAGCAAATTGTAGACTTGACTTAAATGTCTGAAATGATTAAACTTGATGCCTGCTTACTCTTGAATTTCTTGGAGGAAAGGACAGCCTTGCTGGAAATTGCATATTCCCAGATCACTTTATTTGGTGTCCTTTTTCATATCATGAAGTTACACTTCAGAAGTAAGCAGGAGATGATGCAATCAGAAAAGCAGGTGTAGAGAGTATGGAAACCCTGTGCACCCTGCCCCACCTGCCACCATCATGCCCACTGCGAGGCCCTCCACCACGCCCACCACCAGGCCCTCCACCACGCCCAAACAGAATGTGGATAAGGTTGATTCTTATAGAGGTTTAGTTTCAACAAGGAGCCTTCTCAACCTCTGCTATAAGCCTGAGCTTAGGTTCATAAAACCTTGTGAAAACAAAGGTTTGATAATTGTAGTCCCAAATTGCCATATCTTTATTGAATAAATATAGACACAACACCTGGGATCTGGGACTTGTGTTGACTGCCCTGCCTATGCTACCTGTAGCAGCTTAGGTAAGATCTGCACTATACAGAGGCTTAAGCAACCAGCTCAAAGCCTTGTCAGACTATGCTATCAGCAGAGAAAAAAAAAAACTATTACCTAGAGCAAAGAAAATATTAAATTTACTTTATACAGTGAGATATAATATCTGCAGAAAGTTGAAGTAAGAAGTAGAAGAGTATAAGGTGTTCTTTTCTTGTCACCCTGTCATATGAGTAAAGTTCCTTGAACCAATAGATATTAGCTTGGTTGGGCTCAAACTAAAGACAGCAAGAATAATAATGATGATGAAATATTTGAGAAGTGAAGTGTGAATTCTAATGTGTTGTGCTAATAGCTGAACAAGCCAGAGGTAAGGCCAGGATAAACACAACCCTCGCTTATCAATTGGCTCTAAGCACCAAAATTACATTTATTTCTAGGTGTACAAAAGGTATATACATATACAGGTTCTAATCTCATGAGTCCCAGGATGAGATTACCCAAGAACAATACAGCGCACTGCAGATTTCTTAGATGCTGAGGGGGAAATTCTCATTACTTTCATAAGTTCTTGCAGTAAAGAAGACTGTTGTATATTTTATTCAGACTACTGGTGGAAATTTTTCTCCACAAACCATTTTCCTACCCTAGCTAACCAGTCTGGGAAAATGCTATTATGAAATAGCAGTCTTCTAAAATAAAAACACCAAAGACATATTAACTAGGGTTCTTTTTTATTGTTGGCATTGAATGCGAATCAACATTAAATCTAGACCATTTTTAGTGTCAGATTCCCAGATCTAAAATAGGGCACACAAATAAAAAAAATTGGCAAAAATGCTGTACTTATGTTTTATGCAGCTTGTAATGGTTGAGACTCTTCATTTAGAATTCAAACATCCCCCTCCAGATTCCATATGGAATAAGTTTTCAGGAGTGCCAAAAATAATGAAGGATGCTTGGGACTAAGCAAATAATGTCTTTTTAAATTTCAAAATTTTAATTGTACTAAGAAACCAGTTTTCCTGTACACAAAAGATGTTTCATCATTCCCCTCAACACTGAAGTATGATCATGTATGATAGCCATGTTCATTTTTAATCAGATGAATGGATTATTGTCAGTTAGAGGTCTTTTATTTTACAATTAATGAAAGTTCCAACTCATCTAATTAAAAAAATAAATAAGTGTTGGGTATTTTATTGACTTATGGACCTAGAGAGGTAGTTTTAGTTTCATGAAAGGAACAGGAAGTGTTCTACCCTTCACTAACAGTTTCAGGGAAGCCAAAGATGGCCATGAATGTATCCCAGCACAAAAATCATAAATTTTCCCAAAACTACATGAAATTGATTGGGGGAAGAATTTCTGTTGATTTGTTTTTAACTCCCTTGTGAGGTCTTCAAGCATTAAACTTGTAGATGACTGTGTCATAACATTTCATGTGGATTGGTTGGGCACCCACCTGCCAGTGACTTCTCAGGCATCAGCTGTCTTCCTTCCATCTTTGGGATATTGCTCTTATCCTCAGCAGGCTTTCTTTGTGGGAGTGAAAGGGAATATAACCGTTCCAGAATTAATGCTTCATAAACACTATCCTGAGAGGAAAAAGAATCCATGATTCGGCACTTTAAGAGAAAGTCCAGGTAGGACTGGATTAAGTCAAGTGCAATCACTACTCAGGTGGATGCAACTCACAGGTGTACTTAGGCCAAACAGGACCTACCCTCAATGCCAGAGTGGCAGCAACCCCACCTGAGTATCATAAAGCACCAGCAGTGTTTCAATTCTTGTAGGAGATTCTGAGTGCTTTTAGGCAGGCTATGTGGGTAGTACAAATTAAGAGAGTCAGAAAATGTCCCTTGCACCTGTGTAACTGAAAGTCACAGATGCTAGTTAAAGTCTGTTGGGAGAAGGTCACCTTATCCATCATCCTTTCTATACCTTTCAGCAAGGAAAAGTCCTCCAGTCCTATTATTTGGGAGTTTCCATGTAAAAGAGACAATTTCACTTTTTAAAAGGAGTGAGTGCAATCTAGTTGATACAAGTGTCTAAAACTCATGAACCCCATCAATCCATTTAAATTGACTATAACATGTAGTTTAAACAACATTCTGGTTTTAGGGAACTACTTATAGAGTGTAGGTAGAAGCTAGATTTAACAGAAACATTTTATCACTTATATTTATATTTTCCACTAACTCTATAATGAAGCATTCCAGCAGAAGTAAATTTTCATGATAAACTGGTGGTTCCTTTTATATTTATGCCACTGTGCAAAGTGCCTGTGTACCACAAACAATTTCAGAATATGAAATCTGTTCTTTCCTTTTTTTCTGTTTTCCTACATATGGTCATCCATATAAGGCCATTTCAATCATATCTGGCATGTGTTCTCATGCCATTTTTGTTGTTGTTTTTGTGTTATGTGTATGGTGTGGGAGGGAGGTGTGAGAGAGGTTTGCATGTGGATAAGTGTACATGTGTGTGCAGGCATGTGTATGAAAGGTTAATTAAGGGTGTGTGTTTAAGTATAACTTAAGGGTAACTTCATCCTGGATTATTCTACTTCCTTATTGCTTTCCTCTGGGGTTGCCCAGACTTTATCTTCCAGGGCCAGAAGTGCAGGCCACTGCCATTTCAGCCCAGCATTTTTACATGGGATCTGGGGAATCTGAATTCATATCCTTTTGCTTGGGAAGGAAAGGCGTTATTTACCCTTGAGCCATCCACCCAGCCCTTGTGCCTTTTCAATAGTATCAAGCTGCCTGCCCTGTCTCATCCTTCACTTGGACTGGAATTTTTACCTACCTCTGATGCTATTTGCGGAGTTAGTTGTGTCACTGTTGCACTCAGCACATGCCATCCCTCCCATGTTTCTAGACAGGACTGAAGAGACGAAGGCTTAGAATCTGCACACCCCACATGCTTAACCTCCAGGATTTAGCAATTGTCAAAAGTTGAGGTGTAAATATTCTCAAGGAAACTCTGGTTTGTGACATCATTGTCATTGTCATTAGCTCCTGGCTCCTTTCTCCCCAACCCAATGTTACCTCTAACCCAGCCATGTGCATGGGCACTTTTCTTCCCTTCTCTGCCCTGCTCCAAGGCCCTGTACTCCATTTCTACACAGATAGTTAGCTGCAGCCACTTAGCTAACCTCTTTTCAATCTGTCAGTGCCTTAAAAATGCCACCTTTGCTTTTCCATCCATACTACCCTCCCTGCTGCAAATGAAGGATCCTTCCAGCTTCTTCAACCCCTTCTGTCATTCATCCCCCAGAAACCTCTTAACAATTCTGTAAGTACTTGCTGTGAGTCTGCTGGACTAAAAGTTCATTACTGTTAGGATGCAATATAAATGAAATATGATCTTTCTTTTAAAGTAGGTGTAGTCTTATGTTGACTCTTTGCCATTCTAATCAAATAAAACCTGTTTTTGCTTCCACTTCAGGCCTTTCTTGAGTCCTTATACAACCCCTTTTATAGCATTTAATTCTAAATGAATGTCAAGGCTAGAATTTGAACTCAAGCTTGTTGGGCACAAAATTGTGCACAGTCTTAAGCACTTTATTTTAGTCACACATGAATATTTGGTCCTGTGGAAAAAAATTCCTATTAGGTATCAGCCCCACTTGAAATCCCCAGGTCTCTTTCCTAGTAGAAGACAGATGTAATAGTTTTTTGGACTATCTATATGAATCCATGTGTGTCTGTCTGTCAAATACATGTAAATTTAATTTGCTTAAACATAAATTGAGGCAACATCTATATCTTCGTTGACATGCTTATTCATTCAACACTATTTCTTTGAAGTTCACCTATATTGATACTTGCAGATCTTCTTTGTTCTTTTAACCAAGTTATGACTAAACCATGGCACATTTATTGCCTATGAGATAACCCTCTTCATTTTATATATGGTTCTACTTATAAACACTGTGGTGTTTTCATTTTTCACAATTAAAAGGATAACCTCCAGTAAACCTCCTTATGTTCAATGAAACAGTACATCTCACTGGTTAAATCCCAATTCTCCCTGACCAGTTGTGAGACCTTGGATAGGTTACCTATACAATCCAAATTTCATTCTCATAGAGTCGTGATGAGAATTAGATGAATTAATATATGTAAGGTGTTGAGTTAAAGGTTTGGCACGTAGCAGGTGCTCCAGTACAGTGAGTTATTAATATTGTAAATGTCTCCTCCTGAGCTGTGCTTGCTTTCAGTTTAATTGGTATTTCCAAATTGCCCTCTAGAGTAGCCGCATGGATTTATGCTTCTCTCAGCAGTGTAGGAGGGTGTCTGCTTTCCTGATTCTTGCCAACACCTTGTATTAGCAAACCTTTTTATTTGCTGCTCTGCCCAATGAGAAATGTCTGGTAGGCAACATTTTAATTTGCATTTCCCTGATTACTTGTGAAGTTGAATATTTTCTATGTATTTATTGACCTGTTTTATTTCTTCTCTAAATTATTTATAGACATTGCTTGTTTTTCCATTTTGTAGACTTTGGTCAAATATACATTCTTGACACTAATATTTTGTTCCTGGCTACAAATATATTCTCTGCATCTACCACTTAAATTTACAGTGGTTTCACATACCTTTATTTTTTTAAAAAAAATGTAATTTAGGGGACCACATTAACCACACTTTCCTCAGTGCTGGAGGTCTTGAGGGTTGAGATTGGAATCCAGCCTGTGCCCCTTACTGACTCAGGGATCTTGGACAACTTATGTCACCTCTCGTGACTTTGTTTCCTCAGCTGTCTAGTAAGAATAGCTGCAGTGCCTAGTCCGAGTTACTCTAAGGCGTAGGAGTTAATGCATGGGAAGCAGTTAGCACAGAGACACACCATGTGAGAGGTTTCCCTTATCTATGTAAGCCCTCTGCGCCCCACAGACAAAAGATATTCTTCTGGAAAGTCCTAACTTTAATCAGATGTTTGTAGTTTTAATTTATTGGAATTTATTTTTATGTTTGGAGCTGGGATTGTTATATTTTCATAAAGCATCATGATTATCTCTCTATCATTTTCATTGTCTTTTCCTCTTATCTGATATGGTTCTCTTCTCATGCATAAAACTTGCCTGTGTTCACAGGCCCATGTATGGGATTCTTTTGTCTATTCTATTGGCACCAAATATAATGCTATTTCATTATTGTATTTTGACGGCCTATCTAGGAAAGTCATCCCTCAATTCTTTTCAGCATTATTTTATGTATGCTTGTATGATTTTCTTTCATATTAAAACAATGTTTCTTAATGTTTCTAAACTGATGGTCTTTTGGAGAGATTATGTACAACATACAGATTTTTGAAGAGAAATGTCATATTTATAGAATTGCATTTTCTGTCTATAAACTGGATATCATTTTTCATGCTAATAGATTTTTATAAAATTTTACCACAATGCTACTTCATCTTTTGTTTGTTCCTGCTTAATGTTATACATATTCTTGTTGTTATTGTCGGTGGTATTTTTCTCTCTCTCATTAATTCTAAAACAGCTCTTCCTATTTTAGAGTGCAGTTCATTTTGTGGATCTTGGAAATGACTAACTTACTAAACTTTAATACTATTTCAAGTAGCTTGTCAGTTTTAGTATTGTGCTTTTTGCTTAACAAAGCAATCATATTCCTCAGAAATTCTGATCACTCCTCATTCAGAATTCATGTTACATTTTTCTAGGTGTTGCTTTATCGATCTTACCTAAGGTCATGAGTGCACCAGGTCCTGAGTCTGTTAAAGGCATCTCTGGCTTGTCCTTGGCTTTCATGGGTACTTGCACTGTTGAATCTTCTTGACCAATGCTTGCTGTAAATTCCAGATGACAATGTTTAGTGCCTACCACACCATGTTAAAGAGCGATCTAATGGACTTTAAACGTCTATGTCAACCTTCTATAAAGTAGACTTTTTTATGTCTTCTTCAATGATTAAATTTTGTGTGTAGGATTTTCATTTCCTTCCTTTGCTTATTTTGTAAGATTCAGCCCCAATTCTCCTATTTCTTTTCTTCCTTCAGCAGGTTCTTTTCTTGGATTCTTTAGTTTGTACCCTGATCCCCAGGGCCAGGCTTTCACTTGCTCTGATAACCTCCTCACAGCCACGTCTTACCCTGCAAGCAAAGAACCTTGGCAGTTCTGGGCTGTTTCCATTCCAGCAATTTAGAGTGTGGTCACTTTAGTTCATCGCCCTATGTAGTTCTCCAAGAATGGCTTAGTTACTTTACTTTTCTGAGGAAGCCAGCCACTAAGGCCCAAACCAACATGTACCCTATATGTTACACAACTTAAAACAATAGTAACATGTAAATATAAACATGCTTGTTTACCTTCCTCAGGTTTGACTTTATCCCTGAAATGTTTGCCCCTTCTTGCAAGAGGCAAACAGCTCTGATGTGATCCCAGCAACCTTCAGCAGGAGATCTGTATCATTCTGAATGTGATTCCCTGGGGAAGATGTCTCAGCCCAGGCTAACTACAGCCTTTCCACATCACCGTGCTTAGCCCTTCCATTCACCTTCATGGCTTTTCGTTTGAGCTTTATATCTTATGTACAGCTTCAGAATCCATTGGCTGAAGATGTGAAGGAGATATTGCTGCTTGCATTATGTATTCTTGAAAGATCCCAGAGGCAGAAAGTTCTTAATTAGTGAGGAGAGAGCAATGTTATTTAAGCTTATGATCCAAGGTAGACCGGGGAAATACTTTAGTTCAGGGGAAAGGGTTTCAAAGGCTTCTGGAATGAACAGCCATTCCTTGTGTTTCCATTGTTCACATTAGTACATAGGGATTTCGAAGACTACTTCATTCAACCAACTTCCAAAAGTTCCTTGTGCTCATTAGCAAGGCAGCTAATTATGGGTTGAAGGTCCATTAGTCTAAAGACCATGTAAGTTACGTGTAGCCACTGAACAAGTTTATTGCCTGCATGCAGTAGTAAGTATGATTATTTGAAGTTAATTTGACAGCCTGGAAACACTACACAAATTGTAGTTCTTTCCATGGAAACTTGGCTTAGTGATTCTTTCTGATGTACTCACGATTCACTTAAAGGAGTTAAGGATGAATCTTCCAAATGTTCTGACTGGAAATACTCCCTCCTCTGTGTTTTACTCAATCTGTATTGATTCACACTGTAGAATCCTATTGAACTTTGTTCCTTTTCTCCCTGGAATCTCAATATAGATTGCTTTAAGCAGCTATTTGTTAATTCAAGTCTGTAGGTGAAACCATCACAAATTCAGTTTATCATTGTAAAAATCAGGGCAGAATCTATCCAAAGGCCAACAAACAAAGCTATCCAGTGGCCCAACTAGAAGGTCCAATTAATTTCAGGAGGAGATCACCCTTCCAGATCCTTGAGATTAGGTCTGGACATCATCTTGACTCTCCAGACTGGCATTAACACCTTCCTCAGAAGATTCTCCACTACATCACACCCTGGTACAGTTTTCCACTACAGGTTTATGTCTTTCTTAGTATATCTTTTGAATTCTGGTCTGCTGTACATTCTCACTCCAGGACATTTGCTCAAACCCTTCCAGAATGCCCTTCTTCATTTCACATGCTTAGGGCCCAGCTCACACTTCAGTCTTTACTAAGTATCCCTGTAAGTACAGTGTTTCCCTTCCTTTAAACATATAACTTATTAGAGATAATTAACTGTATGCAGAGTTTTGGTCATACATCTTAGTTTTCATATATAGATTCAACATTCCTTTAAATTTGAATAAATATACATCTTTTTGCTTTTAAAATTATATACTTTTTAATCACTCCCACCCAACCCATTCTTTCCTCTTCCAGTATTTTAAGAATTATTTCTGGAACCTAGTTTTTTTTTTTAAATCATTTATTGAATAAGGAAATGGATTTTTCTGCATGTGAGCTACAATTGGTGAATTTTGGTAAACTAGTGAATAATCTGACTATGTCTAAATAAATGAAATAGAGAATTCCTAGCATATGATTATGTAATGTCATGTTGATTGTTTGCTTTGTTTTGTTTGCTTGCTCATGTTTTGAAGAGATGCAGTCTGCAGCTATCCAGAGCCAGGTGCTTTAATGAAATTCCACAGGTGTTTAGTGCTGAGCTTCCCTGCATACATACATGGCTACTGCATAATTTTATCTGCACTGCATAGGGATGCCTATAAAGTAATGTGACTGGTGGTTACCCAACATACAAGTGCTTCCCTATTTAGATCATTGTGCCTGCCTTCCAGTTTGTCATCTTTGGAGACTATTCCTATTCATTATACTATAGTCACACTTGAGAGATCTTTACAAGGTAAATGTATGGTAAGTAAATGGATAATGTGGTCAAGGAGAGGTAGAGGAGAATAGGGTAAGAAAGTACAAATTGGCTATTAATATTTTGCTCATTCATCATGACTTACAGCATATATCATGGGAATTTTACCTACTTTACTAAGGTTGAATTGTGACACAAAAGTGTAATTATATATTTAAGTCTGACTTGAATATGTCTGCCTTCACATTCCAAGGATCACAGTGCTTTTTATGGAGAAAGAGAACTACTTGAGAGATATGCCTAATTGAAAGAAAATTAAGTCTAATATAGCAGCAATATTAAATGTTGCCTAAATATTCATAATGCTTATACATATATAAATTCTTTGTCCTATTCAGTAGCTTTTAAGTACCTTTGGTCAGTTGAGTTTATACTTCCTACAAATTCACATTTGTTTCATTTGAGTTTAATTTCATTATTCAGTGATATGGGATCAGCCAGACCTAAACTTTGGTCCTGTCCCTGTATTATATTAAATTTAAAGGTGCTCAACAGGGTCTCCTCACAAAGATGATGTTACAAGAATGGATTGAAGATTATTGTATACATGTATATAAAGCCAACTACAGGGATATTGCTACCTAGTTAACATTCATAAACTGCCATTCCTTTGTTATGTTTATTCAATGCTATATTTTAACTTTAGTTTACTCTTATTTTAAATAGTTTTTGTCCATTATTACTTGATTCATTATGTTTAGGATAATAAATATGAGATTTTTTTATTTATACTGAGCAGGCACATGTAAATATAACATATCTTGAATACCTATCATGTTTATGGAACATGAATTCAAGAAACATGTATTAATAGAAATTATTCTGACTATTAGACGAGCCTGTCATCTAGTTTCTAAGAAAAGGTCAAAATATACATTTGGATCCAGGGAATTTGAACAGATTTTCTAAGCTCCTTGAGAAGAAAAAAAAAAACTAAGGTTCGCTCTAGGCAACCAGTCTGCGTCTCTTCCTTTTTGGCTCCTTTGGGCATAATATTAGATTGGTTCCCAATGTGGTCATGCCCTTATATTCCTGCTGAGTTTGACTGCAGTCCCATACTTCATTCTCAAGAAATGTTGCCCAGAGGCACATATGCACAAAGGTAGACACACAAATTACCACAAGAGGCTGAAGCTGCCTGAGGCAGGTAAGGCCCAGAGAAAATATGAAACATATAGAATTTATTAAAAGGCAAGTCTCCACCCCAAAATATGATATGAATTTCTATTATAAAATAATTCCAGATGCACAAAACCTTGAAATAGATTGTTTAGTGGGGGCAAGTTACAGCTTCAGCCGTATGGCCAAAGACATAAGATGCGTAAATATAGACATGCCTATGCATATGCTAAGGTTGCAATCATATGCTCACACTTACCTGTTACCTGCAGTGGTAGAAGAAATATGTCTGCAGTTAGATATGTACCTGATATAGTAAGGTCTCATTTTCAAAAATGAACTAAATATCTTATTCTTCAAATAGTAAACAAATATTAGCATATGAACATGGAAGTCTAGTGAGATATTCACATTTTATTTTAAAGATAACATTGCATAATAAACACAAAATAAATTAGACAAGAAATCCAACAAGAAAGATTGCATAATGGTGCTGGATGAAATACCAGTGAGTTTGGAATAAACACTTTTTTATAAACATAGGTGTTTTGTAAACAAAACTTTTTCGAGTTAAAAGTTTTTCTGGGTACATCAGGCAAGCCTTAAGCTGCATCATTCTCCTATATGCTAGGATTACAAGCATGCATCAATATATTAGATTTAAATGGAACTTATTTGAATCAGCGCTGAGCAGACAATTTTATATTTGTAAAAGCATTTGTTTTTATGTCAGTGGTGGTTTGGGTAAAAGCAGTTTTTTAATATCAATGCTCATTAGTGTTATATGAGTTGAAATGCTTTTATCCACTCACTTTTGTAGACTATAAAGAAGTAATTTTAAATTGCTGTTTTAAGCATTATATAAAGTTAACACTTCTAAAACAACCATGATAAATACAGAAGCAAATAAACAAAATTAAAAAGTTAAGCTGTCTAGTTTGAGTTGCAAGTGGGGAGCTAGGAATCTCCCTTGCTTGGGATTTTCCTAGTTCTTTCTTCTTCTTTCCCTGCTTTCCTTCTCAATTGTATTCCCACCCATTCCTGAAATTGGAGGAACCGGAAATAGTGGAACAGAATGGAAGTTCTTCATTGTTGTGTTTGAGTGCGTTTGCTTCAGTAAGAATTCTAATTCCAAGTTAAGAATGATAGCATGTAAGCATGGAATTGCTGTTTAACTAAACCTTTGTTCCTTTAGCAACTTCATGTATGGAAAACATACATTTTAATTTCTTATACTTAATTGTTAACATGAGTAGGTATTTCATTAAGGACCCAAGTACACTGGCATAACTTGTCAGTGGATGTTGCTTGCCAAACAGTTGTATTGCTTTTATTAGGTTTTGCTTTGTATTTTAGCCCGAAAGTTGGCTGTGTATGGATGGAAGGGTATTTTTCACTTTTACACATGCTTGATTATGATTGACAGTAACCTTTCTGGGAAGACTAAATTTGAGTAGGGTGAGAATAGAGGCAGATAAGCAGTTATCTGATGGCTGAGAGAGAATGATGATTCAAACAAAGTCATTGGGTATGAAGGCGTTGGTGACTGAAAAGTTGTTTAGAAGACAGCATCAATAAGGTTACTGATTGAATATGCTGCTTTCCTCATGACACTCTCAGCTCAGATCTGACCAATTCTGTAGTCTCTGAACATCTAGGCAAAACAAGAGAATCTCCAGTAGTTCACAGGCCGGCCAGCCTGTCTTATTATAGCAATGATTAGAAAAGAGAGTGGAAAGACAAGGAATACCTATAGGTTATCCTCTACCTTCAGATATGCACCAGGGCACATGCATGTCTGTATACACACACACACACACACACACACACACACACACACACACACACACGCACACATGCACACAGTAGAATACAGACCTGGGGACCAGGTAGGTCTGGGTGAGAGTCCTAGCTATGATGCAGCTAGCTGCATAACTTTGCACTTGATGTTCTGCATACTGTCTCCTTAGCAAGTGCTTGTGTGACAGAATGCTTATGATGGTGTTATATATTAAGTTCAGCAGTAAAATTATGGAAATCTAGACTGGAGAAAAGGCTCAGAGGGTAAAACACTTATGATATAAATGTGAAGACCTGTGTATGAATCTAAAGAACCCATGTTACTAGCCTCAGTAGCACATACCTGTACTCCCCGTGCTCCTGAAGTAAGAAGGAAAGCAGAGATGAAAGAATTCTTAGAAGCTTGCAGGCCAGCTAGCCTGGAGTAGACAAATGAAAAAAACCTTTGTCTCAATCAAGATAGAAGGTAAAGACTGATACCCAAAGTTGTCCTCTGACATCCATGACATACATACACTGAATTTAAAAAAAATAAAAGGCTGGGGAGATGGCTCAGGGTTTAAACCTTTGTCCAGCAAGCAAAAGGACCTGAGTTCAGATCCCCAGATCCCACATAAAAGTTCAGGATAGAAATGGTGATGGTCTTGAACTCGTGGCCGTGAAAGAAAGAGCCTGTAAAACCCCGAAAAATAATGAGATAGAGCAATTGAGGATGATTCCCAATGTCACCCTTGGGCCTCCAGAAGCACACATATTCAAGTGCCCTCTAGTACACACACACACAAACACACACACACACACACACACACACACACACACACAGACACGCACACGCAAACAAAAAAATGATTGAAATTCAATTGGGTTCAAGCTGATATTTTTCAGTGTTATCAGAAATATGGAGATGTGTTTTTCATGTGCCTGGAAAATGTTCTGTAAATGTATTTTTATTAACCACTGTATGATTAACTACTTTTAGTACTGAATATATGCCTTAATTAACTCTTTGCAGTGATAATTTCTCTGAAAGGCTTAAATACCAAGAAAAGAGTATAGATATCAAGAAAAGCAAGCATTTACATTGAAAATGTAAAGCAAACAAACACCTTGTCCATATGGAATGTGGAATACTTTCAAGAAACATGTTGCTTAAGTCATATTGTTTAAACTTAGATTACAGATTAGATATAATCACAAAGAAAAGAACAATAATTTAGTAATTTAATTTTGATCACATAGAGGTCAATGAAATACTTAAGGAACATCTTTCTCCCTGATTAATTACTACCTGAGACAAATCACAGTTCTCTTTGTACAATCTGTCTAATAAATGATTTTTTTATATTGTACAGGTAAAGTAAAAGTTCAATTGTCTGGAAATCGATTATCAGCCAACTTCAGCTAAAACATAAACCAAAAACCCTCATGTTGTTAAAAAAAGCACTTTGTGAAGTTAAAGTACACACTACAAGGTTCATGAATAAATTTCTCTTGCACTGTTGTTGAATGTTCATTATAGGAAGGTTTTGCAAACAAATAACAACAGCAAGGGAAAAGGTACTAAAATATTGATAGGTGCTCTCAAAGAGTATGTCTCCTTCAGGTTACTGCTCTGCTTCCTGGAAGAAAGAGAAAAGCCTTGCAAATAACTCAGACTTGCTTATGCTCTGGGACAGCCCCTAACTTAACTTGAAATTTTATGGTATTACCAGTTTTGATCACAACCCCTACCCCTGAAGAGGGATGTGTGATAGTTGTATCAGTAGTAAACCAACAATCATATTTCCTAAAGTCCCACATTGTGATATATATTGGATGCAGTCATTTGAAATATCTTGAAAGAAATATCTGTCCTTTACTCCTATAGAACTTATTCATTGCAATTTTCTGTACTGTTGCAAAAAAAAAAAAATGAGGTGATCTGATTTCTTAAGGTGTTTGTCAAACAGGTGCTGCTAGCAAAAAGCTATGAAAACAAGGCAATAGAGAGATTCAAAAAATACAGCCGAGTGTGGGAAACATAACAGAGCATCTAAAGCTCATGGTCATATTCAGCTTACCGTTTTATTGGGTGCCTACATGTTGATCTGCCACAACCATATTTGTGGGGGTTGATATTTTTATTGTTTTTGGTGGTGACACATTTTCTTTTTAGATTTTTTTTGTAGGTTGGTTGGTGGTTGGTTGGTTGGTTGGTTGGTTGGTTGGTTGGTTTTACAGTTTTCCATTTTGTAGACCGTTCTGCTTTTGAACTCATGGTCCTTCACTAGTGCTAGGATTATAGCATTGCACATCCTTGAAAAGTAATTTCAAGTTTCTCTTGAAAGACTCATGCTCTACAAATACCAAAAATACATTCCTAGGAAACATGTTCCCCCTGGTAAATCAGACTTATATGTATACTACACAGTCTGGCACACTGCTCACCTGCACTTTTAGGGACCACACCTGATTATTTCAATTCTATGGAATTCTATTTCATTTCTATGGAACAATATCAAATAAATGTGGTACTTTATCCAGTTTAATAAAATTTCTAATATGCTGAAGAATATTTACAATTACATAAATCTTACGAAAGCAATTCACAATGCCATGCTTCATTACCTCTGAATTAAAACTTTATGTTCATGTATGTGATAATATACTGCAGGGAAAGTAATTATATGTTTTGCATTTGATAAGCCCTTCATTATGAGCAGATAGTAGCTTTATGAGCCCTCTGGTCTCCTGAGAGTTAATGCTATCTATGGACATGAAATGAAATAAGTTCTTGAAATTAACTATGCTGCACTTTGTTAGCTTTCCTTTGTGAGTAAAACCTGATGCTTTCATAGGGTTCCCTTTAATAACAGACCATCCTGTCTATAATCTGAGTGCACCTATAAGAAATAGGAAGCAGAGACTGGAGACTTACCTGAAACTCATGGCCAAGCTATGCAGCAACAGTGAAAAAACCCAGCCTCAAAAAAAAAAAAAGGTGGAAACAGGAGAAATGATGTGCAAAAGTTGTCCTCCACCTCCACACACATGCTATCATATGTACCTACACTCACACATACAGTCACACATCACATACATACATGTACATACATGTATACACACATACTCTTACCATTCGTGCAACACACACACACACACATAATGGAGTCCATTACCCATTACTTTGCATGCTAACTTAAAGAATTAATTTTAAAGAGAAATCTTATAAATAGGGATGCAGAGATGGCTCAGGGATTAAAGCCTTTGCCTCACAAGCATGAGTTTGGGTCCCCAGATTCCATATAAAAATATGTCATGGAAATGGCAGTAGCCTACAATCCTAACTCTGATGGTGAATCCTGAGAAACCCCAGAGCCAAAGTAGCTTGGCGGTAGAACAATCTAGGATGATTCCCAATGTAATCCTGATCTCCCCAAGCACATATAACTCAAGCACCTTACACACACACACACACACACACACACACACACACACACACACACACACGAGAGAGAGAGAGAGTGAAGGAGGGAGGGAAAGAAAGACAGAGAGAGAACGAGAAATAAGCACTATTTATTAAGTGAAAAAGTAGCTTTAAAAAATCATATTTACTAATATTTATTGAACATACTGTACGGACTTCTGAGTGCTTAACCTGCATGATCACATCATTTACTATGCAGAACAGAGTAGTGCATGTCAGGACTAAATTTAGAAATAAAAAGACTTGATTTTCATATGATTTGGGACATTTAATGTATTTGTATGAAATGTCACTGAATTTGTGTGTGTGTGTGTAAATGTTTGCTTGTGAGTGGGTGTAGATGTGTGTGGTATGCACACAAATGCACCTGAGTGTGTGTTACTGTGAAGGGCGAAGTGTGATAACAGGAATTATTGTCAATCACTCTTCCACCTTACTATTCTGAACCTGTGTCTCTGATTAAACCCAAAGCTCACCATCAGGGCTAATGTAGGAATTTCCAGGTTTTGCCTTCCAAGGCTTGATTTATGGGCTGCCACATGAGATTTGGAGATCTGGACTCAAGTGCCTTTGCTTACAAGGCAAAAGCTTTAATCACTGAGTCATTCCCCCAACCTTAAACTCATGATCCTTCTACCCTCACATCCTGGATGCTGAGGTTACAGGGTGAGTCACCATGCCTGGTTTATGCAGTGCTGAGAATGGAAGCTCTCTGCGTACTAGGCAAGCTCACCAAATGAGCTACATCTGCAGCACCACTGATTCCTTTTTACTGACATTTAAGAAGTTTGAGGTGTAATCATACAGTGATCCTGCACTGTTCAAAACAGTCATCATTAACTATAGTAGCACATGACTACTGAACCTTTGTGAATAATCTAAGTTCAGATGTGTTGTAAGATATTATTTAATATTTGTGTTGATTACATGTTAAATTAATATTTTGATATACTGAGTTATATGAATTGTTAATTTTTTAAATAGGATTTCAATAAACTAACATGATTTGCATAGCAGTTTTAGAGAAGAAAATTTTAGCTTAAAGCCTTTTGCATCTTAAAATCTGAACAGTTCTTCCATGTAAAGCATGTAATGCACACAAATAATTTTAAGCACATCTCATTACTCTATACTGTATGCATATCTAAAAAAATTAAGTGAAGTAAATAGTAGAGCACAAAATTACCTTATATACTTTTGTTTTAAGTTTGTTTTTTTAACAGCATAAATTTTAGGGAACTATACTATTTATATTCTATCTTTTCAACCTTCAAAGTTATTATCATCAAGGATAAACTGTATTTCTTAAAGTAATAGTAGTATATTTGTAATGATCTATATAAATATTTATAATACTAGTTATTTGAGAGCACTGTCAATCATAGTTTTCTTGAACAACTCCCTCCATGGACCTGAAAAACCATTGGTTGACTTTAATGACTATTACATATATTATAAATAGATGATAAAAAAGTAAACGGAAATTAGATGATAAAAAAGTAAACGGAAACAAAATACTGTTTCCTTAAAAATATACTACAATTAAACCATATTCAATTCTTTTTCTGAAATTCAAACTAAACCCTATGAAGGCATTTATTTTTACAAAAATAGTTTCTTTACCCAGAATATCCTTCTTCATAAAGTACCAGATGTTTGCTTCTACTAAATATATATACACACACATATATATATCGTGTTAGTTAAACAAAATAATGCTTCAAACATTTTATGAACAAACATTTAAATTGTAGAAACTATAGAGTATAGTTGCAGATATGTGATAAATTTTCCAGCATCTAGGATTCAATTCCAGACATTTTATTCATTTCAAAATACATTAAACATAAAATACACCAGGTATAGAAAACTTACATTTAAAAAATTGTCCTTGGGCTGAAAAGATGCCTAAGTCAGTAAAGCCTGAAAACCAAAGTTCTGATTCCCAGAACCCACACAAGATGGCAGATGCCTGTAACCCCAACACAGGAGGAGGTAGAGCAGGTCCCTGAAGTTCATTAGACAACAACCTATCTGAATTAAGGCCTTCAGATTCAGCCAGAGACGTTGTCTAAAAGAAAGGTAGAAAGTAATCAAGGAAAGATACCTGACATCAACTAGATGGACTTTACATGCACACAGACACACCACACACACACATACACACACACACACACACACACACACACACACACACACACACACACACAGACTATCCTATAATTAAGGACCACAAAGGAAGTAATAGTGCAAGGATATAGTACCAGACTTCCACAAAAAACACCCTGACAATTCTGTGAAGTACTGTGTAACTTCTTGAACAAAGGAACCTAACAGACCATTTTTTTCAGGGTAAAGAACTAATAGGCCTCTGCCAAAGATACTAGACACAAGTATTCTCAAGTAATCGCTGGGAACAGCTCTAGCATTTTAATCCCCTTCTCCTCCCTATTTCCCATGGATAATCAAATTCAATCAATCAAAGAAGGAAGAAGTTATAGAAACAAATGTAGGACCATTCACACTGTCTGTGAGCTAGCATTTGTAGAGGTGTGAGATTGGGAAGGGAAGTGAGACTAGTAGAACAAGAGTGAACTCACAGATCTTATATCTCAGGAGATTTTACATAATCCAAAAGAGCCAGGACTGGGGGGAGCAGATGGCTCAGCTGTTAAAACACTTGCTGTGCCAGTAAAAGGACCTGAGCTTCGATCCCCAAGTCCCATGTAAAGATACTAGGTAGTTGGGGCAGATGGCCTGTAATTCCAACTCCAGAAAGTAGAGCCTGGGAATCCCCAGAACAAGCTGACTAGCCAGATTAGCCCTACTGTAACCTTCTGAGCTCAAAGCAGTAAGGTGGAAGATTCTGGGTGTCACCCTTAGGCCTCCACATGCATATGCAGTCACATGTAGTCAACACATATGTGTACCCACACACATATATCACATGTGCATCTACACATGATTTTTAAAAATCAAAAGAGCCTTCAAAGTTTCAGGAAAATAACTCACTACAGAATTCTGAAGATGTCTTGATAAAGGTATTGATCCTAAGAGACAAAAGAAAAACCATATGGCTTGCAGACATTAAAAGCAAGATACATATGGAAGGGGAAGAAATCAGGTCAGACATATGCCACTGCACAGCAACACAGGGTACCTGTTTATAAGGCTCTAAAGATAAAAATAAGTATGACTCCCAAACGTAATATGTAGCCATGCTGTTGCTGAAGCATAAGGATAACAGTCTTTATCATGCATACGAGAACTCAGGGAACATATGATGAATGCTTCTTAAAAACAAATCTTTAGAAGGTATCATCTAGCTGCCCAAGAGATTAGCCAAAATAAAGATCTTAAAAAAAAAAAAATCATGAGCAAATTTATGGTATTTAACACATTCAAACGTGGAACCAGGAAAAAAATTAAAAACAGCCTAAGATATGTAGCTACAAAAAGCAGATCATAACATTAAAACCCAATAATTTAAAAATAAAAAAGCTAATAATTATCAGAGGAACAGGGAAGGGGGGAAAGTTGGCCAGTTTTCTCATCTTCCTTACAGAACAGTCAGTCAGTTCTATCTTAGAATGGCATGTAAGATTTTTTTTAAACTTTATTTATTGTGTGTGCGCGCATGCGTGTGTGCGTGTGTGTGTGTATCAGAGGTCACTATGTATCCCTGTGGAGGACCAGTAGTGACTTAGGGAATCATCCTTGATTGCTTCTACTTCCTTCTTGCTTTACTCTTGGATTTCCTAAGCTCTGCCCACTGGGGCTGAAGTACAGGCTGCCTCCCTTTCTACCTAGCATTTTTTTTACTTGGGACCTGGAATCCGAACTCAGAACCTTCTGCTTGCGAGACAAAGTCTTAACCCTAACCCATCTGTCCAGCCCATGTAAGATTTTTTAAAGTACACTAAATTATTAAAGTTTCCCTTCAATTTTTTTCTTAATTTATGTGGACTTTTTGTTTTCCTTTTTTTTTTTTTTTTTTTTTTTTTTTTGGTAGCTCAGGCTGGCCCAGTACTCAAGATCATCTTGCTTCCAGTTTCCAAATGACATACGCACAGGCATGTACCCCAGTGCTGGGTCTAATTTTGTGAAGATTTAAAAAATATATTTATTTACAAATATATTTGAGGGAGGGCATGCAGAGACAGAAAAGCACATGTATGTCTGCTCTCTCCTTCCAACATGTGGACTCATGGGATGAAACTCAGCTCAGCATATTTATGCAAAAGATGTCTTTACACACCGAGCCATCTCACAGGCCCTTGTGAGTGTTATTTATTTATTTACTAGAGAGAGAAGACATGTATGCATATGCCATGACACATGGGTGGAGGCTAGAGGAGAGCTTTTGGAAGCCAATTCTCTCTCTCCACTATGTGGGCTTCTGGAGATTGAACTCAGGTCACCAGGCTTGTAAAAATGCACCTTACCAAATGAGCTATCCCATCTTTTGGGCCCCTTTGGGGGTTTTAAAATAATTCTCTCACCATTAAGAAACATTTATCTAAATTCTATAATTCTTTCAGTGGCAGTTCAGTTTCTTTGTGTCAGTTATATTCAAAGTAAAACCAATTATATACATCTTAGAATCCTATGTAATTGTATTAGTTAGGGTTCTCTAGAGTCATGGAATTCACAGAATGAAAATATATATATATATATAAAATTTATTGAGTTGGCTTACAGATATGGCCGAGGTAGTCCAGCGAAGGCTGCCAGTAGCCGAGATAATTCCAACAATGGCTGCCAATAGCTAGCTGCTCATTTCGGTAGTCAAGTGGGTGATGGCTGAAGGCTGGAGAACTCCTAGAGTCTCAGTCTAGTTGGAAGGCTAGAAGGTCGAAGAAACCAGGTGGCCAGAAGGAAGAACGATTCCTAGCACAGCTGCAAGAAGGCATCTGTTCTCCTTGGTGGCTCCTTTTTACATGATACAGCATTGGGAGACTCCTTTGAGAGCTTTGGAGGTTCCAATAGGATCTGGGGCATGTATAATCCTTTCAAGTAGTCTCAACTGATCCTTTCCAGAGGTGGTCTCAGTCCAGCTTAGTCAATACAGGGTGTGTCAAGTTGACACCCAAGCTTAACTATCACAAGTCCACCCCTTGTCAACTTGACAACAAATCACATTTCCTTAGGCCATTAAAAATTCTCCAAATAAAAACAGTAAGATTCAGAGTTCCGCCTAACATAATATAGCTATCCACATACAACTGCACACACATTATTTTTACAGGATTAATGACAATGCCCCTTGAGAAATGCTTAGTCTTTAGTGTCCTGTAACACAATATCATAATGTAGATTACAACATTTCATCACATAACTACAGATTAACATTACATTACATAACATAAATATATTCCTTGAGTATGTGCACATGCACAAGCCTATTCTTGACAGTCTAAACCAGAAGCACTCATGGCAATTATAATCCTTGTTTCTGTAACTGGTTACATGGCCTTACGTGGTATTTATAACTACCTTCTTCTACTACCCATTCTGTATTTCCTCCACCTTCAGCAAGTATTTCCACAGGTCTTGGCTCTTTACCTGGAAAGGTTACCCATACCTTCATTCCTGAAGGATCTGGACCATTTACTGTCTTTCCGGTGTTGGGTTGCTCTAAATTCCCATTGACCTTAATCACAGGACATGGTAATACCAAGAGAAGCTCTAGTGGATCTCCTACACTCCAGACATATTCTTCCTTACCACCATCGTGGATAACCAGTCCAATTTCTCCTTGGTGATCTGGGTCAATCATCCCTCCTAACACTGTTATTCCTTTTTTAGCCTGTTGGCTCAAGGGCATCAGAAGTCCAAAATAACCAGGAGGAAGCTTTAGCTTCCAGTTCAAAGGAATAGTTGCTGTGTCTCCTGGCAGAAGCATTCCCTTCTCTGGACCCAAAACTTCTAAGCCAGTAGAATGCAGGCTCGTGGGAACAGGAAGCAAAAATTTTCCTAATGGGTTACTTGGGGTGATAGTAAGGGGAGCTATTTCTGTTTCCACCCTTTGATTCCTGGACCTGTGAATCCTGGCTATAGGAGACACAGTACCATATATTGAATGCTGGTTTAAGGCATTATACTGCCTTCTGGAGAATTCTGCCCCATCCTTCCAGACTATTCCCACCTAATTGACGCTGTAATTTTGCCTTTAAAAGGCCATTCCACCGTTCTATCAAGCCAGCTGCTTCAGGATGGCGGGGAACATGGTAAGACCAATGAATCCCATGGTCATGAGCCCACTGCCATACTTCTTTAGCTGTGAAATGAGTTCCCTGGTCAGAAACAATGCTGTGTGGAATTCCATGAGAGTGGATAAGGCATTCTGTAAGTTCCTGGATGGTAGTCTTGGCAGAAGCATGACGTGCAGGAAAGGCAAATCCATAACCAGAGTAAGTGTCTATCCCGGTAAGAACAAAGTGCTGCCCTTTCCATCTTGGAAGTGGTCCAATGTAGTCAACCTGCCACCACATTGCTGGTTGGTCACTCCAAGGAATGGCTCCATATCGGGGACTCAATGTTGGTCTCTGCTACTGGCAGATTTGGCACTCAGCAGCAGCTGTAGCCAGGTCAGCCTTGGTGAGTGGAAATCCATGGTGTTGAGCCCATGCATAACCTCCATCTCTGCCATCATGTCCACTTTGTTCATGGGCCCATTGGACAATGACAGGAATGGCTGGGGAAAAAGGTTGACTGTCCACAGAACGGGTCATCTTATCTACCTGATTATTGAATGTTTCTTCTGCTGATGTCATCTTTTGATGAGCATTTACATAAGACACAAATATCTTTGTGTCCTTTGCCTATTGGGAGAGATCTATCCACAAGCTTCTTCCCCAGATATCTTTCTCACCAGTTTTCCAATTATGTTCCTTCCAAGTCCCTGACCATCCTGCCAAACCATTGGCTACAGCCCATGAATCAATATACAGTCACACATCTAGCCATTTTTTCTTCCAGGCAAAGTGTACAACCATGTACACTGCCTGAAGTTCTGCCCACTGTGAAGATTTCCCTTCTCCAGTGTCCTTCAGGGTTGTTGCAGAACGGGGTTGTAGCACTGCAGCTGTCCACTTTTGGGTGACACCTGAATATCGAGCAGAACCATCTGTGAACCAGGCCCTAGTCTTCTCTTCTTCAGTCAGCTGATCATAGGGCACACCCCAGGAGGCTGTAGGTGCATGCTTGGGCACGGGCATTGCAACAGGCTGAGGAACTATGGGCATTTGGGCAATTTCTTCATGCAGTTTACTTGTGCCTTCAGGAGCTGCTCGGGCCCTGTCTTGTATGGCCCTGTACCACTTCCATTTGATAATAGATTGCTGCTGTGCCCATCCAACTTTATGGCTTGCTGGGTCAGATAACACCCAACTCATGATGGGTAATTCAGATCATATGGTAACTTGGTGACCCATTGTCAGATGTTCAGTTTCCACTAAGGCCCAATAACAGGCCAAGAGCCTGTTCTCAAAAGGAGAGTAATTGTTTGCAGATGATGGCAGGGCCTTGCTCCAAAATCCCAAGGGTCTCCTCTGTGATTCACCTAGGGAACCTGCCAGAGACTCCAAACAAGCATCTCTATCTGTGACAGATACTTCCAATACCATTGGGTCTGCTGGATCATATGGTCCAAGTGGCAAGGCAGCCTGTACAGCAGCTTGAACCTGCTGAAGAGTCTTCTCTTGTTCTGGGCTCCACTCAAAGCTGGCAGCTTTCTGAGTTACTTGGTATATGGGCCTAAGTAACACGCCCAAGTAAGGAATGTGCTGCCTCCAAAATCCAAACAGACCCACTAAACGTCGTGTTTCTTTCTTAGTGGTGGGAGGGGCCAGATGCAACAACTTATCTTTACCTTAGAGGGGATATCTCTACATGCCCCACACCACTGAACTCCCAAAAACTTTACTGAAGTAGAAGATCCTTGGATTTTGGTTGGGTTTATTTCCCATCCTCTGTTGCACATATGCCTTACTAACAAATCCAAAATGCTTGCTACTTCCTGCTCACTTGGTCCAATCAGCATAATATCATCTATATAATGGACTAGCGTGATACCTTGTGGAAGAGACAAGCGGTCAAGATCTCTGCCAACCAAGTTATGGCATAGGGCTGGAGAATTAATATACCCTTAAGGTAACACTGTAAATGTATACTGCTGGCCTTGCCAACTGAAAGCAAATTGCTTCTGATGATCTTTATAAATAGGTATGGAGAAAAAAGCATTTGCAAGATCAATGGCTGAATACCAAGTACCAAGAGATGTGTTGATCTGCCCAAGCAACGAAACCACATCTGGTACAGCAGCTGCAATTGGAGTCACAACTTGATTAAGTTTGCGATAATCAGCTGTCATTCTCCATGATCCATCTGTCTTCTGCCCAGGCCAAATGGGAGAGTTAAAAGGAGAGGTGGTCGGAACCACCACCCCTGCATCCTTCAAGTCCTTTATGGTGGCACTAATTTCTGTAATTCCTCCAGAGATACGATACTGTTTCTGATTCACTATTTTCCTTATTAGAGGCAATTCTAAAGGCTTCCATTTGGCCTTTCCAACCATAATGGCTCTTACTCCACATTTCAAGGAACCAATGTGAGGGTTCTGCCAACTTCTTAGTATATCTATTCCAATTATACATTCTGGCACTGGGGAATAACCACTGGATAACTTCAGGGACCTACTGGACGTACTGTGAGTCGAACATTAGCCAAAACTCCATTAATCACCTGACCTCCATATGCCCCTACTTTAACTGGAGGCCCACAATGCTTTTTAGGGTCTCCTGGAATCCATGTCAACTCAGACCCAGTATCTAGTAGACCTCGAAATGTCTGATCATTTCCTTTCTCCCAATGCACAGTTACTCTAGTGAAAGGCCTTAGGTCCCTTTGTGGAAGGAGAGGAGAAAGACTAATATTAAAGCTTTTTGCTATGGCGCCAAGTTCCTTCCTTAAAGGGACCCCGCCTCCCCTTCATTCAAGGGATTCTGGATCTGTAAACTGGCTCAAGTCTGGAAATTGGTTGATAGGCCGTGATTCTTTGCTACTATGAGTTTTTTTTTTTTTTTTTCTTGAGGCTGGGAATTTAATTTATGTTGTAACTCAGCCACTCTAATAATTAAAGTTTGGGTTTGATTTTCAGCAATTTGAGCCCTGTTGCTACTGGAGAGAAGATTCTCTTCTAGGGCACACTTAGAAACTTCTAAGTTGTTTATGTGCTTTCTGAAATGGATATTTTCCTCTCTGAGATCTTCCTTTTTCATTTGTAGTTTAATGAGAGATGCTAGAAACAACCAACCAGCATCATTGTTTTCCTTATTCTTACTCATTTTATGTAAAGTTTCATATACAGAATCATTGAGCTTCTCAATCCTTGCAAGAGGGGCATCAAGACTGTCCAACACACCTACTTTTACCAGTTCTAGAAACAGTTCACTCCAAACAGTTGCAGTGTCCTCCATGCCACTAGGGGAGTCTTTAGTCACTGGAGGTTCCACTGGGTCAAAAAGCCAGCTTCAGATATCACAAAATTCATCAGCAAAATTCATTCTTACAATTCTGTTTCTCTAGAACCACTGCCAGTACCAATTTCTGTATTAGTTAGGGTTCTCTAGAGTCATGGAATTCACAAAATGAATATATATACATATATACATATATATATATGAAATTTATTGAGTTGGCTTACAGATATGACCAAGATAGTCCAGCGAAGGCTACCAGTAGCTGAGGTAGTCCAACGATGGCTGCCAATAGCCAAGGTCGTTCTAACAATGGCTGCCAATAGCCAGCTGCTCATTTTGGTAGTCAAGTGGGTGATGGCTGAAGGCTGAAGAACTCCTAGAGTCTTAGTCTAGTCAAAGGCTAGAAGGTCGAAGAAACCAGGTGGCCAGAAGGAAGAACGATTCCTAGCACAGCTGCAAGAAGGCATCTGTTCTCCTTGGTGGCTCCTTTTTATATGATACAGTATTGGGAGAATCCTTTGAGAGCTTTGGAGGTTCCGATAGGATCTGGGTCGTGTATAATCCTTTCAAGTAGTCTCAGTTGATCCTTTCCAGAGGTGGTCTCAGCCCAGCTTAGTTAATACAGGGTGTGTCAAGTTGACACCCAAGCTTAACTATCACAGTAATTATATGAATGAAATTATTTTTCTGTTTTGATCTGTTTGTATGCAGAAAGTGCTGAGAAAATGCTGGGCAGTTGTCTTGACTTTTTTTCCCTGTTGCTATGATAAAATAGTCTATCAAAAATTAACAGAGTTTTTTTTTTTGGCTTCAAGTTCAAATCATAGTGGGAAGTCAAGGCAATAGGATATTGAAATAACTGTTCACATCTCATCGACAGTCAAGAATTAGACAGCAACAAATGCATGATTCTGCCCAAATTCCCTTCTCCACTTACACAATCCAGGAGACCAGCCAGTGAAAGTATCACATGTCCCATGGGCAGGTATTTCACCTTCCCTTAATCAAGATAATCCCACACAGGAATGTTTAGAGTCCCATTTTTTAGGTGACTCCAAATGTTGTCAGCTTGACAATTAACACTAACCATCATAGCAACAATGAAAATCATTTGTGTATGGGGTGGGGGGGGATATAAGATTCTTTGGATAGTAACAGAAACCAAATGTGGCTACTTAATAGAAAGATACAACATAGAACCAAAACAAAGAAATAACTTCTGAAGTCACTTGGATAACCTTCAGAAACACAATTAAAGCCTTGGAAAGAACAAAGCATGAAGTCACCATGTAGCCAAGACAAATACCAGGTTAAGGAACAAGCTCCAGGATGGATGGACTCCAACTGGTCTCAGACCATCACGCCAAGTGAGATTGGGGACACACACCTGCCATGCAGCCCGGAGCATGCAGAGAACCTTCCATGACAGAGCTCAAACTACAACCCAAGGAAAATTCAGGGTTTGTTGTCCCAAAGTGGGCACAGATGCCAGTCAGGTAAATGCTGCCAGTGCCCCTCACCTGCTCCTCGCTTTAAACCCCCAGGGAAAGTCCATTTCTCTCAGCATACAGCTAGAGGAATTAGCTGATTTAGTTTCTTTATCAGATGTGTTCCTTCATTCCTTTCAGGGTAATTACAGGCTGCTTCTCCCCTGTCTCATGACACTGATTATTAGCTAAAACTAATTCATCAGGTGGATATAGGTGAAACACCTTTAGCTATCTTTCTGGAAAAGCTTAGTAAATTATTTGTCATTCTCCAGCCCAAGAAATGTTCTCCCTGTAAGTAAAAGTTTATTAGATACCGTGAGAGGTCTTTCGGTTCACCCATTTTCTGTCCCAGCTATAATTAGAAAGCTAGACAAATTATATCAACTCCTAGGGAAAAAATCCACACGCATATCCTTTTTAATAAATCCAATTTACTCTATTTGCTTGGTATTAACAACTGCTAATGTTATGTCCAAATTCCCCTCCTTCCTCTTTGAAGAGAACTCTATCTCTGCAGCCAGTCCATACAAATGGATAGTTAATTACTCGGCACAGAGGACTGTGTGATTCATCACTGCAATGTGGAAGTGAATGTTGCCAGTTGTCAGCTTTTTCCAAACTACATGGTGTTATATGGTTTATGTCCCAATCAATGGTGGCAGAGTTCCAGAAGAAAATACTACCTTGCTGTCAGGGACTCATTAAACAAAGCAGCCTGTAGACCTTCGTCAGTGATTTCCAAACCTGGCTGTGTATCAAGATCTCTTGGTGACATTTAAGGGAGAAAAAAAAAAAAAAGAGCATCATTCCCAAACCACTGAATCAAAATAGGCTAGGTTGATTCAGGGACCGAGTCAAGAGTTCAGAGTCTGGAGTTCATTAGATTTGGAGGCATAGCCTAGGAAAGGAATGGCACCTCCTGCTTCTATACATTTTATAGCAATGTATTGCCTTGTGAACACATTTCGAGGAACTTGTACTGTAACATTCCGTGTAAGTACTAGACACCGAAACTCAACCTTCACTAGCTTGAATCCACTCTACCTGTGGGTTAGAACTTAGGCATAAGTAGAAGTTTGTGATGGTGTACATGCATATGTACATACAGGAACACACACACACTAGTGTACATGTTTTCAGTTCCCAGGAGATCAGATGTAGAGCTAAGATTCTGTATCACAGCATCGTTGCTGCTGCTTCTGAGAACCTCCATTTGTTGCTTTTCTTTCTGTTTCAGCCACACTTTGCATGGCTATGACAAAAAAAAATACCTGACATATACAACTGAAAAAGAGCAAGGATTTATTCTGGCTCACAGTTTCAGATGCTTCTATCCGCAGTCACTTGACTTCTTGCTTCTAAGGCTGTGGTGATTCGAAACATCACGGCAGAAAGGTGCAGGAAATACTGTGATTTTCCTTGTGGAGGCCAGGGGACAGAGACAACAGAGAGGCCAGAGAACATACAGGCCCTCTGGCCCTATTCTCCCAAACTCACACACAGCTGAGGACCAGGCCCTACATATTTGTGTTTTGGAGAGCCCCTTCATATCCAAACCACAGCACAAACCTTCTTTCTTTCTTCCTCTTTTTGGTTTTTCCAGCCCCTGCTTTAAAAAAAATAATAATAATGCCTTGCTTCTTATAATGCTGTGCATATGCCTTACCACTGGATTTTAGGGCTAAATAATTATTTGACTTTCTGAAAGACAGACATGTTAGAATGAAGCTTACAGAGCTGTTCCAAAGAGCATTTTAGAGAAAAGCAAAAGCAAAACCACATTGAAATGTTTGGATTTCGTGTTGTTTTCTTTACCTCCCTCTTTACCTCGGAATTGCCCATAGGCAAAAATTGCTGAGCTGATCCACACCCCATAGAGCCCTGCCTTACAGCTGGTCCAGTTATAGTAAGGGACACATGACCACGCTACAGTTTTGTGTTTCATTTTAGTTTATAAATAGCCCTGCCTTCTCTTCATTTCATATGATTTGAGTTATTGGCACCAGTAAGCATGTTTGCCTTGAGGAGTACTAAATGAGACAGAAAACCCATTGAAGGGAATGGCAAGGCCTCTTTCATACTCTAATAAACGCAGTGATTACTCAACCCAAACCTTCGAAGTACTGCCTTTTACTTTGTTCTTTTTTAAATGCCTAGTGTTGAAAATTTTATGTATTCCCCAAAGATACTCAGTCATAGTAGTGACCAATATACTGAAGGTACCCAAGGAGAGTTTTTTAAATGAAAGGATAACTGTGGTATTGTAGGAAAGGAGAGAAGGTTAACATATATATGGGCCTAACTGGCTACTCTAGTCCAGGTCAGCCTCAAATTCATAATCCTCTTATCTTTACCTCCAGATCATCTGTGATTACAAGTGTGTATCAGCACATGAAGTTTTAATTTGAAAATTATTGCCATTATCAAAACCATTATCATTATGTATGTGTGCATGATATGGGAGTGTGTATGTGTGCATGCATGATGGGGAAGTACACAGAGGAGATAGTTCTGTGCTGTTGATTCTCCTCTCTCTTTACATGTGTTGCGGATGTTAAAATCAAGTGGTCAGGCAGGCACTTTTACTCACTGAGCCACCTCACTGGACCCTCTTTTGACATTCTTGAGAACTTTGTTTTTCTCATTCCCCATCTACCCCATCTAATCCATCAGCAAATGTTGACTCTACCTTTAAACTCTGCTCAGCATTCCACCAATTCTCCCTGTTTCCACCATGCAGTCTTCAGTTGATCCATCTGCACTTCCTGCTTGGAAAATAGAGGCATCCTCCTCAGTCAGTGGTCTACTTCTGCTCTTGCCTCACACTCTGTTCTCAGTCCAGAAGCCAGAACAGTCCTCTGATCATTTAAGTTAATTATATCATTCCTATGTACCCTATTTGCCAGTGGACTCCTATCAGGGCCAAAGTCAATACTGCCTGCCAGATGATTCCAGCCCCCCCTTTTTTTTCATTAACTTCCTGATCCCATCACAACTATTGTCTGTTATTCTAGACAAGCCAGCAATCTTCCCATCTCAGGAACATGGTTTTAGACTTTTGTCTGTGTGGCTGCCTCTCCCTTAAATACCTTTATGGCTGCTTACCTTCTCTTTCAGGATCTGGTCATAGCACCACACTTACACCCATGGTTCCAGATGTGTTTTCCCCCAAGCATTACTATTATCTGACAAATGATGCATCTACTTACTTTACTTATGGCCAGGGCATAAGCTCTGTGAATGCAGGGATTTGACCTCTGTATCCTCAGCTCCTGAAACACCACCTGGCACATAGTAGGTATGCTGAATGAAATAAAGAAGAATGAATTCACTCTGCTTTCTCTTTGTTCCTTCTTCCTTTACTATGTTGATTAGCCAGTCAGACAGAATGTCTGTCTGTACCAAGTTTTGTGTCTCTCCCAAGTGCCAATCCTGCAATCACATCTTACTATCCAGCACATGGGGTCAGACAAATGTTTGTATCTAACACCTACTCAGAACTGAGGATCCGTCTTTAGGGTGGTATGGGAAATCCTATTCCTAATGGTAGACAAATCACATGTCTGATAGACATTCAAATACTTCTTCATGCTTATGAGCAGATTCTAAACCTAGAATTCACTTTTCATGGTGAAGAAATCGAATGTAATGTCAAGAATTTGAAAAGGATACATAATTCTTTGATAAGTAATATATGTATTACTTATATATTATTAAAAAAGAATCACTGAACCACGGAATTTAGGTTCCCTACTAATATTAAAATGATAAAGCTTTCTGTGAATTCTTAAATTTAATAAGATCATCAAGGGGACTAAGCTTTCCACTAGGAGGTCGGTCACCACTTAAACAGCCCCACTGAAGCTCAGAGAAGGGCATCATCCTAATTCTAAATACACCCTTTGTTTATTACAGTTTGGAAGTCACATATATGGAAATAGTTTCTACCTATCAATCAGATTTGTATGTTGCTGCTTGGAAAAGAAAAAAAAGTGAAGAGGAAGGGATAAAGGAAAAGCACTTATCTTTTCTCTGATACATTAAAAGACCCTTTCTATAAAAAAATCCTCACTTGAACTTATTTTTTCACCAACTTATTTATCTCAAAGGAAAGAAAAGAGATGCAACCTATAAATAATGCTTGCATTTCTGTTTCAGGGTGCATAGGGCACAAGAAACTCTTCCCAGAAAGGCCAAAAGGCACGGCCAGCTTGCACCCTCTGTGAGTCAGACAACGCCAGTGTGTTGCTACTCTGAACTCGGTACACAAAGTTATGTAAAATGAAAGCCTGACATGTAGCATCTTGAAAATGCTAGCATAATTCCATTTTCAAACTCTAATGTTAACTACTATTGTTGAATAATCACTCCTATTATGCTTATTTCTCACTTGATTTTCAAATATTCAGTATTCTTAGCTACACATACTCCACAGTCTTTGAAAATTAAGAAATAACAGAGCATAAAAAAGTTCTCAGAACCCCTACTTGTTTTCATTGTTATTTGTTGTATTTAATTTTCTATTTTAAGATTCATGTCTCTGAGAGTAGACAAAGTTTATTTTACTGTCATTTTCATTCAAATTACTTGGAAGATTATTTATTATTTAGAATATTATTCTTGTTGTAGTATGATAGTTAAACAACTGTGCCTTCACTTCTGCATCCATTTAACTAAGTCAATACCTGCTATGTACTTGCAAGGCTGCCTTGCAAGTAGGATTTAAGAACAGCCAAGTATATACCACAGATGCACAAAGTCACAAGTCACCCAGGGAAATGACAGTGAAAACCCACTACATCGCCACTCGAATGGCTAGAGTCAGACATACACATTACCAAGTACTGTCCACAGTGTGGAGAAAATAGAACCTTCAGATGTACTAGAGGGACTGTAGAATAGTGTAGCCACTTTGGAAAATATTCTGGCAGTCAGACATACTTGCCTTACCTCCAAAGTCCACTCCTGCAAAGTGAAATGAAAACACATGTCCACATATAGATTTGTAGGCTAATGTTCACAGAAGCATTAGCCATAATAACCTCACAGCAGGAACTACCCAGATGTCATCAGTAGAATGGAATGCCACACATAGAGAATGAGCACATTGCCTTACCAGTGCACATAACACGTGGATAACAAAACACTAAAAATTCAGAAGACTGTTCAGCACCAAGCTTTAAAAACAGGAAGGCCAACCCGTGTAGTTAGATGTGGGATGATGATTCTTCTTATTGGGGGAATAAGAATGACTGAAGTGGGACCCAGTCTGGGTGCAGCTGGGTTTATTTTGTTTAAAATTTTCCAAGTTGTATCCTTAGGACATGGGCAACTTTCTACCTTTGTTTCATGATTAAGAAAAATTACTGCTAAATAGATGGGTCACACTTATTTTCAGAACTCCAAAGTTCCTAGATCAAGGCATAGGCCACATACACTGTCCCCAAAATGTCTAAAACCTAGGGAGGAAGACAGATATCTTGATGTACATATGAGTCCAAGTTGAAGAAATCCAAATGACTGCTTCCTTTGACAATAAATACAATGAAGGAAAAGAAATGTACAAAAGAACAATCAGGAAAAATATCTTGAGTATGGTCAATGTCTGGCTTATCATAAGCATAAGAAGAATATAATGCATGAAATGGAAAAATGTGTAAATTCGACATAAAGAGACTAAAATGTGCTGATTATTAACAAGTAACTACCGATTGAGAGGCAAAACTCTTTTGAAGTATCAGAACTGGTATGCTTGAAAGTGAGCTCCCTTGGTTTGAGTTACTGACTTTGCCCAAGTTGTAGGTTATTCTGTTCCAGTGGTTCTTGGCCCTGAGCTGCACATCAGAATTCCAGTAGCTTTTCTAACTTCTTGTGAGTCAGAATCTCCAGGGGTGGGACTTGGGCATCTGTACTTTGACTGGGCGCCTGTGATTCTGCTGAACAGCCAGGGTGAGCTGGAGTCCCCTCGGGCACAGGGAGTCTTCACAAGGACCGTGGACACAACAAACGCCTCTGAAAGTGCCATTTCTTTGTTTTGGCGCCTCTGTGACTTCTACAAAGAAGAGCGCTTTTTCATATTTATCTCTTTGTAACTGTGCCAAGAAATTTCTTTGTAAATGGCTTTTATGCAAGTATTACATGAAAGATATTAATCCTCCTGTTAAATTTTAACCCTAATTCTTTCAAGCGCTGGGGCATTTCCTCTGATTTTATTACAGGCATCTAGATCCACAGAAGACAGAACTAAAAAGGACAACACAGCACGTGCAGGTCACTTGTTAATGCACTCATGTGACTAATCTTCCTGCTAGGAGGGAAAATGTATTTTTAGTTCTAACATTTATATATCAGATCTTTCACTGTGAAAATAATGCGTTTCACTTAGAAAATTTTAGTTCTCTGCTCAGTTCATTCACTCGTTATGTTATTCGTTTACTCGTGTTTTCTTTAAGTTGTCATTTGGAGACAAATATTTTTCAGAAAATTTACAGAAAGAGTTCAGTTCAGTACACTGTTCATCCAGCTATTCCAAATGATAAGACTTGATATAACTATGTACAGTAAAGCTAGGAATTAATATTGGAACAAACATATTAACTCAACTACAGAACTTATCTAAAGTTACTGTTTTCTACCTAGTTTCTTTATCTGTTCCGTAAGCCAATCCAGGATTCTGGGTTGTATTTAATGGCCATGTTGACATTAGTCTCCTCCAGCATGTGGTCAAATGGTCTTTTCTCTTTCCTTTTGTTTTATTTTCTATCACTGACATTTTTTGATGAATACTGGTAATTTAATGTGTGTATAATGTTTCTCATCCATGTTTATACTATGTGCTGTTTCCTTATGATGAAGTAGAAATGATTAATATTGTCAAGAATGCTGCAGGAATGATCAGGCCATATACAGTATTTGTATACTGTTTATGGTGAAGTTGCCCTTGATCAGTGGCTACAGCAGTGTCTTCTGGGTCTGTCCACTGAAAAGTTATATTTTTTTTACTCTTTACAATTGGCAAATGTCTTCGGCACTGTTCCAGTATTTTTTTCCTCTTACAACTTTTGACTACGTGCTTTTTGCATTCCTTGGTGCATTTGCCTACAACAGTGATTACTGTAGTCCTTGGTCTGATACTTCCTTCATTTTTCTCATTAATCAAATGCAGTTCTCCAGTAGGGAAGGGCTGCTCACCCTTGTCTATTTATATATTTGATTATTTATATATGTGTGGACTTATAGATAGTATTTGTGTTCACTGCTGTCACAGTTATTTTAACATTCAGATTGTTCCCCGCTTTGGCCATTGGCAGACCCTTCTGATTAGGTCTTACATCCTTTCCATAGAATCTCATTCTTAAAAATCTTCCTGACATCATAAGATGTTCCAGAGTTGTTGTGTGTTTTCTCTGTTCCAGTTCTATGATTATTTCTTTTTTTAATTTTTTTATTATTTATTATTTATTCAATTGTGCGTGCATGTGTGTGTGTATGTATGTGTGTGTGTGTGTGTGTGTGTGTGTGTGTGTGTGTGTGTGTGTGTGTAGAACCATGGACGAATTCAGGAACCACCATGAACCGCCTCTACCACCTCTCTTTTTGCTGTGAGTCAGTTCTTTGACACAACCAGCTTAAGGGAGAAAGTAGGCAATTTGGTTTATGGTTCCACAGGGAATTTAGTCTGTTTTAGCCCGAATCTCATAGCAGAAGGCATGATTGAGGCAGTAACAGGAAGCTGCCTTAGGTCACTGCAGCCATTATGGTAGAGAGAACAAAAGCCAGAGGAAACAGTATCAGACAACCAAACAGTTAGGCCCTACATGCCTTTCTCTAGCAAGTCTTCACCTCCTAAAGGTGCTACAATCTTCTCCAATTTTAACACCAGCTAAGATTCAAACACATGAGCTTGTAGGGAGCAAGTCACATTCACAAACATGGTGATGCAGGAAAATCTATCCAACATTGTATTATTTCTTCACACCTATTTTGGCAATTTTTAGTTGATTCTAATGACAGCCGTTCCATTTCAGTGCAACATAGCTCATCATCAGTCTCTAAACAACTCTGATTTCTGACTTCCTTCTGTAGAAGTGAAAAGGCTGGCCATCACTATTTACAACACTAAATTACACCAAAAGTAGTTATTGAGTTCCTAGCTTATAATCCTATGAGAAATAGATGCTCAGCTAATGCTGGGTATTTGCTTATTGTGCTTAATTTTCATTTTAATACCCAATCAAAATGATATTTCCCAAGTAAGTTAATTATTATTATTCTTTGTTCCATTTAGTTTACTTTAATAATTCACCTGGGTTATGCTGTTCATTTTCAATAAAGTTTGTGATTTTATTTGTTTTCAAGTTCTCCACATTGATTTTTTTTTTCTTTTTGGAAAGATCATAAAGAATACAATGGTTCAGAAAAATCAAAACTATGTAAGAAGAGATATTCTAAGCAGTATCCTTCCCTCCTTCCTCATTCCCCACCCTTCATTTCAACTTCCTGTACTTCTACCAGCTCTTACCACTTTGGCACAAATGAGTAGATTCACATGTATTTAATCTCCTTTTGTCTTATATGAAAGGTGGCCATCACACCTAGTACATTCTTTGCACTTTGTTTTTTTTTTTCTATTAATGATTAGAAAATCGCTCCAAATTAGTTCTTCCCCAGTCATTTTTTTCAGCCTTAGTGTTTAAACAGTGTAGGTATATGACAATCTATTCAACCACTTTTCTTTGTGTAACCATTTAGGCTTCCTTCCTTACTTACTTCTTTCCTTCCTTCCTCCTTTTTTCTCTTCCTTTTCTACAATCAGTGTTCCAATAAACAAACTCATGTTAATGTAGCCATGTATTTTTATAGCTGTATTGCCAAGATAGATTCCTAGATGCTACATTTCTTAGTAAATTGAGTGTTTATGTCCTTCAGTCTTTCATTCATTCTGTCTGTCATCTCCATGCCTCTGGTAATGCCTATTGTCAGGTTGTTATATATCCTTGATCAACACACAAATTGCTGAAATAAAGCTCCAAATTTGTGTAAATTTTCAAAGTGTAACTTTTTTTATTAGTTGCACTTGACATATTAAAAAGCATATAGAAATTGCATTGAATTAGGAATTAGTGTTGATAATCTATTCCCTTTGAAAGCCCAATGAATACTATTGTAATGTGTCAACAGCCTCTGGTGAAAGTGGTAATCATACATTACATTTACAGGCCTGTCAGCCCAGGTGCAGCCTCCAAGTTCATGATCAACAGCAGGGCATAGGCAGCTTCAGAACTGTAGCAGTGACAAATTGACTGAATACTTACATAATGTTCTTATTTGCCGGGAGTGTTTTAATTTTCAAAACTCTTAAAGGTTGTTTTGTTTTCAGTACTGGGCATAAAATCTAGGGCTCCATGCATGTAAGACGAGTATTCCACCACTGAGCTATATCCCCAACTGTTTGAATTTTAAGATAGCATCTCACCAAGTTGACCAAATTGGCTTTAAATTAGCTCTGCAGCCCATGTCACTTTGAGCTCTTAATCCTCCTGCCTCAGCCTCTTGAGAAGGAGGGATTTCCTTATTTGCCTCAACTCACTAGCCTGGTTTCTAGCAATTACCTCAAAGCCTTCTCATTTATCCCAACTCACTAGCATGGTTTGTAGTGATGCCAAATAGAATAAAACACTTTTTAAATTTTCAGATTATTTATTTGAAAGAGAAAAAGAGGGAATAATGGAGGGAGAGAGGAGGAAAAAGAGAGAGGAGGAAGGAAAGGAGAGAGCAGACACATGCGTGCCAGTGTGCACATTGCATGACACAAGTGTGGGGGTTCAGTGGCCATTTTCAGAAGCGGGTTCCCTTCTTCCACCATGTGACTCAAATTCGGGTCATCATGTTTGCAGCAAGAGCCTTCATCAGAGCCATATTGCCAGATCAAAATGTGATATTTGTATCATAAAAAGTCTCTTATGTACATTGTCTTACTCTAACCTGTGAAGAATGTTGAGCATGTAATCCACATCCCCCCCTAGTCCAGATGAGTGTCTCAGAAAAATTAAATGTCATCCTGCGGTCGGACAGCTACTAAGTAGAGAGGCTGAAGTTGAACTTGAAATTATTCTACATTACTATTTTCACAGGTAAATCATGAACAACAATGAAAAATTGCCAAAGGCACCAACCAAATATTCCAAGAAACATAATGTGTTTGCTATATATTTTATAAGGAAAATGTTCCACTGGACCAGTGTTATCAACACAGGGGAAGCTCTTGACTATCTTGACTGATATTCACATCTTGCATTGTGATAAAGAGAGCAAGTGCAGGGGCTACTGTCACCCGAGGTGGTACCATGAAATGGACTGAGTACTGGCTTTGGAATGTAGCTCAGTCTGTACTGTAGCCTTCATGAGCAACTTAGCCTCAGCCTCCTTTTCACTAAAATGATTATCATTCTGTGGGACTGTTAGAAGGATTTAGGAAATTTTGTTAATAGGATTCCATGTTTCATACACACACACACACACACACACATACACACACACACACACACACACACACACACACACACAGGCATACATCTAAATGTCGCGCCGTTCTGTAGCAGCTAGTCCATTTCTTTTTGAGCACTTGTCCTAGTTTAAATTCAGATTTACTTTCATGTTTGATTGTTTCAAACTGTGTCTCCTACACTGTAGCAGCTGATGCTCTGCTTGCTCCTGCTGGTCTGCATGCTCTGTGTCTGCCCCAGCACCAATCATTACCCATCACTAGTTCAGCCACCTGGAATGACCTGCAGCTGCCTTGTCGTTTCCCCTCTCACAACCTTTACAAACATGCGATCCCAGCAGCCACCAGATTGGCCATTTCTCCTTTGCTTTCCTGGAGATTTCTTGCTCTTCCTTCAAGACCTTTAGATCATCTATTGGGGGGACTGCTTTGATATCTCTCCTCCCACACAGGTAGGGGAGTGGCCATTGGTGTATCTAATTAATGGTTTTAAGAAACTATTCTTTATCGGGCATGTGCTGGGTACTAGGCTTACAGCAGTGAATAGTAGATATTGCACTAGTGTGAGAGTTAGGCCATAAAAAGGCAGGCAAATAAATGGCATTCTCACTTGCAATAAATGACTGTGTGTTCAATCCTGACATTCGCCCTTTAAATCGCAATTTAGATGATGAGGAGAAATTGGAAAGCGGGGAATGTGGATTGAGAGCCTTGTATTGTAGCTGAATTATTTGCTTGGATGTTATTTTCCACTCAGCCAAACCCACCCTCGCTTCTATTAGCAAGCCTCCTGGTTCCATGAATCTCTATATCCCAGAACAACTTGGCCTGTTGTCTACTGTTCCAGCCCTGGGATACAACTTACCAGAAAGACCCCGGGTCTGTGACTCTAATTTAGTTTATCTGAGTTGCAGATAGCACTGAGAGCTGTCCATTTGAAATCTGTGCCCATCCTTAGTATATTGTAATATTAGGAGAATTATCTGATCTCTGTATGACTCAGTTTCTTGATCTCTAAAATGAAAATATCAAGATTTCACATCCTTCTTATAAGGGTTAAATCTAATGATGCACCAGAAAATCTTAGTCAGAACCTGGCACATGGTTAATAGCTGGTAGGCTGTTGACAGACATACTTCAGCATTCAGGAGGTATTCATTGAGTAAATGCATGGGTTAAGTAATAATAAAGTTTCATTCTAAACTCAGTAAATAGAATTAGGCCAAAACAAAGAAATACCCGATTCATCTTCAGCTTCATCTTTACTACGTACTTTAATTTGGACAAGAGAAAAAAGCGAATGAAAACTCCAAACACAAGTGATTTTTAGCATCGAGTCTATAACTATTGATTCTTTGTTTGCTAATAAGGCAGCCTATGAAAGCATCTCATGACATTTCCTTTGCCATTTTGTGAGTGGTTCAGGGTTTTCATATTACAGCCTTAGCCTCCATAAAACAAATGTGCACAAATACTGACCTTGCATCTGCCTGCAACTTGTGCTTTGTCACCTTCTGAAAACTACAGTCTGAGCACTTTATACTGAAAGGGATTTCTCCGTGCACCTCTGCTTCATTTATCACAGGAGATCTTCAAGATACTGTAACCAGTGAAAGTTAGCAGAAAGAATAGCAATTGTCTTGAGTCCAAGACACCTGTGAGGATTGACCCAAGATTGACTACTGCTGCTGCTGCTGCTGCTGCTGCTGCTACTGCTGCTGCTGCTACTACTACTCACACACACACACACACACATATACAAAACCTAAATGCTAAAACAGCATGTATAAAAATGAAACCATTAACAAACTGTTGTTATGACGTATCAGAGGCATTAGTTGCCATTTCCTGGGTTACATTTATGTGAGTAATTCACTGTCCTCTTGCATATGTAGTCACTGTTAGAGCAATCAAACCATGCTGTCTTAGAATAAGGAAACAGCAATAATCACTTGTTCCTTTTTAAAGTCTATGGCGTTTTTGTCAAGTTTCATTCCCAAACCATGCATCATGAGTTTATTTTGGCTATAGATATTGAAATCTGTTTTAATGCTTTCTAAATGGAGAGAGGGCACATCTATTAAACCAGAAGAACCTGGAAATTATCCATATTTACTGACTGGTCTCTCTGACCTGGCGATGGGATGTGGCGCTCACAGGGATAAATAGTGCTGATGGGATTAGCATCTGCTTTGTGAAGGCATACTGTGCTAAATAGTGGAGAAACCTGGAGATATTGTCACAGTGCTCAAATGACAGGTTCCATTTTATATGTTAATAGAAGGAAGATTTCTGATATGATGAGGAAATTTACCATAGCAAATGCATTCCCTTTACTCCACTGTAGCATGGCACCAATTAAATTCAACTACATGTATAATATACTCTTAATTCCCTACAGTCCCAGGAAGAACTAATGTGAAAAATAGTATTTGCTCTTACATTTTACAGGTCAGGAACAGATGGAAATAATTATGCTGATTCCTGAAGAAATTGATGTGCAATGTAACACACCTCAAAATGGTGTTTATGTGTTTTTTTCTTTTAAAAAATTATTAAAATTACCTTGAACAAAATTTAGTTACTACTTGAAGTTTCTGTGATACTCCATCTATAATGCATTTTAATTTATTCCTTCTGCAAATATGAATGATTGAAAGTATAAGCAACCTTGCATATAGCAACTCTGATAAAAGGTTGTATCCAATGAAAGGAAAATTATGGAATGATTATTCACTAAACAAAAGGGTTTGTCATTGGGCAATGTTTCTGAAAGCATTTCAAATTCAATTTAGTTTATAAAACATTCATTTACACACAACATTTCAGGAACAAATTTAAAGAAGAAACGAGAGTATTAGTCCTAGTAACATTGAAATCCCTCATACTGCTCATGCTAATGATTCTATCTGCTTCTCCCTACAGCACTGATAGCCATCGGGCGATACAGCATGACGATTGAGACTGTGGATGTCGGCTGGTGTAAAGAAATCACAGATCAAGGGGCCACCCTGATTGCACAGAGCAGCAAGTCGCTGAGATATTTGGGGCTGATGAGATGCGATAAAGTAAGAGTTGTTGATCCACTGGTTCCTTTTCTAAATATTAATATAATTAACAGCTTTCCTTTCCTTTTTTTCCTTTCCATCTCTCTCTCCATATATATAACATTATGCACACTTTTATAGCTCTGACTTGTTGGCCTGGCTCACTAAGCTAATCTAAGATCATTTTTGTATTTCTTTGTTTAACAATGAATTTCTTAAGCAAAGTAAAAAAGTAAATTAGGTCTTGGCATCCTGTTCCTATGTACATAGGCCAAAATTGAAAAGGTTACGTGGCAAAT
This sequence comes from Typhlomys cinereus, assembly GCA_023101885.1. Taxonomy (NCBI): domain Eukaryota; kingdom Metazoa; phylum Chordata; class Mammalia; order Rodentia; family Platacanthomyidae; genus Typhlomys; species Typhlomys cinereus. The sequence continues at coordinate 572,067 of JALPQD010000376.1, read as the reverse complement.
AGCAATGTTAAGGCCTACTGTAAAATTTGATCCCAGATTCCAAATTTCCTGCCACAGTCATATGGAAAAATGAGTGCCACATTGTTTTTTCATAAATGTATAATTTCAGCACTGAACATGTATGTATTCTGGCCATTTGGGGACTGATGATTCCCTGCATATCAGATGCCTCGTCTATCACATACTCTGGAATAGTCCCAGAGGCCTAGTCAAAGATCCATGGTGCAGGCCAGGGTGGAAGCTTGAATGAGTTTGTGAATGGTGGTTTACTTAACATGAGACTTTTTGAAGACCAAGGAGGAAAACTTTTGAAAATCTGTCTAGAGGAGTATAGAAGCATTGGAAGTTATTTCCCCCTTCGTGATTTCCCCATAACAAAGCCAAGAATTTCTTATTTTGTGTTACAAAGTCAGAGTTCAAAATGGAGGCTCAGAAATATTAGGCACTGACTAAAGATTATTCATCCAAGACCTTCAAAGTCTCATTCCAGCATGCCTTACTTACACAATATTAGGGGCACTCTTCAGCCAGGGTGTTGCTTACTTTGAACAGGTCTGTTTCTGGATGCTTGCTAAGAAAGTGCTGGCATCTTTTTCCAGTTTGCATATCTATGGTACTCTTGCCATGATGGTAAAGGCAAATCTAGCAAAAAAAATGTGATAGTAAATATGCATCCTGTTCAATAGGCATCCATTTTGTAAATATAGGCAAGTTTGGAGCAAAAAGAAGAATGCCCCAATCCCTTGTGTGCTTTGTATTTCTTTACAATAGATCTACTTATTTTTTCCAAATGTTTTAAAATCCCAACTATTCCAAATCTTTGCCAGTTAGTTATGTTCTAGAGATAGTATTATATATTCTCAGCCCAGCTCAGAAAGCCATTTTCTTGTATCTTAGCAACAACACTAAGACTCGGGGGTTGCCAGTCTTTCTCAGATCTCATTGCTAGCTAACTCACTTGTGCTAACCATGGCACTTTAAAATGACTTCTGTTAAAATGAGTTAGGAGGCTATAGTGGACTGGGTGCTGTGGCAACACAAAACAGTGACAGGAGAGCTCCACAGGATCCACCAGAAGGACATGAGAACAACAGACTATATGCATTTAGACACAATATCTGTCCACAGTCGCCCTCAGAATCCCAGATCTCTAACTTATCCTGCTTAGATTTAGGATCAAGTCTGCCTCCAGAGATGATCCAGAGATGATTTGCACCCATTTTATGTTCTTTTGATTTAAGTTAAGGAATTTAGATCCTTTGTTACCAAAGCGCAAATTAGTGCAAAATGAAAGAGAGGCCATTCCAATTAGTGGTTGTAGCTTATTCCTTGGGCGGTTTCTGAATCCTTTCTCCAACCAGAGATCTGCTCTGAGAGCCTATTGGCTCCAACATAGTGCCGTCTGGCCATAGCCAGCTGCAGCTCAGCCCAGCCCAAGGAGCGCAGCCTTGCTGTCTGGTTCCTCAAGACTCCTATCAGCTCGGAGCCAAACACAAGAGGTTCCATGAGGACAGAACACGTTTCCAAGCCACACACAGCGTGCAAGCAAAGCCTGAACAGAAAGGCCTGCTTATTGACTTTGCTGGATAGAAACCCAGACTAAAGTAGTTATTCTACTTTCGAAATTTGCTTTACGCCACCCATCTTTATATTTTAAAGTATAACTGGCATGCAAAAGAAACTTTGAGTAGCAAAGAAAAGAATTTAGTAATGCGAACATGTTTTCTGGAACCAGAGTTCAAGCTCAAATATGGACTTTTGTGTTTTCTAATTGTGTCATCCTGAATGCTTGTTGCCTCATTTGTGAAATGAGGATTATGCTTGTCCTGTAGAATTGCAAGTATTTCAATGAGTTAACATATATAAAATGCTTAGAATTATTCCACTGTATCAAAATACCTCACATTATTGTCATTACTGCCAGTATGTTAGCTTTACTATACTATAATATATGAATTTCCAAATAGGAAAAAAAATTATATTTATTCACTTTGAAAGGAAATTGAAAATATTGGATAAAATAATGTCAGACAATAAAAGATATCATTGCAGTTTCTTATCATCTAAACTTACATTTATTATTTTCTGATAAAATATACAATTCTGCACACATTATTCATGAAAACTAATCCCTCTATGGGACCCTGTATATTTGAATAAACTTACTAACCCATGTGCTTAGTCAAAGAGATGAGGAAAGCTAAATAACACTGTTTACATGAGTAGAGGAGAAAGCTAAGAAGGAAAATAAAGGCAAAAGTAAGAATAACAGAAACGAGAAATAGGGCATCCTAGAATCAGACTGTGAGAAAGTTCCACTGTGTATCTCAGCTGTGATCATCAAGTCAACAATGTATTAAAGACAGAAGGGAGTTTGGTCTATCATCCTTGCCCTGTACAGATCTGCTGCCCACTGGTGAAATTTACTAGTATGACTTCTCTCCCCTTGTCTTCACACCATCTAGAACCTTACTGAAGGGCAAGAATCTTCATGGTCTACACCATTATCTGGTGGAGGCATTGCTAGCATGATTCCTGAGCTGTGTATCCCTCCATTCATGTTCTAGAGTCCTGTGGTTCTGAGAAATAGTGAAGTCTAGTTACATTTTCTTTTACTTGTAGCAAGTTTCATTTGACGATGCTTCTATTTAATGAGTAGGCTATATTTTCCCAAATCGATACTTTTTTCCACACTTCACCTTTAAGGAGATGGCAAAAGGGGGAGGGATGACTTTTATTGGTTTAAGGTAAATCAATCTCCCCCCACCCCCGTCTCTCTCTTCTATCTTTTCTTCCTCTTTCTTCTCCCCCCCTAATATCAGAAACATTAAACATTGCAACTGAAAGTGGTTAATCTGCTGGATGGTACCACTGCTGAGTCCTAGGGGGAGGAATCCTCCAACCATTCAACAAATGTGGCCTTCCCTATGCGGGTGTGAAGTTAGCAAGTGCATTAAGGCCCTGTTTGAGTAGCTTTTCCGATTGCTGGATGGATAAGCATGTTAAGAGGTTTTGAAGCTGACGCCAAATAATCTCCTAAACTTTAATGCATTGTAAGAACCTAAAGAAGAAAACACAGCATGAGACGGCTTTGATGAATTGGGGTGAGCTTAACTCTTAAAGACTGCTCAAAAGCTTCCTTGACCTTGGGCATTAGAGTTGACCCAAAATCACCTATCAATTTGATTCACATTGATTTAGTGATTTAGTTCAAAACACTTTTGTTATCAATGGAACTCTGATAAAAAGCAACATGTTTACTCTGGCTTTCACATCATAAAAAGCCAATAGTGGCTTTGGTCATAGAAAACTGTTTTCACAGCTTCAGTGAATTCTAGACTCTATAGATCTGTGTCTTATGATATTTTCCTCATTTCTTACAAGGAGGTTTGGATAGAGAACAAAACTGAAAAGAACAGAAGAAAAAAAAAAGACTTCATGGGAAGGCTGAAGGGCAAATGGAAATGCAATGCTCAAGGTTAATGAAAAATGTTTTGGGTAACAAGGTTGATGAGAAGAGAAGGAGGAGCACTGTGGCATGGAATTGGCTGAGAAGCTAGACCTCGCCAGAGGCAGCGTGGCTGGTTTGGGAAACCTCTGCAGTGTGTGTTAATACCGAAGTTTAGAGACACAGGCCTGAATTATGAGCAGTGAATAACATCATAAACGTAGCAATTCTCAAATGCCAAACCCTTGTGAAAAGCAGTTGGATGGAGAAATGCTGGAGCTTTTAAAAGCTCCCTTTCACTTTCTATTTTTTTAACTTCATGCAGAACTAATTTTACACACTGTTCATTTGATTTGAAAATGCCAGCGTCTGGGGTATCATTAAAGAGCGTTATTGAGGGAACCGCTCTTGGCAAAGCTTTTGCTTGAAATTCTTGGTTCTTATGTTCCTGCAGAGTTGTGGACAAGGAGAAACTGAACCTCGATTTATACCCAAAGCCATTCCACCTCGGACCTGAGCAGGTAGCTTACACTTCAGTTACCTTTTCCTTGGCCAGTAGAGGTGTGTGTAGTGCTGTGCGGGCTCTGTTCCCTGGGAATAGACATAAATAGATTGTGAAAGGTCCACCCCCAAAGTCCTATGACCAAAGCCACTTGGAATTTCTTTGATTTCTAGTTGGCATAAATGAGAATTACACAGGCATGAAGAGTCAGCCCAGCAAAAATATCAGAGAGGCTGTTGGGGGAGGAGAGGCTCTTCCGTGAGAACCTATGGAATATCCCAGCTACCACTGGGCCAGGGGCTAGCACAGAAGCTATTAATCCATACCATGTAGATAACCAAATTCATTCATTTCTCATCAAATTACACTGCCCAAGTCCTTCTTCCTCAGCCACCACAATTCTCGACATTCTTACTAGAAGAAGGAAATGGAAAATTTCTCTCAGTAAGTGATGTTTCTTATATTCTCCAAGACCCAGAAAAATCCTGGTTCTCACACAGAGTTCCTTATTTAAATGGTAGAAAGATTTTATATGATCAAATCCATGGAAGGCTAATATGGAAAGCAAGTAATGGAAACCAGTCGGCTCTTAGAAGCCAGGAGTCAGCTTTACAACCTTAAGATATCAAGGGCCAAGTTTTGGGTGCCTAATTTAATGTAAAAATATATTCTAGAAAACCTGACCACTGTACTATATTTCTCAGGAAGTAATTATGGTGAGAGAAAGCCTCAACAACCAAAATATTTCTGTGGAGAAAATGGAGTTTTTATCAGCTTGTTTAGGAATTGTGAACAGGAAAGCCCTATGGGAAAAATAATACAGGACTCTGTAACTAATATACAGAGCTAACTGGAAAAATCAGTTTAAGGGAAAAATAATTTGTGGGGCACTGTGTCCAGGACTGTTTGGGTAGTAATTCAGCCATGAAACAAAAGTGTGTACCTGCAGGCATCTCCCCTCCTCCCAGCCACAAATCACAGCCATTTTCAGATTGCCCTTAGCCAAAATTTAAGATTCAAATCAAGGAAAATAAGCTGGGGCGGGCAATTTATCCTGGCAAGGCAGAAGGGGTCTGTCTGAGCCCCTGTCTGGAGAGGAAGACCTATCACGAACTGTTGGAGCTCTGCCTTGTGCACCAAGAGAAAGGGGAGAAGAAAGGAGGTAGCTGAGGCTCTCGCATCGGAACCGAAGTCCTTCACTTGAAGCATCAGCATCTTGTTCCTTTTGCTGATGAAACAGTTTCCGCAGGTGATTTCCACATAGGAGCACTTTGAAACACATTTTTACAACCCTCTCCTGATTATTCCTGGTAATTGAAGCAGGGGAAAGCGCATCAGCTGAAATTCAGAGGTTACCTCTCGGCCTCGTTGTAGTCAAGCCCTCCTGTTTCCATTCTTCCTATCCTGCTCACCCAAGCTGCCAAGCAGAGCCAACAATCCTTTGCAGTATATAAGCTTACGGAAGCCAAGAAACCCTGGCTAGAGCTTCATGAACTAGGTCAAACTGGTGAGCACCAGTACCACACTGCCAAGCACCTACCGATGTCTGTTTGACATGCATAAGACCGGCGGGGATGATTTACTCTCCGCAGACCCCATGAGATTTCTCTGAAAAATGAAGATATGAACGTTTACCAGGTCTCGGAAAGTTAAATGAAATCTTTTAGTAACATATCCCAGTCAGGGCATTGTAAGCATCCAATGAATGCTTGCTTCAGTTAGCAATGCCATTATTGTTTATGTGAACATACCTCACTTGGAATCTGTTACCTAACGTATTAATTGCTTGACCTAGCAGGGTCATAAGATTCTAGCAAAATTTACATGCTAAGATCTTAGAAAGATAAACCTACCTCCTTTAACTCAGGCAACAATTTTTAAAAATCATAGAATTTTTTTTTCAGTCATTAAGATTCATTAACTTAATGTGAAACAGAAAAAGAAAAAGAAAAAAAAACAACTAAAACCAGTATGTCTCAGGGATTGTTTGGTTTCATTTGTGTGTGTGTGTCTTGTTTTTAATGGAGTAAAGACTTGCCAATCAAATGTCCAGTCAGCTTTGCAGCTGAGACTGGGGTTTGGTTGCTTCGGAAAGATCGACATCTGACAGAACCTTGTTAAGAAGTGCTGCAAGTAGATACTTGTGTTGTACTTGACTCTGTTGAGGGTTGATATTTTGTCAGCCTGTTTGCTGGTTTTCCACAAGCGGGAAGGTGAAAGTCTTGGTCCCCCACTTACCATAGCGGAGTAGAACATTGTGCTAAGTTTGTGGAAGGCACCTGACAGTCTCATTACTTCACAGTCAGTCATTGCTTTAGTAACTAGATGAGGGAATGCACTGAAAGGATAGTAACATTGAAATGTAGGAGGAGAAAAGGTCGCAGCAATTCCTTAACACTTGATCAAGTGGAAACAGGAATGGGTGTGTTGGCAAGAGAGAACGGAGTGGCCCAGCTGCATACAGTCCCCCACTTTGGGCAGCAGGCTGCCTTCTTCTGCCAGGCTGCCACTCATAAGAAGGCAATTACTGTATTTGGAGAACATCTAGGCCCTGTCAATTTATTATCTAAGCCTATCTCCCTGTTAATTTATCGTATATGTTATTCAACAAATGCCTATTCTATAGATTACTACATTCCAGTCATTGAGATAGGCGAAGGTCAGGAAAAACTGAGCAAGGTATATGTAGCTCCTGCTCTATGAAGCCTGCCACCCCTGGGGCACAGAGACAGGCAGCTGCATTATTGTGAAGCCACTAAGCCCTCTTTATTCATTTATTTGTCTGAGAGATGAGGAAGAGGCACGCTTGCATGCCATGGTGCACAGGTAGAAGTCAAAGGGCAACTTTCAGAAGTCAGATCTTTCCTTCCTTTAACCATGTAGGCTTCCAGGAATCAAAGGTAGGTCGCCAGGCTTGTGCACAAGCACCATACCCACTAAGTTCTCTTTCCTGCCCACTAATATGTTTTTTAAGGATACCAAAATTATGTTTCTCTGGAACAAAACACCTCATCCTGATGATCATGAGTCGGCTCTTAACTGTGTCCTTGGACCATTAGAATTCTGGAAACCATTGTCAGAAGCAGTTCCTCTGACTTCTCATACTTCTCATTGTTCATCACGGTCTGTTTCCTTTCTCATCGTGACCCTTTTCATGATCACCAATGTTACCAAATGCAGTAGCCACCTCTCTGTCCCACTCTGAGCTCCTGGGACATTTTTTGCATGTCTTCCATGTAACATCTTGCTGATTCTTCACTGCCCTTTCCTCCTTTGTGATATAATATGTCTGAATTACAATCGATCTATGTTATGTATATCTCATGTGTCTATCATGGTATATATGTATTATGATGTGATGTATGTTATGGTACATATGTTCTAATGTGTCTATTGTGATGTGATATATTGGTTACAATATTGTATGTTATGATATGATGATGTATATGTGTGATATGACATGTATTAATGTGGTATGTGCGTGAGTGTGAGTGTGTGTGTGTGTGTGTGTGTGTGTGTGTGTGTATGCAAACTTAATGCATGCTACTGCCTCCATGTGAAAGTTAGAGGATAGTGTTCAGAAGGAGGGTTCTGTCCGTCCATCTTGGATTTCAAGGGTACTACTCCGTGCTGGTGGTCAGGCTTGGATGGAAAGTGTCTTTACCTGCTACATCATCTTACCAGTCCCATTTTTGGGTTTTTAATCTACAGGTTTACTGATCTCATTCATGCAGAATATATTTTTGAAATAATAAATTTTAGGAAACAGTTCAAGTCCATAAATTCTACCTGGTGGAAAGGACAGTTTTAGAAAGATATTTTTTCTTCAGGTAACACTTGGTGATTACAACTGCCCTAGCCTTTGTGTAAGAACATAAAAACTGAAATCAAGAAAGCCATTAGGCACAAAAGAAAACATTTTTTTTTAGTTGAGAGAATTTTCCTCCTCAATTATGTTTTCAACTTAACTTGGAGAGTTTAATTTAGAAACACCCAGATGTGTTCCATAAATACTCCGCACTTACCACTCTATGCCTACATGAATTATCTTATTAGGACCTAGGTTTTTTCAAGTAGCTGATCTACTGCTGAACTATATGAGTACCCCCAGATGACTCCTCCGAGTGACCTTCTCTACCCTGGTGACCTGCAGAAGCATACTGGTTCTCAGACTTGCCGCATGTGAACATGCGCTGCTCTGAGCAGTGGGTCGAGTCCTCAGCATCCTTGAGATACCATTGACGACTGTGCCCGGAGCTCATGCTCAGCTTAGCATCTTTCCTGGTGAGGGATTGCTTGGCGATAAGGGAATGAAAATGTCACCAATTTTTTTTTTCTCTCTGACAGTCTGGTTGCTGGGCTTCCTGTCACACTAATCTCTAATTAGAGGCTTCAGGTTAGCGAGCCCCAATTCTCACTTAACACTGCAGGCGTTTCTGTGATCCCCATCTCCCAGGTTCTTTGCTGCTTCCTCACTGTGCTAACTCAAGTGAATAGAAGCAGTGCTAGTGTTAACAGGCAACCTACATTTCATGAAAAAGAGACAGCATGAAGCCAGGCCTGTTGTGATATTGACAGAGCATAGCACTTCCAATCATTGCAGATTCTGAAACGGAATGACTACATTTGACAAAGTTGACTGCATTCGTGAGCCTGCTCTGTCAGGTTAGCTCATTCTCTGTATCTGTCTGTCTCTATGCTTTGGGATTTTCAGATGCAGTTTTTGTAGGGTTCATTTTTTTCTCTGTTTGCTTTCCTTTTTTGGTTGTTATTTGTTTGCTGCTTCCCAATAGTAATATATTCCCCTTCTCTCTCTCTCCCTCTTTCTCTCTCTCTTTCTCTCTCTCCTTATCCTCTCTCCCTCTTTCTCTCTCTCCCCCTCTCCCTATCCTCCCTCCCTCTTCCTCTCTCTATCTCTCTCTCTTCTTTCTTCTCTCTTCTCCTCTCCTCTGTCTCCCTCTTTCCTCCATGCTGTAAAGACCTCAGGCTATAAATATCAGGTATATGTGAAACATACTTTGTAATACATTATGGGTGCTCTGTCTCCCACGTTCAGCACTTGCCTCTTAAGCTCCAGTGAGAGGTTTGGTTTTCCTTTTTAAAAATGCATTGAGTCTTCAGTACCCCCTGCCCCCCCCCACACACACACACCTTGGGTGGTCCCCTGAGGAAGCACTCGGCCCATATCAGAAATGGATATTGGCCTATTTTCTTTGTTTCCCTTTACTGTTGGGAAGGTCAGATGGTGGTCTTCTGTAGCAAAGCTCAACTAGAGAGTAAAGTTTGGATGTCAAAAAGAAAACAGTAAGTTTTAAACAACACATGCAAATAAATAGATCTTTCATTTCTGAGCATCTAATAACCTAGGAGAAGAGTTTTCTTCTTCTATCTCTTCCCCATAGTCCTTTGAATGTAGAGGGCACCATGGGAAGGAGTAAGTAGTTGTTGCCTTTCAAGAATGGAGGCAGCCGTGCCCTGTGAACCTGCAGTTAGTACTACAGCAGTAGGTCTCACCCTGTACTTGGGTTTTTAAATTCCCAGAGCCCCCATATACTGATCCCTCCACTGAGACTGATTTTATTGCCTGTGAATGGCCAGGATTTGGGGTTGTGTCAGAGCTGTCCAGGTGGTTCTGATAAGTATTTGGAATGGGCAGTCAGTGTATTTTTGTTTGTGTTCCTGACAGAAGACGCAACTTAATTCATCTCACATCAGTCAACAAGTGTACTTGTTGTATATGAGTCATGGCGGAGTTCCTGGCAGAAGGTCATGGTTCCACTGAGAAAAGAGTAGAGCGTGAAGTAGATGTGAAGTTGTTTATAGGCAAGAAAAGGGGAACAGGGCTGGGAACCTCTGCTTCAGCACTAAAGAGAAAGACAGGCAATCTTTACAGGTTCCTTGTCAGATTCCTGATTTCCTGTTCTGCGCACAAAGGCACCTCAGCAAAACGTGGCTGATCATCCAAATGAAGTCATAAAGAATCTTGTTGCAAAGGGAGGGAAATAGATTCCTAAAACTCTAAGCAAGTTCATTTGTTGTCAGCGGAAAGTTCTACAAAGCTTAATCAAGCAACTGTTCCTTTCTTCTTGTCTGAGGCTGGAGATGAATCTCTGTGGTAGATCACCTGCCTGGGATGCTTGAGGCTTTGGGTTCCAGCTCCAGAGCCGCGAGCAAAAAAAATATAACCTGATGTCCTACTTAAAGCATTCTAAACTATGCCTGGATGCAAGTCTCACATGCAAATCTGGGGCCACACCTAATGTCACTCAACTCTTCATGATTGTCCACATGTGTCCGTCTGGAAGCCTGTGGGCACTATCTGAAAGGGCAGTTTGCAGGTTTATAAGGCAGTCCATTGTCTACAGATTTTCACTGTCACTCAGTGAATATGCATTGTCCACGGACTTTCGCTGTCATTCAGTGAATACCAAATTCCATAGATGTCCATTACAGTTTCCCAGAGAGCCAGGAAACAGGAGGCAGATTTCTGGAACTATTGCACCAGAGACAACACTCTGCCTCTGGGCAGCCTGAAGTCAGCCCCTGGGGCTGTTAGCAGTGAGTGACATTGCCCAGGGAGTCTGTAAAGAATGACAGACCAGCATCAGGACCAGAGCCCTGAATTAGGAAGCAAGAGCTGAGTATGCTGTTTGCATCATCTTTGCAAATAGACTGAGAGCACCTTGCTTTTCCCACTCATACAGAGAGGGGTCCATCCTCTTTACTTCTAGTGGGCGCCAAGCAAAGACATGCTTGAATTTGTTGGACAAACAGTTAACAGAGTAAAGACAGGTTAGTTGACTCCTGCACTGGTTTCCCTTTGTCTTTGCTTTTGTGTATATTTAATAAATGCAATACACAGTCTGACACCTTGCTCTTTGGAAGTCCACTCCAACATCCTCTTGTTTGGAAGGCCCTGTCCAACACTCATGAAGCACCTGTAATGGGCCCTCCTCTGTGGCAGCTTGCGTTTCTCTAGAAAGTACCTCTTAGCCTTTGCTGTTGCTGCTATAGCTGTCTGTCTTCCCTGATGATTTATAAGCTGCAAGACGGCAGGGACCACATCTCACATCCATCTTGTAGACTATTCTATCTTGGGAAATATGGAAACCTTTTGCTGGTATGGAGATTGGAGAGAAAGCAATGCTGGTTCTCGAATGGTTGCAGCTGGCCCTACCGAAAGGCCCTTTTTCAGCACGCAGCTTCATCCACGTCCACAATACTTATAGTCTCTGCTGGCAGGACTCCACAACAGAATGAAATCCACTGTCATGTACATTCCCATAGGCTAACTCTGTAGAAGAGATTGTCCAGGACTTTATGTTTGATTTTTTTTTAATGCTAACTGGAATCTTTTTTCAGATGTTAGAAAAACTAATGTCAGTAAACATTGTATTTGGCAGGTGAGTAACTAGGCCCCAGTCTGACACTTGATGTGTAGCACTCTTTTACCCACATGGCAAAGTGAAGTGTGGTTCAGTATGGAGAGCACTGTGTATTGGCTTCTTGTGTTCAGGTCCTAACTTCCTTTACTAGCTGGGTAATCTGTGTAAACTTGTGATTTTTGACTAAGCCACAGGTCACTATCTGTGTCATGAGAGCTAACGTTCAAGATGCCTGACAGACAGATGCTCACTAGATATTGTTCCTTACTAGAATGGGAATATACTGTTATTTTGCCTTATTGCTTATTATGGTGAAACACATTGACTATTTTTTCAAGTGTTTTCCCAAATGAATCATACTGAAGAGAAGAAAGAGCTTCATATGTTATCGCATGAACCCTAACACTGTGTGCTCATCAGTGGGGTGTGGGGCAGTCATGGTCGGGTGATCTCTCCCTAGTCTGAGACTGTCCTGCATATTTCCTAGCGCAGCATTAAGCTAACAGTGCTGATGTAGAACCAACCAAAAAGGAGAAACTTCTCTATTTCCATTTGTCGCCCTATAGGAATGAAGCTATGTCAGTTTCTGAGCCCCATGAGATGGGAAGTTAGCAGTTGTATTGCTTTGCATCAGGAGATCTTCTCTGCTACCAGGAAACCATGACATCAAAACAGACTTTACATTTCATGAAATTCCCAGACCTCTTATCAAAGGTCTTGAGCCTACAACCAAATGTAGGCTGCTGATGCTGCAAGCTATCACCTCAAGTCCTCTGAACAATGGAAGGTTTCACACAGTTTGAGAAATGCATTCACATCTGAGACTATTAGACTGTTTCCCATGTACTGTATGGCTGATGCTCAACGGGAAGGATGCCATCATTTAATCCGAAGTATATTCTAGCCATTTAATGAGAGCTGCCTAACAGCCATGTAACCTGGCAAAAAATTTCTTTATAAACTCTAGGGAAGGGGTATTCAGAAAGGGGTATCTAGAGAAGTCAGATAGAAAAATATGAGTTCAAGAAAAATCAAGAAAAGCATTAACTCCAAAAGTATTAGGAAAGTGTGGTGCTATGGAATCATCTGGAAACTCGCCTTCATGGTTTCTAGTGCAGTACCATTATGTTATCTTTTCACTTGCTTAGAACAAATTCACTGAACAAATCCTGAATTTATTCAGCAAGAAAAGATTTGTTGAGTCTTCATAGGTGGTAGGCTTGCTCCACATGCTAGGGAACTACAGCCTAGTGAGGAGAGATTATACTGGACAGTGTGAAGAGGACTGAAAACAGCTGATTGAACTAATTCTTGCCAAGGCATTTACAGTGTAGGTATAATGTACATATTATTGATATTTTAAATAGTGTCAGAACATTCTCCAGTTAAAATCAAAACCCTTTGCGTGGTTTATTCTTAAGATTTTTTTTCAGCAGGAAGCATGTTTGATTATATAAGTTGTTAAAGAGGGAAGGACAACCACTTAATGTAAACAGTGTGTGTGTTATATCATTAAGAAACTGTTTCCAGGCTAAGGTTGTACTCATTTGGAATATTCTGGAAAAAGTAGATAAGTAGGTGAGGCATCTGCAATGATCTGATGAAACTGAATCCCTGGAACTTTGAAGAATATCTCCTTGTCCTGCATAGCAGCAGTAAAATGAAACTGTAGATTCGCCCTAATTAGTGCAGCAAATTGCCTCACATTTTCAAAAGTGCTAATAGATGTTAACTTAGATAGATTAAAACACCAGACAAATTGCTACCACCTTAAAGAGTTATAATAATTCTGAAGATATAAATTACAATTATGCAGTCTTTGGAGAGAACTATAAAATCCACTTTTTCTTACATATTTTTAAAAGCCTATAGCATGGGCTTTTTTTCCTTTAAATTCTTCAAATGACACTTTTTCATATTTTTTAGGAGAATTTTTCAAATTTTGTGTGTAACAGACGAATGAATCTCCATTGTTAGTTTTTAGCTAGAAGAAAAAGAAATTAAATACAGAAAGTCCAGGAATTATGGAGAATTTTCTTTGAAACACCTTTATATTGCATATGATAAGCTGGAACAGAGAATGTTCTTTGTATTTTGGCAAGTGTAGTTGCAATATGGCAGACGTGTATGTAGGCATGAGGTTTCAAATGATTTGGACTCTCATGCTCTAATACTGAATTCCCCCTGTAGTACCACAGCACTTGCAAAACCTCTACAAAGAAGAGGTAAGCACAATTATACTTCCTGGGAGCAAGTGAATATAATTGTAATAGCAAATTTATTGTACTATATCACTAGGAGACATTGTAAGTGAAAATAAAAGCTTTCTTTTTCCTAGTTTGCATACTTCCCCTGAATAACTTCTCCCAACAACATTGTAAAATAAGTGTTTGCATACACTCCTCTGCTTCATTTTCCAGAACTTACAGTCCACTCTTAGCAAAAGGGTTGTTTACATGGTATCCACATGAACACAGAGGACCACTGTTGCTATTTCTTACACAGCTATACAAAGCCATTCCTTGCCTATTCATACCCATATCCTGTGAAAATCAGAGAATTAGCATAATGTCATTTCTATTCTTTTAAACTACAGGTTTACCTTACTTGATACAAAAGATACAGATAAATTAAATTCTGGTAAATCAAAGGATATACGTTAGGGAAGTTGATAAGATAAATTACCCTCCCATGAAAGTTTTTCTAACATGAAAAAGTATTACCTAATTTATGTGATTCATAAATCCATTATCTTTGTATTGAGTTTGCTTAAGGTGAATTATATATGTCTTTCTGGAAAAGTTATCACAGAAAGATATTTTCTATTTTTAAAAATTAGCTTTTCAAAACAAATAGTCTGTCAGCCCTTTATACAAAACTTTGTAACTGCCTGTAGATAGATTAGAAAAGATGTACTGTGAAAACAGTCCCGATTTCTTATGCTAGGTTTAAAGGTTTTCTCTTCTCCGTTCTTTCATATCTATTTTTAATTAGTAGGTCTTTTAGTGCTAAATGGCTTAGACTGTATGTACTTGCTTTGCAATGGAATGCAGATTTTTCCCACATTTCTCTCTAACTAGATGGCTTCTGCTGTCTTGTAGAGAAGCATGCATTCTTCCAAGTGTGATTATGACAAAGGGAGAAAGGTAAGCTAGCTGTATAGTAGGAAACACTGGGTAAAGGAACAAGAGAATTTCATGACCATGTACATTATAAAGGTGGGCATGTTATTAAGAAAAGTTCTGTCACCCTTGTAGAACAGGGCTTCTTAACTCTTTTCACTCATTACCCTTTTTGTCAGAGAAATTTTTAAATGACCTTTAGTTTATAAAGTTTATATAGATTTAAAGATAGATAGATGGATGGATGGATGGATGGATGGATGGATAAAATAGATATATAAAACAACTGTTTGCTGATAAATTATAAATTAATGTAAAATAATTCTTTGCTATACATGTAATTGCTACTTATTAAGGAGGAAAGTAAACTTATAGACAGATGACCTGGATGTTCACGTTATTTTTATACAGAAGAATTAAGACTTAGCTGAATATTGACCCTGCAGGGCACAGAACATCTTCAATGCTTTTCAGACTTGGTTGATATTTTGATTTTCTGATCATCCTTGCTGATGCTGCCTTGCATCATTGCATGCTTGCATATTTGTAGTTCAAAATGACAAAAGTACATTTGGGGCCATTTAAGAGATTGATGGGAAATCTGTTCCAATCTCAAATCAAAATTCATTTGACAATTTTTTATGAAAATTCAAATCAGTACCTCAAGCAGCAATTTTAAAAATTCTAACAGAATTCAGTACAAAGATACACTAATTTTATAATTACATGCTAAGGAATGGCAATAGAAACATAGTAGACGTCTATGTTTTCTTTAATTCAGCTGTTACATTTCCATGAGAACAGAACTTTGAGCACACAGAGAAACTCTGAAGTTCATGACATTGGGTAGTCTGGAGCGTAGGCTGAGGTGCCTCAGGCAGTTTCATTGGCATTGTGCAGTGTGAAGATGTGCACAGTTCAGACCACTCATGGTATGTATTCAAAACCAAGGCTACTGTGAAGTTACATGATGCAATATAGACAAGTGCTATCAGAAACACCTTCGCGTTCAATTTTGAATTTATTTTTGGTCTTGCATGCTCAGAAGCCTTTTACTGTTGCCAAACATTTTGGAACCCTAACGTTTAGTCACACAATCCCATATGGGATTGCAACTCACAGTTTAAGAAGCTGGGCTGTAGGCAGCATTAAGATCAGACAGATTCTTTCTCGATATGAAGTGTGTTCTAAAGATTACTTCTGGCAACCTTTGAACCTTACAAATGTACACTGTTAGGTTTATTTCTGAGATATTTCAGCAGCAAATATTGATTAGCTCTATAGAAAATACATTCAGGTCACATACCATTCATTAACTCTTGTGATTGATATCCCTTGATTGAGTACCTGCTATAATTTAAGGAGCTACAATTTAAGGAGTTCTTTTTATCAGTCACAGTACTGGGCAGATTATTTCAGTTGCTCCTCATACCAAGTTAGTGACTTAAGTACTTTTCAATCTGTTTTTGTAGTTGAGGAAGCCAGTTCTAAAGACGTGAAAGTGGAATTCAAGCAAGCAAATTGTAACTAGAAAAAATATCCTGACAGCTAGGCGTGGGGGTGATACACACCTATAATCCCAGCTTTTGGGGGGCATTCTGAGCTCTAGGTCAGCCTAGGTTACATAGTAATATCCTTAGCACAATGCAACCATAACAATTCTCAGTATTAAACAAAAACTCTTGCCAACCTAGACTTCCGATCACCTACTAGGCACCTTGTTATTTCAGAAAAGTGCAGACAGCCAAACTCCATGATGATATTTCTGAACAGGTTTTCAAGGCAAACAGCAAGGACTGGATGTCATTTCAGTTTTCTTTTTTTTTTTTTTTTTTTCTGGTGATGCTGATCTTTTTCAGTAATGAAAGTTAAGAAGGATGCTTAAAAATGTGTACAAGTACCATCTTTTAGACTTAACTCAGTATAGCTTACTCAGGAAAACTGGAATATTGATGTATTTGAAAATACCCAAGAGCTCAATAAAGATTTTTAAATAAAGCTACCTATAAGTTGTGGTTCTTAGGTTAATCATTTATTTATCTAAAGGATGAAGGAAACTGTCTACTTCTGTGATACGAACTGCAATCAGCTTAAAAATAATTGACAAATTAATCCCTTCACAGCACAGCAATTGTAAAGGTGTTAGTTTTAATTAGGCCTGTCTGATTGCCTTGTCTAATCAAGAATCAAGGTGGGTTCTTAGATGGATAAGGTCTGTTGGGGCCATCCCTGACCTGCCAACCATGTATGTTTTAATTATTGATTCCTCACATTTCAGCCCTTTTCACGAAGGGACTTGAAGTTTGCAGTGTCTTAACATTTAAAGGGAAGAAAAATAAACATCTCCTGCACTTCTATCTAGAATGCTATATAACTCACACACACACACACACACACACACACACACACACACACACACCTCATACAGTATTTGTCTTTAAAAGGCTTTCCCTATTGATAAAGAAGTCAAATGTACATGAGGATGCCATTCCTTGCTTCCCAGGCTTGGGATTTGTAATGGACCTCATTGAGATTTTGGCAAATCACACATTTACACTTCCAGAAAGTACATTTGATGTCTTGACATCATGTCTTTTTTTAAAAGTCCACAGGAAGAAATTAAATGGAAATCAGAACAGTCTGACCAAAGGAAAACAGCTGCTCTCCCAATACTTCCTTGTATCACTAGGAAGACAGGAAAGAAAGGACGGTGTTGGCGATCCTGTGTAGTGGTGACCTGTATATGATGACAGTTTGTGTCTGCTTGCAGGTCAATGAAGTGACTGTGGAGCAGCTGGTGCAGCAGTATCCCCACATCACCTTCAGCACCGTCCTGCAAGACTGCAAGAGGACCTTGGAGAGAGCCTACCAGATGGGCTGGACCCCAAATATGTCTGCCGCCTCCTCCTAACACTACTGCCCACACCTGTGTCTGCTCGGGTTCATTAGCAGGGCAGAGAAGTGAGGGCCTGGAGCAGGGAATCTCTTGGAAAGGTTTTAAACTGTCACCTGTCTGTGTGTGAACCCAAGTGTGTGTATTTGTGTCTTCTGCATACTGCATAGCATAAGCGCACTTGTTCCTTGTTCCCAGGTGAGCTGGCTTGTTTTCCTAAAAAGTGAAGATTATGAAAACCACAAACCTTTTAGCTTTTAAATGCAAAGGCTTATTTCTCTAAAAAAAAAAAAAATACTTTGTAGGATAGAGTAGGAGAACCCGATACATTATTTTGATCTCCTATGTTCTACCACTTTTGAAGATACCCCAGAAAGGCTTTCATTTGTGATGGGACACACACTGTATGTACACTTGTAATAGAATGGAAATGATGTTACACTGATTAGAAGCCTGAGGATTAATACTCCTCAAAATTCTATGCACACACACACACATGTTCCATGAATTCTCACATACTCACTCACATACATGTGTGCACATATAATGTCAACTTCATTGTAAATTACTTCCTGACAGAGGGACCTTCCTCAAGGCCACAGATGGAACATATTCTCCACTGTGATACTGCCTGACTCTGTCTTCAGGTGGCCAGCTTGCTGTCCTGCAGGTGACGTAGTAACTAGAGAGAATAAAGCCGTTTGTAAATTTTTTATACGGAGGCAACAATCTAAACTCCCCTGGCCAGCTCACAAAAGTTAATTATTCATTATTCTACAAATGCATTCTGTTGAGCACTAAATATTTTAGTTGGTTTTTACATTAACATTGTGTTAGCTTTTATTTCATGGACAGCAACTGGTCAGGATGTATTTTAGAGATATTTGGGGCTGATCTTAGCATTATCTATATTGAAACCACCTATATAATTAATGGTGTGAGGTTATTTTAAAAAATCTACAGATCACTTCATTATTTTTGGTAATTTTGGTAATTATGAAAATATATTTGTGAAATGGGGTAGCCATATTGGTAGAGGATTAATGAGAGATGTAAGTAGACAATCTTTCTATTGAATTCTTTTTTCTTTGGCTTTGGATTTTAGAACAGGTTTTATGAATATATGCATGTTATCATTTTTGAATAGTTCTTATGCCTCTGCAAAGATGCACTGTTAGCTAATGTATGAGTTAAGAAGAAAAAGTAGAAAATCTGGTCATTAAGATTCTGTTTACACTTGCCAGAAATAAATATTCTTATTTAATTAAAGATCGCCAGCTTTTAGTAAAGACAGTACCTATCAGCACATGAATATATGTTTTGATTTCACACATCTTTACAATTAATTCATTGTAGGGGCTCAGGCTCAAATAACCTGTCCTGTTTTATAATCAAGACAGCAGGGAGCCTTTTTTAAATACTAGAAGCAAAACTCTGATTTGTGAATCTATTTATTTTCCCCTGATGTGGTCTTTGGTCTTTAACAAATGTTGTGAGGTGTGAGTTTATTTCCTATAAATTCCAACATTGCTAAAAATGATACTAGCTGTAAGAGCAAAAGATAGCCTTACATTTGAATGTCACTCACATATTTATAATGATTTTTTTGTATGCAACTGTCTCTCTAGATTATGTCAACATGTTTCCATGTGGCATTGTTTGTTTTAATCTCAGTCAGTTAAGAAAATATCATCAGCAAGTACCAAGAAATTTTTAGGTTACTTGTTTAATTTGAAGGGAATAAAATTTGTGTAAGAGAAATCCGTTTAGCATGAGTAAAGTACATTTCTTCTTATATATTCAACTGTCTCATTTTCATACCCATTTCTCCACTACTAAAACATCTAAATCACAATATTTTAACTAATTTTTAACCCAAGACTAATTTATAAGATGGTATGTAAAGTAATAGTAATAGTATAATAATTGAGTGAATAAACAAAAGTTTAATTTTATATATGTCACGCTATATTTTAAATAGTACAAAAGGCAAAAGAAAAGAGAGCCATCGATGATGTAGATGGTACAATTTCAGTTCAAAGTTGTAATAATCTTTGGAGTGTTACACTTTAGTTGTCAAACGGTTTCATAGTCTAAATTTTTTTTAAAGTGTCACATTGTTTGAACCTAAAGTCCAGCACTATAACACACTATAAATGCTTTAGCTTGGGGGTGGGGGTGGGGGGGAACTGCACTTAATCTCTAAGATGCTGACTAGTCCAGAAATCCTGATGCCACAGAACCTGGAAACCTGCTTTGGTGCATTGTAGAAATCTGTAGAAATATCATATCCAGCCTCAAAGAATCAATCTGAAAAAAAAAAAAAAACAGCCAAGAGAAGTGTCACCGTAGGTGACCCTGCAATGGTTGTTGAATACGTTCTCGTTAGATGCTTTGAAATGAAGCTTAAAATACTTTTTCTGGGCAATATAGTTCCTTTTTTGCTTAGAATGTCATAAATACATGTGAACACATTTAATGCAGGGCTTTTTATCCTCTCCAAAATGTCAACAGTATTTTCAGAATAAAGCCTATGAAATATATTGCTGTAGTGGAAAATTCTGGTCCTTTGTCTTTAATGTCTTTTTGAGTGGATAAAGGAAATTCACCAGTTTGTAGTTTCTATATTTCTGTGAATCTTTTGACCTTGCAATGGGTTGCAATAAAAGAGAAACAAAGATCGGTGTCTTTCCCTTTATTTTAGAAACTATAAATGAGTTCCCTGTAGCCAGTTGGGTATGTGATGCCTGACGTTATCCACATCCCTGTGTTTCTTAACTACCGACTTACATAGATATGGCTAGCCCAGCATAGTAAGTACAATTGGACTTAGAATTTGCTAATTCAAATTCATTGATGATTATTGAGCTAAGATTAAAACCCCACACATTTAAAGAAGTAAATTGTTTGAAATCCTGCTCCCTCAGTGACTCCCATTTACTTAGTCATGTATTCATTGTTTTCAAATGCAAATAAATGAATATAATACTTATCGAATAGCAAACATGTGCCAGGCATAGGGGACTTAAAAGATGAATGAAATTCATTCCTACCTTTCAAGTTGCTCATAGCTTAACAAGGAGGTCGTCTGGAAAAATGCCAGCAAGAATGGAGCAGGACATAAGTAATAACAGGAAGATTACAGAGGCTGGTCCTAGATGAGTTGATTTGGAGATGTCCATTAGACATCTGAGAGAGTACAGGGAGTATGTGCTTGGATATAGGAGTTCAGTTGAAAGGAGATGGAGATTGATGGTGCATAGATGTACCCCACAACCTCGATCCTGTCTGAAGTCATCACCCTATATCATTCATT
Source organism: Typhlomys cinereus (assembly GCA_023101885.1). Classification (NCBI taxonomy): domain Eukaryota; kingdom Metazoa; phylum Chordata; class Mammalia; order Rodentia; family Platacanthomyidae; genus Typhlomys; species Typhlomys cinereus. The sequence goes on along the minus strand of JALPQD010000376.1, from coordinate 551,401 downwards.
ATTTGGATAGAAAGAAAAGATTGCAAAGTACTGTGCTTTTGGACATCTTAAAGTTAGGAAGATGGAGAAGGAAATGCAACAAAGGAAACCAGAAAAAAAAAAAAAAACATAGCTTGGGAAACAAAGGGAGAGCTAGAAATGTATGTACTGTACTAGAAATAAGTGAAGAAAAACTTTCAAGGAGAGAGTTATCATTCATGCCGTATGCTGCTGCTAATTTAAGTAAGATGAGGGTTAAGAACTGACCATGGGGGGCTGGAGAGGTGGCTCAGGGGTTAAGCCTCCGCCTTGCAGGCGGAAGGTCCTGAGTTCGGATCCCAGATCCCACGTATAGACACCAGGCGGAAGCGGGGGCGGCCTGCGCTTCTGGTCCTGGTAGGGCGGAGCCTGTGAATCCCGGGGCAGAAGGAAGTGGAGGCGTCCATGGTGGTTCACGAATTCGTCCGTGGTTCTACACATACACAGACACAAACACACACACACAGACACACGCGCGCTCACGTACACACGCATATGCACACAGTTGAATAAATAATAATAATAATAATAAAATGACATAAATCTTATATAAAAAAAATTAAAAAAAAAAAAAAAAGAACTGACCATGGATTGGTTAATTGGAGATGGTTACAACTGATATCCTTAGTGAGTACTGTCTTCATGATTTCGTAGGAACAAAACTTTGGAACAGGTCTGATTTCTATTAGGCAAGTCTAACCTTAATATTAAAGCCACATAATTATAAGTGATATCTATAAACCAATCAGTCTCACATGTGGATATAATGCAACCATCCTAGACAATTAGCAATCAACTATGGCCAAGTTGTATTAAACTCATAGCCTTAGCATGCCTGTTGATCTAACAAAATACCCCAGATTTAGTAACTAATAAATAAGAAAAATGCATTCCTCACAGCTCTAGGAGCCAGGAATATCAAGACACTGGCAGATTTGGTGACTAGAAGGGACCAAGCCTTTGCTTCCAAGATGGCATCTTAACCAGTGTGATCTTATTTGGCAAGAAGTGGAAGGCCGTGGGGAAGGAATGCCTATTCTCAGAAATCCTTTTATAGGGCACTGATCTTATCCCATGAGGGAAGATAGTACATGGCTAATCACATCCTAACAGCTCCACTCTTGATACCCTTGCATTTGGAATTGTTTCAACAAAATCTTTGGAAGGGACACAAGTATTCAAACATAGTGTGTGTTCACAGATCAAAGTAGAAAAAAATATGTGTGACTTTCTAAATACAGACAATGAAAACAAGGGAAGAAAGTCATATCTGTTCTTGTTACAAAATGTAGAACTAATAAAAGAACTTAAAAGTTAGTTGTATGTAATGTCAAAATATAATATTTGCTTCATTTCTGTGCACCAATGGAGAAATAGGTGTGATTCTTTTAACTGTGTCCTATAACAGCAGCAAATACATAAAGCAGCATTGCTTTATCATCTCCTTAGACCTTCACAAGTGCTAGTCAAGCATGTAGCTCAACCACACCTCCAGCCCCTATCATTGTGACTCATAACTCATGGATAAATTATAAAGTCCTACTGAAAGACAAAGAAATGTACTAATTAGAATATTCACAGAAAGTAAGAGTCAGTGTCATATGATGTTAGAAGACAATTCATGAGCCTCTTTTATTCTGTACAAAGGTTCTCTCGCTGTCTTTGCTCTGGATTGTCTTTTCAAGGGTGTTTTGTGGTGAGTGATCCATGAAGTGTCTCCATTCAGAACAAAGGGAAAATATACTGAATTTCTAGTATAAAATATTTATGTTTCCAAGTCCAGTGTTCCTCTTCTGAAGTACAATCCCATGACTCTTCATATCTATTTCTTTGTGGAATATGGGCCTTCAGAACCTGCATAGAAAAATGCTGATATTCTGGCCTCTGCCATTGTAAGTAATCAAGTCCCAGGTGGCAAGTTTGTGTCTTCAGCCAGCATTGCTCAAACAATGAGGCTGACTTCTCAAGTTACAAGTACACTAAAATTTCACACCTTTTACAATTCTGAGTATAATTCTCCCCTGATCTATGAATATGACTTTACAAACAAAAGTCTAATATGGTTTTTAAAATCAAAAATTCTTAAATTCATAAAAAAGAAGGTACAATAGTAGTCAAATCACATAGAAGGATACAATTTGCCCTGCAACTTTCAAGACATCTTAAGAACTATACTAATTAATCATAGTAACTAAGGCATTGTGATAAGAACCTAAGGATCAGTGGATAAACCAGTGGAACAAATCCTTAAAAATACCTAAACTATATTACAGAGGTATCAGGGAAATAAGCAGGGAAAAAACTGAGTAGTCTGAAAATAGGAGCAGTTAAATTGGCTGTTTCTATGGGGGGAAAAAAGTAAAACTTGGATCCCTAAATTTCACCATACCCAAAAAGAGTTAATTGTAGATGATCTAAAAACAAACTAGAAGCTAAAATCAAGATTCATAGAAAAAAAAGTAGGATAGAATCGTTATGATATTGTGCAATTAATCTTAGTGACCTCAGAGTACGAAATAAAAGCAAAAAAGCGGGCTAGTAAGATGTCTCGGTGGTTAAAATATCTGCACATAAAACTGGTAACGAGTTCCATCCCTAGAGCCTACATGGTAAAAGGAGAAACTGATTTGCAGACTTGCAAACACTGTCCTTTGATCTCACTCTTTCTCTCTTTCTTTCATAAATTAAAAAAAGATGTTTTGTGTGGTTTTTGTTGTTTTGGGTATGTGTATGTGCGTGCATGAGTGTATGCGTGTGTGTGTGTGTGTGTCTGTGTGTGTGTGTGTCTGTGTGTGTGTCTGTGTCATCCTGATTTCTATGCCTTCTTTTTGCTCTGAGACTTCTCAGGTTCTGTCTTCCAAGGCTGGCATTGAAGGCCATTGTTGTTTCTGCCCAGTGTTTTTATTTGTTTGTTTGTTTGTTTGTTTGTTTTTTATGGGATCTGGAATCCAAACTCAGGTTCTTCTGCTTGGGAGTCAGAGGCTTAACCCTTGAACCATATCTCCAACCCCAAAATATGTATTTTTTAACTAAAAAGTTTGGTTTATGGGCTAGGAAAATGGCTCATCAGTTAAAATGCATGCCAAACAAAAGTGTAAGGATTTAGATTCCTAGAACCCATGTAAAATGCCAGATGGATCCACCTGCAATTTCAACTTCTATGGGCAGAGACCGAGGATCTCCAAAGCAAGGGTTGGGCTGACTCACCCCAGCATAGAGCTCTGGCTTGGATTAGAGGCTCTGTCTCATAAAGAATAAGGTGGGAAAGGATCTAGGATGACTTCCAATACAAACCTCAGGCCTCCACAGACACACAAGTGCATGTATACATACACATATGTGCATACACACATCCCAATACACACGAAATTAAGGTAAAGGAGAAAATACGGCTTATATAGGCAAAAAGTAAACATTTTGTTTATATTAAGATGGACTCTCACTCTTCAGAAGACCCTGAGGACAATATAAAAGTCAATCACAAACTAGAAGAAAAGAGCTATAGCACAAAATAGCCAAGGAAGGACCAGAACTCAGAATATTCAATTCATTGAAACAGATTAGGAGCATGATTCCATGCTTCATATTATAATACAAATGAAATAGACATAGCGAAATGAGGACAGCAAAGCATATGAGAATGCTTGATGCTGTGAACCATCGTTTTTAAAGTTCAAAATAAAGAGAATCAAATTATCATTATTTATGGGCACACATGTATCTGGAGATAAAGCAATAAAGAGCAATGGCACAGTTTCATAGTGCCTGTTACCTTTAGGAAGGTGGGCAGCACAAGAGTGTAGGACTAAACAGTTTCAATTGAACTGGCTCATAAGCTGAAATAAGGTTATGCTTCCTCCAGTACTTGTTTTAGTAACTTGAAGCAATTCTTGGGATTGGAGAAATTGCTCAGAGGGTTAAAATCTTCATTTTGCAAGCCAGAGAACCTGAGTTTAGATCCTCAGATCTAAACTTATGTAAAATCCCCAGATCATGTAAAAATGCCAGGCAGAAATGATGGCAATCTGTACTTCTAGCTCTGGAAGGAAGCACCTAGGAAATCCCAGAACAAAGCAATAAGGAATTAGAACGACCCTGGATGATTCCCTATGAAACGTTGGGCCTCAATGGGCACACACTCAAGTGCCCTCTGGTACACATATACACACACACACAAACACATGCATTCCAATAAACAATTTGTGTAGCATGTATATGTAATATTGCACTTGTAATACAACACTGAATATAAATGATAGTTACATGACAGATAATAAATAGATAGTTAGACACAAAGATACATAGATATATAGTATATGTATACATAAGTATAGAGTAATGAGTCATTTTGCATTGAATATTCACATTTTAAATAACTAGTGGTTTTATGTCTGGTCTAAATTGTTTAATTTATTATCAAAAGTAAATGCCAAACTTTCCACCCACATGATATCTCTGTGTGGAGGAGAGCTTACATTGCCCTGTGTCCAAACAGATAGAAGAGGTAAAGAGTGAACCCTCCTCCTGGGCTGAGGATATAGCACTGCCTAACCCTAATTATAAGTGGATACCTAACCAGATGGTGTTGGGAAAGATGTAAGAATTCACATGGTGTGTGTGCATCAAGTTTATCACAGGAACCAAATGACCATCATACTGGTTTTATTTTTTCTTCAATTGCATGATAAATGTGGTATCAAGGCCTTATAATAATAAGAAAGACAGCCAACGGTGTGGTAACTATAGTAGAAATGGAAATTGAGTTAGAATCTCATCTATTACATCATATGCATAAATTACAATTTAGCCATATGGTCATCTGTAGATGGGGCATTATGTTAATTAAAATTAGACCTAGTCATGTTTTGTAGGTGCAAATGCAGCTAAATGGGCTCTTGAGATACAACCATCTCCAAAAAAGAAACTTCTCAAATTAAAACCATCTCTGAGAAGTAATCATTTAGCACCCCTATGTCTATGATTTTCCTTGGCTAGTAAAACCATGTAAGGATGCCAGAACTCAAAAACGAAAAGAGAGTTCCAAAGGGCAGCTTTGTCTTATCTAGCCATTTTATGCATTGTGAGATGGAAGAGATGGTTGTGCATTTCTCGAACACTTTTCACAGCTTGGCATTACTTGAAAGGCCTGTGGATGAGAGGCATTGATAGAGTGGCCTGAGGATACTCACTAGATCAGGCCAATGGCACTTAACTGAATTCCTTTCTCCAGCCTGAAATTTCTCAATGTTGTGGCTTGAGGAGGGTGTGTGTGTGTGTGTGTGTGAGCTCATGTCTGCGTGTGCATGTGTGTTTGTGTGTGTACATGTGTGTGTGCACGTGTGTGCATGTGTTTGTGTGTGTGTACTCTCTTGTCCATATACCTCATTCAGCCATAAAAGATGCCTACAAGAATGCAGTCTATTCAGCTTTCAGTGGTTAGCATAATGGAAAATAAAGCCTTAGTCACTAAATAAAGGCTTTTTAAACAGAACAGTCCTATAAATAGATGCCGTCTTAATGAGTACAATGGCCGTTGACAGTGATGACATAAAAAAATAAATATTACCAAATGAATGGAGAAGACCCAGCAATCCTTATTTATTGACAGACTGTTTCTACTGTATTTTTTAAGCAACATCTTGCAACTGAGTCATTTACTAAGTGGAGGGGGAATAAAACATCTTGATAATTAGGTTTAAATGAAGATTTTATTAAAGTCTTTCTTCTATTCCAAATCAAAAATTGGATTAAAGTGTAGGATTCATGGATATAGAGAGGCAAATTCTGCAAAGCCTGCTTGTAGATAACTTAAATAATTGAGCTTAATGTGAAAATTAAGCTACTGGCACCCCTCATTACTAGATAATTCAGATGACTGAATTTCCTCTAAAGCAGACCATAAACTAAGAAGAAAGCTTGTCTTAGAATAAATTTATACTAATGAATATTTAGTCTACTTCAGTTCTCTTTCTTTGTGTTTGCTGTTGAATGCTACCATCCCCAATTCTTACTAAAATTAACCAAGACTTGAAAGATATTAGTGATTTGAGTCTTTCTGCTTCCTAGACTTAGGAAATCATTTGGACTTGATCTCGAACAGGTAGGTGAGAGGTGGTGGTAGCAGAGAGAAGTTAATGAATATTTTGAAATGTTTTACTATGAATTATATGATACAGAGAAAGGTGAATAAAAACATATGCATGGTTATAAGATAATTGTATAACAAACACTGTGCAACATGCTTCTCGGATCAAGAAACATTATCTCCAGAACATTCAAGTCCATACCTGGCATTGCATTACCTCCAAGAGATAGGTATCACCCTCCCTCCAAGTATAACCTCTCTCCTGGCATCCATGAAAGTAACTTCCTCTTTTAGCTTTTACAGTACCATGTAGTGTTCATTTCTTAAAACCAGTGATGTTACCTGGACTTAAACTTTATATGAAACATTCACACCATGTGTAGTAGTTCGAGAATTTCTTTCTTCACTTGATAGTGTTTATATGACCTGTCCACTCTGTGGCATGGCATGCCATTCATGCAATCCACTGTCATATAATTGTGTTAACTCATCTAGGTTGCCATTTAAAAATACCAACCTAAGCAGCTTACAAACAGCTAAAGGATATTTCTAACACTTCTAGATGTTGGGAAATCAAAGACAAAGAAGCTAGTAATTCCATGTGTCTGGTAATGGCATTCTGGTTTATAGCATGTTCTTGCTGTGCCTTCACATGCAGGAATAGCAAAGTAGCTCTCTGAGTCTCTTCATTAGGGCATCAATCTCTTTCCTGAGGACCTTGCCCTTTTCTCTAAAAGGCGCATCTCCTAAAACCATCTTAGGAGTTACAATTTCAATTATTAAATTCATGTGTTTAAGGAGAGTGACAAAAGTATGTGACAGTAATAATACTGTGTGTGTGTGTGTGTGTGTGTGTGTGTGTGTGTGTGTGTGTGTAAGAAAGTGCTTAAGTGTGCGTGCCTGTGGATGGGTGACAATGGAAATCATTCTGGGGTGTTCTACTTCCTTATTGTTTTGCTGGCTGCCACCATTTTAGTCCAACATTTTTTAGTTGAGATCTGGGGATCTGAACTCAAGCGTTTTTGCTTAGGAGGTAAAAGCTTCAACCCCTGAACTACCCTGAACTATTCCCAAGCCTAATAGTAGTAATGCCATTACATTGTGTAGCTATGCCATTACTTACACATTCTATCACCTAACAGCAATTTTCTTCCAGTGTGGGATAATTATAGACCCTTATTCCATGATACCTCTTGTCCATGTGTTCTCATGTACCCAAATACACATCTCTCAAGGTCACATATGTAAGAGAAGAATCAGTAGTTCTTGTACTTCTGTAGTTTTATTATGGAATGCCAACTACTTTCCAAAGGCATTGAACTGATCCACAATTTCACCAAAGAGTTATAAAGGCTCCTATTACCTTCTGGTTACTCTGTAGTGGTACTTATCAAAGTTCTATTTTATGTTCTTCATATTTTTAAAAAATCTAGATATCATTCCATATGTCTTACTGACCACTTAGGAAGCAATGTTTGTATAGACACTTAACCAATATTTCCCTTACAGTGCAGAGAAAGGAAAGGACAAACAGACAGCATAGAAAGACCATCACAGTTTTACAGATTTGGTCTGTTGGAACAAAACTTATACAAAGAGAGAAAAGAAGACCAGGGATCTTCTGAAAGGTTTAAAGATTCAAAAAGACAAAAAATTATTCCTGCTAAACTTTCTCATGGTTTTACTGCATCTTGATACATGGAAACAGGTCATCACTCAGGGTTCCAATGAGAAGTCAAGGGATCTGAGATGCCTTGATGTGATAGGGGATGGAGTGGATGGCAATCACGGTGATGCAATTTAATTAATTTTATGTGATGCAGTGAATTGTAGGAAGAGAGTTTTCATTCTTCAGCTGTGAAAACAAAGCTGAATGCCTTAGAAATGTAGACGAAAAATGAGGCACACTCAAAAAAAAAATCTGTCAAATTAGTTGTAAGGCATATAAGATGTGAGATCTGGAAAAATAAAATAAAAATCCTGGAAGGATTTTGCATTTAGATTGCTTCAGAAATGCATTTAATTTCCAACTCTGTTTCAAGGAAATTGGGACTAGAAATCATAGATAATATGAAGACAGTTTATAAAAGAATGAAAGTGTGTAATACAAATCAATGAGAGAAACGCCTGGGCCGTACGTCAAGGGAATAGCGGTGAACACACATGCTCGCACACGGCTTAGGTGAGAAATACATCTCCATGCAAACCTTTTCAGTGTTTTATCAGCTTTTCCAACTAAGCAGTTAGCTAGTCATTCCGAACATGCCGTTAAAGGGATTTAATTGAATCTGCTTCGGCCAAAAAGATGCCCAATTGTTGGAAAATCACTTCACTTGTATTAAAAAGTAACTTTCTTTTTGGGTTGGAGAGGTGGCTCAGGGGTTAAGCCTCTGCCTTGCAGGTGGAAGGTCCTGAGTTCGGATTCTAAACCCCACGTATAGACACCGGGCGGAAGCGGGGGCGGCCTGCGTTTCTGGTCCTGGTAGGGCGGAGCCTGTGAATCCCGGGGCAGAGTAAACAAGGAGGAGGTGGAGGCGTCCATGGTGGTTCCCGAATCCACCCGTGGTTCTACACACACACACCACACATACATACACACACGTACAATTGAATAATAATTTTTTTTAAAAAAGTAACCTTCTTTTAGGTTTGAGGAGTACACATGGGTAACGCCCTTACTACTGTCTCTGATGGCCTAAGTTCAGTTATTGAAACTCACATGGTAGAAGGAGAAAACCAACTCCTCCCAGTCTGATCTGTTCATATATGAAGTGGCACATGCATGTGTACACACAGACACAAAACACACACATATAATAAATATAAATAAATTTAAATTTAAAACATTCAGACTATCCTTTTTTAAACTGAGGTATAATTTGCCTATAGTAAAATATTCAGCTTTCTGGATTTCAACCAAGGTTTGTTTGTATGTTCATTACCCCCACAAAAACTATGTAATAGGTATGAAACAAAGCTCACAACACTTGTGCCTCTGTGGTTTTTTTTTTTTTTTTTTTACATTTTTATTATTTCCGCTCATACAAACTTAATAGGTACACCGGTTCCCTCCCTCCCTCCTCCTCCCCCTACTCCTCTGCTCCCCCTCCCCTCACCCCTTCCTCTCCACTCCCCAGTGCCTCCCCCTCCATCCCCGGAGAATCCTTTAATGTGCATGCCTGACTCTCCTCTGGGTCCTCCTCTCCGATGACGTACAAGGACCCAGCAGCATTTCCCTGGACCCTTTCCTTTGTTCCCCTTAAGCATAGGAACACTTTTGCAGGGCATGCAAAGTCCAATTATGATTGCTTCGGCCCTAACTTGTGTGGAATATCTTGCATTGTGCCTCTGTTTTCATCCCTCAAGAAATTTCACTAGTTATCTGTTGGCACAAGCTATCACAAATATAAACTTTATCAGATATTCCTTTTTTTTTTTCTAACACTCATTTATATATTTTGTGTGTTCATGAATAAATGTGTTCTTTTTTGGGGGGGTGGTACAAGTGTCACATTGTACATCTGTCAATTAGAAAACAATGTGGGGGATCGATTCTTTTCTTCCATCATGTGGGACTCTCGGAAACAAACTCAGATTATCGTATATTCCTTCAGCCACTGAGCTATCTCACTGGTTCTCTGTCACATGTTGCTTTCACCTGTTCTTTAATATCTTATGAATGCATTAGAGCAAATGTATAGTTTGTTTGAAATAGCAGGTACACACCTACATGTCAGGACATCACAGCACACACATGGAGCTCAGAGGATAGCTTTCAGAACTTGTCTCTTTCTTTCCATTATGTGGGCCCCAGGAATCAAAGTCAGGTTACCAGGTTTGTATACAAGCACTTTCACCTGATCAGCCATCCTACTGGCTCCACTGTGTATAAAACTAATTTTGCTCAGATGATTGTTTTGGAGATTCATCCATGTTGTGGTATATATTAATTGTCACTGACTAATGTGACATTGAACGTGACTATAGCATAATTTATTACTTCCTATTAATAGACATTTAGGTTACTGCGCAGTTTGACAATTATAAATACGCTAATTTAAAAAGTAAAGAAACAAAAAAGAGCAATAAAGACTTTATAAAAAGAAACAAATTAATTATTTGAAACCAGAAAGGAAAAGAGCTATAAATACTTTTTCATGACTATTTCTGCAGACTGTTCATTTTCCCTTGTCCTGAAAAAAATACCTGGGAGTAGAGAGTTCTTGAATAGTAGGAGAGGCATTTGAATACAGACCTTCTTGAGAAACAACTCACTCTTGGTTGGTGATGTCACAGTCCACTGACTAGCACTGCTGAGTGACAGCTCCAATTATTCCACGCCCTCACTGGCATCTGACGCTGTTGTCAGCCTTTAAATTTAGCCATTAAAAAGAGTATGTGTAGGTGTGGTTTTAGTTGTTTCACCCAGATAACTAATGATGCTAAACAACTTCTCCAGTGCTTATAGCCCCTCCCTATATGTCCTCTTGTGAAGTTTGTACTTATGTCTTAGATAGATATTGAATTTACTTCAATATCATTTTCTAATTATACTGCATTAACATTTGGTTGTAAATCAATTGACAATGTTCATGTGACATTAAATGTGGATGCTTTCTTGTATTCCAATCATTTCTTTGTCTATCTTAGGACAATACTATACTATTACCTTGCTTTGACTATTCTAGTAAACCTTGAAATATCTTTCCTTATCGTTGCCTTTTAATTTCATTTATTTATCCAGATACAAATACACTTCACTGACAAAGTTCATTAAATCTTTGTGGAGATATGTTTCAATGTCTAGATTAATTTGGTAGTAACTGACATCTTAATAATATTGAATCTTTTGGTCCATGAACATTATATTGTGTCTATTCATCAAAGTCAGTATCTGTAACATGTCTTTGCTTTCAGAGAGCAAGTCGTGCACTGTTTTTATTAATTATTTCTCTGTGTTTCATGCTTTTTGATGCTATTATGAAAAGAACTTAAGGTTTTCTGTTTTGAGGTTGCTTTCTGCTAATGTCTAGAGGAGCATGTTATTTTGTTATATTTGCATCTGGTAACCTTGCAAAGTTCACATGACTGCTATAATTTGCTGTTTCTCAGATTCTTCCAATTTTTTAATCCAATAAGTCATATCATAGAGAGGCAAAGGCAGTGCTTACTTCTTTCCAATATTTCTAGTTTGTATTTCTTTTGCTTGCTTTATTGCACTGGCTGCTACAGCCAGGATGATACTGAACCAAGTAGCAACAGATGTGCTTGCAGTGTTAGTTAGCCCTTCACGAAATAGGAGCATTCACTCCCCTCTTAGCTATTGTTTATTATCACAAATGGGTCGCAAATTCCTAAAATATCTCCTTTATTTTTTCAACCATAATCACCATTTCCATTCTTTTCTGCTACTTCATACTTACATAGGTTTCTTCTGATACGTTTCTCTTTTCCTGGCAAACTGCCTTTTATTATTTCCAGGAGATGAATTAATGTGATAATAGGAATTCTTTAATATACTTTCTTTTGTAACAGTATTATCTTATGATACTCTATTTTCAAAGGAATTTATATAAGATTAGAATTATTTATTCCTTAAATATTTAAAGGAATTATCCAGTGAAGTCACATGTGTTTCTCTAGGCAGTGGTAGGGAAGGAAAGTTTTCTGGCTGCCTACCCTCCTCCCCAGTTCAGTTTTTATTGCTTTGGGTGATGCAAGTTGGTGGCATGAAGCTGCTCATTATCCCTGCTTATCATCTTTTAAATGTTGATGATGTCTGCCATGACGTCTCTTTACTGTCACACTATTGGTTATTTGTGCTTACTCTCTAATAGTGCAGCAAATCAAACCTCCACAGATTGAAGGTTATTAACCAATAACTTCCTTAGACAGGACAATCAATAATCTACAGAGAAATATAATAGAAATCAAAATCTCTGCAGTATGTGGTTTACAAACTCTTGTGTATGATTTTAAAACATATGAGAAAAAGGAAATCTGACCTGAACTCAGGAAACTAAATCATACAATAGAAATAGATAAGACATGATATAGATGTTGATATCACAATTATAAATCTAAGATCTTTGAGGGAAAAATTGTCATAACGAGTGAACAGATGGGGAAACTCAGCAGAGAAATGGAAACTAAGCAAAAATAGAAATCTAGAACTGAAAAGTACAATATCTGAAATAGAGAATTCATTGAATATGGGCTTGAGAGCAAATTCAACTTGGCAAAAGAAAGTGACAGAGGATGCAAATGCATGGCGATAGAAATTATCCACTCTGAAGAGTGGAGAGGAAGAAATCTGGGGTAAAGAATAGTTTCAAGCCTGTGGCACCATCTCAAGTCACATGCAAGTAGGATACAAAGAGAAAAAAATTTAATAAAGGTCAATATCTGAAGAATTACAGCTATGCCCCCAAACACCATCCTGACAGTGGGACTTGGCTTCAGAATCTGTTCAATTTCGTTCAGCCTTCCCATTCTTGCTTCCCCTGGACTTTTTATCTTCTGAAGATAATTCAACAGAGGTTTGTAGAAGGTCTACATGTGATTCCAATGGGCTTCTTCCCTTTCCCTTTCCCTTTCCAAAAAAAATCTCCCTACTTGATTTCTAGTGTTTGAACAGACTTGAATATCAAGTTTATAAACAGAACTTTCTGTTCTGGTTCTAACCTTCACTGATTGTACATACCCTCACAGGAAAAGCCGTATAGAAGTGGAGCTTACCTAGTGAATATGGTTCCTTTTGAGTGTGTGTGTTATATGAATACATATGTGTTTGTTCATGAACATGTGTATGTATAAATACATTCATTGTGCACACATGTAGCTAAAGGTTAATGTTGGATGACTTTACATATCTATCTCCACCTTGTTTTTTTTGAAAAAGGGCCTGTCACTGAACCCATGGCTAAACTAGCTGGCCAGCAAACTCTGGGAATCTGACTGTCTCTGTCCCACACCAGCTCTACAGCCAGCTTTTAAATATAGATGCTGGGGACCTTAACTCATATCTTACTGACAGAGTCATCTCAGCCCATTGTTCCTTTCTTTAATGGTTGAATTCCCATTGATAACTGCCTACTTTTTATTATTCACAGGGATCCCATACCCTAAGAAAAAGATGGCTATGTGAGAGTTGTTCTTGTGCATGTGGCTCTATTACTACCAGAATCATATTTCTAAGATATTACTACAAAAAGGAAAAACTTACACACTTCAACATTTTCAGTATTTCCTATATACTATATAAGGCTCCTCCTTGCAACTTAGTAGTCTATCTTCCTCAATAATAGAAGCCTCATTTGATATAGTGTCACTGTATATACCTCTCAGTCTCCCTTGTGGCAATCTAAGTGACCAATGAGCAAAAAGCAGAAATTGTTGGCAGAAAGTAGAGGAAGAGCCTTTACTTGATTTCTTTCCATCTTTCATCAAACAGTGTAGACATAATGGTTAAGTTTTCTTATTCATTTGGAATTATGAATTGACCACAAGTAGACAGAGCTGAGAGTCAAAAAGGAGGATGAGTATATAATTACTGCAAAAGATATACCTGACACCATGTTTCTTTTAAAGGAATGATAATAAGTTAATGACCCACTAATAAGCACAAGTGCACCCCGCAAATGAAACTCTTATTAGTAAAGAAAGCAGTTGAGGCAGAAAGGTCATTATCCTAAAAACGAGGAAACCTAAATCCCAGCCTTGCCTCTTGCAACTGTCCCTATTTATTTCTGGGCAAGTCCCTGTCTCCGGAGCTTAAGTTCTCTCATCTGTGAAAATGTCAAATGAAATAAGCTCCAATTTCCTCGGTCTAGTCCAATCAATCTCTCCATGATATAGCTAACATCTTTCTGTTTTTTGAGACCTATGGAGAGTTTAGACTTGCATGTATATTTTAAAGTGTGACCCGAAGCCTTTGTTTACAAATCTTTTTTATCCCTTATTTTTAAGACACATTTTGCTACTAAAAAAAAAAGTAGAGAAGTTTCCGCTACCCTAGACCTCATAGATCTTAGTCTGTTTGCTAAGATAAATGGAAATAGGAGGAATAAATAAATTGTAGGATACCACTTTGCTCATAGATATCTCCCTAATTTTTAAGAGGCTAGAACCAGTCACTAGCACAAATAAAACACATTTTCCCCCAACGATGAGGCACAGAACTGTGAGTTGAGACAGGGAAATGGTTTTATTTTCTAGAAGACTATTTTTCAAATGAGAAATATGTTTTGCATCAGTGATGTGTTAAGGTCAAGTCAAGGAAAGAGACAATATGTCCTGTGTCACGGAGACCAGGATAATGAGAGTGTTCTCTGGGAGCCAGCTCAGAGGCTGTTCATTTCACCGGCAAAAGGTTATTCTAGACAGATTGCTTCTCATTTGATGTCTTAAATTAAACTGCTGACATGGCCTGCCTCAATGTAAGAAGCATGTGTTTTCGCCAAACAGATCCTAAAGAAAAATCCCTATTCAAGAAAGTCAGTTCCTTTAGCTGCAGCCTTCGAGGCTTTTCTGTCTTTAAGTTTCGCTTAGGAATTCAAATAGGTTTTCAGCTGCCGGCAGCTTCTAGTATGCTTGGGAGGGAGGCCTGGTGGATCTAAGACTTGATGGCCTGTCAAGGCGCTATGGGATAGAAGCGAGATGAATGTGAGCTTCCTCAGCAAAACATAGAAATAGTGGCTTATGAGATGCACATGTGATCAGAGAAGAAAGAGCTTACCTGCATGAGATGTGTTTTAACATTTCCCTTCCATCCTGCATTGTCTCCTCAATGATCATCTTCATCTGCCACCTATAAGATTGGATGCTCAGGAGAAGCTCAGTAGACCAGCAGCAGCAGCAGCAGCATTTCAGCATGGCAATTGCCAGCCTCAGCACTATAATCTACATCTGAACAAGATTCCCAGATGATTCAGGAGAACGGATCTACACATTTCAAAGAAATGTAAAGGCAATATGTCAGACAGTGCTTGGTTTAGGGAATACAGAAATAAACATGGCAGACAAATCCTACTCACAGGGATTTTTCACTACAATGGGGAAGGAAGAACAATAAACAAACAGATAAGTATTGCCTTTTCTGGTGAGGCTACCTATTAGGGCAAGGAAAGGGGAGAGACATGGAAGGACATGTGAATGATACTAGTATAAATATTGAGCAGAGAAAAGAGTCACCTACAGGGTGAATTTTGAACAGAGATGTAAAAGAGGTGAATTCTACACCCAGATCTCCCCTCTGACCTTGTATCACGACAGCTTGTGAGCTACTGAAGATTTTTGATGCCTGCCTTTTCTGTAAACACAGACTAGGTGCTCAATTCCTCTGTCCTGTTCATTCAGTCATCGGCTATGACCCGGTGATGCAGATGAGAAGAGACCCCAGCAGACCCATGATGAATTCAGGTCATGGAGTTTAATTCTCAGTAACAATAAATGCTTTCTGGTTAATTTGAGAGAATGCTCCATATTTGGTGTTTCTGCAATTTTATTTTGTGTTTCAGTTGAGTAAGTGTTGCTGAATATCTGTAGAATGTGTGATA
Organism: Typhlomys cinereus; assembly: GCA_023101885.1. Classification (NCBI taxonomy): domain Eukaryota; kingdom Metazoa; phylum Chordata; class Mammalia; order Rodentia; family Platacanthomyidae; genus Typhlomys; species Typhlomys cinereus. The sequence goes on along the minus strand of JALPQD010000376.1, from coordinate 535,741 downwards.
ATTTTTGTAAAAAAAACTCAATAAAAGAAACATTAGCATAGAAAAATATTTTATGTTGTGTAAAACACTTGGCTGAGGAAATGTTTTAATGTATTATATCAAAATGCTCCAGATAGTCTCAGCAGTGAGAATACAGAGAAGAGCTCCATTTGGCACTGAAGGAGACCCAGCTAAGCCTTGCCAGGCCGGGAGGAGGGCACAAGGGAAGGCTGGATCAGAAAAAGGTTAACTGGAGCCGAAGAGATGACTCAGGGGTTAAGCCTCTGCCTCAGAAGCAGAAGGTTCTGAATTCAGATCCCAGATCCTAGGTAAAAATGCCTGGCAGAAATGGCAATGGCCTGTACTTCTGGTTCTGGAAAGAAGACCTAGGAAACTCCCGAGCAAAGCACATAGCAGGTAGAAGCAATCCAGGGTGATTCCCATAATCATCCTGGATCTCCACAGGCACACACAGTGCCCTCTGATTAACATAGACATGCACACATTCACACACACACACACACACACACACACACACACACACACACACACACATGCAAAAAAGAAAAAAGAACAAAAAAGAAAAGAAAAGGTTAACTATCAAAAGCCTCTCTATAGTAAAACTAGCATTTGTTCAGCACTTTACAGAAAACCATTGTTCTCTGTTCCTTGGTAGGCCAATTGATAAGAAACATATCTAACTGCCTTCCTGTGACTTCCAACCCGACAAGGGTTTGAGTATGAACATTAATTTATTTGATTATCTATATGAAAGTGACTGTGAGAAGGCACTGTGAGGGGTGTCAAGAATAAAGAAAAGCATGTGAACCCTGCTCTCCATTTCTGTGTGAATGAGAAGACATCCTCAAGAGTGACCACGAAATAATGTCAAATATGAGCGGTGCATTTGACATGAATGATTTTATATCACATTTCAACTGAACATCTCAGAGCACTTCAGAACCCAATTGATGGGCTTTTATTACTGCAGTGTTAGAGTTACAGAGGTCAGGTCTCCCTTTCTGTTGCTCACACTGCCAGCTCACATTACCTGCCCAGCCCTTGCAGCTCTCTCTTCAACCAACCTCATGGACACCTCCCAAAGTAAGTGCTCAATAAGCCATTGCGCGTGGAATGAGCTGGACCTGCTGTGTGCTCGCTGAATTTTATGCTAGCGTCCCTCTGTGGTTAACATTCATGCGACCCTCCGAAATTTACTGTCAGAAGAAGTTTAAATAACATTTCCTCCAACTAGGTAGACAAATTATTCAATGTTCAACTTCATATTAAAGGCCCAAGCTTTACCGTTCAGATGCCACAAACTGACAGAATCTAGACCACAGACGCCAGGCAGATTTCTCTGAAAAGATGTGTTTTCGAAAGGTGGAGGTATTTACTATGAACTCTGCTTCTGATGTTCTCTGCAAGACTTCCTTTCTTTTATATTAACTGACTGGAAGTGGAGACATTTGATCTGCCAACTCCTCCCTCCCAATCCATGCTGATGTAGTCTCCGAATTTCCATTGATACATACTATGACTTCTCTCAGTTCAGACCACTCCTGCAACCTCAGAATTTAACATTGCAATAACCTCTGGGGCCAGGTGACCAGGTTAGCCTAGTTTTGAAGGACTGATCTCCTGATTTACACAAACACAATGGCCATCAAGTACATCTTGAGGGATAGACCATAAGGCAGCCTTTAGACATTGGAGTCTTAATATATTCCAACAGAAGCTTTAAGAAAAACAAGTATGTGACTTAAAAGCATCAGTTTTTATTCATTTTTTGCATAAAAATAACCTAACATTGGAGTAAAGGAAATATGAAGTATATCAATTTTTAATAAATACAAGCCACAAAATAAATTTAATAAATTATAAATGATAAAATTATTGAAAAATTAAATATTAAACATTCCCACATAAAAATGTAGAACATTTATTAATTAGGGAACATTTTCAGAGCACTACTTGTACTTAAAGGGCTCTTAACTTTTAAACATGCAACATAGACCAAGTGGTACTGCTGAATCTGGGAGGTTGGTCATACTAAAGTGATGGTACTATAGGTTGTCTCCTTGCGGGGTAATTGGCATGGGATGGACTCTACAGGAATGAGGAGAAAACACACCAGTGGAGTGATGTCAGGGTCGACATGCATCCCTCTCCAAACTCCAAGGAAAAGAATCTATCCACCATTTTCCAGAAATCTAGAAGAAAGATCCATTTAAATATGCCTGGTGGTCTTTTGAGGAAATATAAGGGAAATTTTAAGTCTGCATGTTATTCTGGGATTTGGTTCAGAAGACATGGGAATTACAAAAATGAAGGATGATGTCATAGTTTGAATATGAACTGTCTCCCCTTCTCACCCCCCCACTCCCTAGACACACCCTTTCATACCATATGTTTGAATCCTTTGCTGGTATTAACGTTTATGAAAGTTGTGGTACCTTTGAGAAGTGAAACTTTGCTGGAGAAAAGCATATCATGGAAGAGTGGGGGGCTTCAGGTCGGGTGGTCTGATTCTGCCTTTTCTCTGCTGGCTCTTGTTCTCTTGCCTCTTGATGGTTATGCTTACCCGAACAAGCCTCCTGCTCCTTTCTTCAGCCATGCCTTTAGCTATGTGATTCCTTCCACAATGGACTATAATCCCTCAGGAATGATAAACCAGATAAATCTCCCCACACACACACACACAAGTTGCTTGAGTCTGAACACTGTCTCACAACAAAAAGAAAAGTAACTACATTAGACATCATCTGGGTCAGTCTTTTATGCTGTTCTCCTTAGATTGCCGGGACCTTTTTTCTTCCAAACGCAGATGATCATTGCTTGGATTCCTCGCCTTCTTCCTTCCCCCAATGGGGGGAACAATGGGAAGACATGGGGTTCAATGTGTGGTTTGGGTTGTGTTATCCTTTGAGCTCTACGTGATGCTATTATGGTTTCATGAGGTTGCCTGAGTTATCTGAGGAGAGGCCAAGGCAGGTGTAAACTCCGCTGTGCAGATCTCCTTATGGGAGGGAACACCTCGGCCAGTTAGAGAGTGCATTAGTGGGCTGTGGGCAGCCTCTAGATGATAATTTCAGAATTCTGGCCTCAGCTGTGGAAACCAGGTCACCCACCACTACCACATTTTTCTAAGTTAGTCTAACAAGAATAACAGGCGATGCCTATTTTAGAGCACTGCAGGACCTAAGGCACAGTTTTGCTGGGCCTCCATAGCAGGCTACTTTACTCTTGACCAAGCCTATACTTTTCCTTTTCTCGTGTGCAGTGTTAATCTCTAAGAAATGTCTGTGCTAGTGATTGCTTCTGGAGAGGCAGTCTGGTGACAGTTGGTTCTGAAAGAAGGCTGAGAAACAGGTGTTCAGAAGTCAGAGTTGTGAAGCTAAATCACTTGCTGAGTGGCTGGCAATTAGCACCTGTTTCCTGGTGACAGGTAGAGCACAAATAGCCTCCACACCAGGTGGTAATTCTATATTCATGGTGAATTGGATTAGTGCTTTGGTACAAGGGAATGCATTAGTGAAAGAAACCATTTGGACACCTGAAACCCATGAAGACATATGCATAATGACATTGGGAACAGAAGCCTCTGAGATAGCTTAGCGGCAGGTAAAGTGCCTGTTTACAAACCTGGAGACCCGAGTTCAATTCCCAGAAGCTGCATGATGAAAGGAGAGAATGGACATCTGGAAACTGTTTACTGACCTTCATTGTGCACCAGATCAAGCATGCATGTGCTTTCTCTGTGTGTGTTTCTGTCTCTTAAATAAATTAAAAAAAAAAACCTAAAATCTACCATTCTACTTAAAAAATAACAATAAAGACATTGATTGTGGAAAGCTTGTCACTAAGTGTCACAGATACTCTACAAGAAAAAAAGGCAGCTGTGCTTTTATTACATCTACCCTTGAATGTGCTATTATAACAAGACTCCAGTTTAACAGCTTTTTGTCTCTGACCAGGGGGTGATATACAGTGCCCATCACGATGGAGTGAAGGGCATTGCAGGAGCAACAAAACTGCAAATGAAAATCAACGAACCACTATCCAGAACTTCAGAGACTCTATATCAACCACCTAGAACTAGGCCAGACTAATCTCCCCCCATCCTGAAGCTCAGGGACATTTGCGGAAGAGGGGGAGGTAAGATTGTAAGAGCAAAAGGATGGGAGGAGCAATGATTTGCAAGATTCTCCATACTAGTTAGGGCCGAAGTAATCATAGTAGGACTTTGCATGCCCTGCGCAATGTCCAACACACTATTGACCTCACAAAGTCTAGCATCAGCTAAAGGCACCAAGATCCTTGGAGGCAAGAAATTGACAGCCACAGCAGTGTTCCTATGCTTAAGGGGAACACGAGAAAGGGTTCAGGGAAATGCCACTGGGTCCTTGTACGTCATCGGAGAGGAGGACCAAGAGGAGAGTTAGGCATACGCAATAAAGGACTCTCTGGGAATTGGGGGGGAAGCACTGGGGGATGGGGAGGGAGGGAGGGGGAGGAGAGAGGAGGGGGTTTGGAGGGAGAAGGAGGGAGGAAGGGAACTGGTCTACCCATTAAGTTTGCATGAGCGGAAATAATAAAAAATGTATTAAAAAAAAAAAGAAAAAAAGGCAGCTGAAGGGGACTCACAGGCACAAAAGAGATGAAAGACTGTGGGCCCCAAATGAAATTCTCACCTTTCCCTATTTAGTACAGCAAAGCAAAAGTCAGGCTACAGAGAGTAGCTGGAGCAACAAGGCAGCACTACTAAACCAAAGTCAGGTCCCTAGACCAGAAGACGGGGAGCCTGAACACATGTAGTAAGGCCATCTGAGTGGATGACCCCCTGAGAGATAAGGATGGCACCAGTGAGAGAATGCCAGGGCAGGCTCCTGGAGTTTTATAATAGAGTCTGCAATTCTTGGAGAATTAAACTCCCTCAATAGCACAACTCATGGCACACCATCTAGATGCTGCTAGATAGAGTTCATGACCATGTGTGGGATGACCAAACCCACACCAGTTTGCTCAGGACCTTCTCAGCCCTCCCATTTTTAGCACTGAAAGTCCCATGTCACCAATTCCATGCAAACTAATTTGTCCTACTAAGCACGAACATGTAGTTTCCATGGATCCTGAACCAGGATTCAGAGAAGGACTTGTCAAACAGTGGAGCAGAGTAGAATGTCAGAGAAAAGCTTCTAATCCATGTCATGACATCCTTCCAGATGAGCAATAGTTATTTCTAAGGTTGGTGTTGGTGTCTTTATCAGAAAGACTCAGCACAGAGAACAAGTACGGCCTGTTGGCATGAACGATAGCAAAGGTCATAAGCTCAGTAAGCAGAATGGGCCAGGAAGAGGATGTGGTAAGAAGCCCTAGATATCCGCAGATCACAGGAACCCATGCTGTGTTTATTTGATCTATCTGGCTTTCCTGATGAAGGACTCTGTCTCGTCTCTGATGGTGATTATTATACATTGTTCCCTGTGGTCACTGCAGTTCCTGCCATAGTATTGCACATAGAAAATATATTTGTCCATATTTGTCCAAGAGCTGAATTACATACCTATGTCTATATCGATAGATCTATCTATATATAATCTATATCAGGAAATGAAAAGGTACAACCCAAACAAGTCCTCGACTACTCTGGTCAGTCATAAGAGTATCATCAGGGAGATGCATAAAAACAGAGTTCCAGGATTTTTGTATGTGGTTTTGTTAAGAAACAGAGGTTTTGTTTTCTTGCCAGTTGTTAGAATAGACTACACACCACAGAAAAATTCACTCAGTAGCAAAAGTGACAATGGCAGGTTGAATTCTGTGGTCCAATAATGTTATTATCAAGGGTCCTGATTCCTTGAGTTTCTATATGTTGACATTCTTCTGTGGCTGGATTCCTTCAGTATTTCCCCTCACGCTTATGCAAAGCAACAGTAGCCCCATGCAAAATGTAGGGTAGGAAAGAAGGCTTTGCTTTTTGGCATCTTATGCCTTATAAAAGCAGGAAAAATTGCATTTCAATAGATTAGTTTATGCTATAGTAACGAGTGGACCTCAAATCTTATCAGTTTAACAAGGCTTATTCCCTGTCAGGCACAGATTATTCAGGTTTACCATAATGAATCCAAGCTGAACTAGGTACCTATCTAAAGAGAATTAAAAATTTCATTGTGGCAAGAGAAAAGAACTAGCTAGTAGTTAACTCTGTACTAAATCCTTTGCCCTGAAGAGATGCATGCAAGTTCCTCCTAGATTTGGCCTGAATGTTATCACGGTTCTATGCTCAAAGGGACAGAAGTCACCATATACCTATAAATACAGGAGAACCAGATATCAGTGAGCATTGTCAAATATTTCTAAAACAAATTTTGTGGAAGTCCCATGTCTATCAAGTCTCTTTATGCAAAACTGAGTCACATGATCATAACTAAAGAAAAGCTCTATCCCGATGGAACAGATCAACATCAGCCCTCTGAATCAAAGAAACATATGTGTCCTCAAGTGAGGGGGTGAGGTAGATTTAGGTAGGTCCACACTGTCTACTCTGAACAGACTGTTATGGATACCTGTGTGTCCATCAGACAGATCCCTCACTCGAGGATTTTGTCCAGACTTAGAAGTAATGACTTCCATGAGTTAGGGCCTTATTCACTGACGGATCCATAGTCACCATGGGATAATCCTACAGTGACAACTGTTAAGGATTTTGCCTTCGTGCTCAAGCAGTCCTGAGGTATAAATAATGAACTGTGGAAAATAAGAAAAGCTCAGGGTTGATAGCTAACCAAATAATAGATTGTGAAAGAATTTCATTGCTTCCTTCAAAGTAAATGAGCGACAGTTGGCATTAGAAGGTTACTCTGCTTGCTTTCTTCCACCTTTTATTCCACCTGCCAATTTTCATAAAATGAATCAATGTAAACAAAGTGTCATTGCCCAATTTTACCATAGCTTTGGTCATCAGATGTTTGTGATTTTGTGGCAGCATAGGGAGCACTTTAGGTGAATGGTTGTAGGGGGAAAGGAGTTGCAGCAGATGGTTGAGATTCCAGAAAAGTGCCCCGGTTAAGTCGGCCTCAACATGAAAATTGCTTTATTTCTGAGTGTGTACAAACTTGGAAACTTTACACCTGTAGGACCCTTGAAAGAAAAATCTTTGGACCAAACTTTAAGTTTGGTCCTTGTGCCTGTGTGTGTGTGTGTGTGTGTGTGTGTGTGTGTGTGTGTGCGCACGCGCGTGCATGTGTGCGTGCATTCGTGTGTGTGTGTGTGTGTGTGTGTGTGTGTGTGACATATGGCAATTTGAAACAGTTAAACATATGAAGAATGTTTTTCATTCACAGATGGCAAAAAAAAAGCATTTATTTTTTTCATGTAACACATTCCTAGCGTTTGGAGCCAACAGCCTCAAGGGAGGATCACAAATCCACTCAGAACCCTCGAAGACTTGAGTTTATGTTTGAAGGTCTGCTTTAGCTGAAAGATGAGTAAAAACGTGGTTAAGCCAGACAGCTCCCTGTTGGCTATGGGGGCCTGGGGGCACTGGGTATTTCCACAGTCTGTATGAAAAAGTCCAACTTGTAACATTTGCTTCAGACGGGCCCACCTGTTTGAGGCAGCTGAAGGAACAAAATTTATCCACTGGGCTAAATCCTTCCCTGGACATTTAGCTGGCGCCTGGAGCCATGGCTATTCCAAAAAGCTTTTGGGGGCTGTGGAGCGAGAATGGAGACACGTTTCTGGTGGCAAGTACCCTGTCCCTCTTTCCAATGAATAAAGCATTGTGCCTCTCCAGTGCTCTTCCCCACTGCTACAGGAACAAATTGGGATCAGGAGTGCCCAAGCAGAGCACCGACACTAGCACGACTTGTAGAGACATTTATAGCATGGGGTCTTCTGATGGCAGGAAAGGAAAGTTAATTAAATTTCATCATAAAATTAAGAGGCAGAACTATATATTTTGGAACCAATACAATTATGCTTTATCTTAGAACACTGGAAATTCTTTGCAACTATGAATATTATTATCAGAAAGTTTCATGCAACTTCAGAACTAAAGGGTTTCAAGACATCACACAGTGGAGCAAAGAGGAGAACAGATCTAGAGTGATTTTTATGGCCGACAAATGCCTCAGATTCTGACACGCTCAGACATTTCATTTGATTTGGCTCTCACAGAGCTGAAGTCTACACCAGGAGAAAACAGCAGAGTTTCAAAGGCGTCTCTGCAAAGTCACCGTGCTGGATGTGAGCACATGTATGTCATTGAGCCAGACCAGCCTTCAGCATTGAGACCAATGGGTGGTTGGAGCTGTGTGCTAAGTAAAGGAAGGATTAGGGTCTACAAGGCCTTCTCATGTCGAAAATAGGTCTTTAATTTTTGAAAAGGTGTTTCACCACGAAAGGCGCTCAACTTAGACCAGCTCACAGAATCCTTAGTCAGAAACTTAAGGAGACTCTGATCTCCTAAGCTCTCTCTGGACTCATCTCACTGGTCCTTAGCCCTGAGCATTCCAGCATCCGTAGCTTCTTTGAATTTTCAATTTCTTTCCTCAACTTATCAAGGCTCTTATAACTCCTACTCTTTGAACTATAGCTGCAAACTCTAACAGCAGGCTGGGCCAACTGCAGGCTTACCTTATTCATTCCTCTTCTGCTGGCATTCATGGTTATGTTAGGATTCTCGAAGAATAAAAAAAACCAATAGGATATGTTCTGTTCCTATGCGGAAGGAAAGTCAAGAAGTTGACTCACACAATTACGGAGGGTGAAAAGCATCGAGACATCCAATGGAATGTTTGAAGAGTCAGGAGACCTAGTAGTGATGTTCTAATCCAAAAGCTGACAATCTTCACACATAGGTAGCATAGATTTTTCATTTGAAGTCCAAAGACAAGAAAAAACCATAATTCGTTTTCCCATTGTGATTATAGTGTTGGAGGATGTGGAAAAGAGGGAGGGGGAGAGAGAGAGAGAGAGAGAGAGAGAGCTCTTTTAGTCATTTTGATCCATTCAGATCTTCCACTGATGGCAAGACCCACCCACACACCCATATTTATCAGGTGGACAAATCATTGTATTGAGCTTACATGGATTTTATTCAGATGCACCCTGACAGACACTCCTACCATAATCTACTACCAAATCACTGGACGGCTGGCTGAGTGAGACGGACATATAAAATTAATCATCTGACATATTCTGTCTGTTGCTCAGTGTCTGAAGACTTCTATTTCAAACACTTTGTCCTTTAAATAAAAGCATCTCTGTAATTTAGGATGAAAGAACAAATTCAGTTCTCTTACTCCATTATGGCTGTGGAAAGTTGGTAGACACGTTAGTTTGAAGGTCACTGTCAAGTTAGTTACCTATTTTAGGGAGTCAGCCATTTTGTTCTCTGACCAGCAGTGATTGAGAGACCTTTCTCCCAGCCTCACCAATGAAATTCATTGTGTAGTTTGAATTTTGTCAGTCTCCTAGAGAGAAGCAGCCTTCTGTGTGATTTTAATTGTTTTTCTTTTGTAATGAGTGACACTGATGATCCTGATGTATAATTGGCATTCTCGTTTCTTTTTCTACCAAGCATTTGTTCATGTCATTTGTTCATTTTTATATTTGGTTTGTTAGCCTTTTTCTCTGTTCTTGAAGTTCTTTAGACAGAGAAATTAACACTCTGCCTGTATTGAGCTGCAATCAATTTTCCTCTGAATTTTTTTTTTTTGGCCACTTTTGCATGAAGAAGAATGCACATTTTTTTAATGTAGTCAAATTTATCAATCTCTTCCTCTATGGATTCTGAATTTTTCAGACATAAATAGAAAGTTCTTCCTTAAGCCAAGATATAAAAGAATTGTCCATGTGTTTTCTTTGTCCTTGTTTTCATATTTAAAATACTGAACTTGTTATACAGAGATAAGTATGAATCAAATTTGATCCTCTACAACAGATATTTGGTTGTCTCAACATCCTGTCCAAAAAACCCATTCTATCATATACTAAACTCTGCATTTATTGGGTTCTTTTCCTGTAATTTCTGTTTTGTTCCAATGGTGTATTTATGTGTAAACCCCATGAGGTCTATATCTTGTGGCCTAATATCTACTAAGGTCAGTTAGGCTTTGACCTTTCCAATTGTTCACAAGTTTCCAGGTAATTTTGCTAATTTTTCTTTTTAAAAATATTGTCATTATTACTATCATTGTTATTAGGTGCATGTATGATGGGGGGCTTATGAAGGTCAGAAGACAACTCTTGGGAGGCAGTCCTTTCCTCCCATCACGCTGAGACAGTCTCCCTTGTTGGCTGTGCCATTCCCTATACTTCCGGTAGCTGGCTCATGAGCTTCTGGCACTTCTGTTGCGTCTACCTCCCGCCCACTGAAGGAATTCTGGGATTGTATGTGCAAGCCACTGCATCTATCTTCTTTTGGGTTCTGAAGATCACACACAGGCCACCAGGTTTGCACAGCAAACACTTGTACCCACTGAACAAGCACTCTTGGCTCTCTTTTGCTTATTTTTGTGTGTGAACTTCAAAGTCAGCTTGTATAGTTCCAAAATAGAATTGTAGGTAATATCACTGGAATCATGTTGAATTCATAACCAAAGGAGAACTGACACTTATATTCTTGGCAAAGAACTGTTGAAACCTTCCATTTATCAAAGGTGTATGGTGACTCCAATGGTGTCTGACCACATTGAGTTCTGCTGGACAAATGTTCAGGTTTTGCTTTCCTTGACAGACACTTAACCCAGAAAGACAGAGTTGGAAACAGTCCGGTGTGTTTACATGTTTCAGTGGGAGCTTTGTTAACATCATGATTAATAATGTAGGGCATATAAAAAAAAAAACCTTTAAATCATCTCCATTTAGTTCAGCAAAGCTATTTTCTTTTTGTTTTTCTTTTTTGGATATGGTTTGTTCTGTGCAAAAATTATGAACTAATTTTGGCCTCCTTGCTCTTCCCATTTTCCATCAGCCCCCAACATGGCATCTCTTCCCTTCCCTAAAGGGCTACTTCAGCTATCAAGAATAACACTGTACCTTATTCCATGGTCCTTTAATCAAAACCTTTCCCTGGAAAGGAATCTGCTATCAGTCATTTACACCTTAACATGAGAATCTTTCTGTCTGACATAGTGTGTGTGTGTGGGGTGGCATTTATTTGAAAGACCATCTGGGAGCAATTGGAGAAGGGCAGGAAAAGAGCCTGCCAGGTGTCTCTGAAACATTACCAGGTAGATCTGAATATTCTTTACCTCTAATATCAGGCTCAAGGGGGCCTTGCAGCCCCCAGGAGATGTTCTCCTGTCTTCCTTCCCACACTCAGAAAGGAATCCTAAAACAATACTTGTGATTTGATTGTGACCACAAATGAATGGGATGCTGTCCAAAGGGAATCCATTTCCCTTATCTGCGGAGGCTTGGCAGTGAACAGTCAGGAAGAGCGTCCCCCCTTTCCCACCCCCCTTGCATGCCAGGAATGGTGTGATTAGAAGCAAAAATATGAAGTGCATTGCATACAACTTCTCCCATACCACATGCAAAGCAATCAATCTTAACCTCTGGCAGCCACACCGGGGAGTCCGCCTTTCCCTTTTTATTTACTGGCTTGCCCTTGGCCAGCCCTCAACGTATTTGTTTTTGTCATCACAAGACTTTCACTTAAAATCCAGCCAGTTCTATTTCCTTCCTGGGATATAGATGGCTCAACTGTCAGCCACTCTCGGTATTAGTGGCCAACACCCATGCCATATTGTAAAATAAAGCCCACGTTATTCTGATTTACTGACACGAAATCTTTTTGGCTCGGCTGTTCAGTGGTTTAAAGAGGAGAGAGTCCTCTTTAGAGTGGGATTCTTTCTGGCTCCACTTGGAGTCTGAGCTGCTCAGCTTTTCTAAGGCCACCTTCTGGGAGACCCGCAGTAGCTCAGTACTTGGCAAGAAAGACTCCATGTGCCCCCGGCTCCATTCTCACAGCTTCTGCTTTGGAATGGTAACTTTGTGCCTGTCTGCAAACATTACCTTGAACACTTGAAAAACCGAGAGCTTCCCCTCAGGTGGAAGGGGAACCTTTGGAACGAATGTGAAAGGAATTCTTGACTGAAGTTCCTGAATGGGAGGCTCTGCGAGAGGCAAGCATTTCATTTTTAAACACTGCAGCAGAGTGACTCTGCTTCAAGAACGAACTGCAGTACACGGTATTGGAGGCCCCCAATCCCTCCGACATGGCTTCCTTTCCTGGCAGCTTCAAAACTTAAACAGACTTGGGATGATGGGAGGAGATGCAAATTCTGACTGTGGGAGCCATTCTTGTCCATCCTTATTGTCTTAGTCGGGCAAGCTGGTATCATCTCTGAACTTTTCAAATTTGAAATATTATAAGTAAATATAGAAATTCGTTTTATTGAGCACTGGTTAATTTTATTCTCAACCCTGACTCTGAAGCAGTGAACGAAATATTCTCTCCATTTATCCACCGTGCCAGTCCCCTTTCTCTGGGCTGGTATTTGCAGCACAGGGACCTAGCGAAAGCACAGAACAGTGTAAAAGGAAGTGGAGGGGACATGGTTTTGGTCCACTGAGTATCTGTCACTCAGGTGACAGTATAATATCCTTTCAGCCCTCTGTCTCTGCCTGACTCCTTTGTTTACCCGGATCTCTGAAGTCAGCACTTCTCTTAGCTCTTGGTGTCGCTTGACCACAGAGGTGACATTTCTCCATACTGTGTGCCATGCCGGGATATGGTATCTTTGCAAGGCTAACATGGACCTCTGCCTTCTGTCCAGAGTCAGGACACAGCCACTTCACTAGCATCTTGGCTTTGTTTCCACAGGGATCAGCTAGGAGGAAGCGCTCTGTAGTGTTGTCTGCCAGATGTTTGAGCCCTCTGATCCTCCCTTTCTTCCATCTCCCCCAGCCCAGCAAAGATTTTCTAGTCCCAAAGAATTATAGATAGAGATGAATTTCCTTCTGCGTGTCTCCACTCAAAATTCCTAGCTCTTACACCTCTGTCACCCTCTTTTCTGAGGAGAACAAAGGGCTCAGACTCTGGAAGCTTTGTTGTTTTTAATTTTAATTGTACATATTGTTGTTTTTAATTTTAATTGTACATTCGTATGGGTGATAATTAGATATGTATATGCAAAGTGTGTTGATCAGATCAGAGAAGGGAACGTTTCATCTGCTTGAGCATTTAAAAATCTTTTGAGTGACATGTGATAAATGTATGTATTTATAGAGTATGATATTTCAACATATGCACACAATGTGTACTGGTCAAATTAGAGCAAGTAGCTTTTCTTCTGCTTTTCATTATTTTGGTTTGGACTCTTCAGGATTCACTCTTGTAGCTAGTTTCATAAAATATATGATACACTATTGTCTATCATGCATACACACACGCACGCACGCACGCACGCACATACACACACACAGACAGACACCCATACAACTTACTGCAGAAAACTAAAATGTATTCCTTCCTGTAACTATAACTGTGTTTGGTATCCATTTTCTTCCTTTATCCTCCTTTCCTCTACATTCAGACCATGTTTTTAATCTTCCATGTATGAAAAAGAGCATGTAGTCTTTGATTTCCAGTGTCTCACTTACCGTACTTATCATAACATTCTCTAGAATGTTATGTAGAATATAGAAAATGAGATTTCAGTCTTCTTAAAATTCTTTTTCTGACTAAATAATATTCCTTTATGTATATATACCACATTTTCTTTGTTCTTTCATACATTCGTGATGGCCCAGACTTCAGGAGATAAGACCCAGGAACTCAATTTTGCTTTTCACTCTGTGTAGAATCATCATTCTTTCATCAAAGAACCATGTTAAAATGAATAGGTACAAAATATATTAGCATTTCAAGGATACTATTTATCTTACTATGAAGATAAAATAGTCTAGCAAGCGGATATGGCTCCTTTAAGGATCCTGCTGATGCAGCTCTTGATGCCTCTTGCCAAAGGGGAAAACACAGCATATCAGAATGAAAAACCCAGGCAATCTTTTGGGATTTAGCAGATATTACTTACTAATGTCTGTTCCTACTCTGCTTTGATGTTTTAATTTAAGCAGATTCCCACAGTGTGCTAAGTGATAAGTTGCTGGAAAGCAACTTATCAGCATTATAATGAATTTTAGGATTTTCCCTGCCCTGGTCAGTCTTGTTCTCTGATGCCTTCATTCTTTATGGCATATCTTTATGTGTATGTGTGTGTGTACATGTGTGCATGCATGAATGCCAATTTGTTCGTACTAGAAGCACTTGAGTGTGTGTACCTGTAGGAGGCCCAGTGATGACATAGGGAATCATCTTGGATTACTCTGTGGTCTTATTGCTTTGCTCTGGAGTTTCCCAGGCTCCGCCTTCCAAGGCAGAAAGTGTAGGCTGCTGACATTTTCATTTTTACAGATCCTTTTGCTTTCCAGGAAAAGGTTTTAATCTTGAGAGCAAAATTTATACAAAAACTGAGCATGACCCTCAATAAGGTTTCAATATTATTTTTTTCTATAGCTCATCTTTGAAGTGTATTTTGATTTTTCCTATTGCAGTTCAATTATTTTCTTTTATTATAAGCACATTTCTACAAGACACTCATTTTACATGCCTAATTTTTCAACATATTGTCATTTACTTTCTCTTAATTATTCTCAGTATTTATTCAATATTGTTTAATTCAATAATTATTTAATATTCAATATTCAAAAACATTCAATATTTTGAGATCAAAAATTCTTCTGTAAAGGGAATATTTATATTGATTGTTCCAGTTGGATACAATGATAGTTATTAAAAGGATCAAAATTCAGGAAATGAGATGACTCAGTGAGTGAAGTTTGATAATTGGACCTTAACCTCTGGAATCCACAAAGTGAAAGGAGATAACTGACTCCTAAAAATAGTGTGGCATTCCTCTCATCCCGTTACAATCAGCCAATCAATAAAATTTAAAAAGTTCAAAATGACATGTGCAAAATAATATAAAAATAGAGTGATTTTAAAATTCTTCAAAGTAATGACAACTAATTATCAGTGCTGAGCTAACTATTCAGTGGTCTGATCCATACACCCATACAAATTCATACACATGTACAGAGGTTCTCAATAGTGGAACAGTATGGAGATGACACATGGGTAGGTTATGGAACAAAAATGAGGATTGTGATTACAGGGAGGAAAGGAAAGTTAACATTTAGGGATGCCGGCTAAGCACCTGGAACTTCACATGCCTGTGATGAGACTCATTGCCTTCATCTGCATGGATAGACACAAACACAGAAGGATAAGACATCACACCCAAGACCATGTGTCTATTAGCAATAGGGTATCCTTGAACCTACATAAGAAGACCTTTAAAACAGGGGCTGGAGAGCTGGCTCAGGGGTTAAGCCTCTGCCTTGCAGGCAGAAGGTCCTGAGTTCAGATCCTAGACCCCACGTATAGACGCCAGGCGGAAGTGGGGGCGGCCTGCGTTTCTGGTCCTGGTAGCGAGGAGCCTGTGAGTCCCCGGGCAGAGTAAACAAGGAGGAGGTGGAAGCAGCCCATGGCTGCCTGAGTCCATGACTCAGCGAGTGAAGTTTGATAATTGGACCTTAACCCCTGGAATCCACAAAGTGAAAGGAGATAACTGACTCCTAAAAATAGTGTGGCATGCCTCTCATCCCATTACAATCAGCCAATCAATAAAATTTAAAAAGTTCAAAATGACATGTGCTAAATAATATAAAAATAGAGTGATTTTAAAATTCTTGCCGAATTCGTCCGTGGTTCTATACACACACACGCGCGCGCACACACACATACATGCACAATTGAATAAATAAATAATTTAAAAAATTATTTAAAAAAAAAGAAGACCTTTAAAACAGCTTCTATTCGCAGCAACAATGAACTATGGTTAATTCAACTCACACAGAGTAACAATGTTAGTATTTGGGTACTCTTCCCTGTATTTTTCCCCCAACCCCTTGTTTTTTCTTTTCCCCTGTATTTTTTTTTTATATTTACAAAGGATTAGCTTGAAGGAGTACAATGGGAAATGATAGCTGGCTATACACTTTCAAACATATTATATCCATTTCACACATTGAAATAAGTTTGGCTACAACTGATCTTGTTGAAGATATTGATTTGATCAGAGCAATCTTTCAAGATATGATCCAGGTCTTTAGCAAGAGCTATAGTATTTTCGCAATCCATTGAGTGGTGACAGGAGTTCACTTCACACCATCACAAATTTCCCAGGAGAACTAACAAAAGCTTGCAGCTTGGCAACATGTGGGAAAGTGCAATATTCTACTCACAAAGCAAAAGTAATATGTCACTGTTGCATGGTATGTAATAAACCATGTGTATAGTCGAAGCGATGTGGAGTTAGGCACAGGGACCAGGAAGAGTAAGTCTTCATACACAGGATGTATTGTGAGCCTAGAAATAGTTAGAGATGCTATATTTCTCTAGTCATACATAATGGAGTCACTTCTGACATTGAGCTCAGCAACTGGGGTTAGAAATGCCTTTGTCTCTTTGTCTGGAATTCAGACATTTTACTTTCAAATTGATTTTTGCAAGTACTATTTATTTGATAGAACATTTTTGGTTTCTAGCTATCTATGTGTTCCCTTAGGAAAGAAATTCTCATTCAGTCTAAATTTCTTAAGCATTTAACCTTTTACTTAAAATGCTATGTAAAATATGTAAACCTTGTTTAATTGATGACTTGGTCCCTTTTTTGGTAAATGGCCTAAAATATTTTTACTTCATCACCCAACAAGCAAAAGACCTCAGACAGCCCATGTACAAACTGAACAGGACCCGTCTTTATGAAATTTGTTTAATGTTTTAGCAGCATCTCTGCTTTTTATCCTAATTAATCAGTATTTTGAGTTCCAAACTTGACAATTGAAAAAAAATCTTTTAAAGATGGTCATTTTGTAGAAAAGAGTCAAGAATTACTAGCCAATGGAGTAATATATGGCTAAGCAGCAACTTACACACTGCCCAAAAAGCTACTTCAGGATAAAGCTACTTCAAAGACACAAAGAAGAAATCAAATATTCCAAGGACAATAAAAGGTTTTTGGTCAAGATTGTATTTATAATTTTGAGTAAAATTCAATATTTGATATGATTTCCTATGTTACCTCAGAGATGTTTTGAGACAGTCTGAGGAAGAAGAAAAAGCTCATCTCTTATATTGGAGCCCAGGTTTCCGGGCTTGGACCTGCTACTTCTTAACCAGTGTATCTCTGGGGAGTTGCTTAGGTTTCCCCAGCCTGACTTCTTAACTTATAAAAATAAAGATCAATAGCCTCTGATCTCATGGGGCAAACACAGTGATATTCGAAAATACTTTCTAGACTCTGAAAGTTAGACTCTGAATATCGACAGCTCACATCTGAAATGGCCCATATTCACAACAGTGTAACTTTCTTTCATTGTGCATTTCTTTGTCACTGTAGGGGATTTCAAATACATTAGGAATTAGATAAACTTTCATTTGGTCAGCCATGCAACCACATTCATTTCCATAGGATAAACTGAATTACAATCAAACAGTTAGCCACCCCTACCTTTTTTAAAGTCTTTTTTTGAAATAAGACCTACTTGCTACCAGAACTACAAACCCCTTACTACTTCACAAGTTTTTGAAAGTCACAGTCTTTGTATTTCTAGCACCAGCCACAGTGAAAATTCAGTAAGTGTGCCTGCACCCACTTGTCAAACTAAATGGAACTAAAATAGATATAACCAAGTACAATAAAAGAAGATGAGGGGAGGAGCTATCAGACTTTAATAGAACCTCTTGGCCTAGGAAGCATCTGCCCAGGGGATAAAAAGCTCAGTGCTTGAAATGTATCTGTGTACAGAGGTAGAGAATAATTCCACGAGGCTATCTGTACCTCTTTATTTACATAAATGTGTAGAGGATGATAAATAAAGAAAATATATAGGTCAGATTTAAATTGATAGCTTCATATGCAAGTCAATTCATATGACATGTTGAGTAAAACCTTTTTAAAAAAAATATTTATTTGGGTGTGTGTGCAAAAGGGCATGTTGTATCCTTGTGGAAGACCTAGGATGACTTCGGGAATCATC
The DNA here is from genome assembly GCA_023101885.1 of Typhlomys cinereus. Lineage (NCBI taxonomy): Eukaryota > Metazoa > Chordata > Mammalia > Rodentia > Platacanthomyidae > Typhlomys > Typhlomys cinereus. The sequence goes on along the minus strand of JALPQD010000376.1, from coordinate 517,642 downwards.
CTGGATTGCATCTACCCCCTCTTTTGCCTTTGCTCTGGGATTTCCCAGGCTCTGTCTACCAGGGCTACAAGTGCAGGCTGTTGCTATTTCCAGCCTGGTGTTTTTATGTGGGACCTGGGATTCAGATTCAGGACCTTCTGCCTGTGAGGCAGAGTCTGAACCCTTAGCCATCTCTCCAGCTCAAGTTAAACCTTTTAAAAAAAAATCTGAAAATTCTTATTAACCACTAAAACCGCCTCTTCTTTTCTCTAGTTCATCTTTCCTTGGAGTTCCTAGATCAAAGCATTTTTATTTTTTTTATCATCATACCATAGCTCAAGAAGTTTTTAAAAGGAAGGTGGTACATAGAGGGGAAAAAATCGGTGTGTTGTGAATATATTAGTGTGTCTCATCCCAAACAAGGTTCTCCTGATCTGAACCAGGCTCTAAAGGAGCCAAACACTGAGCTGAGTGCTGGTTTCATGGGGGGAAAAGACAAGCAGTCAGTTTTAATTATGTGTGCCATATCCTTAAACAATGCAGCAAGCATGGAAATGTTCAAAATATCCTTCCTTCTGTTGGTTTCACTTGGGTCGATCCAAATTCAGTATCACTGCTTTCTGAAATGTGTTTTAATTGTCGAGCAGTTGGTGATTTTAATAATTTAGTATATAGGGAAGAATGAAGCAAAAAACTGAAATTTAAAACACAGTGGCAAAAAAGAAGTTAATTTAAAGTGATGTTTGGCTTAAAAAAAGAGAAAGGAAAAAGGTTCCCTTTGCGATGATGTCGTGTGTAATTGAACGGATTAGGGAAGCTGACGGGAACTTCTCCTGGTGTCTCAGAGGAGGTCTCTGGGGTCGGCCCTTGCTCTTGTGCCTCCAGTTAAACAAGTTTGTCAATTTTCCATCAGATTGATTTTTCTCACAGGTCTGAAGGCCTTGTCTTATTTTGCCTTATTTCCGCTGGGATTCTTAGCATTGCAAACATCTACCTGCTTTTGTTTCAAATCTTGAGGACTGATTTTGATCTCTAAAAGATAATCAAAGAAGAAATCTCCAGTATTGGAAGGTCTTATTTTATGTAAAGCCCATGTCGTCCTCTACCGTATTTTTTTTCATCATTGCACTCTGTTGAATGAAATATCTTTACAGAAAATCATGTTTATCTTGAGCTGTCTTCTGTATTTGAGTTTTTAAGGCATATATCTTAAAATACAGATTTCAAAGAAGGCAAGATTAGATAGATAGGTGGCCCTTGTAAGACATGTTGTCAAGTACAACTCTGGGAAAGTTGTAAATAAATTCCTGGGAAATACAGACTAATTTTTAGGAGCCAATCTAACTGGCCTAGTGGCATTTGCAAGGATTCAAGGTCTGAGTAAAGAAGCTAGTTCTTGGCTTGTAATGCTTAGTTTCCTCATGTTAAATATTGGATCCCTGTTTTCTTTTTTTTAAAAATTGTGCTCAGTTAGTTCCAAAAAAGAAAACTCATTTTTACTCCAAAAGGGAAAAAAAAAGTTCCTTAAAATGACTTTTAGTCTTATGACTTCCTTTAGAATTTTTTGGAACACTTTTAAGAAAAACACCACATTTACATAAGCAGAATCAATTATATCTTCCATTGCTGTCCTTACACGTGCTTGGCTAGTTTTTGCTTAAATGGGAAGCCACAGAAATATATACAGCATGCATTTCTGTTTTCTCTAACTTTCAAATATTGTGTTCACATGTATGATCCTAGTTGTTCCTTCCTCCTTTGCTGTGAATTGAGGAGAATAGGCATTATTCTCCCCATGAACAATAGGCAAGTGTGTGTCTTATCCTGAGTCTCATACTAGTGAGTACAGCGTTGGATCAGAAACTCTGACTGCTGGACTCCTCAGAAAATGCTCCCTTCTGCACATCTTGTGTCTTGAAAGAATTTGACAAAGACTGCAAATCCCCCAAATGGATTCTCTGGCTTCTTTTTCCCTAAAAAAGGGGAAACAGTTTCTTCTCCTCAATACTATAATCACTTCATCACATTAATATTTATCTTTCATTTAGAGAAAATCTGTTCATTTTCAAACTCTTGACAAATAATCCAGTGAATAAATGAACTCTATTCTCTCACCTACCTGCTAATTTATTAGTTTTATTAATATTAATACTCAGGACTCCCAATTCCTCCTTGGGAAGGAGCAAAACAGGTGTTCATGAGGTCTGAAATTTTACTACTGTAACTTTCACTTCTTTATGTACTTTTGTCCCCAGTGGAAATGCAAAGAATTCTGATGATAGAATCATGAAACATTAATTGAAATTGAATATATGCTAGTCTTTGTAGTGAAAGATATAATCAGTAATAAGTGAAATGTATTCAGCTCTTAGTACCAGCAGTACTATTCACACTATTCACATTTTTCTCACTTAGCTATCTACAAATAATATATAAATTCTTGTTATCCTCATTTTACAGATTAGGGGATTTAAGATTTCAGAAGTTAAAAACATGTGCAAGGCTTATAGCTGAGTAAAGATGGGGTCAGGATTTTAATTCCATGTCAGAGTTACTCTTCATTTCAGTCACCGTGTAATAGGAATCACTTCTCCCGTCTGTGAGAAGTATGAGAAGTCTGTAGCTTAATGGTGGGAGCTTGGTGCAGAAGGAGCAGAGCACTGTGGGAACACAGGGCAGGAAGGGTCAGAGACGGCTTCACAGGAGGAGGCTGAGGCCTGGGTCTTCAGGGATGGTGGCAAGCGGACTGCAGGACCCTGGCATTCCGGGTCCAGGGAGCAGCAGGACCTATCAGAGGACCGTGGTGTGTTTGGAAATTATGGGTAGTTTGATACAGTTGAAGTAGAAACATTCGGTAGTGAGAGTAACAATATAATAGACTAGGTGGAAAACTTCAGGTAAATAGATCACCAAGGACCGGGAAGATTCTGTACTAAATGTTTCTTCTGGAGCAAAAAGAGACCATATAATATTTTTAAAGTTTGTGTAAGTATATTTGGATTTTGGGTGAGCAGAAGTACAGTATAGAAGCAAAGGGAGCATTTTATCAGACTGCTAAAATATCAAGGAAAACAAAGGACTGGGTGTGTTGGTTCCATGTGCTGGATAACCAATTGCGCTCAACGGCACAGCTGAGAACAGAAAGCATTCATTTTCATGGGGTTTTTGTGAGTCAGGAATCTTGGCATGGCTTAGCTGAGACACTCCTGCTCAAAGTCCCATGGGGGTGAATCAAGGTATCGGTCAGTCAGGAATGCTTGTCCAGGAGGCTATATGACAGCTAGAAGACCCTATAAGACTTACCTCCAAGGTCAAACATGTAGCTGTTGTCACATCTATGTCCCCATTGGTTGTCTAACAAGACATCATTTCCCTGTCTCATGTGGCTCTCCTTGAAGCTGCTTACATTGAATCTGGCTTTCCCCAGAGAGGAATTATGGGAAGGATGGGGAGAAAAAACACAAGTAAACCAGAAAGAGACCAAGAGGACAAGAGTGGGCAAGCAAGATATCCCAGAACTTTTGAAAATCTAACTTCGGAGTCAACATCCTAAAACATATATCATACCCAATTTTTAGAAGTGAGCCACTAGTTCTAGTCTACTCAAGAAGGGTGGACCAGTGAGATGGCGCAAGGAGTAGGTCAAGGCACCTACATGCAAGCTTGCAGCCTGAATTAGATCCTGGGAGTCCACATGATGGAAGGAGAGAACCGGCTTCTGAAAACTGTCCACTAACCTGTGCACAAAGGTTGTGGCACATGCATTTCTTCTTTCTCTCTTTCTCAAGTAAACTATTTTTAAAGAAAAGAGAAAGGAGTGACTAAGGAACTTGATTCCAAGAAACCGGATTCTTGGCAGCCATGAAAACACCTATCTATCATACACAGGCTATGGACAGGACCTCAAGATGCTAATGGCAACAATGATTTAACACAGAGATTTGAGATTTGAATGGAAAAAGAAAGCTGGATGCTCTTATAATTGTGTGAAGTGTTAGTTTAGCCTTTAGAGTGCCGTGTGGTGGTGAAGTTTGAGAATGGAGCATGCCTTAGATACATTCTAATTCACTTAGAAAATATCCCATACCCTCTGTGCATGAGACACTATGGTAGCTAATATTTGGGGGTAATATTCCAGTCTGTTTTTCTTGTGTTTCTTAGTAGAGCTCAATCTCTCAAAGCCATGTGATAAAAACCTTTGCAATGGCATAAAATGTGAAGCTGCAAATCTACATGCCCTCCTGCATGACTAGCATGGCCAAGAGGAAAGGGTAGGTCCCCTGAGTAATGTCCTTGGCAGATAAAGCAGTTCAGTGTAGCCACAGAGAGGGCCAGACCAAGAAAAGGCACCATTCAGATGCAAATGCCTGTGTACAAGTGCATCTTAACAGATTGCCTGGGATGCAGAAGGGGCTAAGGTGAGAGCCCACCACACCCACTGCTGCTTCCATCTGAGGATTCCTTGTTTTATAAGGACTACAATCTCCTTTTGTTTTATGAAACAAAGACCGGGTGTATTAAGAAAGAGTTTTGACATAAGTTTAAGCACAGCAATTATAAGGGATAAAGAGATGTTTAGAAAATGGGTACTGCATATCCGAGTGCAAGGTTCTCAAACATGACTGTCTGAACTATAGCCATATATACAATGTTAGTTCAAGCTTCTGAAGTTACATTGCTCAAAGGGTTTCATTTAATGCAACTTTGACGAAGAACCATAATTTGTTCCTAGTAATGGAATTCATGGAAGTTCATAGTAACAATTTATATTGTTGCCAAGGACATTTTCTTCTTGTTTTTACTCAAGGTGGATTACATACTTGAAAAAAATAGTTTTTCATGTAAAGTCATTCATAATTCATTTAAGCAGTCTCAATCTGTTTAGATTAGATGTCACAATGATAGCAACTTATACAACATGGATCTAAGGCCCAAATGATAATGTGCTTTTTTCAAACAGTATTCAAGACCCAAAATAATGAAGACAACATCTCAAAGTTCATTGAAATAGGATTTTATGTATGTCCAGACAATTAAGGTAAGTTGGTTCTTCTGAAATCTCCAAGTAGTTGTTTCACTTATATTCTTGGGGTTTATGTAAAAAGCTCAATACCTGCAAGACCCAAGAAGAGTCTCAGGTATCTCTGAGAAGCTGTAAGTACCTCACCCTCTAGTACAGAATCCAGCTCATTATTCAAGAAGCAAAGAAAACACAACAGTCCTCAGATAATTAAATGCCCAGGCTGTCAACATTCAACACGATACAGTCAAATGTAAGAAGCTATTCTGAATTACAAGTGTGGGGAGAGAGGTATGATGAAGATCAGGTTCAACCAGCTGTGGGGGAAAAATGTCACCAGAACTAGGGAAATAATATCACTCTTCTCCCCAGATACAACTCAAATTCTTCCAAGCTGCAACTTCGTTGGCATCTGCTACATTATTCTTTGTTTTCCAACTCAAAACTGCCATGTGTGTCATGTGCTGTGTAATAGAACAGTGATTTCCCAAAGGAAGCAGAAGCCCACTCAGGGCAATGCTCATGGCCACTGTCATTCTTGGACTCCACAAAACTTCCAGATGCCTAGCCTGGCTTCTTGGTCCTTTCCATTCTTGTCTTCATGTCCCTCCTCATCCAGTTTGATTTCAAACATGCAATTGGTGAAGGATATCCTTAAGGCTACCCTTCTGAGATACTTGTGTCACACATAATTCCTGCAAGTGGTTGTAACAGGAACTGTGGACAGCTCTACATATTGACTACACCAGAGTATTTGGTTTTGTGTTGAGACCCCCTCCATGACTTGATGTATAAGCATCATTATCCTGTATCATGCTTGAAAAGCATTTTGGACTTTTCTAAGTCTCCCACTGTTCATAAATTTTAATTTTATTGAACATACAAGGCCAGTATTTCTGCATTGATATGTTAAATAAAGAAAGAGACATAGAAAGTTTCGTTTCTTATCTAAGGTTCACACATATTTGGTGACAGGAATGAGATGATATATGAAGGATTCCAAGGAAATGAGTGAAAATGAATTCTCAGTAGCTCTCCTCTCTGTCTCCATCAGTTAGGGCAGTAGCATAAACCTGTGAGCACGTGAATTCCAAAGAAACTCAGACGTTCACATCCTTTTTAACTGCTCTAGCCTCTCAGCGAGTCTGTTTTCTTCCTTGCTCCTGACCCATCTTCCTGATCTTCACTCAACTCACTCCCATCAAAGCTTCCGCCATGCTGCCTGGAGGTGCCATTTTCCAACAAACCAGGTCTGGACTCATTTCTCCGAGTGCTCTTTTTAGCTCTTTCCTGTAATTGACACCTGGGTCTTCCCCAATGACTTTAAATCCCCTGCAGCCCTTTCAAGTCTGACTGTTTATTCTCTGTCATCCAATATGCCTCCTGGCTGGCAGGAGGGGTCAGACCCCTCTTTGCTTCCTGCTGCTACTCCTTGATTATGAGTGCCCCACTCGCCTCCTTTACAAGTCAGTTCCACTATGAAAGGAACCTTTCACCTGTCACTCTGCCCATCTCCCACTGCTCTGTCTTCTGACCTATGGGATCCCCCATGTCACCTTTCTTCAATTGTTTTCTTATCCTGCATAGACTCCTTGACACATCCTTTCAAAGTCGCATTCTTTCAAGTACCCTCAATTCTCTAATATCTATATGTTTTCCTTTATGATGCCTTTCATGACAATCTGAGCCCATAGACACTGCTTGGCACTGAACTACATCAGCCACCATTACTACTGTCATGACTACCACTACCACTACTGTGACTGCTTCTACTAGTGCTACTAAAAGTTTTCCTGCCTGCATTACCGCTATCATCCACAATGAAAAGGATGAAAAGTCTGTGGCAGCGTCCCATAAGTTGACTTTTCTAATCATCACAAGCGGTCCTGTAAGGTAGGTCCCAATTATGATCCCCATATTACAAATGGTATCCTGGGATTTAGAAAGACTTATTATTTGAGGCACCCAGTATTTACCTATGTGAATTTTGAAAACTATTTTATTACTTTGATCTGTTTCCCCAAGTAAATAGTAAGTTCTTTGTGGCCAGGGGTTGTTTCATATCCATCTTTGCTTCTTTTGATCCTATAACCATGGACCCAGAATCATAACAGAATTAGTCATCATTCATGAAGGTGACTTCAATGCCACTCAACACATTTCTTTGAAGGTCAGAGACATAATGACAAACAAAACAAATAATTGGCCTTCTACAGTTCATGTTAACATAGTAAAGATAATTACACATTCAATTGTAGTCAAATATGCTTATATATTTGGGGGGAGCAAGACAAGAGTACAAATAGAGGCCCACACACCAGATGCCTAAATGTTTAAAGTTAATAAACTGTCAAACAAAATATGTTCTGTTTTCCTTCCTTGACAATCATATTTCATAGAGACAAAAATTGAAAAATGTGAGTAAAATTATGTCCTTTCTATGACTTTAAGTTGGCAAAATGTCAAAAACGACTGAATTAATTGTTATTGCATATGTCTGGGTATTCTGCTGAAGAGCAGGAGATGTTCGAATGAGTAATAAAATAAAGCCATACATAATTCATAAACTATCATAAATTCCAAAAAAATTATTTTTCCTCACTTCAATAAAGTTTTAGTTAAGATGTTATATTAAACAGTTTTCATATAGTGGATATTTTAGAGATTGACATCTCTAAATTTAAAATATTGATATACAATTATATCTATTGTCAATTTTTTTATTTTGTTTGTAAAATTGAAAAATAAAGCTTACAACAAAATTTAAATTGGCTTATACTTTCAACACTAATTGTCTTTTAGCAGAAAGTAGGAAGATGCTTTCCACAGGCTGGGGAGGAAGGCAAAGTATAGTAGAAAGAGTATTGAGTGTGTTTTGCAAGATGAGAAAGTGCTAGAGATCTCTTGAATAGCTAGGTACATTCAGTAACACTATTGCACTGTACACAAAAAATCATTAAGATGTCCAACTTTATGGCATTTTACAATAAAAATATTTTGGGCCCATGAGATGGTTCAGTTTTTGAAGTTGCTGGGCAAGAACTTGGCATCCTCAGTTCAATACCTGGAGCCCACGTGGTGAAAGGAGAGAAATAACTTCCAAATATTTTCCCTCTGACTTGCACATAAATGTGTGGCAGGCATCTCTCTCCTCTCCCTCTCTCCTCTCTCTCTCTCTCTTCCTCTTCCCTCTTTAATATGTCTTTTCCTCTTTCCTTCTGTTGCTCTCATCCTTTAAATAAATAAATAAATAAATGATTTGAGACTGGGAATATGATTCCATCAGCAATGTGGTTGCCAGACAAGCATGAAAACATGAGTTTGTCCAGCATCTATGTAAATGTCAGGAGTGTTAGTATACATCTATAATCCCAGTTCTGGGGAGATGGAGATAAGTAGATCCCTGGAGCTCACTGGCCAGCCAGTCTGGCTAAGTCCTTGAGCTTCATGTTTAATGAGAGACCCAGTCTTAAAAAATAAGTGGAGCATGATTCAGAGGTCCCAACCTCTGCCTTTCCCATTCATACACACATACATGCACTTCTATCTTCACACACACACACACACAAACACATATGTGCACTACACACATATGCACTAAAAGAAATATTTGATTTAAAAGTAGTCAAGATTATATCATAAGATTAAAAGGGAAAATAAAAATTATAATTTTAAAATATCAAAAATTTTAAGAAAATTTATTCAAATAAAAACTAAATGCTAGCTTACATTTTACACATATATTTTACCACACTTATGTTTCATTATACCATTTACCATGCTAGCACTTCCATGTAATCTGTCTGTAAAGGACAGCACCATACTTTGCATGTTACACACAAACCTATGCAAATACACAATTATTGAGTAATCCCCATTACTAGCCATGTGTCACTGTTGTGGATATCATTTAATATAGCAGTACTTTTAGAATCCCCAACTGGAGAATGAAAAACAGCCAGCAACTGGCCACTTGGCTCCCCTGGGAAATTGTATTTTAATATGCTTTGATATCCATTGCCTGTATGCTTTGTGAAGGAAGAATTGACAAGTTAATTAATTTGTCTTTCTCTGCCTAAGTGGTTCTGTTGATGAAATTCACCCTGCATTCTAAAGTTTAGTCTACTCCCCATAGACACTCTGTAGACCTATACAGCATTTAGATTTGGTCACCAGTTTTTAAAGTTTGTTTTAGGAACTAGGTAGGACAAGAGGTTTGATAAGAGTTTCTCTGGGATGTCATTCAGTCAATGAAAGTTTAGGGTTGCAATGAACCATGTGCTAGCACTGATTATAGGGTACGAAATGCTAGTAAGATCTATGGAAATTAGGTAAACAAAAATTAACATTTTCTGTTTTCCCCATCTCCATTTATGGAATTCTTTCTTTTCTCTTTGGCCTCATTGAGATTTAAAAACTTCCCATTGACAACCTACCATGGAATTCTCTCTTGTGAAGGTCAGTGTTTTCTTTGAGTCTCTTTACTTTTCCTCATTCTTTCTTCATAACGGAATTTCCATTACTGTTTTTGTACAGTTTGTAATTCAACTTTTACTTTGTCTCGCCTATGGAGTATAATGAATTTCCTTTTCCCTAAGAGTACATGAGGAGGTTTATTCCTCACTTCGTTGAGTTTCCTTCATTTCCTCTAGACCCAACACCCTCTTCTTCCTGAAGCCTAATTCCAATACAGGATTTAAATGGAAAAAATATGTGTGAACATATGGGTAGAACACAGTATTTCTATAATGCTCACTACAAAAGTGTCACAATTGTGATTTCATCTTCTCCAATATCTAGCTAGCTAATTCTATTCCCATTAACCAAATCATCCAATACTTTTGGTCTTATTGTTGTCTTTCAAGAACAAGAATAATATTTAGAAAATGGGTAAGCCAGGTAACACACATACCTGTACTCCATGCTCAGGAAGCAGAGGCAGGCAAATAGGAAGTTCAAGGCCAACTTCAACTACATAGTGAGTTCAAAGACAGCTTGGGTTAAATGAGACCATGTCTCAAAAAATCAAGGGTGGGAGAAGGTTAAATAGTTAGGCCCTTGATAAACTCCTGCATTTTAATTCATAAATTTGATAAATTACACATTGGTCTAATCTAAATAATTACATATAACATGTTCTTTGAAGTCATGCATGCTTCTTGTATGTACCTACAGACTAGGAACTGTGCATAAAAACCATTAGCAACTGTTGAAAATGTTATCTAAGAAAGGCAAGAAAACTAAAATCCTCACATAAGATAATGAAACTTAATTTTCTTGGACACTTTTCAAAATTAAATAGTTGAGACACTTTACTATTTTCATAATTCTAAAAATAATTAGCTCACAACGTGGATTAATTTCTTGTCACATTTAATTTTTTGGACAAAAGCTGTTGTTCAGTTATGAGCACTTGAGCAGTGCGTGTGCGCGCGCACACACACACACACACACACACACACACACACACACTTCCCTAAATGAAACTCTTCAATGCTACTTCCTGTATTTACTCTTGCATCTTGTTCAAAGAAGATGAAGTATCAGCCTCCCAGACTTAGGACTGCAGACTAACATGAGATTTGCGTACTTGCTCCCATTTTACAATATAGTGGTAATAATAAAATAACAATAATGTCATTATATAATTAAATGGATAAGAAAGAAAGCCTTATATCAGTCTCTCTGGTAATGTGTTTTACTGTCAAAAATTCAAAGTAGAAAACTTTACATGTGAAGAATCTTGTTAGCCACAATGAACTAACTACACACTAAGTATAAGCTAGTTGCCAAGGTCTTTGACTCTATAATCAGAAAGATCTTGTTCTTAGCCCCAGTTCCACACTTTATCAATTCGCCAGATGATATCAGGTAAATATCTTCACTCCCTGGGAACCATGATGTCTTCATCTGCCCACTGGGTACGCTCAGGATGAAATGAGTGGCTACAGGTCCTGACTTGGTTCCTTCTAGAAAAATCACACTGAAGAAACCATCTTGATTCTCAAGATATTGCAATACTCTATTGGTGGAGTAAATAAAGTCTTAGGAGCAATACCATGATTTTGAAACAGTGAAGGACTCAGACTGTCACAAAGGCGAATCACTAGACACTTGTAACCTCAGCAAGTAGCAATTGTTTTGGTTAGGGTCGCCATTTAAATTTTCCAAGAACTAGGTGATCTGTGAACTACCAGTCCGTTGGTCTCTGTCTTGTTGTGGAACAATTCCCAAGATCAGAGCCTAGGAGGGGCGGCAGAAGCTATTGAAGTGCCAGGGGGAACCTGCCACTGGGAACGCCAGAGGAAACATTTGCCAGGTAGAATTTCACAGAATGTCTGGAGAGACCATCCCAAGCAGGCGGGTAGCCATCTGCTCAGGGTTATAGCATCATTCATAATCTAAAATACTCCCAAAACAGCTGAGCTGGAGGCGATCTGGTGGTGAAGCGAGAAATTTGGATCCCTTAAACCTAAATAGGAAAGAGGATCTCCCCACACCTTACACCCATCTCTACTACTTTCTCTGTGTAACTTCTGTCCCATTCTCTGTGGGGAAGCATGGGCTTCAGTGTCAGGTTAACCTGGTTCGATTCCACGTGTTAGCCGAGTTACTCAATCCTTTGATTGTCTACTTACCCATCTCTCTACTTACAAGATAGGATCAATTAATATTTTTATTTAGTTATTTATCATTGAAGATTAACTTGTGTAATACAAACTTCTCAATAGACATAGCACCTATAATCACTTAAGAAATAGTAATTTCCTGAGTCTCTGGGACATTTCAAGCTGGATGCTAAAAATAGAGGATGCAACAGAGTCAAAAGCTATTACACAATTGTTCTCCAGGAAGAAGGAAGAAAAATCAATAAATAACAGTACAGTGCCAAGAGTGACATTAAGCAAAGACCCATGTTGCTAGAACATAAACAAAGGTCTAGGGAAGGCTGCCCAGAGAACATGGCAAATTGTTCAAAATTAGTAGAAAGTATAACCTGCTTCAATCTGGCCATATTTCTATGATCTACTGCTGAAGCCCCCTCTAAGTCTTCAAGGCTGACCTCGGATGTTAAGCTCCAATCTCGTTCTCCAAGGAACCTGCAACCCATCACCAGTGATCTGTGTCCTCCTGCTCTCTGTCAATTATCCTGCTCTGAAACATCAAATGGTGGTCATCAGACGGGCATTAACTCAGGAGAGAGTTCTGCTCCACACGGCTGGAACAGAACTTTTTTGTGATGGGTTCATGAGAGGCAGCCGCAACTGTGTATCTCCATGAAGTATACAGGTACAATAGGAATTGTTCTTGGAGTCACTATAATTCAAGGATGACTTTTTGATAGGAGGTTGAATCTATGTTAGATTTAAACATGCAGGAAATAAACCAGAAAGTGGTGGATTCAAGTGGTGATCAAGATTTGCAATTTCATTAGTAGTGTGTGGTTAACTACACACTTTATCCAATGGCTTTGTTTTCTAATATTTATAGGCCTGTCCCCATGACTACATCCCTCAGCTCAGCCCACTCTCACCAGTTCCTATCTCATACTCCGTGGATACATTGACTGCTTTCTGGACCTGTTGGTACTTGTGTGTCTTTCTGTCTCTCTGCTCTCAAGATCGCCTCCACCTTCCTGTGTCTTCTCTTTATGCTTACAAATTCTTTCTTTACCTCCTACAGCAGCTACAGCCCTCTCATTGAACAGGGCCTAAGACTAAGGATAACCTTGCAAGTTTTACAAAATCTTCTTGCCTCTGACAGTATCAAGCTCTGATGCCCTATAAGCAAGAGATTAATAATTTCATAGAAGCCAACACTATTTAGGAATAAAACTATTATCCTATGTTCTCTTTATTAAATATTGGCTTTAATTCATTCAGATACTCTCCTTATCCAAAATCCTCCTATTTGAACTCTGAATACATTCTACATACTTTATAAAAGTTAATAAGCTACATTCTACGCTATATTTATTTGGTCCCAAGCTATTCTCAAGCATGCACTTATATGAGAGCAGCAGAGCCCCATGGATATTTATAATATTTGACTCACTCCAGAATGAGTCTGGGATTTTTGCTGGGTCAGCCATCTGGCCCTTAAACTACAAACTGTCTGGTGTCTCACTGCAGAGTCTCCCAACTCACCATTGCCTGGTTTAGTTGGGTGACAGCTTGCTTTTGGTGGTCAAACTCAGCTTCCCTCCCCACCACCTGCTTGACACTTTCTCCCGTGGAAGCCAATGCTTGCATGGCTATGGTGGACATTGCTGAGGTGATAGTCGCATGCCAGAGGTGGAGGATGAAGAAGGGAAAAGGGGCTAAGAGGGGAGCTCCCAGCTGTATGACTGTCAGGGGCTTCTGGTAGGGGAATCTGACAGAGTCAGGAGGTGAGAGAAGGACCAGCTGCTTTGCAGCTATTTATAAGGCTGTCATATGGGGAAGTGTGTCTGGCCGGCAGAAATGAAGGGGGGTGGCGGACCGAACTGGCTCCTTATTTAGCTTGATGACACACACGCAGCCAAACTGTGAGAACCCACTCTGTGTGGAGACACCTGGTCAAGTCTGCCTCCGCCAGACTGGAAAGAAAGTTGACATTTCTCAATGAATCGAAAAAATGGCACTGCAATTGGATTTTCTGCAGGAACAATATGGTTTTCCCACCTTCTTTTCTATCCTTGCTCCATCTCTTGGGTCTCTCATCAGATGGCGCACCCAAGCTCCCAGACTCCAGCAGTACGGCTGCACAGTTTTGAGGAGGACAGAACAAGAGGGAGGCAGTCTTCTCAAGCTGGGCAGGAGCAGCCAAAGGCTGAGGATTGCTACAGAACCAGCAAAGCGGCAGGAACCAGTGTCTATGGGTCTTTGGCAGTGGAGAGAGGTTAATAGCATGGTGCATTTGGGGTCCGTTTGGGGACCAGTAGTATTTAATGTGTTTATTATTGATTTGGAGAAGCAAGTGGATAGTAAGTTACTGAAGGCTGTTGAGGGCACTAAGTTATTTCACTTAGTAAACACCACAGAGATTTGTGGAAAATCCAGCAAGGATTTTTCTATGGAGTTAAAGAAATTAGAAATGAAAGTCTTGTTAGAAGATGTACTCAGTCCCGGTGGACTGGCATAGAATTGTTGCCGACATTACGAAATATTTCCTATCGTTTAACTCAATCTCCATTTTTAAATGCCTTGAACAGTGTTCCCTTCTCCAGGGAATGTGGAAGTTCTGTCTATTCTCTAATACCTGTCTCTAGTCTTCCTCCTTCAATTCCTCCTGTTCTGCCTCCTAGGTATGCCATTGCGCTGAGTGGCCCTACATGTACAGCACGATGAAGGCAGTCCACTTGAATTCCTCCTAGCCAGTTCTGTACCAAAGCAATACTTTCATCTTCTCTTAATCTATTTTAAGCATTATTTATTCTGTCTTGTCCCCTGATCCTGGTAGCTGGCCCATTTCATAAACTTTCCTTTCAGATTTTAGCTGAAAACTTGTTTCCAGGTTTGGCAGATTGTCCTCATGACCCCATCCAATTCCAGAGAGGAGAATGGATCTGCGTATGGGCATGTTGCACAAACTCACACCCATACACCTGTTTCTATGTCAGTCCCATCCAATGGTCTGTGGTTGAAGGTCAAAATTCCAGCAACTATATTCCAAGAGAATACAATATAAACTCATTTCTAGCTTATTGACCAAGATCACTACCAGCATCCTAGTGTTCCAAGTGTTTACCTAACTCTATTTGAGAGTTTTGCCCTGATATCCTCCAATGAACATGATTCCTGCTGCAAGTTCCAGAATAGAGAGTTCTAGACTGCATGGAACATTTTTTGTTTAAATTTTCTTGAACATGCCCAGAGATGGAGTGTTCAATGAGGAATGGTTCTTTAAATAAACTTAAAAGAAAGAACATAATTGATCCTTCTCATCCTGAGCGTTTGACTAAAACAGGAACATGAATAAACATGTGTTGAGAATGAAGTGTTGTATGTGTTTAGCCAAGACAATGAAGGGGACTCCAAATGTGATAGTAATTTTTAATCATTTTTTGATTCTTGTTGGCAAGGTTCTTCCATTTATACTCCCTCTCCCATTGTGTTCAACGCTTGACTGACCTCCCCACTCCACAGAGTTTTGACAAGGATAGATTGAGAAGATGAAGGGGACAAAAATATCCTTCCAACAGTGTAATGTTTTAACAGTGTTACATAATGCTTTCACTCTAGCAGGATAGCCCTGCATCGCCTGTTCTTATCTGGAAGGAAATCTGGTTCTCCTGGCCCAAAATAGCAGTTGTGAGGAATCACAGAATGACAGGCCAGAGGAACCAACAGGCCAGTTAGATTAACCCCTTCATTTTTGAAGGCAGGAACAGAGATGTACAGTGTTTAAGCGCTTTGTTTGGATGCCCAGAACAGTTCATTGTTGAGTGCAAGGGTCAAGAAAAATATTTAACAAATACAAAGAAAGGAACTCACTTTTCCAATAGTTGCAGTGGATAACAAGTGGAGCCTGCCAGCTTGTTATAAAAGGGTTAATCTCTCAAGGGCCAGAGAGATGGATCATCATGTCAGAGTTCTTGTCACCTGATTTTGCATTCCTGGGATCTGTGTAAAAGCTAGACTCAGTGGTGCATGTCTGTAATCCTAGCACACCTACAGTGAGATAGCAGACATAGCACAGCCATGAAAAGCTCACCAATCAGCAAACTTGCAGTACACAATGTAGCGGCAAGCAAGACACCCTCCTTAAAAAGCCAGAAGGTGAGGATGGACACTGGAGGTTGTCTTCTGACCTCTACAGTGCTCCATAGTACGTACAAACCTTTAAACAGAAACATGCACACACGCGCTTATACACACAATTTTTTTTGAATGAGTTGTTCTTTCCCCGAGAATGTGACTCCTCAGCCCAAGTGTGGAAGTTTAGGAGAGGACATACAAGGAGCTCTGGAGGAAGAACAACTTTGTGACCCATTCAGCCATCTCAACACTTCAACACTGAAATCATGGAGTAATAGATTTCATAGCCATAGGATTCTCACTTCAGAAGTAAATATAACTCAGGGCGATGAGATGGCTCAGCCAGGTAAAGGCTCCTGAGCACAAACCTCGGAGCCCACATGTTAGAAGTAAAGCACCAACTTCTGAAACTTATTCTTATCTCCACACATGCGACTACTCTCTCTCTCTCTTTCTCTCTCTCTCTCTCTCTCTCTCTTTCTGTCTTCTCTAATAAATTAAAGATGTTATTTTTAAACAAAAAAAAAGTTCCCTTCTAGAATACCGTTGCTTACAGGTCTGGGTAGAACAACAAACAAGTTATCTTCTGGAGTATTTCCAGCATCCATTTTAAGTCTTTAGGCTACTGTGATGTGTAGGTGTGCCACCTACATTTTCTAGCTCCTGCAAATTAAGTGCAGGTGGTAGCTGACAGCCACATGCTGTCCAGATATTGAGTAAGGCTGGGTAGAGCTATTGTCTACCAAATCAAAACCCCTTCTGGACTAATTTTATCCCCCTACAATGGTTTATCCTGAGATCACACCTTAAACTTCCTACTTCTTTCTAAGAGTATCCTTCCTAGGGACTCTGATCTAACATAGAAATACAAAGTAGGCATTCTCATCTCCTTTACAAAAGTAGAGGAAATCAAAGGATATATAGACAAAAGAAATTATATATTTTTTTAAAAAAAAAAGGAGAAATGGAACCTCAGAGCAATCGTCACTTCTAGTTGCGATTACTCTGCAAGTTGCCAATAAATTCATGGCCAAAGAACCTGAGGGCAAACAAAAGGTTTTTATTGTTTCTTATGATTCTTCATTACAGTTCCTTGATAAGCTTGGCAGATGAGCTCATACCAATACTAGAGGCTGAGGGAGGTGGCATACCACATTTACTGCTGAGAAAGGGACAATCCTCACTTGCCAGACCAATATGTCTGGTCAAACATACAAAAAAATGCCAACTTCCTTAACCAGCTTCCTCCATCTTATTCACCTGCCCAGGGGCTAGTCCCACCCACTATGGACTTAGCCTTCTCCATTAATTAGACAGTCTTCTGCAGGTTTAACTCGATTATTAATTCTTTACAAATATACCCAGAGCTCAAGCCTTCAATTGTCAAGTTGACGTCTGTATCTATGATACCTCTATCTTCTAGTACTTACTGCACTTTATTAATTAATTATAATTCTCTTCAATCCAATTAGAAGCCATCAAAATAGTGAAAAGATTCACAAAATTCATATACTTAAGTCGCACACTGGAAATACTACCCAGTTCTCTTAAAATCCAGGGTGGAATACCAGTGGTGCCTTTGGAACCCTTCCCTGGAGATTCAGTGGAATGTTCTGGTACAAGAGCACCCAGGGAAAAGAGAAGATTTTCACAGTCATTATTTTGTTCCTAGCATCTTTGACAATACCAGTCATATAGCAACATGCCATAAATGCTGAATTAATGAATTGGTTTTCAGAGGTCACAGGATAGTCCATAATAAACCTCTAGAACGGCCCAGTTGTTTTCATTGTTGGAGGTATTTTTAAAACAGAAAACAAATACAAGTTTCTGAGCAATATCTTGATCATCACTCCTTTGGCAATTGATGATTTAAATTCTTAAAATTCCCCTCAGTTATTGCAAAAAAATTAAATAAAACCACCAAAAGCCCTGCACACTAATGGTCCCTCTTAATAATTTCACTACCAAAGTATAGCACACACTCTCCCCTACCATCCCACACTCTGGAGTCATCTGGGCTAGAAAGATGATGGATACGCATATTAGTCTCTGGTTGTAATGAACACATCCATTATAAAAGCAATAGTGACTACAACGGGGATTATGTGTATGGCGAAAACATCTCCAGTGCCTTGTAAACACCTCAGCCTTCTGTCGGCCCCCCTGTGGGCCTATTTACTGCCTCTACTATGCAAGGTAGCTACTGTCTAATTATACACAACTGGCTTGGTTAATCCTGTATAATAATAATTAAAAACAATTCATATTTTTTTTCTTTTACTCTCTTTATTAACTTTAAACTTTTAAAAGCCTCAGAGGTCCCTGTAGAATCAAAAGCTTATTAAAATATCAAGACATGTGAGCCTTTTCAAGTGCATATTATTACATTTGTTTTTGTTAACATGACAAGGCCCAGAAGAAACTCAGCAGACTTTTGTAGATCAAAACAAAGGCATTGTAAGAGAATCTGGACTGCCTGTGCAATGTCACCCAGAGTCATAAAGAAAACAGCAGGCTCCAAGGAGCCTCCCTTGGGGGGGGGGGCAGCCCATCTGGGAAAGGCAATGACAAGGGAGAGAGGCAGCTTAGGGAGCTGTTCCACCTTGACTGCCTGGAACCAGAGGCCTTTTGAGCAGCCCCCAAGGGAGGCCCACCTAGACTCAGGGGTTTTGGGTTACCCTGGTTACTTGGCCTGTGGGTCCCTGGTGTGAGCTGCAGCTTGCAGACTTTTTTTAATTTTTTTTGAGAGAGAGGGTGGGGGGAATGGAGGTAAGGGCATCCTTCCAAGTCCTGGGCTCATGGAAGAGTCGGAGAGAACCAGGTGAAGGAGAAGGCTGCTTGACTTGTAAGAAAATAAAACTTAGAGTCTTGCTTACATGCATAAATCCATGTGTGCATTCTGGGGACATAAATGCAAAGAGCATTCTATATCTTTTCCACACACCACAGGTAATGCAGCAAGCCTGGCCTCCAGGCAGTATGCTACTGGCTGCCCTTCTTTAACCTCTCCATGCTTTTTGAAATTGCTTTTTGCTTCATTTCACCTTCTTCTAGGCTTAGGAGGTAGGGGGATGAGACTGAGTTGTGCGTTTTGTTTTAACTGGGCTGCTGGACTCCCTGGGGTAGCCCTGAGTCCTGAAGGCTCTCAGAGTCCAAGTAAGGTTTGTTCCTATGTCCCAAGGTGGACTCTTCTTATTCCCCTAACCAAGAAAGGAATGCACATGTTCTGTGTCTCATCAGAGCAGTAGACACATGGTTGGAAGGTGGGGAAAGAAAAGATTCCCTTGCTTACGCATTCTGACTAATGAGCACTAAGTAATTTTAATTGGTCTCAAGAAGCTGAGGAGAGTGTAAATCCACATAGGCCACACACAGGCAATTACTAAGCTGGGTAAGAACTATCTGTTGGGAACCTTCCAGGGTCAAGTGCTGGGATAGGTGTTTTACAAATATGTAATCTTCTACTTAAGCTGTGGAATTATGTTACTGATTCAAGTGCCTAGCACAGTGGCTACATTCAGTACATATTTATTAAGTGGATTAACTCATTTATAATCTTTACTATAGCCACATGCACATTTATATTCCTCATTGGCAGGTATGGGAAGTCACTTGTGGCAATCCATCCAAGTTCTTTCTTCCATTGTTTTTCCTGTGACGGTCAGGGTACCCAGCTTTCCATGGCTCCACCGGATATCCTTTCACTGGCTCCTCCTTTTCTCTACCTCTTCATTTCAAAATGCCCCCCTTTCTAATATACTTCCTTGTTGATCTCGTTGAATCCCATGGCTTTAAATATTGACAGCAACCCCATTTATATATCCAACCCAGATGTCTCCTTCCTCCCCAACCCTAGATCTGTGTATCCAGCTGCTGCCCTGTGACCCTCAGGTTGGTTTGGAAATCTGTTGAAGATGTCAGTCTCAACATGTTGAAAACTAAACTCTGGATTTTCCTTTCCCATTCAAAGCGATTTCACGTGCTATGCTTCCCAGTCCAGTCAAGGCAACCTCACCCTTTCTGTTGCTTCATCCCCAAGCTACGGGACGGTGCCACCTCTGACATCTTTCTATTGAGTGTTGTCCATCCTCTAAATCAAAGACACCTGGCTTATATCTCTTGACAGCCTTCCAGGATCAGATAATAGCCATATGAACCTTCATCATCTACTACCTGAATTATTACAGTAGACAAGTGACCTCCTGCCTCCTCCTATCTTTGTCCCCAACACTGCAACTAGACGGCAGCATTCCTTCATCATGCCTTCCTTTCATTCAAAGTCAAAACCTTCCATAACCTTAAGGGCCCAGCATGACTAATTACCTTCACTTGCCTGTTAGAGTCACCGGAATCTCCAAATTACCGTTTCTACCCCTCAAATGCTCTTTCCACAAGTCAACAAACCTACCATGACATTAACTTTGAGCAAATAACAATTTCTCAATGAATTCTCAAAGATTATTTAGCCAGGAAAACAAAGGGAAAAACTGAAAGCCTCTAAGAAGTTTGCCAGCAACAGAACCAACATTTTTGCTGGTAGTCTCTGCTTCAGATGTAGACCAGGCTAGCTGACAGCGCCACACATACACTAGTCACTCACAATAAAACTGGGAACTGGTCCACCACAGAACAGCACTTTAAAAAAATCAATTTCTTAAATATGTGCAGTGGGAACCATAGGGACAAGGGCTAGACAGGCGTCCCTATCTGTGATCTACCCAAGGAAGGACCACTTAAACTGCCACAGAGACTTGAGTCCTACTAGAGCAGACAACCAGAAGGAAACTCAGCGGCCCCCATATGCAGACAGGCAGAAGGGTGGGAGGGACAGAAATGGATTGGCGAAGGGAGGGCAAGTAGGGAAAGGAAGAGGGGAGAGAGGGAAAGGAAGAGGGAAGGAAGGAAGGAAGAGTAAGGGGCTAGAAAAGGAGGGAGTAAGGGGGAGGAACAACCACCCATTATGCTTATATAAAAGGAGAATTCATAATAAAAAATTTAAATAGATTTCTTTTTTTGGTCTTTTTTTTTTGGCCTGTGTGTATATATGTATGTGCGTGGTGGTGGGGGTGCCCCTGTGGAGACCCAAGGGTGACTTTGGGACTCATTCTGGATGGCTTCTACCTCCTTTTTACTTCACTCTGGGATTTTCCAAGTTCTGCCTTGTAGAGCTGGAAATGGAAGTCATTGCCATTTCTGCCTGGTGTTTCTATAAGTGATCTGGGATCCAAACTCAGGTCTTTTTGCTTACCAGGAAGAGTCCTAACCCCTGAGCCATCTCTCCAGCCCCCCAAAGTCAATTTCTTGATGAAATGACTTTGAGAACTAATCTGTAGATAGCACAAGGGTGTTGGGAGGTTCTTCAATGTGAAACAGGAATGTGGACATTAGGAGGAGTCTGTCACTGGCTTTAGGAGATGCAACACTTGCCTAGTTCTACATGCTTCATTTTGGTTTTCTTTTTCTTCAGTTTGTTTCCAGGACCTTTATTCTGTTTTCCTTCTAGAAGGTTGTATGTGATCCACTTCATTAACTTGGAGAGGGAAGGGGGAGAGAGAGGTAGTGCTACAGAGACAAAGAACACAGCTGCTGATCGTGACAGCTGCTGCTTCTGTTACCGAAACTGGGAATTAACTGAATTGAAGAGATTGGATGGAATTAGCAAGCTGTTGGATGGATCCTCTGGGAATGGGCTCCTACAGAGTTGGCAGAGATGGGGTCTGGGGAGAAGCGTGGGTGGGAAGCTCCTGAAGACCCCATGCGTGAGCACTTGCCCTGCTTCAGCTGGAGCGGCAATCAGAACTCCCTTGGGCCCAGGGAGCTGGCTTTCCCCAGCTTTGCCCAGTTGTGGAATCATTTCCTACCCCCCGGCACAGCAGACACTTTCCTTCTTTCCTTTCTATCACCTGTGGTAAAGCAGTTATCTTGATCAGGGAAGCATGAAGGGCTGTGACATTTTAATTATCATCTGTCTCCTTGAACAACAAGAATAAAAGGAAAAACAAATCCCCTAAGAGTTACCTGCTGGAGGGTTTTTGCCGGGTCTTACTCTACCCTCATGCTCATTGTAGGGTTAAGCAGGTCTGGACTAGTTGCTATGGAGAATAGGACCTTGGAAATGCACAGCTGTGAATGGACACGGTGTAGCTCAACTGGGCCACAGGAGGTTGTGGTGGGATGGCAAGGACAGTACCTCCTTGGCTTGGTGACTTAAAGCTTCTGAAGACAGTTGTGGCCATACAATTTCTCTTTGCCTTTTTTTTTTTAATCCTAATCTAAATTTAGGGTTAATGTGAATCTTACTAGTTTGAGGATTTAACGTATACATAAACTCAGATAGCACTGTGGCAAGTGCTTTTTGTGAGTTTACTAATTTCGATAGTCCATTCCCTACATTTCCTGCCTCAGGGTGTTATGTAGAATAATGCCCTCCCTAAATTGTCCACATCTAATCCCTGAAAACTGGAATATGTTATGAATCTTGGTAAGGGGGGATTAGGGTGGCAAGATGTTAATCAGATGAGTTTATGTGGATTATTCAAAAATGGCCATTCTAGCCAGAGATTATTAAAAGCAGGGAGAGGAGGCAGAAGACAGGATCAGCGTGCTGCACAGTGGTTGTTTCTGAACATGGAGAAAGTGGGCAGCCTCCGGAAACGGACCATTCTCTGGAGTCCAGAAAGCAGGAAGCCTGCCTGCATCCTCCTGGTGGCTCTACAGAGCCTGTTTTAGGCACCCAAACGCAGGAGCCCTAAGAGAATAAATAATACATATGTGCTGTTTAAGCCACTGAGTTTGTTGCCTTTATTCCAGCCACAACAGGAAACTAAAACATATCTCACCCTATCTGGTATTTATAGATCTTTGTGAAGGTGAGATTCTTATTTAGCAGTCACTACCCGCAGCACACACTCTGTCAAGTACATGCATTATTCTAGGGCCTCCGGGGAATGAACTGCAAGTCTCTACCAGGACTTGCCACCTAGCCGGAGAACATAGATGTATACAAGTGAAATTTATGGTACAAGTGTTTTAAAAGCTCTGTGAGGCATGGTGGTGCACGCCTATAATTCCAGTACACAAGAGATGGAGACAGAATGATTATGGAAGGTTGGGAGGCAGCCTGAGTTGTGTAGTGAGACCTTGTCTCAAAACAAGGAAAAATAAAACCCACAAACCTGACATCCTTCTCCCTACCTCTCAAGAATTAAAAAAAAAAAAGCTATGGGGGAAGAAGTTGGCATTCATAGTGAGTATGAGTCTGAGGAGCTGATTAGGATCTGGATAACCACAGCCTTGACATTCATATGAAAGAATATTAGGTATCATGTGATGATGGAGGTATCAAAGAATGCATCCAGTGTGACTGTCTGCCTTTGTGGGCCATAGACAGACAATGGGGCACATGAGGATCCATCTGAACACTATTGCTTCTAAGATGACAACCCCTCAGATATGTCGCTTTATCTTCTTCATCTACAAAACCTGAAAAGCAGAAAGGGGATTTTTTTTAAATAAGGATCAGGCTGGAGATTGTCTATGAAAATACTTGGTAATCTGTCTAGGATGTGCAAAAGCAAGATTTTTCCTCTATTTATTTTATGAGTTGGGAGGCTATCCCAACGGATACTCTTCTTGGTTAACCCTGAAAGGTAATGCAAGCAACAACTGGCTTAGTTCTGAGACTGTCAGGTAAAGACCAAGATGGTACTCAAGACTCTATTAATTACAAACAATACTTTTCCTTGTAGAAGCAGGCATCTCTGTAAATACAAGATCAGCTTCTGCTGAGTAGAAACCATTGTTTGGGACTACAAAGGCAGCAATGCAGTAGGAGGAAGAAGGACTTCCACAATTCTAAATAAATAGGACTTCATTAACACTGAGACATTGGGACTGCCTTCAATGTGGGTTAAAAGCCTAGGGAATATAAATCTGTATCAGGGAATCATATTCTGAAAATCAGTCTTGACAGGTACAAATAAAATCCTAGAGCTTAGACCCCAAGGCAGTGTCTGGGATGGCACCTTTTCTAATTCTTTACTTGTCTGAGAAGAGCTTCATGCAGCTCAGTGGTTGCTCCTGGATTTCTCATTGATCCCAGCCTACTCAGAAAGGTTATCCCAAGGCGCAATGTAGGTGAAGCCTTGCAGAGAGAGAACAGTGGCTCTGGGAGGGTGATTCTGGACCAGAGACAGCCGGAGCAGCATCTGTTAGAAATGCAAATGATTTGATTCCTGCCTGTAAGTTAGAAACTCTGGAGGTGTGGCCTGGCACTCTGTTTTAATAAACGCTTCAGAGGGTTCTGACGCCTGCTCCATTTGTAGGACCACTCTTAGGAGCACGGCAGCACAGTTCCTGAATTGCCTGGTCTACTCCATTTCCCTCTTGAAATGTATGGGTTCCTGGGTTCCTGATTGGTGAACCAAGAATCCTGGTGTTAACTAGAGAGTTCTGTTACCACGAACTCCTTAATCCCAAGAAAATAAAGTGATTGCTCATCTTAGAAAGAATTGAATGAGGGGCTGGAGAGGTGGCTCAGGGATTAAGCCTCTGCCTTGCAGGTGGAAGGTCCTGAGTTCAGATCCTAGACCCCACGTATAGACGCTGGGCGGAAGCGGGGGCGGCCTGAGTTTCTGGTCCTGGTAGTGCGGAGCCTGTGAATCCCAGGACAGAGTAAACAAGGAGGAGGTGGAGATGGTCCATGGTGGTTCCCAAATTCGTCCGTGGTTCAACATACACACACATACATACACACACATGCATACACGCACAATTGAATGAATAATAAATAATAATAATAATAATAATAATAATAAAAGAACTGAATGAATGATAAGAGTCTCTATGACCCTAGTATCTCTTCTGCTGGCCCTTTCACCCACTTTCAACACTACAGCCTCACTCTGACTTTTATTAGCTTATTCTGTCCTCTGAATTGTTTCAGTCCAGTAGAAGGCAAAGAATGTGGGCTCAGCAGCAGGCAGAGCTAATTCAGTACCAGCTTCTTCCTTCTATTCACTAGTTTTTTCATGTCTTTGTTCATCTTTGTCAATATCATATAACAAACACTTATTGGGTAAGATACTAAGGCTATCGAGATAGAGAGACGGGAAATTTATTTAACTAAGGTGCATCAAGGTGTAATTCAAATGTGAATACTATTGATTTTTTTCCATAGCACTCTGAGGATAAAACAGAAACTACACCATGGGGCAGGACACTTAGCATGTTTGCTCTGTCTCACACTTTGGCTTTCTCCACCATTCCTCTTGCTTAGTCCACTATCATCTAGGACTAATCTTGTCCCTCTGCAGCACAGAGGCCCCCAGAAGGCTCTCATTCTGTATTCAAGCCAGTGCCCACTCCAGCCTTGAATTGATGATCCTCTCCTATGCTTCAGACGCACAAGTGAACTCATTGACCCTGAATACTTTGCCGATATCTGTCTTCGCCTCCTCCTGGGACACATCCCATACCTCATCTTCCCACTGAAAGCTTTTACTAATTATTCCAGATGTCAGTCGCTCTAAGAAACCCTTCTCGACTTCCTTAATTGAACATAAATGTGATGTTCCTTCCTCCTTTTTTTGAAACCAGTCTCATATATTCCAGGCTATACTCAAACTTGTTATGTAACTGAGGAAGAACTTGAACTTGTGATCTCAGGCTTCTATTTTCAGAATGCTGGGATTATAGGTATAAATTACCATGTCCAACTGAAGTGCTTCTTTAGCCCTAAACTGACTCTGTATTTTGCCTCTAATCTTGTAATGCCTTTGGAAAATATGCTTCTCCTAATATCCTTTCAGGACCTGAAAGAGAGTAGAAACTGTCCACAAACCTTTGGATAGCAAGCATATGTGGGAAGCATAATGATAGCACATGCAGAATCCTCTGGGAATAAGGACACTAGACTTGTCTCCAAAGGACCAACCAAGACTATGAGACTGTTAAGACCCAGAGACAGTTTTGCCAGCTGAAGAACACCAGGACACTTTCTATCATCACATAATTGCTTAAGCTATGCTGTCTGTTTCTGATCAATTTACTGGTTGGAATCAACTCAGATGCCTACGATGTCAAGAAAATGAGACTCATGAGTGACAGGCAAGATGTGAGAAATGCTTGCTACTGAAATCTTGCACCATTCCTCTGTAATGGACACAGGACTCCTCTGATCCAGTCTGGTCTTTAGCCCTAAAGGTAGGAATGCATGCATTGTGTTATCAGGTAGATCAACTATATAAGGATCCACGACACTTACCTGCTTTTTTGGGAAAATTCCCTGGTTTTTAAATGATGGTCCCATATTCATCTTTTTAAAGTTCTCTTTGTACAAGAGGTCCGGTAACTCCTGGGTACAAGTTAATGAGTGCATACTTAATTCTCTTAAGGGTCTCTTCCAACCAGTGCTTGGCATTATCCAGCAGGGTTCCATTGCTGCTGGTTGCTGTGCCATACTGCTCCAGGGCTCCCTCCACTGAGGCTTGTTACATGGAATAAGGGCTGCTTTACTGAACCTCAGAGCCTTTCTTATACTGTGGGTATGTCAATTCTCCTTACCATGTGTGATGATAATAATATATTTCTTTGCTGATCATGTCAAATCATATATTTTGTGTGTGAGGTGGGGATTGTATGCTAATACACACACACACACACACACACACACACACACACACAGATGCCAGGAAAACATATCTGGTATCTTCCTCTTCTACTCTCCACTTCATTTCCTTGACACAGGGTCTCTCTCTCTAAACCTAAGGTTAACTGAATCAGATGGACTAGCTGGACAACAAGTTCCCAGAATCCCTCTGTCTCCATCTCCTCCCCCTGCCTCCTTGCTGAGGTTACAGGCACATGAATGCTGAATATTTGAACTGAGGTCCGTGTGCTTGCACAGCAAACGCTCTTACCCATTGAGCCGTCTTTACGGTCCTCATGTTTCTGTGATACTTACAGATGCATGAGTAACATATTCACTTAGTTTTAATTGCATGAATTTTAATAAGACTACATTAGGAGAATTGTTTAGCAAGCAACAGTATATATTTAAAGACGGTACCGTTACCAACCTTAAAGCTAGAGCTATTGCTAAGATAAAATGACTCAAATTATCACCTTTAATTGAGCTTTGTTTCTAACCACACTTTGTGTGTGTGTGTGTGTGTGTGTGTGTGAGTGTGTGTGTGTGCGTGCGCGTGTATGTGCACAAAAGAGTACTTGAGTGTGCGTCTATGGAAGCTCAAGAGTGATATGAGAAACCATCCTGCATCAATCCTTATTATTTTGCTTTGGAGTTTCTCAGGCTCCACCTTCCAGGACTGGTGTTTTTACATAGCATTTGGGGTTTGAACTTAGGTCCTTTGGATTACAAAGCAAATACTTCAACTTCTGTGCTATCTCTTCAGCCCTAAACCACATTTTAAAAGAATTAATATTTTCTCTAAAGTGTTCCTTGCTTGTATCACATGTGCATGCCTTTGCACACACATAAGTGTATACATGCTTACAAACTTGAGCTTGAAGAGATGGTAGACTGTGTTTGCCTGCGATGATTCTTAGGCAAAGACTAGGAAACCTCTCACAAGCTGGCCAGTAAGACTAACCCTAAGTTCGATCAGAGACCTTTTCTCAAAAAGCAAAAAGGTGGAAGAGTGATCAAGGATGATTCCTGAAATCAATCTGCATATGCACACACGTGCGTGTATGCCCGCACATACACACATACCACACTTGCCCATATGCATCCTTACATGTACACATGAAAATATAAAAAAAGAAAGAAAACTTTGTGCATCTTAAATTACTATAATTGCTTCAAAATACAGTACATTTTAATATTAGTGTTTATGAAATCAATATTATTCTGAAAAAGAGTCTGAAAATTTTGTATAAAAATATTATCTAAAGATGTTTATCCCTATAAAAATTTTAGATTATGCTTATCAGTCAGAACACATCTAAAGTTTATAAAAATAAAAGAGTTGCTTTGAATTCTACTCTATTTTTCTCAGCTATGTTGCTCTGCTACTGAAATAAAAGGTGAAAGTAGGACAGCAAACACTGTACAAATTAACAAGAGCCCCAAATGTTCTTCTTACTAGAAGATATCCTACATTTCCAGAATGCCAATCCATGAATGGACCCAGTGTTATGTACAATGCTTTCATGTAGAACTTAACTTCCTGAAGACTTCTACTCAGTAAATACGTTCTGATTTCAGTTAAATGGTCGATGCACGCAATGTCTTTGAATTACTTAAATCTTGCATTCAAATATGCTATTTGTTTTGAAGGAAAGAGAAGCAAAATGTAGTTATAAGTACATTTACTTCTTTTCCAGTTCAGAAGACTTTTCAGCTTTTTAAGCAGAGAGAATTAACAAGAAGTATTTCTGGGGCATCTCGTAAGACTGAAAACTGAATAAAATTGAAATAATCACCCCTGCATTTAGATTCTTCCCTCCACAGATGAAAACTCTTCCATATGTTAGCTGTCTGAGCCCTTCCTGATTTTTGGAGTGATGGATCTTGTTTTCCTGAGTTGGTATGATGCACTGCTAGTTTTAAGCTCACCAGCAGCTAAGCAGGGATCACCTTTGACAGAGATAGTGCATTGTTCTTTGCTTGCGCGTCTTTGTGCCCATGAAGTCACCTAGATCATTTGCATATATAGAGCATATCACAGAGAGGTCCAAAACCCTCCCCAGCTTTCCAAGGACTCAAGAGGAAGATGGGAAGCAACACATGTGGCTCTGTGCTAAGGCAGGAAGGCAGCCCTAGATCCACCCACTCAGGAGCAAGACCTCCAGAGAATCATTCAGGACCACTGATAACAACGCAGCAACTGATTCTTCCTTAAAGTGAGAAAAATGGACTTGCTAATCGTACCATAGCTTGGATTAAGTCAGGATCCATGAGGTGATCATGGCTCAGATTAAAGCCTGTTAAAGGACACCTGTGAGCCATATTGAATAAACTCACGTGGTACTGAGGATATTTTAATGCAGAGAAGAAGTAAAGTTCTCATTTCTCAAGAACTAGGATATGCAGTAGAATTAAAAATCTCTTACATGCCATGTAAGACTTTTTCTGAGAACAAAGACCACCTCTAGTCTTCATTTCCTCAATGCACTCTAAACTCAGGTCTACTTCATACACCCAAAGCAAGCTATCTAAATGTTGCCCTTCAGCATTTTCTATTCTTATTGCTTTTACCAGCCTTCCTAGCTTTTTTCTTCTGTCCATGGTATTCACCCAGGCTCTCAGATTTGGTGTTCTTTCTTTTGCTATTTGAAACCACTCTAAGGAGTGATTTAGAGTCAGTCATTTCTAACTTAGTGATAATTATTATGCATATATGTATATATCAATATATGATATATCAGTGTGTGTGTATATATATGTTATATACATACTGTTCTCTGATGTACCTGTTTATCTGTGGTAAGGAATTAAGTGTATCAACAAAAATGATAAGTTTGAGTTGGCATCCTGCTCAGCCATGGCTCCCAAAGGTGGCTTCTGCAGAATTTTAGCCACAACCTGTCAGTCAAGTGGTAGGTGCTGTTCTCTGGGAGTGAGTTCATCATGTCGGTCACCCCATCTGGTTACACTAGCGAATCTGTCACGTGGATATTATTCAGCCTGCTGTACTTTATAGTGCCATGACTTTAGTAAGCACATACTTGGTAGCTTTTGCATACAAGAAAGTAAAATTTGTCCTCAAGCACAAAGTGGCTCAGAAGAGAGAGGATGCTTTGTCCCGAGAAGAGACTAGAAAGCTTTCTGTAGCTGATGACAGAGAGATGTCTCAGAAGGAAGAAGATGAAAGAATCATGTGGAAGAAGAATGAAGTTGTTGATCATGAAACCATGACATTTTCCATTTTCCACAACAACACTCTGTTCCTGGTCATGGTCACTGTTGTTTCCTTCTTTATACTGAAGAACTTCAACCCCACAGTGAAATACGTTTTGTCCATAAGTGCTTCATCTGAACTCATTGTCCTCCTGTCCAGTGGCTCCAAGTAGATGGCTCCAACCTAGTCCCCTGGCTTTGGAGAATAACTGGGTGGCCTGTGGTCTGTGGAAAAGAAGAAGGTGGTCAGGATGTGAGACACATAAAATGTTTTGATAGTCTCTAATGTGAGGGTTTAAAAATGCAGTAGAACATCATTCAGTGTTTAAAAGAAGTTCGGGTAGAGCTGGAATGTATCACAAATATTGTACTGTCCCCATCTATTCTGAGTTGAAAACCTTATATCTTCCCTTGGTGGAACAACCTTGAGTGGCCATAAACGTGATGTTTCCACTGCTGTGTCTAGACAACCATTTAGAAGTTCTTCTCACATCCCTCACAGGAATGCTCTGCATTGTATGAGGTATACAGCCCACGCTCTGCAAAAGCAAGAAATAAAACAATACTAAAAAGGCCTGAAGGTCAAGGAGCTAACAAAGGATTCAGAAATCTTTTCTCTTGCCTTTATAAAATACAGGTTGCCATGGTGATGAAAGAATGGGAATTAGGAAAAGATGAGATGATTTTATTTGACTTTTCTGAATGCTTTCCCCTCTTGAGTCCAACCTGGTCTGCCAGGACACTGCCTGATTCTTACTGCACATTGAAAGATGGTCAACGGGCACACCTGGATTCTTTGACTTATCAGCTCTTCCTCTTCTGTACTGCCTGGAGACCTTAAAAAAAGGACCTGAATTTCAAAAGAAATGAATTCCTCTTGTTGCCATTTTATGTGAATGCAAGCAACAAAATAGAATTTTGAAGTGGAAGATGCTAGAATTATAAGCCTCATCAAGAATGCAGATGAGTTTGGTAAATATTGCAGAGGAGAAAGTGTACTTGAGGTTGCACTGTGTAAGTGACCAAAGGTAGATGTTCTTGTTCCATCCTCAGGGTCTATAGCAAAAAGGAAAGAAGCAGAGAAGAACGCTCCTTATGCTTTCCCTAACTAGTACAGAAGTAAAGCCATCTGAGTTATTTTTCATTGACTGGGTACTCTTAGTTGAGGACCACAAGTCTCTAAAGTAGAGATAGATGGCTAGAATCCCCAGTTACAATACCTTTGGTCACATACAGGTGCTCTGGAACAATAATATCAATATGTGAAGGAAACCAAATAGGGACTGTAAGAAATTTGATGGTCCAATGGAAGGTACTTTTGAGTGCCTATATATGGCCAAAGGAAGCTCTTGACAGCAGGAGTTTGGCTCCAGAAGCCGTCATAGAGCATCTAGCCCTGCAGAGTTGGGACTGGATGGCCAGACTTTTGTTACTCAGGCCCAACATCTATGGGTTCAGTCTGACCCTTAGAACCTCATACAAGTATTGGTTCTGTAGGTCTGAGGTGTCAGAATGGCAAAACAACATGAAGAAAGAATAATCTTCCCAAAGCCTAGAGGCAGACAGAACCTTTGGCTAACAGTTCCATGTGGATCCGCTGGGCTCCATGTTGGATCTAAGGGACTCAGCACCAGGAAAAAGAGGAGAGAAGCAGATCTCCTCACAATTTGAAAGAGGTGGACCTCCTCTAGGCATTCGAGCTGTGTGAGAAGGCACAGAGACACTGAAGCTCAGGGCAGAGAACAAAAATGGCTAACTGCTGAGAAAGCCCAGAGTGCATTTGCATAGATCCAGAGGAACTTTAAGCCTCATCTGCCTGGGTGTCCCAATGACACTGGTCGCTAACAGTGTCCATGGTCTTGTCAATATTGCTTTCTCCTCCTATCATCCCCCCTCTTATAAATTCATATATTCTAGAGCAGTTTCACACAGCCTAAGGCCTACATGGTTCAGGGAAATAATATCAATGTGTGAAGGCAGCCAAATAGGGACTGTGAGGAATTTGATGGTGTAATGGAAGATTGCCATGAGAAAATGCATCTCCAGACATTCTGGTTTTTTTTTTAACAAATCTGTAAGTTCAGTTATTTTTTGTGAATTTTTTCTTACAATGCTAGCTCATTTAACACACACACACACACACACAGAGACTCCCACACATGCATGCACACATTGACACCATGTGTGTGCCAGACACTGCCTTTAAATAGCCAGTTACCAATTCTGCGTTAAAGCATGTACATTAAAACAACATTTTTCAAAGTTGATTTTAATGAGCATTATGTGAAAAAAAGAGTATAGGAAATTCAAGATATAATTAGTAACAACTACACAGAGAAGGTGATGTGCTGGGTTATACTTTAAAAAACTCAACGATGAATAAGGAGGGAGACAGGCTGAAAAGAACATCTAGAATTCAACTATTTCCTTCCTTTTCATTGATAATGCTCTGGTCTCAACTCCTATCATCCTTTGCTGGAATTTCTGCAGCAGCTCCTCAAATTACTGCCTTACTATGTGTCATAGTTAAGCACAGGTGTCAACTTGACTGTTGAGGGTTTGAGCTCTGGGCACAGTTGTAGAGAGTTGATGGTTGAGCTAAGCCCAGAGCAAACCTGAAGGAGATTGTCTAGCTGCTGGGGAAGATACAGCCCATGGTGGGTGGGATTAGGCCTTGGATAAATCACAGAGAACTGGTTGAGAGAGTTGGCATCCTTCTGTATACTTGGCCAGACATGCTAGTCTGGCAAGTAAGGATTGTCCATCTCTCAACCGTTATGTAGTGATGGTGTGGCCAGTTGCCTCAGCCCTGGTGTTGGCGGATGCTCTCCTGTCAAGCTGCACTAAGAACTGTAACCAGAAATTGTAAGAGAATAAACCCCTTGTTCCCTTAAGCCATTTGATGGCCATTTATCAGCAATGTTGCAGGCTGACTGCAACATTGTGACTACTCCATATGATGTTTTTCTAACATTACAAGTGTCAGTGTGTCAGATCTTGACTCTTCTCCATGTCTAGTCCTGCAATTGTTCACATGTCACTCAGGGCCAAAGACAAGGCCCTGGCAAAGGCCTGTAAACTCCTCCATACTCTGACCTTCTTCTCCTTGATTTTACTTCCTACTCTTTCCTCATTTGCTCACTCTGAGAATGAATCTCCCAGTGTTGTGCTTTTGCATAGGCTGCTCACACTGCCTTAAATATTCTTTTCTAGAAACCATGCTCTCCCTGTCTTTAATGATGAAGATCAACCTAACCTCCACTTAAAATTGTCATTCATTTTCTTCCCTGCCACTATTCTGTCCCATTAACACAACTACCATCCTTTTTCTTCCCATCCAGAGTGCATATACTTTCAGTAATATATGTGTTTATATATTAACTTCTATGTATCAAACATGCTAGTTTATTGAGTTCCACATAAACACTGGAATGTTAGCTTCATAAAGATTGGGATATCTTTCTGTTTTGCTCACTGATCAGTCTCCAGTGCAGAGAATAGTGCTTGCACAAAATACATTGGTAAAACTCAATACCCTTTTATGGTGCATGCATGGAATTATTAATGGAAGTCTCGTGATTTAACAGATCTTAATCCTATGAAGAGTAATGCTGTACCCAAGACTTTGCCATATGGCTGAACTCGATCTGGAGATCGGGTGACTTTTTAACATCCTGGGGATCACACACAGTCTGAGTGTAGAAAACCAGATGCTCCTTGATTTTTGCTTTTGAGATGGGTGCAGGGGCACATGAACCTGGCGGTGGCTGGTCCAAAACAGCACAGGGAGCGGAGCCCATGCTTCCACTGCCTTTCTGAAATCCAGTCTAGGATGACGTCTCTTTGGCAAAAACTCAGTCTCCACAGCCCTGACTAATGTTCCGTTAAGACCTTGAGGTAGCAAAACCATTTCTCTCAGGAGTTTGGATTGAGCCCTGGCAGTCAGACAGGCAATCCATCCTTGTGCTCTGGCAACTGGCCTCGCATCAACATCTGTTCCTTCATTTTTCCTCTTACCACACACATGCTAATTAATTTTTAACTCCATCAGAGCTCACTTCCTGCCACGCCACCCACCATCTTTGCTCCTTCCTGGTGATTGCCTTCAGACCTGCTCTCATCACAGCGAGCATTCTCAAGGTACAATCCAAGGAAACTTTGGAGGTGTTCTATGTTAGGACCGTCTTGTTTTAACATCAGCCCACTAAATGCTTTTTTTAAGTAAAAACTGCACACAAGACAGTATACAGTTTATAGGTAGAAATTTTAGCTTGCAAACATGAGTTGCTTACCATAGCAAAGAGGTCCTAACTTGTCTCCCTTACCATCACTTGCTCAAGCTAGCCTGGCCTAGAGAAAAGCCAGGATTGACGACTATGGAAGAGTTTGAAAGCCAGCCAGAAGCCTGGGATCTTGGGAAAGAGATTTGCAGGGAACTGTCATCTAAACAGTAGAGTCATTCCTTCCTTACCTTGACAAATGTGGCCTGAGAGTACAACGCCTGGTCCCTGGAGTGCCTGAGAGTTCAGAGAGGAACCAGATTGAACCAGTTAGTGGCTGCTTGGGAAAGGCGGTCAAGAGCCTCATGGCTGGCTTAGGTTGGGCCCTTCAGTGGGTTTGGCCACAATTACTCGTCTTTCCAGGGCTTTATTCCCCTTATATTTCACCCTCCCAATCCATCTGAAAGGCTGACCATATCCTCCCTCCTTATGGACCTGCCCATGTACCCCATGCAATAAATCCAGCATTTTGATGGCTTTGAATCCCTAAGCACTCAGCTTAAATTCCATTGCTTTGACTTATTTCATACATACTGTTCTTTTTTCCTGTTGCCTTATCAGCTTGTATTCTGTAGAGCAGACAGATGCACGATTCTGGAACAGCAAGGCCCTTGGGAAGTGCAGGGGACTTCAGGTTATTCAGGATTCAGGGACACTAAGGAACTGGGTGTAGTGTTTCTGTGGAGAATGATATGCACACTGGAGGCACGTACCCTGAGTGGTTCACAAGAGCAGCATTAGACAGTACGAAGACAGGATTAATGTTTCTATTTATATTTACTTTTAATTTTCATCCTCTTAAGATTTATATTGAGAGTATAAATCATATACTGCTATGCATTTGTGACTTATTACATACACATTATACTTACATAGCAGTATATGTGCACACATTTTATAAGCTAGGAAATATATTGGAGAGAGACATAATCAAAGTGATGTTAGAGATGGGGTATACAATTAAAATGGCTTTGCAATTATTAAACATCACAACAGAAACAAAATCACTGATTTGTCTACATAGTCTAGAATTTTAAAATGACAATTTGATTATTAGAATAAATAGTCTGATATATTCATCATAGGCAAGAAACCCAACCATAATCATTTCCTGCTGTGATAAATTCTGTGACTTTTGAAGAATATTCTCTTTTAATGAGGTTTTGCTCAGAAAGTACGAAACATAGGTGAGGGCTTTGGTGATATTTACTGATGGTAGAACCAAAGGCATTGAACATTAAGCTCTAGATAAAAGTAATAGTTATAAAGGACAGCAATAGGGCTCAGTGGGTAAGACACTTATGCACAATTCTAGTGCCTGAGTTTAATCCCTGGAGCCCATATGGTTCAAGGAGAGAACCTAATTTGAAAGTTGTCCTTCAAATTCACACATGAGCAAAGTGAAGTAGCATATTCCCTCTCTCTCTCTCTGTATATATATGTTTCTTTTTCTCATAAGAAAATATAAAAAAAAAATAGGGCTGGAGAGATGGCTCAGGGGTTAAGACTCTGCTTTACAAGCAGAAGGTCCTGAGTTCAGATCCCAGGTTCCACGTACAAATGGAAACACCTAGTGGGCAGAGTCTGGGAAATCTCAGAGCCAAGCAACAAGGAGGCAGAAGCCATCCAGGATGAACACAATAAGTAAGTAAATAAATAAAAAATAATAAAGTTTAAAAAATATTTAAAAAAAAAGAAAATATAAAAAAATAAAAGTAGTAGATGTGTTAAAGCTGGATGGATTCCTGTAAGTCCTAAAATGCTAATTGAATTTTCCCTGATTTTGAGGGAAGGGGAAATAGAGATAACTTAGTGCCTAGTATGAGAAAAGCCAAGCGACTGACCTAAGAGATAGCAGCAGTTTCATCTAGTAGGATTGTTCAACAAAGAGTTAACCCTCAAGACTGAATCATTGTGGGGGGGGGCATAAAAGTAAGTGTGGTGTGAAACGAAATTGAGTAAACTCGGTCTGAGAGTCAAATAGGTGTTAAACCTTCCCAATGTGACAAATAAGCAAAGAACAAGAATGCTCATGTACTTTCCCAAACTGTACTTTCCCTGGCCTGCAAGCCAACCTGTATTTAGATAGATAAGGACCCAAAGTTGCTCACATGCAAATGAGGAAACCCTAAGGTGTTTATTGGGCACCCTAGGCTGTCCTATGTAAATGTCTTCAATAGTGTTATTGAAGACATTGCATCAAACAAACTTGCTATAGAGTCTATCAACTCAAGACCTCCTGGCCACATGCCTCCCAGGGGGCCGTGATACTGCTCCTCTCTGAGTAGTAGCATCAGGCTGGTGAGAAGCTTCCAAAATCAGCTAGGATAAATCCTGATACCATCCCTCTGAAAGGCTGTTGTCAGTGAAACTATCCACAGAGAGAACAGGAGCCCAGTCCAAGCGCAAGGTAAGCAGCCTTGGAGTTAGGTGGGAATCTAGTTAGGATTTGACTTGAGTGAATGATGTATGAAGAGGTATTCATGTGCTAAAATGGCAGTTATGACTCATTGACTAGTTGCTCTCAACAGTTACACAAACTCTTCTGTCTCTAAAGAAAGGGCTGGCCCTGGACTGCCACTCAGAAAATAACTTCCAAGTCCTTCAAATATCAAATACTTGATATGAATGGCTATATATCTTGGGCATTGGCCCAGGCTCTGTTAGTTTTCTAGTGACGGGTACTGGGAACTGAGTGAAGTGAGCCCTGTGGGTACTCCCTGCCCATGTGACTCACTTCCCCAAAGCCCTGAGCACAAAGACTCAGGGGAGTGTCGTTAGTGGCCAATATATAGTGTCACAAATTATCGTTGGGAAAAATAATTCACAGTTTCCACGGGAAAATGACAAGTTGAAGTATCTGCTCTTGCTGGGACTCTATACTATGTGCCTTTCCTAGTACTGATTGTAAGGCGCATCTGTTCACTACAATGAACCATTACCTTGGGTAAAACAACTTTTTTCTATTCTGAAAGTCCTTTCAGTGAATCATTAAAACAGAAGATGGTCTTGGGTAAACTCCAAAACAGTGGTGACCATCATCTGTGATGTCATAAGAACCTGTGCATGGAATTTAAAGCTCAGAGAGGTGAAGTGAATTACATGGGTGCACGGGAACAACAAATCAAACACCCTAAGCAAATTCTTGAGACCAAATACTGGCTCACTTTTACTGGTTGTCTTACACTCTCCAAATTGTTTAGTGTTTCTGTGTCTTCAATTGCATCCTTCATCAAGCAAGAAAGATAAAACCAATGCTTTCTCTGTAAAGCAGAGATGATAAAAAAAAATAACCTCAAAGGGCTGTGATAGTTGTGAAGATTTAATGAGATAGTACATGTAAAGACATTTAGAAAAGTGCTTGGCATAGAGTGAACACTTAGCAATTATTAGTTTACATAATTGCTATGGTGAAAGCTGTGCTTAAGAATAGATTTAAACTTGAAGAAACAAGACACTAGGTATACAATTCTCTTTCTCTCTCTCTCTCTCTTTCTGTTTCCTTGTGTCTCTATCTCTCCTGTGTGTGCACATGCATGCACATTATTCCTGACACTTATTCCTGCTGTTCCACCACATAGCCATCTACTTCAAGGATTGTTGATCTAGTCTGGCCCTATCCAACTCAAGAGAAAGATGTGGAGTCTATTTATGCTTTTTCTTCTGTTGAAATGGCTTCCTTGGTCAAAGACAGCCATCCTGGCCATAGGCTAAAAAGCTGATGCTAGTGGAAGAATGGGAAGAAGAAACTCAGTCCTTGATATTATACCGGGGTTGCTAGAGTCCTGTTTTCTCCTGGATTTCAAGTTATAAAATAAGATACATTTTGTTGTTGTTTAGTCACTCTGAGTTGGATATTTGTTTTGTAACTTGCAACCAAATCAGCCTCAATACGACTGACCAACTCTAGAAACAATCACTTTCATTTTCTTCCCTCCATTCACTTGATGTTCCTCAGTTTCAGATAAGAGAAAACTAACTTGACCACAAAGCTAAAATTCCTGAACTTCATGAAAGCTTCAGGTATGGTTTGCTGAGAGCTCTGTCTCTGTCTCTCTGTTTTTACAGTCCTCAGACTGGCCCAAAAAATAACTGTAAGTGTCAGAGTTCAACCCCTGGTAATTCCATGTGAGGTGGAACCCATTTTTTCTGAAGTCTGAATCTTGGTCTGTTGGGATGTTATGATCATATATCATTAACTAGGTGTCTTATAGGCATTAGAAATTTATTTCTTACTACTCTGGAGACTGGCTAGTTCAAGGTGTCAGCAGATTTAGTGTCCAGCAAGGTTATACTTCCTGATTCATGGGTGGCATCTTCTTGCTGTTTTTCACATGGTGAAAGAGACAAGAGAGATTTCTAAGGCTTGACTTAGAGGGGCACATATTTATAAAGATTCCATCTTTGTGTCTTAATCATCTTCTGAAAGCCCTATCTTCTAATGCCAACGTCTTGGTTATTAAGCTTTTACTACTGAAATTAGGGGTTTACAAAAATATTCAACCTATAACATTAACTTTTATCCAACAAATATACTTATCAAATTATAAGCTTTCATTGAGGCATCCCCTAAAGTCTTATCACTCCAGCATGAAATCATAATTCTAAAAGTCTGAAGGCTTCTTTGGGGAAATGGCTCAGTGATTAAAGAACTTGCTTAGGTGTTAGGTTCCCAAGATCAGACATAAAATGTCAGGTGGGCTTAGCAGTCAGTCTTTAATTCTAGCCTCATAAGGGAAAACCTAAAGCAAGCTAGCTAGCAAATCTAACCCAATTTGCTAACTCTGGGTTTTATTAGAGACCCTGTCTCAAAAAGAAAAAGTATAATAGTTGTTGAGGTTGATTAACAACATCAACTTCTAAGTGCCTATGCCCATGCACACATGTACCTGCATATACATGTGCCCTCACACATGCAAATACACATATATGTATACATGCATGCCCTCCACATATACATGAAAATGGAAAAAGAAAATCAACAAAAGAAACCCAAAACCTCATAGAAATAACATCTGAATTGTATCTGGGTAAGACTGTAAGTACAATTCATTCCAAAACAAATTACACCTGTGAACCTGTGAAATAAAACATGTTATTAGTTTCCAAAATACAACAGTGAGAGTCACCTGATCAACACTTCCATTACAAAAGGAAAAAATTGGAGGGAAGGAAGAGTAGAGCGACAGGTTCTAAATAGGTGTGAAAGGCAACAGAGCAAACTCTATTTGCAATAATGATCATCTCTGGCTCAGTGCTATTACCAAGTCCACAATCCAGCCTCTTCTGTTTTGTAAATCTGTTGCTTTGTTGAGCACAGGTTGAGACCCCAGGACTCCAGGGAGCCTGAACAAATCCATGAGTGCCAACCATGCCACATGGAGACCCAATGGAGCAGGAACTGTGGCAGTCACAGTGGCTTTCGTTTGTGAAGTATGAGCCTACCCCACGATAGGGCATGGGCCCCACTCTCCAAAGCTTATAGTCTCATGTCTCACCCTCAGCACCCCTTACCCTCTACCTTCACCTTCATGCTTCATAGGCTATTATTCTCTTAATGTATTTCTAATACAGTTGATTCTATTCCTGCACCTGTTTCTCCGGCCCAGCCTCTAGCACCTACTACACAGTTCATTGCTTCAATTGATTGTCCTCTCAACTGCTCCATAGTGAGAACCTTCTTCAGTTATTCAACCTAGGAGAGCTGC
Source organism: Typhlomys cinereus (assembly GCA_023101885.1). Classification (NCBI taxonomy): domain Eukaryota; kingdom Metazoa; phylum Chordata; class Mammalia; order Rodentia; family Platacanthomyidae; genus Typhlomys; species Typhlomys cinereus. The sequence goes on along the minus strand of JALPQD010000376.1, from coordinate 478,049 downwards.
TTGCTTCTCTAGTCTCAACACTGTGACAGTAAGTAGCTTACCTTTTGTGGGCTGTCTGGTCTCTACCACAACTAAATGACTCAACTCAATCATTGAAGAGCAGAAGCAACACAGACAGCACATGAATAGTTTACATGTTTGTGTTTATCTAACATGTTTGTGTTTGTTTATCAGGAAGAAAGGAAGAGAAGGAAGAGCTTGTCTGGTACCTCCTGCTGCCTGGACAAAAGCCTGACCAATAAAACTTTATTTTACAAAACCCTGTAGCATTTGTGGGCTATGGTTCTCTGACTTCTTATAGAACAGACTAATTGGAAGCAAACAGAAAGTACATTCAAGTGAACAGTTCAGAGGAGACATAGTGGTGGGTTGATGATGGTAGATAAGGTGAATGAAAAGTTTTTAATCAGTAGAGATCAATGGTTAAAGAGTAAAATTTTTGATAAAAGACAAGAATGAAAAAAAAAGACCATGGAGGGCTGGAGAGATGGCTCAGGGGTTAAGATTCTGCCTCACAAGCAGAAAGTCCTTGATTCAGATCCAAGATCCCATGTAAAAATGCCAGGCAGAAATGGTGGCTGCTTGTACTTCTGGCCTTGGTGGGCAAAATCTGGGAAATCCTAAAGTGAAGCAAAAAGGAGGTAGAAGCAATCCAGGATGATTTGTGAAGTCACCCTTGGTTCCCCACAGGACACACAGTTCCCTCTGATACACGCACACACATTCAAAATAAATACATCAATTTCCTCTGAAGGTCCTTTCAGTAATTTTCTTTGTTAGTAGCATATCCTCATACCATTAAATGTTCTTTAATGAAATATGTTTGATAGTTATGCACTATTGTTACTTGTTAGTAGCATATCCTCATACCATTAAATTTTCTTTAATGAAATATGTTTGATAGCTATGCACTATTCCGTGTGGCTAATGTGTTGTTTATTTAGCTAGTCCCTAACTGATATGCTTAAGATTTATTCTAATATCTTGACAGAAAGGGAACTTGGAGATGAACCTAGCAAGACTTATCTTGCTTGTTTGTCTGTTTTTTTTTTTTTTTTTACATGTATTTCTAAATGATTTCATGGTTTCCAATGTTTGGGAAAAGTTGGAGTTCATGATTTTTTCAGAGTCACAATGCACCTTAGCATATGTAAAGTGTGATGCTTCTAAATTAAAGAGTAAAGACTTGGTTTGGGGGCTGGAGAGGTGGCTCAGGGTTAAACCTCTGCCTTGCAGGTGGAAGGTCCTGAGTTCAGATCTTAGACCACACATATAGACGCCGGGGGAAGCGAGACAGCCTGTGTTTCTGGTCCTGGTAGGGCGGAGCCTGTGAATCCCCGGGCAGAGTAAACAAGGAGGAGGTGGAGGCGGTCCATGGTGGTTCCCAAATTTGTCCGTGGTTCTACACACACACACATGTATGCACATACATACACACACGCATAATTGAATAAAAAAAAAAGACTTGGTTTTAACTGGGTATTTCCCAAATAAACTTACTTATTAAATTCTTCCTCCTTTCGTTGTTATGGCTGACGACCTCTCCTGTGCTGCTGGACTCATACTTTAAGCAGTGGCTGCTAACTGGGTTTTTCAATTGTAAATGAAAACCTAGAAGAAAAGTGGGAGAGGCAAAGAGCATTTCTCCTACAAATATAAGTAACATGGTAGCTTTTGTAATTAAATTTATATAATATACTCATTTATTATTTCTACAAAACAGCATTATAAGAAATAGGAAAGAAAGCAAAAATAAGTTGAATAAAGATTATAGATGGCCTCTGAGCTGTGGCAAGAAACTAATTTACTAATTGTACTACAATTGTAGTTCAAAGAATATGAGAATTAGATTCATTGGGTTGAGGTTATGGATTTATATAGTTAGAAAGCAATGATAAATGATGAGAAAGGGACCATTTCAGAATGGAAGATAAAACTGAATATGATTTGTATTTTATGACATGTCAAGCGCATCACAGTGTTAAAATTCTATCTTGAAATATAAATCCAAAGACATATTAATCTACACCTGCATTTCTGCAAGAGGAGACCCTGAGATGAAATTGGCACTCTATCCATTTGTCATTGACACTCTTACCATTTTGCAGAAACTGTGAAGCAAATGAAGTTTCTATTTTCCAAGCAATTCTGCCCCTTCTTTTCTTTTTTTCTAATGAACTCACCTTATCAAGAATCACTTGACTGTTCTTCTGTGGGACATAGAGATTTCTGTATGTGTCTAAGAGGAAATGGTATTTTATAGCAAACGCAAACAGTAACATTGCACTTTTAAATACAAAGAAGCAAAAAAATATATATCACCAGTGCCCATGGAAGGTGTATCATATTTAATCAACTTTCAGACTTTCTTGAGTTTAAGGAGATTTTATAAGCAGTCTAATCTCTTTTGCAAGCGAAACCAAAAAGCTCATTGAAAAATCTTTATTCTGAAAAAATGCTCCTTTTCCACAATAAGTTCCAAGCGAAAAATAAATAAATAAAATTAAAGGATTACATAGTCTTGCATTAGAAAATGTACTTTCCTAGACTATTAGGAAACGAACATGAAAATCAAGTGTACACTTTAGAAATAATTGGCATTTGACTTATGCATATATGTACCAGTTTGCTTGATACTTGAGTAAAAATGTCTATGCAAAACATTTTTCCTGGCAATTCCTAAGTACCAGCAGTAAACTCTGTCATGATCTCAGCTCGGTCTGGCATACTCAGGAACAGTTAAATCCACTGAAATATTCCTTCCTTCTGTCACCCTTACTAATTCCCTACCTAACCTCTTTCAAGATTGACATCAGCGCATCCAAACCTATTATTGGTATTGAGTTGGATTATACCACAACATACTTATATTATGACTTTAATTTTTTTTATCTTTCTCAGTTGTGTTTACCAGATATTTCTTTTCTGTGTTGTGCAAACTGATTCAATTCTCCTTCCTTCAATTAGATCAGAATAGCTTTTCTAAAAGTCTCTGAGTCCATGGAGGATAGTTTTGCATTTATAATTACATTTATGATCATAAAACTTTCTAAACTTTTTAAAAGCACATAAGAAGTGCCTAGTAGGAAAACCTTTTCATGGTCCCTTTTTTCCCCCATTTCTTCCGTTAACCATCATTTTCCCCAATGTCATCTGGCATAAAGTTACGTGTTCGAACACTTGGTAGCCAGCTAGTGGCACTAGTTGGGAAGGTGGAGGAACCTTTAGGAAGTGAAGTTTTGCTGAAGGCAGTAGGTTGCTGGGGATTCAATAGCTGAGTCTCATTTCCTGTCTGCTCTCTGCTTCCTGACTACCTATGCAACCTCCCGTTCCTGCCTTCCTTATAACGATGGACTATGTTCCTTTTTAAAAGTGTGAGGAAAAAAACCCTTTTCGCCTGTAAGTTGTTTTTGTCAAGTATTTGTTCTCAGCAGTGAGAAAAGTAACTAATGCACATTCTTTCAATGTTTGAATAAGGGACATTGGTCTCTCTCCTCGTTCCCCTTAAGAAAAGCACATACCATTAGTCTCCTTGTCAGAATTGAGGTGTTATTTTGATAGCATATATTCATCTTATCTGGAACTGAGACCACAATCTCCTTGAGTAAAGTTTACTTTCAAATGAGCTACAAAAGAGAAAGAATGAACTGCTTCTTAGTGATAGGTCAGATCCAAATACACAAGGTGATGGGAAACAGAGATTGGTTTGCTAAATTAAAAATGTTACCACAGCTCCTGATATGAACAGGGCATCATAAGGCAGCATCGCCCCCTCTTTTCTCCCTCCAGGAGCAGCAAAGTCAATGAAGAAAATCTCTGCAAACACGATTTTCAGTAACAAGATGGGGGACAGGAATCTTGGACAAATTGTAAAGTACATAGGAGGGTCATAAAGCTTCTAAAGAAAACACGTCTGAGTGTGATTGTGACACAGGGCAGGGAGGATTTCTTGGGCAGGATACAGCATTAACTACAGAAGAAAAAAGATGAATCAGACTGCTTCCGTATTGAAACTCTGACTTATCAAATGACTTAGAAAATAAGCAAAGCACATACAGGGAGAAAATATTTGTTGAATATATCATGTGACTATGGTAAAGAATGTGTAAAGACTACAATTCTCTAAAATCAAAACAAAAAAAAAATACCATTTGAAAGTAGTCAAGTGGCAAGACCTGAAAGCATAGTGTTCCATATAACCGTTCTTACTTCTCACAGCAGCTTCAAGTTTTGAGGGTTCCCCAAATCATCAGGTTTGATAATTTGCTAGAAGTACTAACTGACATCTATTATACTTATGGCATGGTAATTATAGGGAAAGGACGCAGAATATCAGCTGAAGGAAGAGACACATAAGGCAGAGTTTGGGTAGAATCCAAACACAAAGCTTCCATTATTCCCACGCAGTATTACCCTCCCGGCACCCATGTGTGACAATACACATGAACCGCTGCCAATCTGGGAAGCACAAGGCAGAGGTGTGGAGGCACCTATAAAAGGAAAAATCAGTCTCCTCAGATCCTCCAAAGAAGTGTTCAGCTCCTCAACAACTTAAGATACTTAAGGAAAAGGAAGTGTAAGCCAATGATTTTATATTCAGCCAAACTTTTATTTCCAGCAAGTGTAAAGACGGCAGACAAAAGTTTTGAAGATGTAAAACTCAGGAAATAAGAGAAGCACTTCTAAATTGGCAGGGTAAGGACATCCAAAAATCTGGTCTGTAAAAAAGCCACAAAATCCTGACAAAAGTTGCCAAAACCAACATTTTTTTTTTTACTCTTTGGAAATTAACCAAAGGCTTGCAACAATCAGAAGAGCATTAAAAAAAAAAAAAAAAAAGACCGACTTTAATAGGAACCATAGGCTTTGTGGTGATTAAACTATTCCTATCTATCTTCAACTATTAAGTGACCTCGCAACCATAGCTGCTGAGAAATCCATAGCTTAGCAGCTCCCAGAGGGTGCTGGGTTCAGAACTCTTCACAAAATCCGTACTGACAGAACTGCCACTGTTTCACCTCTCAGATCCCTTAAGAAGTCCCTAGCAGGAAACTTTTTTATTTGATCTGACTCAGGACCCCATTCAATGAAAAAAGCTGAACCTCTGACCATTGTTTTTTTAGAAACAATTGGTGGCAATTGCTCAACATTGCATCTGTCTGAGTCAGCGATACAAGCTACAAAACATGCAATATTGGCTAAGATAATTAAAAGGAATGAAGACATAATATGAGGGAGGCCCCAAGGAGATTTCAAGAAGCTTCGATATATTCCTGGGAATCCGGAAGGAAATATGCATGCAGGTCTGTGTGTTTGGCCAGCTTATTTTAAAATCTGAGAAGGCCCTTTCTCTGTCTCTGAATTCTGGTTGATAATAAAGTTCTGCCCAGCAGGAAGTGCAGGTTAAGACAGAATTGTAAATTTAACAAGTATGGAAGGTGTGTCCCAACACACACACAGCACATAACCCTCAGCAAAGAGTGGGAGACACAGACTCGCATTTAAAGAAATGTCTGTCCAGTTATGAACTTACCAGTAAGCAAATATGGCTGAGACTCCAAAGGTAGCACATAAGAAAGAATACAGACAGATACAGACAGTAAAAATTATTCCAAGAGCTGGCTATGGTGATGCGTACCTATACTCCCAGCTCTTGGGAGTAGCCAGCCTATGATTCATAGAAAGACACTCTAAAAATAAACCAAACCAACAACACAAAAGAGTCACTTAGAATGTCACTAAGCACAAATAAGTAATGACAAAGACCCTTAAGGAAAGAAAGTATTTATTACTGGGGGAGGTGCAAGGGGGAAGAAAGAAAGGAGGGGGGAGAGAGAGAGAAGAGAAGAGCGAGAGTGAAGAGATTTTTACAGATTTAGCCCAAAAAGTCCTAGGATACACAGTTAGCAAGGCAAAGACTCACAACAGTGAGATTTCTACCTGACTCACAAGTGAGATTTCTACCTGAAAGCTGCAGACCCACAAAGAGCCCATGTTCAGTGCAAGCGCAAGAGCAAGGGAAGCAGTGTCCTATACTGTTATGGTTTGAAATGTGAGTTGCCCCCCACAGACTCATGTGTTTGAATCCTTAGCTGTTACCTGTATTTGGGAAGGTCATGGCACTTGTAGGAGGTGACGTGGGGGTGGGGGGATTGAGGTTGTTTAGCCCCACCATGCTTGAGTGAGTAAGCCTGCTCTTGAGCGTGTAGCAGCAGCTCTTAAGCTCCATGACTTAGAACGCCTACAGCTTCTGCCAGCCAACCTTGTCTTTTGGGCCATAGTGAACTGTATCTCCCCTCTGGAACTGTAAGCTGAATAAATCTCCCTTTCCTCCCTTGAGTCACTGGACTTTGGGTATGCTCTCTCAGCAACGGATAAGACTAACTGCTACATACACTAAAGGCAGGAATGCAGAGCAATTCCTTTCAATTTATAAGAAGGCCATCCTTTCTGTTTCCTTCTATTCAGGCAGTAAACATCAAAATTCTATATTTTATTTGTATAAAAATTGCTTGTGGGAGTTTATTTTTTAAAAAGCAAGTTCACAAATCAACTTTAATTTTTCATTTTTTTTTATTTTTGCCAAGTTTTACAAGCATAATGAGTAATTATCCCTGCACCCTCCCCCTTTTTTCCCTCCCCTACTTTCAGCAATCCATTCCACTCCTTTCCACCCTCTTGTCTTGTCTTCCATGGGTCCTTTTGGATTATCTGCTTTAGTAAGAGTTCAGGCCTCAAGTGGTCCTTCCTTGGGCAGACCACTGATAGAGGCACTCTCCTTTACCTGTCTAACCCTAGCCCCTAAGGTTGAAATTATCATCCTGAGATCTTCATTAGTATATGTGGGCATGGTGATTTGTCAGTCATTATGCAGATCTGGTAAGGACAACTCTCATACAGTGAGTTCCTGGATGTAGCACCCTGCCTTGAGTCTTGTCCAGTGGTGGACCTCCCCATATTTAGGCTCTTAGAATCTTACCACTCCCTCTTTTATAAGGTTCCCTGAGCTTTAGGATGGGGAGAAATTGGACTGGCCTGATTCTGGGTGAACACTGCAGCGTTGACGGTACTCTGCATTCTGGTTGGCTGTTGCTATCTTTCCATTGCAATAAGCTATGTCCTGTCTGGGTGTTAAGATCCTCTGTTGTTGAGGGGGTCCCTTTCCTGGAGGGTTTTCACAAATCAACTTTATTTTTGAAAGTTTATTTAGAATTTTGGTGTTCAATATATAAAATTTATTATATCTTGTCTGTTAATTTTAATATATACCTTTTAACATTTTATTTTTACAAGCACATACATACACACACACGTGTGTGTGTCTGTGTCTCTGTGTGTGTGTGTGTGTGTGTGTGTGTGTGTGTGTGTGTGTGTGTGTGTAGCAGGCCCAAGAGTAGCATTGGGAATTACCCTGGATTGCTCTACCTCTTTTTTGTTTTGCTCTGAGCTCTAGTGAGAAAAGTTCAGGCCACTGGCTTTTCTACATGGAATCTGGGATCCAAACTTAGGTCTTTCTGCTTGTGAGGCAGAGGTTTTAACCCCTGAGCCATCTCTCTAGCCCCCATCTTTTGACATTTTAGAAAAATAACTTAAAAAGTAAATGAAAGCTAATGATACATTTTACATTTAATTTAAATTTTTAATAAAAATGTAGTGGGTTACCACTTTTGCAATTGAAGACCTCAGATACTGTGTGGAGATAAAACAAAGGCTTTGTGAAAAATCTTAATTATTATGTAATTATAATTTTGCTTTCTAGAATTTGGAAAAAAAGTATTGGGGACTTAATACTTGAAAGATTTTCTTTGGGGACTATGAAGATGTTTTGTAATCACGTAAGTATGGTGGTTGCACGACATTGTGAATTATACTTAGCACCACTGAATCAATTGTTTGATGTTAAGTGGATTTAATCCAAATGAAAAATAATTTTAAAAAACATTATAGCTATATAATTTTGCTAAAGAACAGCAAGAGAAAAAAACTCAAGGGATAAATATTGGTTAATTACTTTTGCGTCACTACAGCAAAATACCTCACAGGTGTGTTGGTCTACAGTTCCAGAAGTTTCAGATCATATTCCCTGACCCTGCTGATTCTCATTCGGATTCAAAACATCATGATGGCAGAACTACCTGGGAAAAAGAGGCTATTCCATTCCAAAGTGAAAAGTCAGATGTAGAAAGAAGAATGGAACAAAATCAAGACCAAAACTTAGCAGTACAAATTGCAAATCCTTTAGATTGAGGTCCGTTATCCGTGGCATGTAGGATGATTAGGCCTGGGCAATCTGCTCCTCTGGCATAGGCATTAGCAGCTCACATGGCCTCCTTTGGTGCTATTTCTGGTCATTGCTTGTTTTCCTCAGCATTCACTCCACATTCCTGGCTTTTCCACATGCTTGGTTCTTCACAGCGTCACAAGTTGCCCCTTCAGGGACTACCTATAGAAGCTCTCAGCCTGTCACATAATTCTTAGCTTCCCAGGCTAGAGAGATGGCTCAAGGGTTAAGACTCTGCCATACAAACAAATGGTCCTGAGTTTGGATCCCAAGTCCTGTGTAAAAATGTCAGGTGGAAAATCAAAAACACCCTCAAGAAACTTCTGATTGCCCTGATATAAAGCCTTTCCTTTCTTATTTTTATTTTTTATTAGTTTATTTATTTGATGAGACAGAGACTCCTTCTTTTGCCCAGGTTGGCGTTAAACTCATAGTGATTCTTCTGCCTCAGCTCCTGGGTGCTGGGTTAATAGGCATGATCCATCATACCCTGCTTGATTGTGTTAATCTCTTTAACAACCATACCCTCCTTGTCTGTCACTCGAAATATGCTACTCTTTTGGACAAATTGCATTATTTCTCAAATCTTTTTGTTTCCAATTCTCAATTCTCACTGAAAATCTGGTTAAAAGTAAGTAGCAATAACCATGCAACAGCCTGCAGGCATGCTGTGCTAAAACTTTCTTTACTTTTCTTATTCCTTTTAAATTTACCCTCACTCAAAGTTTCAGAACACAGACAAAATTTTGCAAATTCTTTGTCCAAATGTAACATGATTGTCCTCATGCCCAGGTCCCATAAGGTTTCATTCCCACCTGAAACCTTCTCAGTCTGCCCTTCCATCACTACCTGCATTCCTGTCAGCCTTTCAGTCTTCTGAGTTCCCACCAGAACCATCCATCAACTTTTGTTTGCAGCATATAGAGCTTCTCTAGCGCATACCTCCAAACTAGTCCCACAACCAGTTCCAAAGTCTAAAGAACTACATAATCAGGTTTAATCACTGCAGTGACTTCACATGGTAGTTACTCTGTATTATTGTCAATAAATTCAGCATCAAATGGCTTATAGGGGAACAGGGAGTTTTATTTTCTCTTACAATAGTCTGGCTATGGTTTTTGGCAGAAGAATCCATACCAACACCAGGGGCCAAAGAAACCATATCTAAGGGCTAGATAGATGGCTCAGGGGTTAAAATTCTGTCTTGCAAGCAGAAAGTCCTGAGTTCAGATCCCAGATCCCATGTAAAAACATCAGATGGAAACAATGGTGACCTGCACTTCCAGCCCTGGTGGGCAGAGCCTGGGAAATCCCAGAGCAAAGCAAGGAGGTAGAAGCAACCCAGGATGATTCCCAAAGTCACCTTTGGTCCTCCACAGGGACACACAGTACCCTCTGATACACACGCTCACACATACACATAAAATAAATAAATAAAATATTTAAAAAGAAATCATATCTATACAATATACATATCTATATTGCTGAGAGGGGGACAAACCCTACTTGCCAGGCCAGCATGTTTGATTAAGTATACCAAAAGATGCCAATTTCCTTACCCAGGTCCCTCCATCCTATTCACTTGCCCAGGGACTAACTACACCCACCGTGGGCTGGGCCTCCCCATCCATCTGCCAATTTCCTGCAGGCAGGCTTGCTTAGGAGTTAACTCAACCACTGATGCTTTACAAATGTGCCTAGAGCTTGAATCTTTCAATTGTCCATTTGCACTTGTATCTAACTATGACATCCCACTTCTCAGATACCTATTTTCTGTTTTAGTCGGGTACCTTATTGCTGTCACCAAATGCCTGACAAAAGCAGCTTAAAATATAAGGATTTACTTGGTTCATGGTCCTTGGCTCTGTTGATTATGGCCCTATGGTGAAGCAGAACATCATGATGTAGGAACACATGTGGGTAAGGCTGTTCCCTTATGGCAGACAAGAAACAGAGACTGAAGAGGGGACTGGGGACAAAGTGTAGCTTTCAAAGATACAGTACCAGTGGCTTACTTCCTCTAGCTAAATCCTTCTTCAAGTTTCTCTCAAAAGGGAGCCAGTAACTGGAAGGCACATGCTGAACATATGAACATATGAGGAACATTTCATACGCAAACCATGGCAAATATATAATCTTTGATAAGTCATACATTACTTGTTTTATTTTTCATCTCAACATCAGCACATCCCAGCATCAGCAAAACTTCCCAGACATGTGCCATCCAGACGGCAATTAAATTCTGTCATCTTTCATGCTTTCTGATGAAGCTCTGGCATATGAAAGCAACGCCTTTACTCACGCCACTCTATTTTGCTCTTATGCACATATATTTAACAAAGTAGAGGAAGAAAGCATATTTTGTTAAGTTCTAGCATCAGTGGGAGGCTCATATACTTTTAAGTGTAATGTCTCACTTGTACATAGTTGGACATGGGCTATACTGGCCTCCATTTGTGCTGCCACATTTGACCCCAGCCCATCAGGAGGAGCTCTTCCTGCTGCAGGCAAAGCACGGGGGCAATGAAAAGGCTGGAGCTGCAGGCAGCTCTTGAAGCTGTTCATCAGATGACGCAGGGAGAATGTCAGCAATGCTTCTCAAGGGCTATTCTGGGGTAAATGATGGAATTCACCACTTTGGATTAATTTTTTTCAGTTTGATTTCCATATGTTTAATCCTCATGATTCATTTAGTGATATTTCAAAAAGACAATTTGCATAGGGAGGGAGGCTTGAAAGTTTATTACATTAGCAATATTCTTCTAAAGAACTTTGCAACCTCACTGAATATAAATTAACATACACATTACGATAAGTGCTGATCTGAACGTCAGTATGTAAAACAGACAGTTGTTTTCCCATCAGTGGGTAGAGGTTCACCAATTCATGAATTTCTTAACTAAACTCAATAAGGTACAGTTGGAGAAATATGAGAAAACCCCAAAGAGGATTTGTATTGTGAACATACTTTAAATTAATAAACATGGCAATTCAGTGACCTAAATACTTTAAGGTGGCTGCCACAGACAGGCTTAATGGTGACTGAATAAATTTTATCTGGAGTTGTTGGGGCTATTTAGACTGTACCTTGAAATGGCCTTGGCCAAAAAAATGACTCTTTTCTTCTTGAGTCATTACACCCAGTTTTACCTTCAGGAAATAATTTGAGGCACGTGACAAACATCTTCTGTGAGCCCTATCTACAAAATAATTGTTATTCTCAGTTCACAAAATGTTAGAGACAGCAGACATGATAGAAAGGTCAGAGAAGTGACCTCCATCTCTTTTATAGAAAGAAAAAAAAATATAGCACGCGTGACTTCAGCTGTAGTGAGGGCTGATGCCACATCACAGGTCTAGGAGGGCTTGACTGGCAATATTGCATGGTAGACCATCCAAAGAATTAAACTGTGCTGGAAATGGAGAGATACCCTCAAGCCCTTTGTCAGGTGGCTCTTTTGTACTTCTTGGAGATTTTAAAGATGTTCCCAATTTTCCTGTCCTTGTGAAAAGAACCCAATGTGGACATCAGAATAGCATCGTACATCTGTATTTCCAGCAGGTCAGCTATCTGATCTGGGCTTTAGTTTTCTTTAGGATTATACTGAAATGTCAGTATTGTCAAAAGATAGTATCCTATCCATGCCAAAAACCTGGTGACATAGACACTATCAGGTGATGGAAACGTTTGAGAGGGGATCACAGGCAGTGAAAATGTGCCCCTCCTGTGTCAGCTCCCCAGCAGCCCTTTCATAAGCATGGAGTTGGAAATCATCTTTCATGTAAAGCATTTCAAAATGTCACATCACAATTGCTATTCTTCCAGCTGATGTTGCGTTTTAACGGGGCACAAGGAACAAAGAGAAGAAGGGCTTTTGGATGTCAACCTTGGGAACAAGGAGCCAAGCCTTCCTCCTATCTAATGGCTATTTTCAATCTCAAAGATACAGAAAGATTTGTGTGTGGGCATGAAATAACTTTGAAGTTCACATAGACTAAAAAAAGTGCAGTGGCCTCGAAGGTGAAATTTTACCCCAGTCCTCGGACCTGCTATTTATTTTCTCCATTCCCTTCAATCTGCAAAGAGAGTCTGCGTCAATGACATGATCAATGGCCTTTGTAATCAAAGGACAACCTGGGTCTTCCAGAAAACCAGTCACAATCCAGTGGCTTTGCTTCTGCCCCCCTCTTGGTGACTCTGAAGTCTCTGAAAGTGACAAACTTGCCTTAGCCTGTTTCTTGCAATATACACAAGAAAATACCTTTGTAGGAAAAGGAAAAAGTAAATATATTAACATGGCAATAGTTCAAAGAAGGCTCCTGACAGGCTTCTTTCTCTCCTAAACCATCAGGAATACCAAGAGAACACAATCCCTTTGGGTTGGGAGGCCAACCACATATTCTGGCACTGGAGTTGTGCCCTGTGTTGGAGGAAAAGATCACAGCTATTTTACTTAACAAGGGATAAAAATACCATGTGCAGCACAGCCAGGCCTAAGAGCTATCATTTCCCCTCTGACTTCTGCTTGCTGTAGTCTGCTGAAAGAAGTTATGGCTGACCGACCCTCAAAAATAGGTACTGTGATGGTGATATATTGTGGCCCTTGAAGAATTTAATTGTCAAATTGACATTTATCAAAAGCTTTAGTGCATTTAAAAGATAAATTGTGCAAGTTTGGTTCAGATCAAAGAGCCCCGTCCTTCTCCATTCATAGCTCAGGCTGGCTTCAGCAGACAAGTCATGTGTGAAAAATGGTCCCCATCCACTCACAGCTCCTTTAAGTACTGCACTGGTGACAGATAATCAGAAATTTAAATGTTAGCCTCCTCTTCAGAAAGTTCTTAAAATAATGGAGGACCCATTGAGACCATTTGTATTTGAAAAGGATGCTAAATAATTTAGTGTTTTGAAGCTGGATGCGCTGTGCTGGGCAGATAAATGATGAAGCCCCAGCACAGACTCTCTTCAGCAGTTGCCACACTAATTACAGATCAATTACTTCCCAGTTGTTTGCAGCCTTATCAAAGAATGGTAAATTTACTGAGAGCGAAGTGTGATAAGATGACTTTTCATTATTACAGTAGATTTGTTGAAACAGCTCCGACACTGAGATTAATAAGAGCTCTCCCAGAGGTAATAGGATCCGAACACATATAGGGAAAAATTTAAGAGCTGAAAACCGGATGCTTGGCTCTATCTTAGAAACCCTGCTTCTCATTAATTGTTATCATGAAGTGTGTTCATAATGGGAGGAAATGACCCATTCACCGAGACTTGCCTAAAACAACTGAGCTCTTGACACCCAAAGAGGCAGCCTGAAAATCAAAGTAAAAGGATTTTGGTTTGGAAGCAAGAGAAGAAATCATATTGGGGAGGGGATGGGGGGAAGGAACATGTCACACTGATGTGTCTTTTCTACATGCTGCAGCTGAATTCCACATAGTGAGATGGCCTGTCTGGTGCCCCTGTATAAAGAACTGTCATAGTGTTTGAGGGGATGCCCAAATCACTACAGAGCTGAAACTAATCAAGATTTGTGACAGTTGTGTGGGACACACTGTAAATTCCTCCTGGATAGCAAAGGCCTGGGAGGAAAACTCAGAGTCCATGGAGTTCCTTTCAAATAGGAATAGACAATATGTACTCTTCTTATTGATCTTGGTGTATTGTTCTGTCTGGCTTAGAATTCTCTATGTAGACCAGTTTAACTCGAACTCAGAGCAATCCACCTGTGCCAGAATCTCAAATGCTAGGATCATAGACATGTACTATCATATCCAGTTCAATATGAACTATTCTATTCCTAAGATGTATAACTAGAGAACCCTATTTTTGTCTTGCTTTAAAAAAATCAAGAAACAGCACATCGAGGGATACATACTTTGGGTTAACATTAAGACTAGTATGCCAATCTACTACTTATTTTTAAACCTTAGACATCATTATAGTCATAAAGTTCTATTACAAGTCCCTTACCTCCCCAGATCCCTATCAATCTTTTATAGAGCATTACCTTGTTTCTCCTGATCATTCCAAGTTTGAGTGGGCACCAGAACATCTGTAGAATAAGTTTGAGCAAATACTAGAATGTTCATAAAATTGTTCATTCAAATTTTCACATCATGGCTATTTCAAAATTTCAGGTTTGGGAAGATAATTCGGTGAGAGATGAAGAAAATATTCTGCCATAATTTTGGGGATCTGCATATGAGGCAAAGGCTTTAACTGCTGAGCCATCTTTCTAGCCTTTCTTTCTTGATGTTTAAAAGGCATAAATAGCTATAGGGTAAAGATCAGATTCCTGTGAACTTTGACTAAACTGGTTGGGGAAAAGAGGAGCAGGAAGGCTTATGAGGAGCAGCATATTCAACACTACCCTTGAACAGAGCTCATAAGAGCGTGAGCTAAATGTTCATGTCCATAAATGATCTCTAACTCTTAAATATTAAAAAAAACTAAAGAAGGCATAATTCCTCCTAGCAGGCTACTTAACAAGTTTTAATTCACCCTTGGCTACATAATGAGATCCGCCTCAAATATCTAAATGAAAAGAACATAAGGACAATTCTTCCCAGATTGCTTCCAGAATCAACCAGGAAGCCTAGATGTGAATGTTCAGTGCTAGTGTTACTGTTTCTTCCAGGGTAAGCCTTGACATAACTGAAGACATTTTAGGAGCAACTTACCAGATTGGGATAGACCAGGGACAGCATATACTTTCATCAGGACAAAGCCAAGATGAAAACGACTGGGGAAAGACAATGTAGGTTGCTGACTTCAGATTTAACTCGCTTCATTTGTATGTGCCATTGAGGAAGGGTCATGGGAATGACAGTCACCCACATAGCTAGCCCCTTTGTTTTCTGGTATTGAGAGCCACAGCCGCCCAGGAAAGTAAGTCCATTTGGCAACAACTGTAATATTTCAACGTATTCATGTTTCATGTTTTTGCCACTCAAAAATATCATAAGCAAAAGCTGCATATGAATCACAGAATATCTTCTTTTAAAACTTTCCCTATTACAGTCTAGAAGAAGGTAGCAGAAACACCAAGAACAAATGCTTGCTCTCAATGAGCCTAAGCCAGGCTGTTTGTAAGGTGATAATAGAGAGGAAGGAGAAAGCTTAGAAAAGGCTTTCAAAGTGTCACAATGAAGTCCCTTCTCCCTAGGGCAGTCTCTCCCATCTTTCTTCTCACTTGCCCAGCATGAGTCACTCTTGATGGTTATTTGGACACAGCAGCATAGCACTTTGCACATTCTTCTTACAAATTTGCTTTTCCCTCATTTTTAAACCAGACTGGGAAAACCATTGTGTGGGTGCGTGTGTGTGCATGTGTATGTGCATGTGTGTATGTGTGTGTGTGTGTGTGTAGGAGGAAGTGAGCTCTCATTGCATATGAATTAAACATGTTGAGACTGTTAAACATGGGCTATCTTGAAGCAGATGTGTCTAATGTATTCAAGCATGTGCATATTCAAAAATCATGAGAGGTGTTAGGAAAGCAGATCAGATCTCCCCCTACTTCCTGCCCAGAATGCTAGTACAAAAGATCACTTGACGAAACTGAAAGGCCAAGATTTATGAAGGGAGGAGTGCAAATGAAAGGAAATTCCACTTCACATTGCATTCATCCAACCTTTTCAATCTGCCCCCAAAGAAATCCCTGGTTTAATTCTGTAGATGGATTCATTTTCTGACTGATGGCACCATTTCTCCCAAGTTTAGCTGAGATTTGATAAAAAAATAAAATAAAATCTCAGCTCTGAGTTGTAAACTATCCCTGGAGTGATTAATTTGACTCTGTGCAGATCTTTGTCAAAGCTTTTCTCAGGAAGAACTGGATTTATTTTTCTTCTTCTGAAGCAGTGTTTTTGGATCATTATGGAACTGAAGGTATATCTTTGCTTTAGCAAATTTTATTCAAGATAACTTGAAACTCACTTTGTTAAAGAGACTGCTTCATTTTGAGTGTTAACTGTCATTTTCTAAAGTCTTATGTTTAAAGTATTGAGGCTTTTATCAGTATACAGTAATACATGCTCATTTAAGAAAATGCAGAAAATTAAGAGGAAAAAATGATCAATTGACCTCACTCAGACATAGAGCTACTGTTAACTGTTCAATGTTTTTTCCCTCTCTAATCTTATTTTTCCTGTAGAAAGGATTTTTTTCTAGCTGGCTGACTGGCTGGCATATATAATATATAATCATGCTTATTTTGAATTTCGTGTCTTGCTTTTCTGACAACATCTTAACATAACTATTTTTTGGTCATTACATAATCTTTATAATTACTGCAGTGGCTATATAACATTTCACTGAGATCACAAAATATGTTTTACTTAACTATTCCACTATTACTGAATATTTAGCTTGCTTTTTTTATGGTTTAGGATTATTTCTTACCAGTGGTGAGTTACCAAGTTGAAGAGCATGAATGTTTAAAATGATCTCACTGATTTGAAATTCAAATAACTAGGAGAAATAGATTGATGGGTTTGTTTGGCTCCATACTTCAACATTCAATAATAAGGCGGTCCTCTCCCTTAGGTGTGGGGCGGGTAGGGGAGATAACAAAGACATGCACTGTGATCCATTTTGATTAAGTCTGCTTCATCAGAAGCATGACCTGAGATCCCTTCTGGGTTGCAGTGCCCTTTAATGGCACCCATACCATGATAAGTAAGCATCATTTTTATGGGACATCAGGTTCCAAAGTGGTTTGTTGACTCTTGCTAGCAACCTTTTGTCATTTTTACATAGTAGATTCTCAAATTCCCCTTGTGGAAAACATTTCCAATTGCTGCCCTGAAGCTTCTTGATGGTATTTTCCTTTCACTACTTATGGAAAATTGAATTTGTGCTCTTTCTTCTCTCCTCTCTCTCTCTCTCTCTCTCTCTCTCTCTCTCTCTCTCTCTCTCTCTCTCTCTCTCTCTCTTTCTCTTCCCATTCCCCTTAGGAGACAGAGTAAACTCACTCAGGGACACTCAAGGGCAAATTTGCTAACATAAATAAGGGCTGGATTTCAGCAAGGATACTTTAGAATTAGGGAAATGTTTTAGACTACATTAAGTGCATTTTAGAGAAAGAGTAATTACTCCATACTCAGATCTCTTACGCATGCCTTCTGCTCAGGGTTCTGTCCAGTTGCTACAGAACAAGCACTCCATTAGGGAGGCTCTTGTCAGGGGTTCAGTGATGGGCAAATTTCCAGTCCTGATTTTCTGGAATGTAGGTAGAGGGTCTTCTATTATCACAGCAACACAACACAGCAACACAACCACCTTTTTTATGATGTGATGTCAGCATCTGCTACCACCAGCTCTGTCCCACAGACTTGCTAAGGAGGAGATGAGTAGAAGCAGGTGCTTTATAGAGGTTGGTGGGGTCAGGCCTTGCAGAAAAGTTAAAGAAATGTGATCCTTGACCAGGGAACTTTTATGAGAGATAAATGAAGTTATAATCTAAAGCAACCTGCTGGCAAGGTTAAATGTGGTTAAATGTGGTTTAACCAATGTGATTAAATATTTTTAAATAAATTACAACTTTTAGAAATTGGACAAACTGAGAGAAAAAAGTTAGGTCTTCTCTTTCTCTTAAAAAAAGAAACCGGATATCTGCAGTTTGCATTTCCTTAAAGTATTAGTCTGAATGGAAATTTCCCTCTTATTACACATTCTATCCTAGTCACCATGGTTCGTGCAATTCCCTATTCATTTTTTTCCTCCTTCCCTCTTCAGTCACTTTCATCTCATAGCCAAGTAGACACCTGAATCTGTGACCTTCAAGATGCAAGAGCATATCTAGGAAATGCAGGCTGCAGTATCTTAGAACAAGCCTGACAGTACCTGGTCTCTCTCATGTATGCTCTTTCTTAGAGGCCATTTGCTTTCAGCTTAACACAAACCCTCTGCTGTTTATCTGGCAATTACATAGCAGATCCTATTCATATTAACAATGGTCTTGATGTGTGACATTGTCAAGTACAGTCTCCAAACACTTCCTTTTCCATGAACTACAATTCTGTGAGATGTTTTGCTCATTGCACTCCTGTGGTAGTAATTCAGTACAGAAGTCCATTCCAATCATGAAATACTGATGTCTTGGAAGAAACTATTGTGCTTGATCTTTCTACCCTGTTGAATTGAACCAAGGTCTACAGTGGAAATGGGGCTTCCTTTCTATCAAGTCAGATTTCACCATGTATTGATTTTTTTTCTCCGTCACGTAAAGGAATATGTAATTTTCATTTACCAAAAAAACCATGTTAACTTTTAGGTAACACAATGATAGAGTGACTTTAACTTTAAAAAGTCAGGCTAAACTGGAATGTACCTCAGTTGGTAGAGTACTTCCCTAGCATCATGGTTTGAATGTAAGTTGTCCCCCACAGACTCATGTGTTTGAATCATGAATTGCTATTGGTATTTGGAAAGGTCATGGCATCTTTGGGAGGTGAAGCCCGCTGAGAAAAGGCACATCAAAGTGGATGGGCATTGAGGTTGGCTATCCCTGCCCTGTTTCTGCTAGTAATTTGCACTAGCAACTTGCAGTTGGCTCTCCTGACCTCCATCATGATGTTTGCAGTGACCTGAGCCTCCTTCAGCTTCTGCCACCTGACATAATATGCCCTTCCTTCCATTAGAGACTGTATCTCCCTTCTGGGACCTTTCCTCCTCCTAAGGTGCTTGAGCTTAAGTTTTGCCTCATAACAGCAGAAAAAGCAATACCTAGCATGTACAAAGCACTGGATTTGAACCTCGGCACCACATAAACTGGTGTAGTGACACACGCCTGCTTTGGAGATAGACGTAAGATGACTTAGAAGTTCAAGGTCATTCTCAGCTACATTGCAAGTTTGAGGCCAGCCTGGGAGACATGACACCCTATCTCAAGAGAAAATAACAAAGATTAATTTACATTATTTTTCCTTTCCTGTAGTATTCTAATTTTGCCAAAATTATGTGCATTTTGAAAGTTTAAATGGAGATCATTCACAACTTGAGCTGTGATAATGTCTTAAATGGTGAGATAGAAACTTTTTTTCACACATTTCAAATAAGAAATAGTGTTGCCATTGTATTTTGAAATAATATTAAATACTTAATTTCAAAAATGGGACTAGATTAATTATTTCAGTCTTCCTCTCATTGGTTGCTCTCTAATATCAGACTTCTTTTATCATTTTTGGGTGAAGGCTATTGCATAGATTGATGATGTTCTTACTGGCAATTATACAAGTTGAACTAATGTTACAAAATCTTTCTTTCAAAAGATAGCAATGGGCCAAGGAGATAGTCTGTGGATAAACATGCTAATTGCTAAGCTTGACAATCTGAGTTCAATCCTTTCAAGAATCCACATGGTGGAAGGAGAGAACTGACTCTTATAAATTGTTCTCTGATCTCCACACCTGCACATATGTACACACACTAAATGAAATATAATAATTTAAAAATATATTCATTATTATAGTGAGCTCATTTTCTGTATTGATAAAATTCATTTCTAATATTACATAGTTATTTCTCCCTTATTTATGATGAAAGGAATCATGCTTTTTTCATACCTTCTGGTCAGTTATAAGATCAGACCACTTCATAAGCAGCACGACTGAGGACCTACTAGGAACAAGAGTGGAAGATCACCCATAAGTCTGAAAGACTTTGCAGCCAGCTGAGAATGGGTCCTTTGCTTGTTGGTTCCCTTGTTCTTTGTCTTTTGGTTTTTAGAAAAGGTAGATTCATATCCATGGGAAGAACAGTTGAATGACATGGAAGAGTAGTCTCCAGATTTTCTTGCTTGTGCCGTGCAAATAGGCAAATTAAAGGGAAAACCTTGTTGAAGTTCAAATATAGAGTGCATTTTATGCTTTGCTTCTGAGAAAAACATAGGCATTGCCTTAGTACACAGTTTTTCACTGTGAACTTTAACAGATATGAAATATCATTTACTAATAGGACAACCAGATATCAGTTTTTAAAAGCAAACATCACACTCTAGTAATATCCATTTATTTCAGGTCGGTATCAGTGAGAGAACATCTCACAGGGGAAAGTATTCCAGAGCCTTCTACTGGTTTATTTATTTTGCCAGGAGAAAGCCCTGCACTGGATCAAAGTTAAGTTAATTATCAGAATGTATTTAGACATCTCTAAACAGAGGTTGGGATCTCTATAAACATCTCTAGCATTTTTGTGTGGAGATGAAACGGCACAATACCATTTAGAAGACCATGTAAATTATTCTCAGCAAATCTCTAAGCAAGTGGGAAATGACTTTACAGAAATTCTCTCCTCCAGGGGCTACTTGTGTGTGATGCCCACGGTGCATCATGCTCCCGATCGACCCTCTAGGTTCTCTTCTTGACTCCATCTCTCTCTCTCTCTCTCTCTCTCAACCAACAACTTCAAAAGCAAATGATAAAGGTCATGCTCCCAGGCATATTTTCTAGCTGTAGCTATTAGCATTTTTCATTCTTTTTTTTATTGAAATTTAGAGGGTTTAAAAAAATAAAAGCTCATTTTTCAATCATTTCATTCTTTACCTACAAAAGGAATCACGTGTAAGTGAGTCATTCTGAGTCCCCTCCACAGAAGGGGAGATGGCAGGCCTCTCTTCTCCCTTTCAGAGCTTTCCACCCTTGCGTCTGCCAAAGGACTCCTGGAAACTCAATTGTTTTAAGCAAGTGAGTGGAAAGTGAGAATTAGACATTTCTGAGCTTTCATCTGAGTGAGCCACATTCCGTTTTGCCAGCTCCCATCTGGTGGAAAAGGTGTCTGAGTCTGACAAGCACTTCTTCCTTTGTGGCGGGGAGGCCCAGGGCGATAGGGAGACCCACAGAAATGGACCAGAGCTGGCCCTGCCCTTCGTTAATTCAATGACCATGAAAAGTAAACTTTCCTGACACAGTTTTGCGGTTCACTGCTTTCAATCCCCCTGTCCACTCTAATCACAGAACAACTTTTAACTCTATCTCAATAATTAGTCAGTCTCAGACAGCTGAAATTTAAGTCCCTCTGAGACATGGTAGAAACATTCTAAAAGGCTATGACTAAAGCCATTAGCCTATATTAAAGTTTTAGAATCCTCTGAAATTCTTTCCTTTTCTTAACAAAATTCTCTCATTTCCAATGTGAAGAAACCAGAACCTTTGGAGGGTAATGAATATTAAATTCATTATTCGTAATCAGCTCAGGCCAACTAAATAATCGAACCTATAAAGAAAAAAGAGTCATTCCTTCTTTTCAATAACAAGTTGTTTTGGTCCTGGGCACCACGGAGACCCTGGGGGTGGGGGTAAGGAGGTGTGAAGTCAACAGCACAGACTCCAGGAGTCAGGCAAGTGGCAAAGTAGACTCTTTTATTGTGGATATTGGGCTTGCCTATATCCCCCCCTCCAACATCCATAAGTTCCAGTGGGAGCTTTTGCTCCATTGTCCTGTCCAGGCTGGTCCTCTCAGTCAGGCAGCTTGTCGTCAGCACCAGGCAAGGGGGCAGGTTCTAGTCTGAGGAAGTTGTATTTGCGCATGTGCAACCTATTAGACAATAAGGCCTGCTAGTCGTGTTCCTCTTACAAGTGAATCCTTAGTCACATGAATCTCAATATGTTTTCCCTAAGAATATACTGGTCTCAGACAAAATGCCACTGACCATATTAAAAGCCCTAAACAGATTGATGATCAAGTCCAAAATCTTAGGGATAAGTATCTGACATTCCATTTTCCCCACAGGTGAAGGTTGTCTCATGCAATCTATCAGCCATGCTTCGAAAACACTGACATACTTCAAAATCATAACAGGGGCCTGAGGAGATGGCTCAGTGGATGAAGCACTTTTGAGGACCAGAGTTCTGATCCCCAGAAGCCACAGAAAAGTTGGGTAGGTGTAGCTGTTGCCTGCATCCCAGGATTCAGGAGGCAGAGACGGGGCCCCTGCGGTAAGTTGGCTAGCTAGACTGCTGGAGTTTTGGAGTTGGCAAACTCCAAATCACTGGAGAGTGATTGAGGAAGATGCCTGCTGCTAACTTTGGGCCGCCACATGCATACATAGTTTACATGAGAAACCACACATCTGTGCACTGTCACACATACACATATATATCCATGTACCACACTGATACACATGCATGCATCCATACATGTTACCACTAACAACTTTGGGAAGAAATTACAAAGTTATCTGTTCCCATGAGTTTCTCAACTCCTACATTCTTTCTTAAAAGTTCAACTCCTGGCTCAGTTGGTAAAGCACTTTTAGCGAAAGACTGAGGACTGAGTTCAGATCCCCAGCAGCTGCATAAAAAAGCAGATATGGTGGCTATTACAGTTACTCTGCATGTTGCCCATAAATTCGCAACTTAGCCATTTAAGAGAACAAAAGCTTTATTTGGCTTACAATTTCTATTACAGTCCTTAAACCATCTTGGTGGGAGAGTCTATACCAAAATCCCAGCACCGGGGGATCATCCTTAGGAATTGAAGACAATTCCCTTCCCTTGCCAGGTAGCATGTCTGTCCAAAAATGCTGAAGAATGCGAACTCCCTTAACCAGTTCCCTCCATTTTCCCCACCTGCTTAGTGACTAGTCCACCTACCATGAGCTGAGTCTTTCCTCATCAATGGGACAATCACTTGCTCAGATCTTAACTACTAATTGTTTACAAATGTGCCCAGAGCATGAGCCTTCAATTGTCAAGTTGATACCAGTGTCTAGCTATTATAGTGTTATTATAATCCCAGTGTTAGGGAAGTGGAGACCAAGTAGGGGGAGTGAGTATCCCTGGAATTTATTGGCTGATGAGTCTAGCCAAATCTGAGCTCTAGGTTCTGTGAGAGATCCTGTCAAAAAATATGATGGAGAGCAATTAAAGATGATACCTGATGCCAATCTCTGGCCTCTGTATGCATGTTCTGCATATGCAAATCTACACATATGAATACACACACACACACACACACACACACACACACACACACACGTTCAGCTCCTGAGTCTCCAGTCAGGTCAGCCCCAGCACCCGAGCTTCCAGTCTCCCTGAGGATTGTCTGTGTGGTACTATAACTCCCTGCTCCAGACTCATTTCTCCTCACTCAGAATTTCTGCTAAACTCTTGGTCTCACACATCTCTGGAAATAACACCCAAGATCTTTACCATTCTCCAGATGAGGATATCAGTGTCCACTCTTGATCTCAATTACTAAATCTAATCCATGTTCTGTAGAGAGTTTTAGAGCAACTCTTGCTCCCCTCTGTCCAGAGATAATACTCTCTTCACCTAAAAGCCCAGTCATAAGAAGATAGTTGCCAACTTCTCTTCTGGCAGGGACTGACTCTGCCTATAAGTATTGGAAACTGAATCAAAGTTAGTAGACCTCTAGGGACAACCCTGCGATCCATAGAAACAGACAGGCAGGAGGATGGGATTGATGGAGGGATGGGAGGGGAGAGACAATGGAGGGAAGCAGGAATAAGTACGGAGGGAAGCAGGAATAAGTAATCAATATGCTTGTGAAAGTAGAAAAACTTTTTTTTTTTTAAAAAAAAAGAGTAGACAAACCAGAGTGAACTGTGGGGTCCATAGAAGCAGGCAGGCAGGACGGTGAGAGGAACTGGAATGGATTGAGAAGGGAGAGGGATGGAGGGAAGCAGGTATAGTACTCAATATGCATGCAAAACCAGAAAAAAAAGTTACTAAACCTAGTATTTATCCTGATCTGAAATTATTTACATGGCGCTCTCACTGGTGCCTCTTTTCTGTCATGCTTTATAAACACAATTCTCTAAACTTACGTATGCTTTTCCTCTTTTCAGTGATAAGAGCCCCTCTCAGCTACACTCATGCTGCACATGGGTCACAATCAGTTGTGAGATGTCACAAGAAATTTGTTACCAGCAACAGTTCCTCTGAAGCTTTTCTTTCTTCTAAGAGGAGAGGTGTCCTGGCTATGGCAGTCTTCTCAGTCTGATTAGCTACAATAACCTCCATGGCTGTTCTTGGGTGCTATGCCACCTGGGAAAGTCCTTTCCCACGGATAAGGAAACATGTTGGATTACTTACTGGAGCCAGTAGTGCTACTGTATCAGATCTAGTAATCATTGATGAGATGATTGGCTCATTTATTCCAATGGACTCCTATTCAATTAAGCCTTGTACCTAGAGGAATAAAGCAGATAATTCACAAAAAGCAATGGGTCATGGTGGTGACTCCGAGACCTAACAATACATCCTGTCACAAAGGGGCAGCTGCGGCTCTCCCCTGGCTGACTGCTGCCAGGGGAGGACGCCCTTTGTCACCAACATTTCTAATTTTCCAAAGATGCAGGTCAGGAACGCTAATTATACTGTAGAACCCCTCCATTTGTAAACATAAGTATGCAGGTGGAAAAGAGAACCTAACTCACTTTGCTGACCTCTGTTTAGGCCTAATGATCTGCAACCAGCCAGCCTGATCTATAGGTCACAGCTTGAATTAAATAAAACTTGAGGTAGCAAGACTCAGTCTGACTCTAGTTAGTGTTCAAAGATGTATGAGACCCGGTACCTGGCTGTGAGGGACTGATAAGAGAGGAATGAAAGCGCCAAGTCAGGTGGGGCTCGGAAAAATGAGGTAAATACAAAGACAAGCACAAAGTGCCACGTAGCAGCAGAGAGAGCAAGCTGAGGCGACAGCTCATGTCTTATCCCACAGTGTGTCTGTGATTTACCTAGGCTCCCGAACGGGCTGGCCTCTGAATCCCCTCCAGCGTAGAAACATCCTCCAGCAGACCCTACCTTTGAATCAGATGCAAAAATAGATGGAGGACTTCTGAATCAGGACCACCACTGGCCCCTCAGGTGACCTGTGGGCACAACTCCAAACGCATAAAGGCTGCAATGGATAATCACACTCCTCACAGTAGAAGGAAAACTGCTTCTGTCATGTAAACCCACACCATGACCAGCAGACTGTGCGATGGGTCTTAGCCACCCATGCCCTCGCTGAGAACCCTTTGCAAGACATAGAATGTGGGCTTGGTTGTCAGCTCCTTGTCAGCCTGAGCACGCATCTTCAGATGTACTTTGTGTGTGTGTGTGTGTGTGTGTGTGTGTGTGTGTGTGTGTGTGTGCTCGCGCACATGCTTGTATGTCTGAGAAAATGTAGACTGTGTTGAAAATCATTTTTCTGCAGCCTTCCTACCTGCCGTGTGGATAGAAATCAGGAGCCCTTGGGATGTGGAGCTATTTAAAAATAAATGTGGCATATGTAACCATAGCAAGTGATTATATCAATTCTAAATGGACTTTGCCCTAAGAAAAATAAAAAACCAGGCTTTGGGGTTTTATTTCATTTACCAGAACCCAAGTGAATTGAGCATGATTGAAGTGCCTGTGTTTGGCTGGGCTCCTCTATGTAATGCTGGCTTGTTGGACTGGTTTGAGTGGACCCAGCTGTAAAACTATGAAGCCCCTCTGGACACAGTCTCTTCCCAGATGCCAAAAATACCTCCTTTCGGAGAGGCTGGAAGAATAATTCTGCTCCAACAATAGGACATTCTTTCTTCTTGAAGGTTTTATTTTTATAGGGAATAGGAATGGAGCAAGAGGTTATTCTCTGCCACAGGGCAATGCCCAGAGCAGGGACAAAGTCCTAACCTAGTTAGGAGACTGGGAATCTGATCCAGCACGCTGAAGAGAATATTGTTCTGTGTTTCTCTTTAGACACAGCACCCTTGTCCCCTGCATGCCGCCGACCGCGTGTGCACGCATTGCATGCGCCGGGGGAAGAATCACTTGGATTCCTGGAACCTGTCTTGGTTATTTTCTTCTGAGGGCATCTCCCTCAGAAACAACCCCTCCCACCCCCACGCTAAAGTATTTCCCAGCCCAGTGCCGGAGTAGTTCAGTTCAGAAGTATTTCACCAAGCCTTATGCTGCGAGAGGTCGTTTTGTGGATTGTTGTACAGTTACCTCTGGGGTAACTTTACCTTTTCTTTTTTTCTCTCTCAGGGTGTACTCAGTAGTCCTCCGACACAGCCCTGCAAAACCACGTCTCCCCGTTTTATTTTAGCTCACCACTTAGTCGGAAAGTCTTGCCTCTTGATTCAATTTGAACAACTAGGTGAGTTCAGATTGAAACAAAACAAAAAAGCCTTACCTCTCTGTCTGATGCTGACTTTCAAATTGGCTAGAAGGCTCCCGGGATTAGACGGAAGATGTGTGCTGTCTTCCTGGGAAGATAATTCTTTCTTTCGTTTTAATAGAAAATTTCTGACTCAGAAAAAGAGGCCAGGAGAAGTCTGCAGAAGGAAAAAAAATCAGCGCATCGCTTGTGGTGATTCCCACGGAAAAGAAAAACTTAAACCTCTGTGGCATCTCACTCCTTGACAGGAATCATGTACTTGGGAAGTTAAGGGTGGTCACTCAGCTCACTGGGGCTCTGAAGCAATTAAAGGGGTGTCATAAAACTCAATTTGGAATGGTACTAGAGATGGGCATTCTTTTCCTTGGGGAGGAGGTGAAATTTACATTCCGAAGGACCTGAAGAAAGCTGCAGAGCTGGGTGTATTCAGTAGTTCTGTGCTTGCCCAGTGCACCAGGCCCTGGGTTCAATTGCAGCCAAGCCAGAGGAAAAACGGTTTCAGTTTGATTCTTTGCCTCTTTACTGCACTTACCACTTTCAGCCTGTCGTGACTGAACTGATCTTCCTTACCGGAGCAATAAGGCAGCTTTGTTAGAGTTCCTTGTGTTGCAGCCCTGAAGGACGCTTGCACCTCGCCAAAGAAAGCCTGTCCTTATTTTTCTTAATTATTTCAGAACTGCCATCTCCCATACCATCCACCCTTTTGTAACTGTGAGGAGAAAATTGAATCACTGCCCATTTCCTGAAAACTACTTTAAAAAGTTTGCAGTCCATTTTTTTTTCAGATGGCTACAAAACAACTCAATGATATGGGTAAGCCTGCAGGATGAGAAGAGACCCATTACATGTAATCAGGAAAAAAATATTATGGTGTATACAGGCAAACTGTTTCCCATAGTTCAGTTAGTTTAGGTTAAGAAATGTTTTCTCTCAGGAAATGCCTTTAAACTGGAGCTACATTTTATTTAATGATGTGGAAAAATTCCACAAAATATCCTTATGAGAAATGTATTTAATTTTCTCTTTTTAAGCCAGTCAGCAAGTAGAGTGAGCTGCATATTGCTCGCATTACTAACACAGCCTGGCAGCACATATTGAAATATGCCTGGTCATGCACATTCAGAGGTAACGTTAGTTGGGAGCACTTGGGATGGTTGCTTAGCACTTTCCAGAAACTGATTGACTTCAGCTGCTGAAAATTTCTGCGTAGATATTGACAGATGTTGAAACCCCCCAGTAAACTCCTCTTGCCTTTTTCCATCCCCCATCTACGAAGGAAGAAAGAACTGCATCTTGCCAGCATGGAACAAGATTCTCTCCTTCTACCAGGCTGAAGAAAGTTCCGGTGCCCAGATGAAGAGCTGCGCTCATCAACCTTGACATTGTCGGGGTGGGCGGGGCAATGAAAAGACCAGGAAACAGCTGTGCTATATGTGAGCACCTTCCTTCCCTCCAAAACTCAATTGATGTTTTTCAGGGCTTCATCATAAGCACCACTCTGCCCTTCCCTGGATGATCTGGTTGGTGAAGGCAGGCTTGCTCCACTCTGCTTCAGAAAAATTTCAAGGCAGTCATGACATTCTCAGAAGAATGTGGGACTCAGTTATGAAAACCATTGGGTCCACAGTGACAAAGCAATGCTCTAAATTATCTTATCCCTCTATATTTGCAATTTGCAAGCTCTCATTTTTACTCCAGGTAGAAAGTAAACTGTAAAGGTAGGCTGATTCTTGATAGAGACGAGCGTGATAGAAAATTCTTAGCACAAATGACATTTCTCTGATTTATTTTAGGATTTCTTCTCTCATTTGACCTTCACTCTTGCTTCCGGCTCAAGGCAAGTTGTTCGTGCACTACAAAGACCGTATGTGTTTTTCAGAAGTCAGATACACAAAGGAAGATTTTTTATAGGCAGGGCTGTTTAGGCATTTTAATTTTATTAAAGTTGCCAAAGAATATTTTTATAGCCTTAGCTTTTATAAATTTTGGATATGTACACTGATCCTGAAGTTCATGCACCATCAGCCACATAGGAACGAAGGTATGAGCATGACAAAGTGATAGTTCTTGACTCTACAAAGGCCATGAGGTGTGCTATTTATCTACCCCAAAAGGCTAATTACTGGAGTCTTCCATGTGCTAGTAGTTTTTAAGGACCACATGAGCTTTGCTCTTAAAATGAAGAATCCTTGTTACATGGGAAGAGCCTCCTCACTTCAGACAGTTGATGGACATTGGGCCATGGGTAACTTGAGGGCATATGACTGGGGCATCTGTCACTTGAAGCCGAGTGTCTGACCTTAGCTTAGTCTAATGAGAACAAAGAGGAGCCAGTGTGTTGAAACACAACAGATCATCTCTCTGACCTGGAGATAAACATTATCTCTCACATAATAGAAATTATTTTATGTACTGCTTGTCGTTCCCTAGGATATATACTTGATCTTTTTAACCAAAGACCAAAAGTTTCTCAAAAACAAACAAAAAAACAAACAAACAAATAAACAAACAGACTTGTAAGAGAAACAAATATCACCCATTGATGGTCAAAGTTCTGATCCTTCTCACCAATAGATGATAATTAATTTTGTTTTATAAATAACCAACTGACATCCTAACACTTTATAGCTTCAGGTGCTACATGAGAGATTCATAGAAAAGTTCTATTTATGGAGACAAAATAATTAATGACTATAAACATATAATTTTATGACTTTCCTACTATAATCTTTGACATCATAATCTCTGCTTTTTATCTATGAAATGTAAACTAGTCCTTTTTTGAAAAATTTCTTAGTTATTAATTTCATACCACATTCAGTTATTTTCCTTAGCATATGTACATTGAAATGTAGGATTGCTCAGATGTCATTGAGGGTTTGAATAGCTTAGGAAAGCCTCTAATAATTTTTTTCCACACCAGAATAAACTAATGCTAAGGTGTCCATCTCAAGGCATGCATTGAGCCATCCATTTTATATTTTCTATTTGTAGTCCTAACACATAGTAGGTTGCCTTAGCTCTCATCATACTTGGCTATTTTAAATCTTTGTGAATAAAATCACCACAATTAATTATATTGCATAACATAATTTTAAAAAATGTTTCAATATTGGTCTATTTCAATTCTTTGATTCAACCATCATTCCCAAATATGAATGTGTTGTATGTTCCTTGCAAGAAATTTTAATTGGGAAAAAATATATACAAATGACTTTTAGAGAGTAACGTTAGATTAGTTATTTTTTCCCCATCTTGCATATTGTTGCCCTTCCCCAGAAGCAATTTAAACTGAATATTGATTTTATTTTTTAGCCTCAGAATACATCAAGATTGTAACTGCGTATTGACTCAATTAGTCTTTGAAGCAAGTGTTTGGGAATTCAAGAGGTTCAGAATTTTTTAATTTCTCAGATCTCCTGAGAACAGAGCAACTTTCTCATTTTCCACACACAGGTTCTCTGGACTAACAGATGATGGGGCACAATCCTCAAATCTTTATTCAAGGAAAACCTCCCAGTGGAGCATGATGCTTAGGTAAGACTGTAAGAATGCAGCATTAAGTCTGTATTTTATGTCCTGACCCATGCTACGGCCATTCCTACGTGAAGTCTCCTGGGGTCTCACAATGAATACCATCTGGCTTTGGAGATTTGAAATACTTACATGTCTTCAATGCTATGTAATGACTTCCTGGAAGATTTTATTTCCCATCAATTTTGTATGAAAAGCTATTAAAACAGATTTTTTTTATCCTAAATTTCTTTTGTTAAAACTGCATCTTTTACTGGCTTTGTATCATGTTCTTTTGTGAAACTTATTTTGAGGACCATGGTCTCCCAAATTGCAATATATAGTTTTCATAACAGTTTTCAACAATCTATGTCTTGTTGTGTACCTTTTGTTAATCCACCTCATCCCATCAACATTCAATACATTGATGCAATAATTAAATGTCTATGTAACATCCAGATCTTTTTTTATTGTCTACATTTTATTTTGTTGCAAAGATTTCTGATTTCTTCCTACAGCAGACATTTCTCTGCTTCACCACACAGGAATTGCTTTTTTTTTTTTCCCTGATGCTTTACTTTTCAAAAGTGAAGTGACCTGTGGTGTCTTTAACTCACATGTTTATACAACCTCAAGGCTGATTCTAGGCTGCTGAGTTTTGTTGGTTTGGTTTATTTCTTTTTTCCTCACTCTCTTCTTTGTACTGAATTTGTCTACTGGGATGTAGCTGCAGCTTATCACATGAAGAGTTACAGAATTGTAGACTCTCACTCAGGGTATTGAATACTTTTCTCATGGTTATGATTAAATACTTGATAGCATCAACTTGAGAGAGAAAGAATTTGTTGGGGCCCATGGCATCAGAAGATTTCAATCCATCATGTCAAGGAAGGAGTTTGAAGTGGCTGGTTTTATCAAGAAAGGCAGGAAGCAGAGAGCAAGACCAGAGGTGAGTCTAGCCATCACAGGTTCACCATTAGACACGCTATATCCCTAAAGCTCCCTTTGACATTCAA
Source organism: Typhlomys cinereus (assembly GCA_023101885.1). NCBI lineage: Eukaryota > Metazoa > Chordata > Mammalia > Rodentia > Platacanthomyidae > Typhlomys > Typhlomys cinereus. The sequence continues at coordinate 447,112 of JALPQD010000376.1, read as the reverse complement.
ACCATAGCACTTAGTATTGAAAAGCTTCTTTAAAGTTGTCTAACTTAGTACTGCTTAACCTTTTACGTTTTATTTTCAACTATGAGTCTAATTTGGAAATGCTTGGAATTCATATAAATGTCAGGTGCCTATCTCAAAGTCTGACATATGTAGAGTACTTAATACATACTAAATGAAAAAAAATGAACATATCTCTAGACCACAGCACGATTTCAAATGCTTTTTCTGGAGGCTTTACTGTTTTATGATAATATATGAGTCATCTAAGGACACTTATAAAAATACAAACATTGTACAAGTGTTTTGGAGGAGTTTTAGTGTTTGGACTAAAAAACAAAAATATTTAGAGCACAGATATAACTGAGACACTGTTGCAAGCGGAGGCAACAATGATGCTGAGATGGTATTTTATGGCTGTTCTGGGACCCAGGGTCTGTATGCAGTGTTGCCACCACCCTCACAACATTGCTTTCTGTCACACCATCACTTCCTGCTTGGTGAAAGCATACATCACCTGGGACGACTTCACACATCACCCTCCATCCTCCCCAGCAATGGCAGTGGTCACAATGTTTGCAACTGTTGGTATTTATGGAGTGCTTGGTATGTGCCAATGTTCTGAATGTTTTGTAAATTAGTAAGTCATTCAATCTTACAGTCACACTGTGAGAAGGGACTGTTCTTGATGTCATTTTGCTGGTTAAAAAATGTAAGTATGGAAAGCAACACAAGGAAATTGGAATCCCAGAGGAGCCCTGGGATTCAGGGCTTCTGTCTAGAACACTTCTTACATTGCTAGCTTTGAAGTTTATTTCTTTAGCATCCACCCATAGGTTGGATTTGTGCATCCAAATAAGTTTAAACCCTTTTCAAGTGACAGACATTGGGATATTCAGTCAGCATATTACATCCTCCTGCCAACTTGTCTCTTAAGATTCAGTATCATTGTTTTGTGTCATTTTTTTATGAGATCAGAGATGTCATGAGATCGACTTTTTGAATCTATGAATTACTGTCCCTCTTTGTAAGGAATGAGAGGGACTAGAGGAGCCTCATGTTTTAGTGATGGCACCTCCTTAAATATCCTGCCACTGGACCCATTCACCTTTCTGTTGACTCAGTTTGAATTGAATGTCTTCCAAACTTGATCTGTCTTGTAAATGTCTTTGTTTTCAGCCTGTCTCTGCTCTTTTGAATCATTTTCCTTATATAAACTTTCTCTGATGATGCAAACACCTCCCTTAATTGCAGTTTGATATCAATGAGTTATTATTATCTGTCCCACATGGCTGCTGGAATTCATGGTCCTTGCTTGAGATGAGTTTGATTCTCATTACACACCTCCCAAGTTCTTATGGGCACAGGGACAATCTGGCTCTTCTTTTGTATCAACATCAGGAAGACTTGGGAGACACTGGGTTTTCACTCACTTTTGATATGTAGGCTTTACTATTCCTATACCATGGTGCTTCTAGAGATAACCTCAGGACAACGGAAAGCAGTTCCTTCACAGAATTCAGACATCTTAAATTTAACCGCTACAGAATTCTGCAATTCAGAAAGAAGAAACATTAATATTCCTTATTAATTTCAATCATAGGTTAATAACATTTGGCATGCTGCAGAGCTATAGCAGAAATGAGTTCAAGAAAAACACCAGTTTTGAGTGGAGGCTGTGATGCCACTGTGCTCTCAACTAGACCAGAAACCCTTGTGGAAATGATATGACACCATCACTTTTCCTTGTTTGTCTTGTTGATCAAAACAATTATAGTTTATCACAAAGGTAAAATGATAAATTGAAGTACTTGAACTTTTTTTAAATGTCCAAAACCTCAGTAAACATTGTATTTAATGTTCATCCAGTTATCTCATCTAGCCAAGAGTCTCTCAAGATGCAGCTAGGTATGTGAGGGGAGGGAGATAAATCAATAGCTGTTTAATCTTATTTGTGTCACCAATGTATTAGAACAGAGGAGCCCTGGGATTCAGCATAAGCATGAGACTGTTTTGTTTCTCAAAAATTCTCAAGAGTCCTACAAGGTGATGTATTGTTAATAGAGGTGCAGACCAGCAAGATGGCTCAGCAAGCAAAGACACTTGCTTCTAGACCTCACAACCTGAATTCGATCCCCGGAACTTCATAAAGGTGGAAGGAGAGAATAGATATCACAATATTGTCCTTTGACTTCTACATGTGTGCCATAACACATATACACTCAAACCCATATGCACAATTATGCACAAGAGACTATATGAAAAAAAGCAAGAGAAAGAAGACAAAGATGAGGAAAAACAGCAATAAGAAGAGAAAAAAGAAGAAGCAAAAGAAGAACAGGAAAAACAAGAAGAAGAGAAAGAAGAAAGAGAAAAAACAAAGAGGAATCCATTCATGAATATGAACGATGCAGGATCAGTGGCAAGGAGGGTTTGCCCTATGAGGCTGCACCCTTCCCCCTCCTTACCTTACTGGTTCTCAGAGGCATTGCCAGAGCAGTGGCCTTTGCCTTATTTGGTATCTTATCAGAAATTCTAGTTAACAGGTTCCACCCAGATCCACTCAGTTAATTATTTCATCTAGTGCCCTTTTGCACCAGAAATTCTGGACTTGTCACTACTACCTGTGGTTCAGCAAGCTCTTCCAACTGATCCAGGTACACTCTAAAGGAGTAGTGATTTATATCAGGAGACTAGAGGGGCCACCTTTTCCTTACTCCACAAGTACATGAGGACCTACCAAACAACCCATACTTGGTGAGAGTCTCACTGCAGCCCCCAACCTGGAATAAAAGAGTAGAAGCAGCACAGTCTGAACTTCTCTGAGCTCTCCTCAAAGCTTCTGGCCTTTCATTATTCCTTTTATGTCTATTATTTCCCTGGAAAATGCCTTTTCACCCTTTAAGTATCTTGTTTTGTGAGAATGTCCTAGCTACCACCCCAGCAGCCCTCAGAAGTGACTTGCACATTCCTAGGTATAAACTTCCCTCTTTATACTTTTACATTTTTGCTTATAAGGTGTGTGTGTGTGTGTGTGTGTGTGTGTGTGTGTGTGTGTGTGTGTAAGTACAAGTGCATACAAGTGTCCTGGTTTCAGTTGCTGATCCTTGCTTCTCTATGTTGCTTGAGATAGGTCCCTTCACCATTGCATAAGCCAGGCTAGTTGAACCATGAACTGCCTAATGCTTCTCTCTTTGCCTCCTAGTCCTCTGGTGCAAGGGCGATTGCAGATGTGCCACAGTGGCAGCTTTCACATACAATCTGCAGGTAGTCAGATTTGCATAGCAAGCACCCTTACCTGGTAACCATCTTCCTAGACCCTCCTTGCATTTTAGAGATCTACACACGGTTATTCTCTGGCCAGTTTTTCTTGCTCAAATTTCTCAGCCCTTGAAGAACTAATAACCCTCAGGAGTGTTTCATTTGTCTTATCCTGGGTTACCATAGTTATCTTTTATCTCATATTTTCAGCATCCTTATCTCCATCATAATTCTTTTTCTGGGATGTTAGATACACTCATTGCATATGCTACATGGACATCTTCCCCTCCACTATCTCTAGGAAACCTCAAAGTGAGCATGTCTATTGTGCGATGAAACATCTCTGATCATTTCTTTGTGCCCTGCCTCCATCTTTCATTGCTTTATCCCCTTCATTTCCCTCTCACAACTTAGTTAACACTAACAGAAACCTCCCTCACACTGTCTGCCAACATAGAAATATCAGTTGTAATTCTTTAGCTCTTACCCTGCTCAGTTTTTCACATGGACAACTGAATGGTTTCCTAACTGATCTTCCCATCTGCGGTTTCTTTCTATCCATTTGTTTACAACTCTCCCTCGAGATACTTCAAGCAGAGGGAAAATTCTAAAGTTAAAATCTGATGCTAAGCCTGTACTGCTTGAAACTTTCATGGCTCCCTACTATACCTTTAGAAGGACCAAACTTTTTATGAAAGTGTTGAAAAACAGAAAAAAAGTTGAAAAAATTTTCTACTTATACCTTTGCCTAAATTATACTAACATTTTACCACTTGATCATATATATATATAACTTTGCTTGATCACATAATAATCCATCTATCTAGCCCTCTGTAAAATTCTACCAGTTCATATGTGTTCATGTATATAAATCCAGTTTCAATCATTAGTATGATATGTGATCACAAATTAGGATTCAATTTTTGTTTCTAATATTTTTCTTTTGAATTTAAGGTAAATGTATAGGTAATATATGCATATAACTTACATCACTCAAATCCTTATCCAGACACAGAATGTAATATGTTTCTTGTGTTCTCTCAGTCAATTGATATTGTCAATGCTCCCCACTATGCAGACAGAGTCACGATAAAATAGTTTTACTAGTTCTAGAAGAATTTCTTAAGTGGTATCTTTGCATAATGATTCCTTCACTAAGCATTATGCTTTTCAGATGTATCCTTGTTATAGCATGCAATTCAATAATTTAATTTTCTTTTTCAATGTTGAATTTCATGATACAAGCAGATTTTACTTCTGTGTTATCCTACAGATAGATTATTTGGGGCTTTTAATATTATAAATAATATCTACTGTGAACAGTATTTGGAAACCAGTGCACCTTTTTCTAGGTTTGGGGATCAAACCCAGGACCTCATTCACACTAGCCAAGGACTCCACTACTGATAATCCTAGTCTTATTGTACAAACTTTTGTCGACATATGTTCTAATGTTCTGCCAGGTACAGTTCTAAGCAGAACTTCTGGGTCTATAATACTCCATATTTTTTACAGACTTTTGGTGTCATCAACCTACATTATAACAATAGGTTGCTTGTGAGTATGCAATGGCATCTCACTGTGGTTTTAATTTACATTTCCCCCAGTGACTGATGATGTCAGTCATCACTTTACAGCTATTGGTATTTGCATTTCTTCTTTTGTAAAGTATCTGGACCTTTCGCCCCCTTTTCATTGAGTTGTTTGACTTTGCATTACAGAATTGAAGTTCTTTATAGTCTGGATTCGGGCTTTTTGTTAGATAGATGTTTTTGGAAATAGTTTCTGCTACTATGTCCCTTGCTTATTCATCTTGTCAGCAGTGCCTTTTGATGGAAAAAGCTTGTCATTTAATGAAACCTAATTCACCAATTCTTTTCTTATCTGAAAGACTTAGCTTATCTTCAAATCATATAGATAGATACTCTCTTCTGCTTTCTTCTGATGTCTATGGTTTTAGCTTTTATAGGTAGGTCTATTATCCACCCTCAGTTGCTTTGTGTGTATTTTGTAAGAGTCAAGATTTTCTTTTCTGTATGATTGAATTCAGTGACATTTATTTTTATTTACTGTGTTTGGTAAGGACTACCAAAGATGCTTTAGCAACTTTGTGTAAAACCAAACATCCGGGTTCATTGTGCTCTCAATTTTGTCTTATTTATCTGCTAATTTTGAAGTTATTTCTACACTCTCAAGATGACTATGGCCTCATAGAATATTGAAATTTGGCAGCATACATTAAAGGATGATCCCAGGATGGGAGGGGAAGGCACTGGGGGATGGGGAGGGAAGGGGGTGGGGGCATAGGGGGATGGGGGGTCCGGTATACCTGTTAAGTTTGTATGAGTGGAAATTTAAAAAAAGGAAAAAAAAAGAAATTTGGCAGCATACATCCTCAAGTTTTGTTTTTGTTGTTCAAGATTCCCTTTAATGTTCATTTTTTTTCATTTTCACAAAATTTTTAAGATCAGTTTAATAATTTAAGTCAAATTCCTTAAGCTTTAATATGTTATATTCCATCTCTACCTCTTCTCCAGAGTACAGAGTGTGAGGATCTGTTCTCTTAAATAAACTCTTTAACCATATAAAGTTTTAGTTAACAAAAGAATTTTAAATTACACAGTTAAAGTTTGTTCTTTATTTTAACTCAACAAAGAACATGTAATTCCACATTAATATTACAATGAATAATTCTCTGCCAAGACAGGCAAAGTAATGCAACCTAATGCTTTACTGTAAGATAGAAGGAGTGAGATAATTTTCATCACAAGACAATTGTTTCCTCTGCAGAGTTGTTTTCACCAAAAATATAGATGTAGTGTCTACTTGATTTTCTTCTTCATCCTCCATCTCCTCCTCTTTATCACCTGTGCCTACCATAGCTGTTATTGACCTCATCACATGGCAAGAATATTATTTCTATCATTTTAAACTCTCATGTCGGCCCTATTGTTTTTCTCCTCATTTTTCAGAGGAGGAAATTAAGCTAAAAAAACCAAACATCTTTGTAAAAATCCAATAAAAAGGAAGTGATAGATAGTGTTGGACTTGACTTACTCTCAAGGGTGGCATTTAAGCATCTTGTACAAAAGAATCTGACACAATGGTATTTATTGAATTGAAGGCAATAGTAATACCATATCCATTTTTGGATTTTTTAAATGTTTATCATTTATTGTTGCAGTTTCTTTAGCAAAATATCAGGCATACCTTAAAAATCATCATTATACACTCCTCAAAGTTCTATAATTATGCAGATCCAAAGACATCTGGAAAACAACCTTGTCTCAGTTGGTTTTTGCATTACATGTGATTTTATAAGCAAAGTAATTTAACCTTCCTTCTTTTCTCTTCACAGTGGTAAACTTTTTTCATACTGCCTAAGGATTCCTTTACACATCATGCATGCCTCATTCAAGTCATAAGCTATCTTTATGTATAACTCAAACTAAAGATTGTCATGCTCCACTGATTTCTATCTTCCAAACATGTTGTTGAAATTCCAATTATGATGACTCTTTCTGAATCAGCTATATAAATTCAACCTTACAGGTTAGATTTTTAAATTTCCCTATTAGCATATAAAGTAATTAATGTATTTTGAATTGAGATATATATATATATATATATAATATATGAAGTACTTTGTACTCAACTCTATTTTATGAAGAGCAGAGCATATTTTTCATTATCCTTGTTCTTGGAATCCACACTGTTTTTTTTTAAAGATACATACACTAATATACTGCATGGGTATCTTGAGCAAGCTGGGCTTTTTAACTCTAGGACAGGGAATTGAAACCTTCCCAGGTATCTGAATTGATATACAATAACTGCTGCCTGGATCAGAATGATGATCTCTTTACTAATGTAAACAGAAGAGTTAAAGGATTCATACCTTGTGGGATCCTTTAGAAAATTACTTTTTTCTTTTTTCTGAAGGGAAATTGTAGCGAAAACAGCAATGATTCAGAGGAAATCGATTATGCACTAGCTGCAAGAATTCTTCTATCACAAGTTCATCCGGTGGTGAGAAATGTTTATAAAACATGAAGATATTAGCTGACATAAATGTTCTTTTGAAGAAATAAAATTAAACAACATTTTCTTTCTAACATCAATTTATTTTATTAAAATTTGGCACTACATTTCTGAGGGTAGTGGCTTTGGTTGAAAGCATGGAGTGGGAAAAAAGTACATTCTCTGTTTAATTTTATAAAGATCGCATAATAATGTGACAGGTGGAGCCACGTGGGGGTGGAGGCAAATTGGTCTTCTGTCCCAGACGTCAAAGACATGCTGCAGACATCAGGGAAATGTCTCATGGCTAAGAAAGGTAAGGGAACTCAGCAGGCTGGTCTTTGATACCTAGGGCTTTCATTTTTAATTAAAGAACATAACTCTGCTGAAAAGTCATCACATCATCTTATTTTATAGGGCTTGGATGATCACTCTGTGAAGGAGAGAAGGGTTCAGAAATGCCTAAGATAGTGCCTAGAAGGTGTGTCACACTCAAGAAATAATAAAATCAGTGATTTATTGCAGAGCATCTCATTTACTACTCCATAGCATCTCTGTGAAAAAAGCATAAAGATTAGTCCTACTGTGCACAGAAGTAAATTAATCCTTATAGAGTTTAATGACCTATATAGTGCACCATAACTGGGGAAATGGTGATCCTGGAGAAACAGTCACATGCTCCACTTTCGAAGATTGTGTAGCTATCATGCTTGTCATGCACCCACAATGCCATATTCTATGATCTCTCTTCCTCGTGTGGGCATAAATTCCATTCCTAGCTTTCATTTTATAAGAGCTTGCTCATATAATAAGTGATAGGTAACATCTCTCTACATGAATGACTTCATTAGGACAGATAAAAACCATGAGCAAACATTACGTTCTACCACTATTTCTTCCAGAGAGGAAGACCTGACCTCTGGTGAGGAATGATCTTCTGCCCTTTAGATGTCAATATGTGATCCTACTCCACAACTCTACCAACTTTAGAGTCTGGAGATTTTTCCTAATGTCTCTTTAAACTCTCCTGCAATTGCCCAGAAGCATCTGTCCTCCTCTGAGTAGGAACATGAAACAGCTGCTCACTGTCACTCATACAATAGTTTTTTTTAGATGCCCAGAAATCAGTTGCCAACACTTCCTGCTCCTGTGTTTTTCTAAGTCAAGTGATTCTAGCCCCTGCTCATCTTTTTTCCTCCTCCTTCTCCTTCTCCCTCCTCCGACTTCACATATAAATTACCTCTACCAAAGAACTATTTCCAAGATTGCTAATCATTGTAGTTCCTGTTCTCCAGACTGCTTCTACACCTGGATGTTTGGTGGGTGTCATAAAGACATTGACATATACTACTGAAATTAGGGCATCTGGGAAAAATTTTGAACGTGTCCACAGGAATATTTTGTGTTGTTTTACAAATTGCAGGCAAAATATTTGAGAAAATTATGGCTTTCCCAGTTCTCAGATGGTATTTTGTATAAAGACAAAAGGTAGTACGTTGACATGGGTTTTCCATGTGTTGTAAAGATGTTATACTAAGTTGCTCGATAACTATTCATATTTGTTTATTTGAATATGTACCAATAGATAGAAGAATTCAAAGAAAAGAGAAATGACATTCACTTAAGGTAATCAGGCAGGCTTAACAGAGGAGGTAGCAAGTCGGATAGATCTTGAAGAATAAATGGTATGACATAGAGAATTTGTAAGAGAAATAGAAAAAGCATAAGCAAAACCTTAAAGAAATGATAGAAGAGGAACTGGTTGCATTTTGTGTTGCCCATGTCATATCAAAAAAATTAGGAATGAAGTTGGAACTGAATATTGAGGCTGATTATTTAAAACATGCGAGCAAATATTTAGTTTTCTTTAGGAAAGTAGTTCTGACAGTGGAGTACAGAGTGAATGGCAAGATTACAGTTAGGTTAATTTCAAATTGGATGCTGCAATTATGACCATTGGAACTTCGGTACATGGATGACTTGTCATATACCCAAGACATGAAAAAGTCTGAGGTCCAAGAGGATGAAAAACAAGAAACAGTCTTTGGATTTGATAATTTTTTGGGGGTCATTAATCCACTGTGAATAAGAAGTTATGAAAAGAACAGAAGAAAAGAAACAGGGATAGGACAACAGAAATGAGAACTAGAAAGGGGACATGCCGGTAAGCTGAGGAGCAAGGGATGATTTTGTTGTTTTTTTTTTTTTTTTTTTGGAGATAAGACTAAAACTGTTTTTTTCCCTCATGTTTTGACACTACAGAAATGAGACTCTCAAAGATGAGAAAAGACAAAGATGGAGGCATAATCTTGACAAATACAAGGAATGTCTTCTGAAATGATAAAGAAAGAATTTAAGGTCGCAACACCTTTGGCAAATTTCCAGGTACAGAGGATGACAACTATAGGGTTACTGAAGGATCTCATTTTGCCCACTGTTAATCCTTTCACTCTGATAAATATGGCCTCATTCATGGGGAGAAGGGAACAATTACTGCCTCCACTCTGAGGAATGAGGAGGAATTGGTATCTTCTCCCTCAAGAAACACCAAATTTTCAGAAATCAAGTGGAAGCAGCAATGAGCAAGTAGCCGGAAGGGACACGAGCAGAGGTGTGTGACTAATCTGAAGAGTGTTCAATGCAAGGACACCAGAAAATCTGGTGGGTTCTTCTCTGCCTTGATTGGCTCATCTCTTGGATGTAACGGAATGGACCATAGGGTCTGTGACCAATAAGAAAGAGGACAGATTCCTCAAAGCAGTGGGTGCAGTTATTGTTTCATCGAAAAGTATGCAACATAGTCACATAGATTATGTTATTATATCACATAGATTATTGGAGGTTATACAAATGGACGACTGGAAGTTTCTAGAAGCTCAGCAATGCATGAATATAAAAAGGTGAAAGTGTCGTTTTTGCTGTGGTAAATATGAAAGAGATACAAAGATGTATTTCTAAAAAAGACAAAAGACTCAGCTAAGAATAAATATGGAGAAACAGGACTTCACAGGAGCTTGAGTGAAAATGATCTCAGAAAACTGTCAGCACATCCCTTGCACATCAATGTTATAATGGGTCAGTGTGGACTCCACGTACATTAGTAGAGAACAAAGCTTAGACACCTGGTTGGGTAGCATTTTGGTTCATGGTATTAAATATAACTTTTCTTCTATCTTGGGTTCTTACCACAGGCCCCAAAGCTACAGATAATATAAGAGGTATTGAGCCCTCCTCTCTTCCAAACAGTATTTCCAGCTCACTCTTGTGAAACAGATTATAAATTCTTTTTTGTCAGCAGGAGCTTGTTTCCTATCCAGGAGAGGCAAGATCGGGTCATTTTCTGCTACTGCAATCAGGAGAAAGACTTTGAGAGAAATTCTTAAGAACTTAGCTTTTATCTGTTCACAGGATACTGAGACACCCACATCTACCTCTCCCCAGAAGTCTGAGGACATCCTGAGCAGGGACCTCGGTTATGCAGCAATAAGGGAAAATAAATGTGAAGGGCCTCACTGCCTCAGGCTGTAGGGAACAAGTATCTTGGGACTTGCTGGTTGACTCTGCTTAGCAATGGAACATAGGCTAGGAGGCGTCTCTAACTTGAATCCCAAGGTCTGATCATAGTTTTAAGTGAGCAATCAGAGAAGCCACTGTTCAAACTAGGCCCTCAAACTTCAATTTGCATTAGAATTACTCAAAGAGCTGTAACTCCTGAATCATACCTCTTAGGCTGATTCCATAGGGTGGAAGTAAGGTTTAAAAATATGTATTTCTAACAAGCTCTTGGGTGACAGTAATTTTGTGATTTGTGCATTATGCTTGGAAAACTTTAGATGTCATCAATGGGGCATTTCAGAGAAATGTACAAGAATGCCTTGTAAGAACAACAAGCTTTGTATAACCATGATGCCTAGAAGGCATAGTACCTTTCCCTTTTTCTATCTTTTCTCCCCTCTTCTAACCCCAAAGTGGTTGGAAAGAAAGAGCAGCTATTGAGAAAAGGGAAAAGACCTCTGAAGTGATAAAAACCTGTAACTACTATACCCTCAGCTTCAGGCTTCTAAGGCCAGGTTAGTTGAGGAAGAGGAAGAGGAGGAGGAAGAAAATAAGGAAGAATAAGAAGAGGAAGAGGGATAAACACTAAATAAGCATGTGGATGGTATTTTGAATAAATGGAGCTAGAGTTAACAGGTTCTTTTTAAAAAAGTAACTTACAAAGTCATAGTTTTGCATATGGATTTTCATACATATTTCTTTTTGGTTTGTTCTCCCCTACTCCCACTTTCCTCTCAAAGTTACCAGATTTTAATGCCAAAGGGAGTATTCTTATTTTGCACATTAAAAAAGCTAAGCATCTCTTTTTAAAAAAAAATTGTACATAAATATAAAGAGAACTGGCTTGAGATGAATGGGTAAAGGAATGAAGCTGATTGAATTGGGGCTGTTTAAAAAGCGAATCACACATGTCCTCAGAATGGTGTTTTTCAGACTCTAAGCAGGTCAGGAGAAATGCAACCAGGAAAACAGGACGCCGGAAAGCAATCCAAGAAGCGCCCATGATTGTAGCTTGGGAAAGATGTTTAAGGTATAATGACAGATTTAAATCACTAAGGGGCTCCCTGTCAACAAAGGATTAGCCTTCTGTGTGACTGCAGACCCCACAATTAGCTTAGGTTAGTGGAAGTTATGGGAGGAGTAAGGGTTTAGGATAAGAAAACATAACAATGAAAGGCATGCCGCCTAGCTATAGCCACTTGCCAGGACTGTTGAAGAAAGCTTTAACCACGGTGGAGGAGGTGGTTTGTATGACCACGGTGGAGAGAGGTTTCAAGGACTCCTAAGAGCAGACTGTATGGCAGCATTTTTGCAGCCTGGGAGGCAGTCACAGCCAGGGAGGGGTAGTTCTCAGCTTGAGGTCATTTAGCACCTGTGACTTCTTGTCCTCGTATCCCTCTATGTACTTCCACTAACTCCACCAACACCTTCCTGTAATTCAGCATTCTGTCTGCTCCAGGATTCTTCCTTGCATAACCTGAAGACTATGGTTTTAGTTCTGTTCAATTGAAATTTGGGAAATGGGACTTGGTAATCAGGCTTTTCCTTTGTGTACGTGTACTGGAGATTGAATACGGGGCATGGCCCACGCATGACCTGCCACTGAGTCACATTCCTAGCCCATCTGCCTTGCTTGCTCTGGGCAGTCTTGTTCTCTCCAATGAGGTTCTCCAGCAAGATCACTGTTGAAATTGATGACCAAGGCAGGTAGTGTGATGGAAAGCCAGGAAAACCACTGAAGAGGGAAGAAACATGGAGAAACTAAGTGCAGGCAGGGAAATTAAACAGATATGGAGCACATATGAAGCACAGATGTAAAGGGAAGAAGAGCAGCATGCTATTATTCTTGACTCTAAAACACAGAAGTGTGTTGGGCTTTGCTTGTGCAATCATAGATGAGAACATCGACCTGCTGTGCCAATCAAAATTTTGAGCAGACAGAAAGGCATTGTGTCTCTAAGCTCAAACATTGCCATATAGTAATCGGGAATCAAGCAATTCTTAATCTCACCTAAAATAGCTTCCAAATGTCCTGAGGGGTGTAGAAAAATATTAGCAGGGTCAGGTGGCTCCAGGATCGTGATTGTGACAGCTGCAACCTTTCACATTTACTTAGCGAAACAATTGGCTTTTAGAAGATGCCTCTCAATTTGTTTTCTACTTTGCAGCCAGAGTGCTCTTTTCAAAAACACAAATCTGATCATGCTACCAACCTGCTTTAAACCTTTGAATAGCTTCCCACTGTTCTTGGGATAAAGACCAAATCTTTAACGAGGAGCTATAGGGGTTGATTCCTGTGGGGGTTGAGAATGGGGGTGGGGTCTGCCTTTGCAGATGCTTCTCTGGGTCTGGAATGCTCTCCCCCCACAGCCTTTCTTGGTTAGCTTTTACTTAACCTTGTTCTTTAGATCTAAACTCTAAGAACACAGTCCCAGGGATGCCTTCTTGTGTCTGCATCCCACCCCACCGGGAGTCTTTTGTTACTTGCTTTTCTGTGGGTCCCCTTCCTTTCTCTTAAAGTCCTTATCTCAGTACATAATTATTCAATCATCAGTGCCAGTTTATTCCTCTTCCTCGCTTCACTAGCCCCTCAGCTTCCAGAAACAGGGTGAGAGGCCTTTGTTTGCCACCTTATTCTACAGCCAGCCTTGTGCTTGATTCGCACAAGGTTCTGGGTGTGTGACTTTTTTACTGAGCTCCTGCAGAACTGCCCTCTGAGATTCTGAATTCTCTCAAGAGATGAAAGTGTTAACCAGGCATGAGAATAAAATTCTTAGTTCTATTTCTTCAGCTTCCATGCAGAGATTTATTTTAAAACACAGAACCCTATGAGCTCTAATCTTCTTTCACATTATATAGAAATCAGTTCATCAAAATAACCCTCTAACTCTACCTGGTATTCTCATTTATTCCCCATTTTCTCGGCAATGCATTTAAGTAGTCCTTTTTAAGGTTCATCTACTTTGGGGGAACTTATATAGAAAACATTTTATTTTAGTTTAATTCAGTTGAGATTTTATTTCAAGGCACCCTGTGTTACAGACACTGACAGGTAAATGTTTATGAATATATATGTATAGATTCTCTGGATGTGTGTCTATCAACCCATCTAAAAATACGTGTTTTCATGATTTGAAATAGGAAAGATTGGAAGGCATTATAGTGTGGAAGTTTCCGCCCCCAGACTCTTTCCCTCTCCAGTTTAATTCTACAGGAGGATGAGCAGTCAGTCGTGATTTCCTGATGAGAGACTGAAGGACATGTATTTCCCCTCCTAATGAAATACTCAAAAGAGTGAGTCACGATGCCAGAGGCACTGTTCTCCAAGACTTCTCTCTGCTTATTTCTAATACAAATTCTGAAAAAAAGCACACATCTAGAACTAACTGAACAGATCTCTGGGACTGGACTATAGGTTTCTTCTCCAACTTCCCTTTCTTGTGTCTTCTGCAGCAAAACTGATAACCACTATAAGAGGTCAGCTTAGTGACTTAACACAGAAGCATAAAGAATCCCTTGTCAATGATTGACAGTATCATGGCTGTGAGTGTTTCTTTCAGAAAGACCAAAAAAATGAACACTTAATCATTTGCTAAGTCATGCTCAGACAGGGGCAAATTATCTGTGGACAACTTCAACAATGTCTATTAAAAACACGAAAATTTTATAGAAATCTGGCTAGGTATTATTTTCAGGTATAGGGACAGAGAGACTAATTCTGTTTCACTCTACAGTGTACTATAGTTATCCTTATACTTCCAGCCATCTTTTCTCTTCCATATTTCTTTTTAAAAATGGCTTAAATTCTGTCTCCTTTTCTTCATTGCTCATATTTTCCCCCTTGAACTTCTGGTTTTTCTTCCAATGAAATGACTAAATTGTTCTCAGAAAGAGTCTAATAGTATATTCCAACAGATTTTAAAGTATTTTTCTGTCTAGCATAAATTTAGGAACTCGAATGTTCTTATTCCCCTGTTCTCCTTTCTCCTTTCTCATTTCTTTGGATTGACTTTGTCCCTAAGCCTTCAGTGACAGTGCTCCACAGAGATGTTCTTAGTTATAGAACAGCTTCCTTTTCTTAGATGCCCCAACACCCTTTAACTCCAAGTTTAGCTTTGTCTTGGTTTCTTCTCTCTGTCTTCTTCACATTTTTAACCATTGCTTGTTTTCCAGTGAATTCCCCATGACCCAGAACTCCAACAATGACCATCTTGCCAACATGGCATCGTGTATATATTTTCCTTTCCCATTCTTCCAAGTCAACTTCTCACTCACACTCTAAAGCTTACTTTTCTCCAGCACAATATCCAATCCTGTTAGTTTCAAAGTCTTTTTCATAGTCCTCTAATGTTTGTCTTACTTCCTTTGTCTACTGCCATCATTTATGCTTTAGATCTTTTCATATGTTATATAAATTTTGGCTCTTAGCCTTCCTTCCCCACCCCTGAAGGCAAAAATGTTATTTCTTCATTGGAAAGCATCATTACCTATAAAAAAAAAAAAACCCAAATATCTCATCCAAGCATGGCAGGAAAATACTTGAGAAATCAATTGATAGAGGATTCTCATTCAAACCAATGTTTGAATATGCTACGTTTTCAGTGAATCCCATCTATAATTCAGATGTTGCCAATGATTATACTAGGAGATGAGAAGAGGAAAACTTTATGATATAACAAACTTGGGGTAGGGGCACTACAGAGATGGTTCAGAGGTTAAATCGCTGCCTTGCAAGCAGAAGGACCTGAGTTCGAAGAATGTATTCCATATAAAAAGGTCAGGCAGAAGTAGCACACCTTGTGTTTCTGGCCTTAGAAGGTAGAGACTGGGAAATTCCAGAGCAAAGCAATAAGGAAGTAGAGCAATCCAGGATGGCTCTCAAAGTGACCCTTGGGCTGCCACATGCACACACAGGGCCCTTTTACACACACACACACACACACACACACACACACACACACACACACTTACACCCTTCCCTGCCACACTAGCCCCCTCATGTCTGAAAAAAAAAGAAAAATAATAATAAAAAAACACTGAGAAGGATTTTTGCCTCATGCATAGGATTAAGGTCCTTCCTACAATATATCACACAGTATAGCTCTGCTTTCTCTTAGATAAGGACACTGAAAGAATCCCTTCAACAGATGCCAAATGCTTGTACCCTGAGCTTGGACTTCTTAGCATCTAAAAATGTGAACAACATAACTCTGCTCTTTATAAACTACTCAGCCTGTACTATTAGAATAATAGCAACACAAATGGACTAAGGCATTGTGCACCTTTCATGCTGTCCAGGACACAAAGGCAAAAGAGGACAGTTTTGCCCCAAGTACTAACAGAGAGAAAAGGCAAACTTGTTCCCTCCTCTTTTCTCTTCTTCCAGAGAATTTCTGTCCAGAAGGCTTTCCTGATCTTAGTGGAATTCTGAATGTTTTGAATATCATGTGTGTACGGAGAGACTGAGAGATCACTTTACATGTTTTGTCACCCCAATAGATTTAATTTCTAACAACAGGACAGGGGCTGTTTTTGTTCATTCAGTGTTAGGAAGAGAATGACTACATTAAACATTTGACTTTCCAACATTAACATCCTCTGCATAGTCTTCACAGCTTCTGTCTGAGTCACACAGGTGTCTGAAGACCCCTTCAGAATTTCAGTGCCTTTACCTTTTGCCTTCTCCCCAACTGAATGCCAAGCCCAGTGGAAGCCTTCCCACCACTGCTCCTGAAGTACAGGCTAAGACAATTCTAACATTTCATATCCCTTTCCCAGTAAGTATCCTCTCTCTCCAACTGGTTAATAAATACTTCCATCATCACTGCTAGTTTTTGATAAGTTTTTAAAGTCAGCAGACCAAGTAATGGATTTTACCATGCTACCTTCATACACCTGCATCAGTAATACATTATATGATAGCCAAAAGTAAGGTACATATACTTTATTTCAAGGCCTGGGGGATTGTACTCTTTACAAAGTTGTCTCTGGGCTGAATACGCAAGGAAGCATTGATGATTCTGGCTGAACAAAGCAGAGCGATGTCCCTACTATGTTGATGGCTCCCAAACAGGAAAAAAACTTCCTGAGTCCTCACTATGAGCAGAGAACACTATGGAAATCTCTAAAAATGAAACAAAGATCCCTTTCTTACTGGGACTTCCTGCCTAGTGGGAAAATACCCAGTAATTCATAAATATAACATATATGAAGTTTAAAACTTTTGAAATTTTATGGAAGAAAAAGAAGAGCGTATAGGTTGAGGACTGTAATTCAGGGGTAGAGAACATATGTTCAGCATGTGTAAGGTCCTGGGTGAGAGAGAGAGAGAAAGAGAGAGAGCTGTGGTCTGAGCAGTACTCTTCTTAGATGTGTGTGAGAGAGAATATAGTGAAGAATATGATGAATATTTGGTGAAATTTTAGTCTCTTTCCTCCGAGGCTCTAAGGTCTAATCTACTTGTTACGACAAAAAGAATTTCTGAAATGAAAGTCATCACCTTGGGGTATGTCTTAGAAGTCAGGTCAGGAATTAAATCATTCCCATCCGAAGCACTAAGAAAAGATCTGGAATAATGTGAACTTACACCTGGAATTAATTGACCCTAACAAGGACGACTAGGCAGGGGCATACTCAGTGATAATTTTAAGATATTGTCATGATAGCACAATAATGTCAGATTTTTATGTGAAACAAAGTGAATATAATTATTTTTATTCCAATGATCATAATTAGCAAATACTTAGGAGAACCACCTGTGGAGCAGGCATTGCACTAGGATTTGTTAAAGGTTTACAAGCATGTGTGAGGCATGACTTATTATTACCCCACAGAGGCATTGCATGTACTGCATAAGGAAGCACAAATGGCGGCATGGTGATTTGTTGACTAAGCCTGATGCCAAAAAGAGACTAAGAATCAACCACTGGAAGGCTTATGTACTGAGTATACATGTGTGAGGGATAGCTAAGGAGAGTCCATGGATGAATACAACTGAAATAAAAGTTCCATATAATTTCTGTCAGGGAAGAAAGAACATAGGAGAAAATAAAATGCCCAAAGGCAAAGCTATTTACTACACTGAAACCAGAGCCATAGGCAAATCCAATATGCTTCATTCGTTCACTTTAAAACATAGCTGCATGTCTCTCTTTCAGACACATCCAGAAGGCCTAACACTGACCAATTGGAATGTTATAACTCTTCAAAAATGCAATTTTATCTAGAAACTTGTCTTAATTTATTCCAATTAGTTCCATGTAAACCTCAACACTTATACCTGCAATTCATTTAAAACAACCTTTGGAATTTCTCAAAATAACCATTTTTCTCTAGATATTGTCTATGTTTTAATTTTTATTGATTTTTAAATTTTGCAATATATTTCATTCTCCATGTTACTGCCTTGTCTGTGAGGGAATCATCATATTACACTGATATTTCTGCTGGAGTGGTCGGGTCGCCTTCTGGTTTTCAGTTGTCTGTCTATGGGTCATCTGGAAGGTCCATGAGATGTCTATGGGTTGAGCAATACTATGGTAGGATCAGTGGTCCTGATACTTACCCAGTTCCAGAAAACTTATCTTTTTAACTTACAAAAAATGTTCCCTAGTGATGTTTCTAATCCAAAGATAACTTCTGCTACCTGTTATTAATATACTTTATCAGCGATCTTCAGGTCATGTTAGCTGAGATCAAAAGATGAGTCTGTCATTTTCTTCATATTTTAATATAAAGTTCCAAATAAGTCTTTCTTAATTGGTCTTTCATGTTTAATAGCTGCATATAGCTTGATAAATACTACTATCTTTATATCTCAATCTTAACTGCTGAACTCATTTGTACAAGCTTTGAATGTTTCCCAGGTGATAGACACCTTGAGGACTGGAATCTTGTCTTCCATGTCTTTCTGGTTTTGACTTTCTTACTATATTCGTGTTTATGTTTCGGTGGAAATAAGATGAAGTGAATGGAGCCGAAAGCTTAGATTAATGACTACATATGTGGATGGGTGTGGCACCCTTGCTCAGATGCCCATCTGAAGGCAATAGAATGCTATAGTCTCCACTTATCCTGTGTTTTCAAAGCACAGAGGAAACTGCTAATGTCACAGAACTCAAAAAGCAGGAGCCGAAGTCATGAGGCTGGCCAGAGATTTTTTTCTTTTCCTAAGTTTATCCTTCAATGAAATCCATGATTTTAAAGTAGCTTTCTGCTAGGTATTGTCCATTTTTTATTTGTACCAAAGATAGGTTTCCAAGAATATTTATTTAAAAATCTAGATTTTTTGGTATATCTGTATTAGTTTCAGAAAAATAAAATTCAATGGATAAACATTCATTATATAATATGGACAAAAGAACTCTATAAACAAAATCAACTGTGTTTGAATGAATTACAGATTCTTACTAGGCTCTTTCTCCCTACTCTTCATTAAGAATTCATTAATTTCTTAGAAGAAAAACCTACTATGCAGTGACTACCTATATCAATATTTAATGTAATAGTGCCTGGAGCACTGAATTGACTTTCTTATTGTGAAAATGGGAAAGGAAAGGAAATTAAGATCATGCCCTATTTCTAACAGTGGAACCTTTAGATAAATTACAATTTTGTTGTTCTTTACATTGTAGGAGTGATACTGATCAGGTTCTTTATGTTCCTTTATATACTCTTGTTGAATTCATTTTGTTAGGCTGAACTGCAACATTTAATGCTATCGACTAGTCTGGAAAGGACCAGCTGCCCTAATACTCCCATGGTTATGTGGCTTTGCTTTAAAAAATTAAGTAGCTCACTGGTCTTTTCCATTAGTTTCCTAATATATTCACTTCTTCCACTGTATTCTCTGTGTGTAGTCTCTTGTGTGTATATGTATGCATACATACATACATACCTACATACATGGACTTTCATGTAACTGAAGAGATAAAAGTGTCTGGGAAAATGCATTTGGTGACAAATTGGAGAATTAACCCATTTCTGCAAAAGCAACAAATTTCTCAGATTTCTAATAACTATTTGAAAAAGGCAAAAATAGAACTGTTATTCTTCTATCTTTTAAGCCGAGTATTTCCTGATTCTTTAAGACCACTATATTCTGAATCATGTGTTATTATTAACATCCACAAGAGTCAAGAAAAAGAGATGATCTTCTGCCTTCAGGACCACTCAGGAAAGAATGTGTGGTGATTTAATCTCCTATATGTAGGCGTCTCATGTTTAGTGCTGTGTGATAAGCCAGTTTGAAGTTAGTTGGTCTGCAGAATGGAAAACACTATTTCATTATCTTTACTGAAAGGAGTTTCTATTGATACGTTGTTTATTCAAACACACCATATCTTCACTGCATAATTATTGGAGAGTTTATCTTTTTTAGTACATTAGTTAAAAAATTGATGCCACTTCTTTGAATCGAATATAGCAAGGTGTCTGTGAGATTCTTTGGAACCTCAATTAAGAGCTAATATTTTAGGTGAAAATAGAAAATGTCTACTTACTCTTCTTCAGATAGAACTGTTATCCTTGAGGACTTCTCTGTTTATGAAATTTTAGTGGAGTGGAGATCAGTGCTGGGATCATGATTGGGTATGTGACCTACTCCTGGGTTTGGATTCATTGTAAGAGACAATGGCACCCATTTTAGGATGTGAAAGGAACTTTGTGGAAAGTAACTGTCTAGTTACTGGCTGCTGTCTTGACAACTGCCTAAGAATGGCACCCACAGAGACGCTGAGAGCCAGAACCAGGGCTCTGATAGCAGACAGCACAGAATATACAATTGTATAAAGCTACAGATTGCATCCTTTGCTTAATCTAGTTTGAGTTGCAATTTATTTGAAGCTGAAGTAAAACCGAACAATATGTATGTTTACTAATAGGACTGGTGAAGAAAACATTGCACATATAGCATGATAGGATTTCAGCAAAGCAACCTGACAGTATTTCTCCTGAAATCCTTGTAGATAACATGCAGAAATGTGGAAACAGATGCAAGTACATCCAGGTGACTTCATCCATAATTGAAGAGGCATGTCCAAGAATGCTAATTCCATGTCAGCCTGAAGGAAATTTTATAGTGGTGTGCCTCAGGGTTCTTCCCTAGACCTGTCCTTCTTGACATATTTATCAAAGGCTTAGGTGAGCACCGTGATGGCATTCCAGATGGCAAGATGATTGGAGTGCTGGACAGTATACTGGAGAACAGAAACTCCTGTCTAAAATAATTTATAAGTTAGGGCATTGTAATGGGATCTTAAAAAAGAACTAATGTAAAAATCTTTGGATTGGATCTAAAACTAATTATACAAATAGCTAGGTAACACTTGGGATTAGTTAAACACAATTTCAGAATGAACTAGAAATGTTTTACAGCTGTTTAAATAAATAAATACAGAGAGCCACATTACATTACATAAACAGGACAAGGTAGTGATATATGCAGATGTCATGTTGAACAAGTCCCGGGTGAAGCTGCTGAAGTAGAGGGCATAGAGCCAAAGGAACTAAAGTTTCTAAATATTTCTATCTGAATATTGAATGATTGTCCCTATCTTCCCATACCCACTGCCAATTTACCAAGTCACAGAAACAGAAAGGCTAAAAATTACCAATGGGAATATTCACAGCCCTCTTTCTAATCCCATCTGCTTTTCAGATATTATATTTCCCTTTTCAAAAAAAGATGGATTTTTTCCCCAATCTGAGAGACAGGTTAAATTAGGCTATGTAATAAAGTATCATGCAGACAAGGAGGACGGTATAGAACAAGAGATAGAAAAGTCTTTGGATCCATGTCAAGAAACAGTTTGTGAGTATCTAATGACAGAAGGGCTCCAGAATACTTTTAAGGTACTAAGAAATAAGAGAGAAAGAAAGGGAGAAGAGCCTATCAGGTTATAGCACTCATCCAGTGTAAATCCCAAATACACATTTACACAGCGAACTTCTGGATTTGTTTATCAAAGACATTTTATGCATTTTTCTTTTCAGCCAGGTTCTATGCCTATCTGGTCCTCTTCCACAGGTTGATAGTACGGGCAAAACTACCATATTCTATAGTTTCAAAGACTCATATGATTGAGCCTGGAACTTGGCAATGCTAGTGTATTTGAATGTTACTGAGGACAATATGAATAGAGATTTTTTTTCCTGATGCGATGATATAATGAATTGAAAAAATGAAGAGAAAAATATAAATGGTCATTCATATAAGCAGTAATTTACATAAAAACACAAGAGAATCAAGGAACTGTAAAAACTACCAAGGAAGTTCAAGGTTATCAAGAGTGTTAAGTAACTTTTTATTGACATTTTTATACTAGCAAAAACCATTTTGAAAAGCAATAGAAAATAAAATGCTCTTACAATAACCCAGACACTATAAGCTATCTAGGAACTGACCTAACAAGGATCACTACAGATAAAGATTTAACATTCTGTTAAAGCAAGAAGAATTTTACAATGGCAAGATAACATACAAGTATCCCTGGTAACTTCACAATTTAAAGACAAATACAAGTTGATCTACAAATTCAATGGAAAAATCCCAGGACAATAATTTCAAGGAACTAGGTCAAGGGATTCTAAGATTAGCATCTACTCTCAAAAATACCAAGACAAAAAAATTTTTAAGTGAAGGAAAGGCATATCTTAGCAGACATTAAGAAATAATACAGTTATAAAGAAAACTTGTCATAGTGAAGATAGCAAGTCACCACCAATAGAATAAATGGCAAAGAAGAAAATGTAAAAGCATTTAATAAAGTAATGCAAGGCTGCAGGAGAATTCCTGAACTTCAGGATGAAGGAGTATGTCTTAGATTAAACCACTTTGTATTTCCTGATGGGATGGAAGACAAAAATCTGCTTCTATACAACTGAGTTAAGGAAAAGACATAGTATTATAAAAAATAGACTGCATTCCAAAGGAAAAATTGGTAAGAACTCAACAATTCACAAAAGCTTGATATACAGCTGAGAATTGCCAAGAAAAAGCAAACAAGGTGACAAAAAAGAAGTTAGTAGTATTGGACACAATGCCAGCTATAAGAAAAAGCTTTTGCCTTTGTGCTTCCATATTTTCCTTTTCAGGATACTTTTAGCAATATTTTTGCTTTATATTATTTTTAGATATATTTTTATTTCAATTACACTCATATCATTTTGTTTACACTTTTTATTACAGGGTAGTATCTTCTCCTTTCCTTTATTTTTTTTTTTTATTTTTTCCTCTGTGCTTCTCCTTTTCTCTCTCACTTTGCTACACTTTTAGTAATATTTTGATTTGATCTTATTCTTTAGTATTTTAATTTTTGACCCTCTTGCATTTGTCTAGTTTTGTTCTTGAGCTATCTCATCGTTTAAAAAATTTCCTCAAAAAATTCCCTCTAATTTCTTCCTTTTTCCTCTCCCATTCCCTAATATTTCCCCTTCTTCTGTTTTTATTTTGTTTTTGCTTTTCCTCTGTTTTTTTCTCACTTTTGTGCCTCTTTCTTTCATCTTATTATTCTTTCCTTTGTTTATCCTAAATAATTTTACTCTCTTATCTTATCATGCACTTAATTTTGCCCTTTTCTATCTTATGATCATTCATTGGAAATATACTGGTGGACTTTCATTAGCTTTGGGGGTATTTTCATGTCTTGTGCCATTTAATATGCCTTGATAACAGTTTGTTTACTTTTCTCTGGTGGTACTTGGGATTGAGCCCATAAGAGTAGACTGCTGAATTAGAGGAGCCCCAGATAAAGCTGGAAGAAATGTCCAATCAGCAGATATGGTCATCACAATACAGAACCAAAAGAAACATGAAAGAGCAAGGCAATATGACTTTTCAAACGTTCGTTATGCCTTAACAACAGAGCTCAGACATATCGAAAAGTTAGGATGCTTGATGAAGGAATATGAAGAGATATTTTCTAGTCATAAAGAAAAACTGAATCATGGCACTTGCAGGATAAATGTATGGAATGGGAGATCATTGTGGAAAAACACAAACAAAAACAAAAACTAGTCACCCTGCCAAGGCACAGTCCACCAAGAGAATAAGGGTTCTATTAATATAATTCAAGCTTCTTGAATTATGCACAATAGCAATAAGTGATTTACACACTGTGAGATCTTTGTATTGATTAAAAAATCCCAAAACATTCACTTCTAGACTAAGCAACTCAAAAATCTGCAAAGAGGGCTGGAGAGATGACTTAGGAATTAAGCCTCTGTCTCACAAGCAGAAGGAACTGAGTTCAGATTCTAAATCCCACATGAAAACATCTGGTGGAAATGGCAGCAATGTGCACTTATGGCTCTGGAAGGTAGAACCTGGAAAACTCCAGAATAAAGTTAAAAGGAGGTAGAACAACCCAGGATGATTCCTGAAGTCAATCTTGGGCCTCAATAGTGTCCTCTGATATACATACACACACATACATGCATGCAAGCACACATGTGTATGCAAAAAAATTAAAATAAGCAAAATTTAAAACAAAATCTGCAAAGAAAAGAGAGAAACACAGAAAGCAAATAAACAAACAAACAAAAATAAGTATACAATTTACCAAAACTCTAATGGCATAGAATATTTGAAAAGATATCTAATCTGACTAACAAATAACAAAATGCCAAGAAAGAACAGGAGATATCACTTGACGTTATTCATATTTGAAAATCTGAGTGCTAAATTAAAACACAGTCTAGAGAGCATATGGTAAATGAGAGCTCTTTTATAAAACTACTAGAAACATAATGTGGTGCCTCAGTCAGTTTTGGCTCCAACTTGAGAGGATTAATGAGTCTAAGTGTGTGAATACCCTATGTTTGAGTGATTGCTATCCTAACACAATGATGTGTAGAGGGACAACCAAGGAAGTTCACAACAGCATTATTTTTTATATTATGAGTTGGGATGAATATGTGTATCCCTCACTAAGAGTAGATCTAATTTAGTACTTACCTAATATGAAATAGCATGTAACCAAAATAAAAGAACTACACTTCCATATTGTAGCATGGATGGATCCCAGAAATTCATTGCTAAGAGCTCAAAAACTTATTGCTAATGCATAAAATTTGTTGTATAATGATTTGTATAAATGTCAAGGAAAATTTATATATACCAAATAATTACTTTCAGAGGTGCCTATACACATGTAAGCAAATGTACAGAAGGTAGATGGGAAGAATTTGCATGGTAAATATGAGAATGGAGACTTTCACTCACATGGTGCGTGCAAGAGGTAAATAAAAGAAGGAGCCATGAATGGGCTAACTAAGTTTTATAAGCAAAGGGAGGATTTGCTTAGTTCAACGTAAGCAAGGATTAAGCAAATGAACAATAACAACATAGAAATAAACATAAAAGAAAGAAAAACCAACCCAGAAGGGTCAGGGAAGGTCACAGAAAGTTACAATCTAGGAACTCATCACAGATTTGATGTATTGTCAGCTTCCAAATAAGAGAAAATATCGTTTTGCTCCTGGGGTCCTAAGGTTCAGACAGACCATCTTTACACCAAAAAGAATCAACTTAGTTTATAAAGTATGCATTTTTTTCTATGCCTTCAGATTCTACTTGTCTAGTTAAATCTTACTGCACATCATTTGTGTGATATCATAGGACATGAAGTATTTATGTGTAGATTATAACACTTGATCTTCACAGAAAATGTGAAGTAGATGAGTCAGATTCCCTTGGCTTCTCCAGTTCACAAAGCTCTCTGATGTGCCTAACATGAAGTCCCAGAGCCAGGCATGACTATGAATTATTTGGTGTAAAATCTCAATGTCTTTTTAATGGACCCACTCTGCAGAGGTGAATGCACCAACATGTGTCCCTTAATCGTCCATATGTCTCTGAATACAAGGGGAAAATGTAGCTTGAAAAGTTTTGTCTCCAATCCAGTGAACAACAGTTAGAAGCACCAGGATTCAAACTCTGTTCTTTTAACTGAATCAACAAAAAGGCAAAACTGAAATAACAACAGACCAACATGCTCTAAAAAGTGCGATCCTTACAGGTACATAAGCAAACGTGTGAAAATTCAGCAGCAGCTCAATCCTCTGGTGTCTGTTGGGTTGTTCAGAGCTTCTTTAGTTCCATGTATCCAAACTATGCATCAGAAGGTTCATTAAAATCTGCTAGAAGGTGATGTAAATGTCCTGTAACTGACTGTGGTGATAGAGAAACAATTCTGTGAGTTAATAGAAACTGCCTACCTGTATCTTTAATAGGGTAAATTTATGGTAATTTATTTTCCTAAGTAACTGGAATGCATAACAAGACTAAGAACTACTAAGAGGTGAAGCACTATTTCGTAACGTGAGTTACACTGGAATGAATATGTGAGGGAACCTTGGAAAATGTTTGCCTGGTCAAGAGCAACCTAAATTCTAATGTTATTAGTGTGGGTCAGAATTTGAAATCAAGAGTTTTAAACCCTTCTAGGTAACTGTACTTAGTGGCTAGGGTTGAAACCCTTCATTCAAAACCGTGGTCCTCAGTGTGTGCTCCCCAGATGAACAGCATTCTCATTACTGAAGGATATGTCTGATATATAGGTCAGCCTCACACCAGACCTATTGAAGAGGAGGTAGACTGTCTTCCAGATGTGTCTATGCACAGTGAAGCTTGAGAACTACCACCTTAGCATACAAGGAGATTTCATTGTAATCCAGTCATTACTTGTAAATTTCCCTAAGCATTTGTGGCAGGCCTGATCCATAAGCAGAAACCTTTTGCATATTTTGTACCATGCTAGACAAAAGAGCAAAGGACAGGCTGAAGAGTGGTGAAGGTGGAATTAATTAACAAAAGGTAACTGGGCAAACTGATGAGTCATAAATGTTTCTCCTGTTTGCAAGAGTGTTTTCCCCTTTACTTTCTGCATTTTCAAACCTCACTGCCTTAACCTCTGTCTTTTGAGTCAATATTCTCTTTTTTCCTTGGGTCTGATCAGTAAATGATTCTTTTTCCTAACATGACCATTGGGGGATGAATGTTATTGCAAAGTCTGTGGTGTTTTAGAGAGATTGTTCAGAATTTGCTTTCAAAAGTTTAGAATAAAAATCTCATGTTTATTATTATATTGAAGAATTTCAGATCATTTTTTCCCCTATGAGCCAACTCACATTGTTGAAATGGTTCCTAACTCATTAGTTATGGATTCAGTGGGGTGGGTTTCTGTAGATTTTTAGCATCTGTGGGGACATTCCTTAACAATATTGCTCTAAAATCAGGCTGTGAAGAAATGGCTATGTTGTTTGTCCTATGCTAAGGCACTTTGATATAACAATGTTTCCAGTTAATTAATTCTACCACTCTCTCCCAATACTAATCACTCCCAAACTGCCTCTACAAATAAAAGCCCTAGAAACTAGCTTACTTGAGAGCATTATTATATTGCACGCACCCAGGCTCACACACTCCTGGCTCATTAACTTCCAGGTGATGCAGCAGTGTTCCCGGGGACTGAGTGCTGGCTAAGATTCCATCTGAATGGAGAAATGAGATGCAAAGTCAAGATTCATTTCCTTGAAACAGTGAATTAAGTTTGTTTTCCGAGGTCTGATAGTATCAAAATATCAGAATATAGTTTCTGTATCTTTATATACATTCTATTCTCTTCCAATGGAGATGATTTGGCTAGGAGCATACCTCATCCCTTGAGCTCTACCCCATTCCCAATAGGGCCTTGCTGTGGTACCCTATTGCTATAGTGATATTCACACATCCCTCCAGAGGCCTAAGCATAGAAGTCAAAGTAAGGAGCTCATTATCCATACAGATCAAGAAGGTAAAGTGATGTACATATAAGTAGTTGTAAATCGTGGGAGATAGGTACATGATAGCTATTAGGAACATTTATGTGAATTCTTAGGAGGATAGAGAATTAAGTAAAATCATAGAAGAATGATGTTGGAAATAATTGGAAGTAAGGTCAGAGAATTTGTTATGAAGGAAATACTCTGGTAGAGAAGGAAGCTTGAAAGATCTGATGATCATTTCCATAAATAAGTGCGGAGTTTCTTTTCAAGAGTCATGTGGACAAAAAAATCTGTGAGTTAGAATCTTTCTACTTAGCGACCCTGGAGAATTCCTTTTTGATATGTTCCTTGGCTGGTCCCCAAGATTCATTCAGTTTTGCAAATCCATGTCTACTCATTCTTCATGGAGCCTGTTGCCTAAATATTGTTGGTAACGTTTTTAGAAATTACAATCATAGTCTGATCCATTATCTCTTACTCATAACATACCAATAATCCCCCAAAGCAGATAATTATGTCATTATTTGTAACGTGATCTCTGAGTTGAACAGGTGCAGTTGGAAAGGGGTGCAGAAGTGTGTGACAGCAAAAGATCTGCTTAGGGATTGACATTAAAAAGAAAAACTCCTAGTTCTTCATAAACACCACCACCTGCAGACAATCAGGGAAATGTACCCGATAGCGTGTCTTGTGCTGTTTCTCTTTTGGTACTTGAATTATTTCTGAAATAATAAAAATATCACATTGAAAGTTTTCTCTCATTATATACCCAATCTAAATACAATATATCTTTTGTATTAGCACTAAAGTACATTTGCATGCACTTCTTATTTTGATGTTAGGCTAAATTAAAAGGATTGCTAATAACTGTTGGTATGTACTCTTTAAAGAGTCTCCACAGATAGACCTACAAATTGTATTTTAAGATGGAGAAAATGCAGTTGTCTCTAGAAATCAGAGAAGATTATTAAAACTGTGAAATAGAAATCTTCTGTGATAACAGCAGGTTTTTTTGGTTTGTTTTGTTTTCCTATTAGTCTTCTGTGAAGGGACACATCAGTGAAGGGCTCAAAAACTATCCTAAATGCTGTTGATGACCCTAAAAGCAATTATATAAACCATTTGTGAGGGCTGAGGTAGCGGGATTGCTATGAGTTCAAGATGAGCTTGGGTTGTTGAGTGAGACCCTTTCTTAAATAACTGAAAGTTTCTCTCAGTTTTCAAAGACAGTTTAATGGATTGAGGGAGAATTCTGAATTTGAAGCTTGACATGTTTTCTGAACCTACTTCTAAAAATTAATAAAACTACTTAAGACAAGTTTTAAGCTCATAGAAAAACTGAGTAGGAACTAAAGGCAATGTCTTGTACCCCCTGTTCCATATACTTATGCAGCTTCCCTGTTATTGAGAGTCTGCTCCACAAAAACAGATTTGCTACAATTAGTGAACCTATGTTGACACATCATGATCACTTGAATCTTACAAATTACAGGAGGGCTCATTCTATGAGTTTTGGTGAAAGTCCTTAATTATGAGTAATTTTATTTAGCCATCATTATACTACAGTAATGAATAGTTTTGCTGCCTACTATGGTTTGAATATGGTTGAAATATTTCCCCTAAAAGGTTCTTATGTGTGAGGGTTAGCCCTCAGTGTGGCACTGTAGGAGGTGGTAGAAGTTCTAAGTGCTGCTCTTGGAATGAATGACTACATTTCTCTTAGGGTCCTGGTTGGTTTTATAAGAGTCTTGCTATGAAACAGCAAGCCTGGTCGTGGCACCATGCATCCTCTCCCTCTCACAGGCTTTCCTACCTTTTCATTGGTGACTCAACCAGTGGGGGCCTCGAGCAGAGACTCAACCAAGGGAGCTGCCTGATTTTTAGCTTCCAGTCTCCAGAACGGTATACTAAATAAGCCCTTTTCTTCATAGAGCACACCAAATCAAATATTTTGTAAAATCATCAATAAAGAGATAAATATGCTGTCCTAAAAAATCTCCTGTACTTACCTGTTCATCTCTGCTTCCAATTACTGATCTTTTAATTTTCTTCATGGTTTTGACCTTTGCACAATGTCCTAGACTTGGAATTATGTAGTTGTTGGAGTAATATGCATTTGTACTTCCTCCATGCGTTTCATGACTTCTTAGATATTTTAACACTGAACACTATACCATAGTTTAGAAGGTCCACAAAAACACATTTCAAATGCTTCCAAAGTGAAGGAATAGTGAATATAGTTGATACAAGCATCCATACAGCTTTTTGCATGGACATGAATTTTTAACTCATTTAGGTAAACACTAAGAAGCATCATTGCTGAGTCACATAAGACTAGGTTTAGTTTCTTTTAGAAACTGTCAAACTGTGGCTCTGCCATTTTACATTTCTCACCAGCAATAGCAATGAATGAGATTTTATTTATTTTATTTTGAGAGAAGGAGGAAAAGAGAAAGATACAGATAGAAAGAGAGTCATTTCATGTGCTATAGTCTCTATTGGGGATCAGACAACACCTTTCAGAAATCAAGTGTTTCCCTCTACAAAGTAGATTCTAGGGATTGATTTCTGATTCCCAGTTTTTACACAGGTGCCTTTACCATTGAATCATCTCACCAACCCCATGAATAAGAGCTCTTGTCCCTTCTCATTGTCACCGGTATTTGGTGGTGCCAGTGTTTTGGAGTGTGGCTACTCTAACAGGTATACAGAGATATTTCATGTTGTCTTTTTTTAAATTTTTTTTATTATTATTATTTATTCAACTGTGCGCATGTGCATGTGTATGTGCGCACGCGTGTGTGTGTGTCTATGTGTGTGTGTGTGTGTATGTCTGTGTATGTGTAGAACCACGGACGAACTCGCGAACCACCATGGACGCCTCCACCTCCTTCTGCCCCGGGATTCACAGGCTCCGCCCTACCAGGACCAGAAGCGCAGGTCGCCCCCGCTTCTGCCTGGCGTCTATACGTGGGATCTGGAATCCGAACTCAGGACCCTCCGCCTGCAAGGCGGAGGCTTAACCCCTGAGCCACCTCTCCAGCCCCTCATGTTGTCTTTTGCAGTTCCCTGAAAACATAGGATGTTAAACATTTTGAGACACTACTGGCCATCTGCTTTGATGAAATATTTTACTGATTGTGTTAATTAGATATATGGGTGCCAACTTAACAATTAAAGGCTGAGTTCTGAGTACATCTTTAAAGAATTAGCAGTTAAAACAAACTCTAATCAGTCCTACTGGACAGTATCTAATTGATGTGGAAAACCCCAACCTACAATTGCCAGGTGGATAAGATAGGGGCAGCTGATTAGTACTTTAGAATACTTTGGTATACAGTCATGTTTGCAAGTGAGAAAGTATGCCCCTCTCAACAATCTCAGTGGACATAGGGTAGCCAGTTCCCTCGGCTCCTGGGGTTGCTATAAATTCTCCTGCAAAGTTGATGGATGAACTGTTATGGAAAATCATAAGCAAGAATAAAACCCTCTATTCCCTTAAGCTGTTTGATCATGAATTATTGGCAATATGCAGGCAAACTGAGACACTAGTTACCTGTATATCTGCTTTGGTGAAATGTCTTAGTGGTCGTGTGTGTACTTTGGTGAAACATCTGTTAAGATCTTTTGCTCATTTTTGTAATTGACTTGGTCATTTTATTATGGCTAAGGTGATTTTTTTTTGATATCAGGGATTTGATCCTGAACCCAGAATCTTACATGCTAGCAAGACTGTTCTTCCACTATGCCACTAAGCTCTGTCCTTAGCTCTTATTGTTGAGTTTGAGTCCTTTCTATATTTTATATAACAGTCCTTTGTCAAATGCATCATTTGCAAATATTTTCTCAGACTTGTCTTTTCATTATCTTGACATTCTCTTTCACAGAGTTTTTAATTTTAATGAAGTTCGGCTCATCAATTATTTATTTTATGAATCATGCCTTCAAAAAAGCCATCATCATACCCAAGGTCATCTAGGTTTTCTCTTATATTATCATCTAGAGGAATTATAGCTTTGAGTTTTACACTTAGCCCAATGATCCATTTTGAGTTAATTTTTGTGAATAGTGGCAAGTCTTGTTCAGATGTATGATATTGGGTGGCTAGTTGTTTTGGAATGCTTTGTTGAAAATCCATCTTTGTTATGTAGTATTGCCTTTGTTCCTTTATTAAAGATTATCTGATGATACTTATGTAGGTCTATATATGGGTTCTATATTTTTGCTTTATTTGTCTATAATTACCTCTTATTCCACTATTTTATACTGCTGTTGTTAATGAGGGATTTATATTCAAGTCCTGAACTAGAATAGGGTTAGACCTCCACCTTTGTTCTTTAATATTAAGTTGATGATTTTGGAACTTTGCCTGCGTGCATAAATTTTAGGATTAGTTCTCTTGATCTATGTGAGTTTTTTTGGATTCTATTGAATATATAACATATATTTTTCTTTTCTTGAAGTATTTGAGAGATGTCAGTCTTATCCAGTTGAATGACGGTAGTATTAAGTTCATGTGCTGCTTGATTTGTCCAATTCTAATAGATGCATCAAAATGTCTATTTTACTGCATTCATCCTTATCTCCACATAGAGTCTAAGTTTTGCTTCATGCTTGATGTGTAGTTGTTAGATTTGTATACTCTGCATTCTTGGAGTATCCCACCCCAATTTTATTATATAGTATCCTATTTATTATCAATAAAATTCATCTTCCAACTTCTTGTCAGGAATTAATCTAATTGCTTGTGTTTTCTTTGATTGTTGCTAGCATGATATATCTTCCTCCATTACTTACTTTTAATATATATATTCATCTTTCTATTTAAACTTTATTTTTTCAAAAATCACATATGGCTAGTTCTAACAATCTTTCTTTTAATTGGTATATTTAGACCATTGATGTTTGAAGTGATTTTTTATATGTCATACATGCTACTGTTTTCTGTTACTTTTATAAACATTTTTACCTTTGTTACCATAGTTTTATTGACTTTGGCAAATTTTGTTTTGATTTATTTTGGTGCTTTGCAATGCTGTTCACCAGGCCCAGGGCCTCTCGTATGTGAGGCAACTGATATAACACTAAGCCACATCTCAAAACTATCTTATATAGCTTTAGTGGATATTTTAATGATTTAATTTCTTTCCTTTTTAGCACATAAATCATATTTCTTTCACTTTTGTTTGCTTTGTTTAAATGTTTAGTGGTCACCATAGAATTTGCACTATAGGTACACAAGTAACCCAAATCTACCAACAAAAAAACATTATACTACTTTCCTGTCATGAATGAAATAGTTCTAATGAAATAGTTCTCTTCCTCTATTTCCTTGGGTTATTACCGTGATTAATTTCACACACGTAAACACATACATATATATATATATTTCAAATGTATTCTTGCTGTTATTGTTTTGAACAAAAGATTACATGGTAGGTCAATCAAATATAAGAAAAATGATTTTGTATTTTACTTGAACTTGTTCTTTCTCTAATAATATCTTTATTTGCTTTTGGTTGATTCAAGATTTCTGACTTCTGTTTTTTTCCTTCTCTCTAAAGGGCTCCTTTTACCATTTATACAAGTTAGGTTGGCAGCTAACACATTTCACAATGCGTATTTGTCTAGGAAAGTATTAACCCTTCCTTATGAGACTCAAGTGCATAGGATATAGAATTCTAGGTAGTTTTTTTCCCTTAAATATTGATATTTCACTCTTTTCTCTTCTTGTTTGCATTGTTTTTGAGACTTCAAGAATAATTCTTCTCATTTTTTCCCCTGTATTAGAGGATACTAGAGCACTGTGTGTGACTGGGCAGGCCCAAAGGAGGCTTCAGAAATCATCCTGTATTGCTCTAATATTTTTGGTTTTGTCTGGGGTTTTCCAAACAAAGGTTTTCTAATGTCAAGAGAGAAGCTTTAACCACTGAGCCATCTTTCCAGCCCCTCCTCTGGAATTTTTCAAGATTTTCCTACTATCTTTGATTTTTATGACATTTGAAAATAATTTAACTGGACAGTGTTACTTGAACATTTGTTCTGGATCTGAGATTCGGTATTTGGTACTTATTTGGTGAAATCCTTAGTCTCCAGTGCTTCAGATATTAATTCCATTTTTCCTTTTTATTTTTTTCTCTGATATTCCTATTATGTATAGTTATTTCCCTTTATGTAAGTCTTTATTGTCTGTCACTGTCTCTCTGTCTGTTTCTCTAGGTCTGTCTTTCTCTCTGTCTGTCTGTCTGTCTGTCTCTCTCTCTCTTTTTCTCCATTCAGGCTTTTCAGGAATTTCTGTGGTATTTTAAAACTCAGAGTCTTCCGTCATTTGTGTTCAGTCTTCTAAAGCCCATCAAAGGTATTCTTTTTTATTTGCAAAGTCATAATGGCTAACATTTTTTAATTCCCTTTTTAACATTTTTATTTATTTATGAAAGGAAGGATGTAGTGCACATATGTAAGTCATGGCTCACAGTGGAAGTCAGAGGAAACCTTTTGGAAATCAGCTTTCTCCTTCTACCATGTGTACTTGGGGGGGGGGTACTTGAGCCCAGATCTTCAGATATATGAGCAGATGTCTTACTTTCTGAGGTATCTTGGCTGCCCTTCCTTTTGATTCTTTTAATATCTCTGCAGATTTCTTTTCTTTCCTCAAAAGATACTTTTTTCCTATTAATTCAGGTATTAGTTTCCATTAATACCTGAACATTTTAACTATAACTGAACATTTAACTTTTTAAGAAACTGGCCTGATAATTCTAGCATTCTTGCCATATCTGATTCTGGTTCTGATGTTTTTGATGTTGTGTTTTGCCTTTTGATATGCTTTATTATTCCTGGTTGGTATGTGCTCATGAAGCTCAAGGTAAGAGGAAGTGCAATGTACAGCTCTTTTGATAATCCAGGAGTTGGTGGAGAAGAAGAATTCTATATGCCTAAGAGCAGATTTCAATTTTTGCTGAATCTGATAGACCCCCTGGGTGGTAAACCTCACTAGGGCTTCCCTTATTTTCCCTCAGATAGGACAAATGGCAGGAGAGAAGTGGGACTAAGTTTTCTCTTCTTCTAGATGGTCTAGGTGTGCATAAACCCCAGAACTTTTGTCTAGTAAAAGGCTTTCTCTGAAATTAGCCTATATTTAGAATTATTTGGTAGGGTGCTTTTTTTCTCACTCTCACAAAAAGGGTAAGAAGTTTTTTGCTGTTCCATGTAAGTTCAAGGAGGTGAAACCCACAGATCTGTAAGAGCTTTCCTGTGGACAGATCCTTCTGGGGTTTTAAATCATCAGCTGTGTCCACCTTGAGGCTCCAGAAATACTTGAATTTTTAAAAATTTTCATAGCCTAGCACTACTCCTGCAGAGGTTCCTGTTCTGGTGAATTGAAGTCTCTATATTTAATTTCTTGTCTCTCCAACATGAGGCTTAGTGGTTTTCCCAGGAACCACTCTACCATGGTGGGTTTACATAGAGCTGTTGAGTTTTCAATTTGCACTGCTTTTTACATCTTACTAGGATTCAGTGGCAGCCACGAAGAATGTTGGAACAAATACCAGATGCCTGGACCTAAGGAAATCCAAGTTTTTTTCTAGATAATATTCAAAAAGTCTTGTTTCTTTTTATAGGAGGCAGAGAATCTGCTTCCTAGCCTTTTAGGCCTGTCATGAAAATATGTACTTGCAAAGCTGCTAAGGTTTGTGTGCACTTTAATAACCCAAATGATAACCCAATATGATAATTGATAACCCTTATGTTCAGATATACTACACTTATAAGGACTTATCATTGTTCCAAAAGGAATTTTTAAATGTATTCTCCCATTTGATGTATGGTTGTTGGATTTGCTTCATTAACATAAAAAATATTTGTCATCTCAGTATATTTTGGTCACTATGTACATATTTTAATATAAAATTACAATAAAAACTTGAAGTATATAGAAAAAAGTGGATAGTTCCCAAAATGTGTAGCAGAGTGAATTTTGCAGAGCAAACATACCATTTTCAACTTGTATCCCCAGATAAAAATGCAGAAGTACTCATAAGTCCCTTCCCTCTCTTCCTTTTCCCTTTCCATGTGTGTGAGGTAGATGTATGCATATATGTATGTGTGTTTCTATGTGTACAGGGCATGTGTGTGTGCACAGGTATGCATGAATGTAGGTGCACATGCATGTGTAGGCTAGAGATTGATATGGAGAATCTACTTTAATTACTCATCCACCTTATTTCTTAAGGCTGAATATCCAAACCCAGAGCTCACCTTTAAAGCTAGTCTAGTGTGAGTGTCTTTTTAAGCCAGTGCATTTATTTCTCATATGACTTTAAGGCATAGCCACATTCGAAAAGCACTGATCTACAGACTGAGGAATTCTTCAATGACACATCTCTTGACCAGATCTTTTTCTTCTGAATTTCAGCCCATATATCCAGTTTCAGCTACACTTTACCCTTGGAGGTAACATGAATATGCTATTCATTTAATAAATCCTTCTAGATCCACACACATTCTCAAACCAAACATCTTTGGGTCATCTCTGGTTATTTCTATTCCTATGACAATGAAGAACAATTGCTCACCAAGTTCTTCCTTGTAAGGAAACATCTTTCTCCTCTCCACCTCCACAGACAGTTTTCTGTCATCTTAAAATTACTGCAACCTTCAGTCTTGTATATGGAAGTTTAAGTAGTGCTGATTTAAAAAGCTGTAAACTCCATTATTTATTCCACCCCCTCACTTAAAAATGCTTTGAAAGTGCTCACTGTCATAAGAAAAATTTCTCAAATTCTTATCCGTATGGCTTTTCCTGACTGATTCCCACTTGTCCACACCCCTGTTCCCTCCCATTTATCACCTTCTCTGCATTCTAGGAGGTGGGATGATGCCATCCTAAGGGACACATAATAATTTCTGAATTTAATGAATAAATGCCTGGCTGACTGAATGAATATATCTGATTTGGTTGTGAAAATTAAATTATCAAGGACACGGAAATGTGCCTGAAGAACGAGTAAGGACTGAACGAGAGCTGGAGGGACATGTTAATAAGTAAAATAAGTTGTTGGTATGTGAATTTCATGGTGGATAATATGGCTGTTAAAGATTACAGGTTTCTTCCTTTCAAATAATCAGCTATATAAGGTTAAAATGTGAATGGGTAGCTATTGTATTTGCAGAAAAAAAACAAATTTTAAACTAATTAGAGAGAAAAAGTTGCAAAATTACTACAATAGACCCTTGGAACTCCTTCACTAGTAACAAAGCACTATTGCTCTGCAGTACAAGGTCAGACCCAGGAATGTATATTGATATCGAATTGTGCAATAGACTGTAGACTTTGTTCAGTTTTTACCAGTTTTCACATGTACTCAGTGTGTTCGTGAATTGTTCTTGGCAATTTTGTCCTGCATGTAGATATCTGAAGCTACTACCATACCCGAGACATAGAAGGAACCACCCTTATGTTCCAATCCCTTGACAATCACAAACCTTATCTCCATCTCTACAGTGTGTCTTTTCAGGGGTGTTATGTAAGTGGAATCATAAAGTATATAACCTTGGAGGTTGGCTTTTTCCACTTAGCATAGTGCCCTTGAGATCTGTCCAAGTTGTTGTATGTAGTGCTATGATCTTTAAGCTGTTTTATGTAAAAGAAAGATACAAATTGAATTTGAAAATTTGAAGAAATTTCTTTTCATCTAAAATATATTGACTTGGATATTTTGAAAGGTATTTGGATTTATTCATTATAGTTAATAATGAAAAGTATATTTTAAAATTCAGAAGAGATTAATTTTATAATTTTTAAAGAAATATTAATGAAGGTTTTAAGTATCACATATAAAGATATAACTCAGATTACAGTTTTAAAATTATGTGCTGAAACTCAATACATATTTTCAATATAAAAGTTCACAAAGTCAATACAATTCACTACTGCTATGTACTACCAAAGGCCGACTAGTGCTTAATTGACTGCTACATTTGATGGAAATTCAACTCTGGTGAGACTGATTTTTTACTTTATTTAATTTAAAGAAAGTTTTCTTGATTTCACTCTTTCTGAGATTCTTTTTCTTGTCTGTCATAACCTTTTATTATCGCTACCTCTCCAGAAAAAAATGCTCTGAAGGTTCTTTTATTCAAATGCATTTTCAATTTTCTTCATTTTTTAAGCTACTGACAGCTGTCAGTCTCATGACAGGTAGTATTTATGGTAATATACTCACAACTTATTTGAAAGAGAAGTGAGTGATTTATGTCTTAGGCTTAAGAGGTTAAATTTGATTTTATTGTAATAAGATACTTTGAGGCAGACTTGGTTTTACTGCTGTGAGCTTGCTGGAATTATTATACCATATTGAGGAAAAGCTTTTATCCATGTTTAGTCAAAAGACATATCCATTCTTAAAAACAAAGATTTCCATTGTCATTTCAAGAATTGACTTCTCAATTTTTAGGAGAGCCTTTTTTTCTGCTAATGTCTTACTTATGTAATGCAAATATATAGGAAATTCACAAAATATATTCTAACTGGGAGAACAATTTATTATTATTATTTACAAGCATTTGTGTGTGTGTGAGAAAGAGAGAGAAAGAGAAATAGAGGGGGGTATTTGAATGTGTGTGCCTATGGAGGCCCAAGAGTTACATCAGGAGCCATCCTGGATTGTTCAAGCTTTTTATTGCTTTGCTGGGGATGGGCAGGCTCTGACTTCCATGGTTGAAGTTGCAGCTGCTGTCACATCCACCTGGCATTTTTACATGGAATCTGGGGATCTGAACTCAGGTCCTTTTGATTATGAGGCAAAGGCTTAACCCCTGAGCCAGCTCCCCACCCCAAGAATCTATAGTTTTCAAACTTTTGCTTTAAGGTAGGGTCTGCTTCCTCTTGAGCTTCTGTTTCCATTACTTTCATGTGGCCTTTTTCACAAATGTTCCCTCATACAGACAAGCAAAATTTGTGAAACAAAAGAGAAAGATAAAAGTGTTTTCATACCTTTAACTTGCTAATTTTCTTGCACATTAACAAGAAAATAAAAAAGTATAATAAAAATTGGACAAATATGAATATGCATTAATAAATGGAGAAAGTTATGGGTTGTTAGTCTTTTTTTTTCTCTGTTACTATGATAAAATACCGTGTAAAAAGCAACAAGAATGAAAGAGCTGATTTTGACTCACCCTTTCAATGGCATTTCATATCTGTGATTGATTGGTTCCATTACTTTTAGCTTGAAACAAACAGAACATCATGGTAGTGAGGGTGTGGTAGAGTAGAGCCGCTCACTGGAGGGTATCCAGGAAGCAGAAAGAGGGACAGGAAAAGACCAAGGAAAAGATATAATCTTCAGAATCACACCCCAGTAACTTACTTCCTCCAGCCATGTATTACCTCCTAGTAGCTTATTTAGTATGAACTCATAAATAAATTAATTCATTGATAAAGTTACTGATCACTTGATTCAATCACCCATAAGTAATGCCAGATGCTGGGGAGCAAGTCCATAATACATGAGTGTTGATGGATATTTCAGATGTAAACCATAGCAGAAGTAAATGAGACTGTGAAAGGGCTAGGGAGATGTCTACGTCAGCAAAGTGCTTGCTGTAAGCATGGGGACCTGATTTGACACCTAGACCTTTGTGAAAAAGAAAAAAAATGTACATGGGAACTCATGCTTGTAACTCCAACACTGAGAAGCCAGAGACAGATGGAACCCTGGGGCTTGCTGGCCAACCACTCAAGCCTACTTGGTGAATTCCAGACAAATGAGACACACACACACACACACACACACACACACACACACACACACGCACGCACGCACGCACGCACGCACGCATCCACACATGCAAATATATACTTCTATCAAAGGAAAAGCAGCACATTATCAAGACACATAGAGGGTTATGTGATAAAATCAAAGGTTTTGGTACTTGGAAACGACTTGCTGAGTGTTGGATGTTACAGTGCAGGTATCAGGTGGCTTTTTAATGAGAAGCAATGATGTCAATTACTTTATAGCTTCTTTTTCCTCCCTCAGAAGATTTAGTTCTTGCCATAAAGAATTTTCCAAGCCTTTAACCCACTTATTTTACTTGAAGGGAGCCTAAGTATATTCTGAATACTCTTTCAACATATCTTCTGTTTCACCCCACCCCTCACTCCTTCCACTATCCCACCCCTCACTCCTTCCACTATGAAGCACTATGACCTACCCAGTCATTTCTAGGTTGAGGGGATCTCGACTTGCTTGTCATTAAAGTTGTCCTTTGCACAGATATGAAGGTTTAGGTTCTACTTTAAACAACTTTCATGATAGCGCATTGTATATCAGAGTCTTCATTTATTAAAAATGTGCCTTACCTCATAGTAAGAGACTCGCCAAATTTAAATTATGTCAGATTCTATACTAATGATTAGTGTACAATGACTGCTCAAAGTTTGTCAGTTGTGATTAGCTTTTCTATTCAACTTCATTCCATTCCATTTGCTTTAATCTTCCCCACAAAATGGGGTAGACATGTCTTCATTTGTTGTTTCAACGTTTTTTAAACTTCATTTATTCATTCATTGTGTGTGCATGTGTATGTGTGTGTGTGTGTGTGTGTGTGTGTGTGTGTGTGTGTGTGTGTGTATTACTTCTGGATTACTTCTACCTCCCTGTTGCTTCCCTCTGCATCTCCCAGGCTCCTCCAACTAAGGCTGGAAGTGCAGGCTGTTGCCGTTTCTGCCACATGTTTTTACATGAGACCTAGGATCCGAACTCAGGACCTTCTGCTTGCAAAGCAGAGTCTTAACCCCTTGAGCCCTCAACATTCTTGGTTGTAAATTTTTGTATGTGTCTGAGACATATGATGGAAGGCTTTATCATGTGCAAGCCACTGGGTTCAATTTTCAGAAAAAAAATGTTCCTTATATTTATTTAACTAAAATTTTAACTAATGGAAAAATTCAAAAGTCTGAATTCCTTTCCAGACTCTCTAACCTTTAGACCATGACTGTGCCAGTCACTGAGTTAGATATCTAAGATTCCTTCCGGCATGAAAATTTTAGGAATTAGTGACATAAAAATCCTCATGGAAAATGGCAAATTCTTTTTTAAAGTTCATTCCTTTGTATATTTATTTTCTCCATTTCAGCTCCCCCCACCCCCACTCCCACTCATCTTCCTCCTTGATTGAATATTGGTTAGTTGATTGACAGCTGTGAAAAATACTTTGGGGCAGCTTTTCTAAAGAACATGGAAAGCTGTATAAATTCTTTGATCAAATTTAAATATCCTCAAGCAATTTCCATTAACCTTGAATACCCCAAGCTATTCTCCCAGGCTCTATAACTTACTCAAATCTTAAACCATATCGAGTGTAAGAATTACTTCATCCATAAAGGAAACAGGAGTCATTGTTATTTTCATGGATGCCAGAATAGTTGAATAAAGGGTTTTCTAGAAACACATTTAGAGTATTAGTACTCTGTTGTGCATTTGTGTTCTTGACTTAAAATAAGCTACTGTAAAAGGTATATTATTTTATTCATAAAAGAAATGTATTTGCAAAGCAAATCATTTAGGTGCACATTTATTGCCTTGTATAAATGATAAAAGTATAAATTTTGGCATTTTTTATGAATATTTCACAATCTAAATACTAGGAATTTTTATTATTTTTTCTCAAGTAAATAGAGACAGTGCAATATTTCCTAATCGGATAGACAGATGGATGTGAAAAATTGCATGAGTTGTGTATGTCCATTGTGTACATATGCTTGTATGTAATTATGCATGAGAAGCTATATGAGATAACAAGAGACACAGGCTAACCTATCTTTCAATACAAAAAATGCAGCTGGGATTAATCATTTAAATGTAGATCTTACTAGCTTAAAATTAAATTCAAATCATTTTAAAGTGGATCAGGGAAATACAAAACAGAATAATGGAAATAAGGCAAAGAAAAAAAAAATACAGGGGGCCGCCCTAGCAGTTAGCTATTTTTGACTGTGAAGGGATATCCCAAGAGAAGGGAGGAGGCTGGATCACTAGAATCATTTAAAATTAGACTGGACTGGGCTCGGAAGAATACACCACTGGGAGTAATCATGCTTTGACAGAGAAAGACTGAAAGATCTTTTCCAATTCTAATTGCCATGATCCTGTGTAATTCAATTTGAAATGCCCTCACTATTCTAATTCACAAAGATCCTATTTTTACTCTTTTTCATAATCCTGCTTCTGATATCACTGCTCTTTAAAAGGAAAGAGAAAGCCTCAAGCTTGGTTCCCAAGTATTCATTGAATTACACTCCTTATGCTTTTTTTTTTTTCCTCCAGACTGAATGTTATGGCGACACAGGAGCACACCCAGGGCTGGCAGACAGACAGTGATTATCATCTGCTTTTACCCATTAGCGCCGGGGGTGAGCAGGTAAGGGCTGACAAAGAGGTTTGCAAAACTGGTCAGCATAAATGCTTCCAGGAGGCCAATTCAGGATAATCTATTGAAATATGGATCGAAAATATTGCCAGTCCAGGCTGAATACCTTCATCTATGGCATTTTAAGCCAAAGCAAGAGAATGCTTTCATGGGGGGAAAAATAAAATGGACATAATGACATGTGGAGAATTGTCTGCTCACATAGTTTGGGGTTAATTTCCTGAAATGGTTGCCATTCTGTCTGGGTCCAGCGTCTGTCTCAGCCACTTTATTTGTTTTGAGATGCTTTGGGGGGTTAGGTCCCTGGAGACTGGAGTCCAGGAGGCCTTCTGGCTTTCAGGAGCCAATTTGTGACAAGATCAAAGGGCGCAGAGTCCCATGAGCTTAGTCACACTTTGG
The DNA here is from genome assembly GCA_023101885.1 of Typhlomys cinereus. Lineage (NCBI taxonomy): Eukaryota > Metazoa > Chordata > Mammalia > Rodentia > Platacanthomyidae > Typhlomys > Typhlomys cinereus. The sequence goes on along the minus strand of JALPQD010000376.1, from coordinate 404,680 downwards.
AATTTACTGGTAAGTCTCCTTTTACACTACACTTGTAGGTCTGAAAAGTATTGAAAGATTAATTTTAGGATATTAAACTTTATAGCCCATAAGTGTATTTTACTTTCTGTTGGTAGTGGTTCTTGGAATCCAACTTTAATTTCTTTCTGTCCAGTAATTAATTACCAAAACTGAAATGGAATCAGAAATTGGAAATTTTCATAAGCTGAAAATGTTTCTGTGATATGACGTTTTGATGCAAATTTTCTTGTTTCACAAAATTTGTATTCAGTAATTGGGGAAATAGAGAAAACAAAACAAAACAAAATTATTGAAAATACCTGAAGGAAAATGTCTAACTACTCCTCAAGCAATTTTACACAGATATTCAAATTGATAGAGTAATAAAAATTCCTCATTCTGTTTCCACATTAATCTTTTATTTTAAAATCTTGAATATATATAGAAATTTAAAAACAGTAATACAGCAGACACTTATTATGTACTATTCAGAATTTGAAACATGAGTGATTTTATTTATTATTAAGGAACATAAATTTAAAAAGCTTGTACATAGTGCGAGAGAACATTTAAGCTCCTTCTTCATGTTTTGAACTTTTTCCCTCTCCAAAAATAGCTTCTAGTCTTATTTCATAATGTGACTCACTTCTTTTCCATGTTTTAGAAAGACAAACTTGTACTTTGAGATCTAGTTATCTCCTTATTTTGCACTAAGCTTCCTATACCTGTGAAGGTTTTAAATAATGTGGCTACTGCTGCTCTGAACAATAACAATAAAGCACCAATTTGTCCTCTTCCTAGGAGTCTTACTTTTGAGAGCCAAGTCCTCACTTTACTTATGATAAACATGGGATTGGGGGTGGGGGGAGTCCAAAGAATGACTTGGCGAGGGATACACAGCCTGCAGTAGGATCTGCTTTGTTCTGTGCCTCCTCTCTCTGCATGTGACACTCTGCTTGAGGTTTACCTTGCATTCAGTTGTACTTGCTCTTTCCTCTGCCATCATGGACCCTAGGTTTCCTTCCAGTCTTGTATCCTGTGAATGCAGGATCATCTAGACCGCCATATCTCCTTTAGTACATGTAGTGTGAAGCTGGCTAACTGATGAGGGTCTAATGAGCCTGGAGATTCCTTTCTGACAACCAGCCAAGAAACTTCTGGGTTGCAAAATCCCCCAGTGTAGCAGAGATTAAAACTGGTTTCTGTAGTTACTGTAACAGGGTGAGTCGACTGTCACGAGAAAACAAATTTACTATATGTCAGCTTCACATCTTGTTTGCTATTGCATAAGGACCAAGAAAAGGCTGTCTGATTCATTGTGTTACTCTTTCTCTGGCTAACATAGGATGCTGTAAATTAAATTCTGCCTACTGTGTGTGATGTGTTACAAGCTATTATGAAGAATTTTACTTCAAAAGTTGTTTTTGTAAGGAGAAGCTTGATAAATTGTTGCAATTGAAAAACACAAAACGTGTACAGGTTGAAGTCCCTATTTACAGTGCTCAGATTGTATTTTCCAAGGGTTTGGGTGAGAGTGGCTGGGCTTAGATGACGTAGCCCTTTCCCTTCTCTTCTTCATCTTAAGTGATGGATGAGATAAGCAGTAAGTTGATTAATTCTTAAGGATCTTTGATAAATATGTAGAGAATATTTTTGAATATTTGAATTTTGAATATTTTTGAATTTGAATATTTTTACTATGAAATTTGCAAAAGTTAATTTTTATTATTCGTATGCAAAGTTCTATTATATTCATGAATGAATATAATGAATTTATGATATTTTCACCCCATTACAAGCATTTCTCGCCCCTGCCAGACTGTCCCCTATTTTCTAATCTCTTTGCATGTGTGATCAACTGGGCTTCTTGTGCTTTGCCTTGCTGACATGTGCCTGAGTGCTTGCTGAAGCATGAGTCATATATCAGTGGGTTTACCATTGAGGAAAGCATCTAGCATTTCCTCACATCAATGTTAATCTTTATCAGTCTCTCAGGGAGATATCGAGCCTCTTGAAATGTTTCCCTTTCCACAGTGAAATGTTGATAGGACAATTCCTATGCAGGTCTTGTGGGAATATACATAGTTGTGACGAATTCACAAATACAACAGCCCTGTCATGTCCAGAAGATAATGTCTAGCCACGTCCATGCCCCCATTTGGGTTCTCACAATCTTACCGCCTCCTCTTCTGCAATTCCCTGAGCCATGCATGGTGTGGGAGTGAGGTGGCTTAGATATCCTGTTCAGGGCCAAGCAATTCTTAGTCATTTATATTCTGCATTTTTTTTCAGTTGTTATTTTCTGTTACAAACACCGTCCATTACAGAAGGAAGCTCCTAAGTTGAGTGCTGAGTGCTTCTCCAATCTATGAATACTACAAACATATTTTTAATGAAAAGTCTTTATGCTTTTAGAGCATTTCAGGTTTATATTAAAAGTGAATGGAAAGTACAGAGAACTGTGCTCATGAATGCACCTTCCAACTCTTTCCCCACTATTAGCATGGAGAAGTTTTGCTTTAGCATGGTGCATTTGTGACAAGTTATGAACTTTGAGTTTACTCATGGATCTATAACCTGTTTTGACAAGTATCTAATGATATACATCCACTATTACGATACCATTGAAACAGATTTGAAGTAAATAATATATCATATAAAGAGGCCTACAGGATGACTTTTTGAAACATCTAACTGTTGTCAAACAAGTTAAAAAAACTAAAACTCAACTAAAACTTAGCAAACTTATTCTTCACAACTCCTTCTAGACAGAAAAGCAAAGTCTTTTCTTTGAAAATTGTAGTTATTTTGATAAACAGCGCTGTCAAAACAGGAAATGCAAACAGCATATATTCCAGTTCATTCTCTTTTTGCACTGTTCTCAAATATTTCACAGTTAAAGGATGTCTTCCCTTGAGGATCACACAACCATTTAATTTCTTTTCTGGCATTTAGACTATTGTGTTTGTGAGGTTCAATTTGAGAAATGGAATTGATGATTTCTTCCATAACCACAAAGAAAAAAATTGAGAGTTACTGATTTCAAACCTCTATTATGACCTTTCACAATTTTCCAGAAAAAATGTTTTGGTTTCAAAATGAAGGGAAAGAAGTTTTCGCTGTTCCGTATCATTGATCCCTCCCTCAGGGTGGTAAAATTCACCTCCAATTTGGCTCAAGGTGGATGGCTATTGTCCCTATCTAACAATATACCTGGGGGTGGCTGAATCACTTGACCAGTTCCTACTTGTTGAAGCATTTCTGCCAAGTAAAAGAGTAGACTTCCTACTTGAACCTAATCTAATGCTGCTGCCCACATTCATGGCCTTGTATCGTCCTTCTTTTTTTTAATTTATAGTGTATTTTTTTTCCCACTCACACAAACTTGATAAGTTGTATCTTCCTTCTTAACTCTCACAATCCTCTCCTGATTGGAAAGAAATCAATAATTGTCTTTCAGTTTCTGCCCTCTGAACATGAACAGCCATTGTCAGACTTTTTTGAGACTCAGAATTTAAGTCGCATGAGCTTGAAACAATGGTTTTCAATTGAGGACTAATTTCAATCTGAAGAAATGTTTATCAATGTCTGCTGATGCTGTTGGGGTGATACATGAACTAGGGACATTACCTACTGGCATCTGGTTGAAACCAGGCAGGGATGCTGCTAAATATCCTAGGGTAGTACATAGGGCAAACCTTTATGTTCAAATATTTTCTGACCCGAAATGCCTACAATACCAAGGCTGAGAAACTCTAGCCTAGAATTTTAGGCTGTAGGCCATTTTTTTTCATCCTATGTTGAAATACCTTGAATTTAAAGTATTATATTTTTACTATTGTTTTTCAAAGCAGGTTCTGGGAATAGTGGAAATAGTGTGTTTTCCTATCTCCTTGTTCATGTATTAATACCTCAATATTTGTAAATAGATAACCTTAGTTGTCATTCAAAATGTAAACTGTCATAAGGGATATGATAACTGATTTCACTGCCAACTTTTACAGCCTCCTCCATATCCTTGCTGACGAGGATATTTTAAATGGAAGACAATTAGAGGCTTTTTGTTTATGAAAAATGAAGTGTTCAGACACAAAAGAATTCACAGTGGACCTCTTATAGGATGTTTAAAATATCCTTTCATTAAAAGATTTTCTTAAGTGGCTGTTTGGCATTTAATAGGAGTTCCTGGTGTTGCTGCTATTGTTTTCATGCATAAATACCAACAACTAAAGATTTCCAGGATGTACTTTAGAATTTTATACTACTAGACTTCATGTTGGTTTGCCACAGATGATTTTTCAATGTTAAAATCGCGTTGCAAGAAGGCTTGCCACTAAATCACAAGAGTCATTGCAAATTGAAAAACCAGACAAGATCCTACTCATGGACAAGTGTGTTTAGCCAGGAAGGGATCTTTCAAAATTAGGCCAATATTTTTCTCCGTGTGTGTGTGTGTGTGTGTGTGTGTGTGTGTGTGTGTGTGTGTGTTTGCATGTGGGTGTACATGTGTGTGCAGGTGTGTGTACAATAGAGTACTTGAGTTTGTGTGCCTGTGGAGAATCAAGAGTGATATCAAAAATCATTCTGGATAGCTCTACTTTCTTAGTGCTTTGTTTTGGAGTTTCCCAGGCTCTACCTTCCAGGGCCGGGCTATAACCTCTGAGCCAGCTCTCTATGACCCTTTTTAAAAATAATTAAAAGGTCTAGGGAGATGGCTCAGTGGGTTAAGACTCCTTTGCAAGCAGAAGGACCTGAGTTTGGATCCCAGATCCCATGTTAAAAAGTTCCACAGAGCAAAGCCTGGGAAATCCCAGAGCAAATCAAAAAGGAGGTTGAAGCAATCCAAGATAATTCCTGAAGTCACCCTTGGTCCCCTACCCCTATACCACAGTTCTCTCTCTCTCCTCTCTCTCTCTCTCTCTTACATACACACACACACACACACACACACACACACACACAAATACATAAATAAAACAGATTTAAATTATTTTTTAAAAAGTGTGTGTATGTATGCTGTCTCTCTAGACTAGTATGTTATTTATGTATTTTATTTGTGTGTGTGTGTGTGTGTGTGTGTGTGTGTGTGTGTAGGAGAGAGAGAGAGAGAGAGAGAGAGAGAGAGAGAGAGAGAGAGAGAGAGAGAGAGAGAAGACATATGGACATGCATGCCATGCGCCACCGGTAAAGGCTAGATTCCTTCTCTCCACTATGTGGGTTTCCACAGGGCTCAAACTCAGGCTTAGAAAGCAGGCGCCTTACCACTGAGCTATCTTGTCTACCCACCAATACATTTTTTTAAAAAAACATACTGCTCATAAAAATCTTAATGTCTCCCTTTCTGAAAACAAAGGAGGGGGAGATCTGTTATCCCTCCATGGCAGTGGCCCACTGTGGGAAGCTGGCCCACAGCAGGTAGATGCCAGCTTGCTCCACTTCTCAGACTTTCAGGCACCTGTCAGTCTGTCTCCTGCGGTCATTTGAGTTTGTGACCTCCACTTTGTTGCTATTGAGTTTTGCAACCATGAATGTTTGACATTTAATATTATGCATCCTTTGGCTCATGAACAAATTTAGCAATTCCTTTGGGAAGGACTTGAGGCTACTCAGGAGGATGGTAGGAAATGTTTTGGAGGTGTGACTGGAAAGCAGGAAGGGGTTAAGGAAAGAGTCACAGTGTAAAGTGAAAACAGATGCTGAGGTCCACCTCTTTTCTTGTATCAACTTTGCAGAGAAACCCAAACTTTGGAGAGAAGAGGGCAGGACAGGTAATAAAATAAAGCAAGCTACATTTAGGACCATGTCAGAGGATTTCTCCGTTGAATTGGCCTGTGTGTCATGTTTACCTCAAGAGGTAGTTTCCTTGTTCTGGCCTATGTTCCTGGAAATTCACCACGATTATAAATAGAATCCCATGAGGTGCCCTAGGAGGTAGCAGTCAGTGTAAGGTGACTCACAGGAATGAGAATGCAGGGCAAAGGTGGAAAAAAAGCAAACCTAGAGCCCCCAAACAAAGCATAGCAGATGCAGTCACTGAGACAGGACGTTCAGAGCTCAAGCTAAGAAGACAAGATTGGGTATGTTCAGAGTAGTACGGTCACAGACTCAAGCCAAGAAGAAAGGCCACTAAGAAAGGTGTAGAACAGCAGGAAGAGTAAAGACCATGAATGTAGCTTGTTTCAATTTGCTACTTAGTTGACCTTATGACCTCCACATGCACACTATGACATCATTTCCCCAACACATACATATGCACACAATGATAATAATAATAAACTCAAAGAATTAAATCACTGGACAGTTTTCAAAATCCCTTGTCTACGTTAGTAGTGACCTGTGGTTATCACTGATTAGTACTCATCCACTCATCTGACAAGGCCTGAGTGTTGGCTGTATCATATTTCCCACAGATGTTATACCTGACAGATCATTTCCCTTGTCACCTAAGCTGGAAGAAAAAATAGGATGGTCAGTCCCACAGACTGAATATATCCCCATCATCCTGCCAGAAAACAAACAAACAAACAAACAAACAGATCAGGGCAGACAAGAAAAAAAATCTTTAATCTACAATCTGTGTAGAGACATAGAAAAAGATCTAGGGGGTGGGAGGGAGTATTTCTGAAGGAATGAACTGTTTGGAGGTACTTCAGTATCATCTGATGAGCAGGGAGGAAGAAAAGACATTTGAGAAAGAGAAGATGAGAATATTTAAATAGTTACTGGAAGAAATCTCAGGAAAGTATTACCCTGGCTTTGACTTTTCTAGAGTTTTTTTCCATTAAAAAAATTATCTAATTTACCACGGAAATCTGGATTATTCTAAGAATGAAAGTAAGATCTACAATTAATTTTTTCAAAAATTACATCATGACTTGAGGGTGAGTAGGTTGTCATACCAGAGTATCAGGTCTCCCAAGTCAGAGTCCAAGCAAGGGAACTTCACTCAGTAGCTTCAGGCTAGCTAAATTACAGACCTGAAGCTGGGTAGTAATCAGTTGTATGATACTGAAAGTGAGTGCACAGATGGCTTTAAGGAAGGACAACTGCTTCTCATGCTAAGCATCAAGATTCAGAAGTTCAGTTAGATTCATTATGTTTGGACCTAAACAAGGGATTTAGAAAAAAATACTGTCCAATGGATTTAATTTCTTTTACATTTATATTATTATTAGTGTATGAGAGAGGAGCTGAAAGAAGTGTTGCCACAGTCTGCACATGCAACGTAGAGGGCAACTTAGCACAGTAAGTTATCTCCTCTCACCTTTCCTTGGATTTGAGGAATTAATTCGGTCTAGGTGGTCAGATTCACACAGCAACCCACTGAGCCATCTCTCTGGCCCCTAAGAAGTTTTAGACATATTGTTACAGGTCTGGAGCTGCTTAGGACTTCACCACATGACACCAGAAACTTTATCAAATGGAGAGGCATTATTGCAGCTGATCAGCCACCACACACCAGAGAGTCAGAATCCCAGGGTGTGGCCCTGACAATTGGGTACGTGGGGTTTTTAAAGGCAAAGACCACATCTTAGGCAAGAGGCAGGAAGCAAGCAATTTTTCACAGAAGTCAGACTTTGGCAGTTATGCTTAAGTGGTACTTACACAACATTGGGTATCTAATTAAACTGTGATTGATCAAATCATGAACACAGGAATGTTTTAGGGAAACCTAACCCTTTACCTAGAATTGCAGTAAGGTGGGAGCAGGTATCTGAAGCAGTCAGACAGTATTTTTCCTGTCTAACTTAGGAAATTTTCGACAGTTATTTTTTTTTAATTTGGCTACAACAATATTGGGGAATTCCCCTAAGACCTAGAGCATGGCAGGAAATCATGAGCTAAAATCCCAGCTCTAGTGATTCCAATGTGCAATCTACCCAGATCTCTACTCCTTTTCTTGGATGGGCTTCCAAAATACCTTCAGTATATTTCTTTGCTGATAGCTTATGGATAAGCCTGAAACTATGGAATTTCACAAGAGAAAGTTGTGAACTTTAATATATGTGTGATCTAATATATTTAACCCAAAAATAAATTTTTTTCTGCAAAGAACTAATTTTTTTGATGAGTACTTTTTTTTTATCCAGGTCTATAACAACTATCTGCTTCACACCTCTGAAGATTTAAGAATGCTTGGATTGGCTCTTCATCACCATCTAGAACCACATAGACATGTTTATCTGTATCTCTAAATCTCAAAGATTTTAATTCAATCAGTTCTTAAGGATTGCTAGGTTGAAGGTACCAACGACTATCAGAATTCCTGATGAACTACAGACCCTTGGATAGTCTTCACTTTCAAGACTGACTGGAACCAATAAGTAAATCCATTGAGCACCTCGTGCTCTAACCAGTGTCGAATAATTATGCTGCCTGCAGACAGAATAAGGTTAAGAAAGGGCTTTAAATCTTCCTTATAGCCTCTCAGGAAGTAGCCAAGAGATGATGTAGCTCAGCAAGACTTCTTGCCATCTTTCTCCTCTGCTTACTCTGCCGTCTACTCTTCCTCTCTCAGAATCTTAGTCCTTATCATTATCAATATCATCTCAAATGTCAGTGTCTTCTATAGCTTGCCTTGATAATGGCTGCTGTTGCCTTTCTTGCTCTACTTCTCTAAACTCTGACATCTAATTCTGGCTCCTCTAAGACTTTCCTTCAGGATCCTGTTTCCTTTAAGATGTAAATCTGAGCTTCTGCTCATATTCTAGTTGATCATATCAAAAGGCCAGTCCTGGACTGCCCAGCAGGAAGTCTGCTTCTCAGTAGCCCAAGGGCTCAGAAGCTACCAAGCTCAACAATTAACATATTTGCTGCCTCATGCCAGGAAGTACTGTGAAAGAATTCAGGAATGTTTTCCTGTAAGAATGATATGCGTGCTATAGAAATAAATAGTGTTCAGATAGTGTTTCTAAATTAACTTTGTATTATTGGGTATCTTTGTGCTATATTAGTAAGTGAATTTTTTTTTTTTTTTGCCAAAGAAACCATAAGTGTATTTCATTATATGGCTGCAATTAATTTTTCACTGTAACCAAAACAGAGACTAAGGTGTGTTGTTCTAAGAAGAGTCAAGTGCAGTGATATTTACAAGCTATTAAAAAGAAAAGCATATTAGAACATATTATTTAGATGTATACAAGCAATATCATATACAGAACACAAAAGTTTGCAAATTAATGCTGCCAAGATAGCTCAGTAGGTATGGTACCTGCCTTTAAATTAGGTGAGCTAAGTTCAATACTGAAGCCCAAAATTTTGTGTTTGTGTTCCTTTTTCAAACTGGGAACTCGTGAAAAGACTGCCTTATTATTGTTGTAATTTTATTACCTTATTCATCTTTGTAATTCTATTACTTAGTACAGGTAGTTTGAGACATCATCATTAAACAAATATACATTAAAACTGGTATTAATTGAACATTTGCCAAGTACCTGGCATTATGCTATAACCATGGTATCTCAGCTTCTTAAGTGTTTTTCAATTGATGATGTTTTCAGAAAGGATTATTTTACTATAAATTCTTTAAAAGATTACATCTTCTAATTCTTTAAAAATCTTTTCCTCCCCCTCCTTTTTTTTCTTCCTTCTTTCCTTTCTTGTTATGGTTAAATGTTTAGATCATCATTTACTAATGTAAGCAACCAAACTAAAATTTTCCTAATAGTCACATTTAAAGAAAAGAAAGCAGGAAGAGATGCAATTCATTAAAAATGTTTCTTGTTATTCCACACAAGTTAGGGCTGCAGCAACCAGGATTGGACTTTGCCTGAACTGCACAATGGCTAACATATCAACAACCCCCAAAGTCTAGCATGGATCACAGGGGAGAAGGCTCCAGGTAGTAGAGTCCTTAGAGGCAAGGGATTAAACAGTCATAATAGAGTTCCCAGACTAATGGGGAGCCCAAGAAGGGACTCCTGGCTATGTCATTGAGTCCTGAACCCTCACTAGGGTGGAGGACTCAGAGGGAGGTTTAGGGTTCACACAAGAGGATGCTCCAGGGGATGAGAGGAAGGGGGAGGCATTGGGAGAAGGGGAAGAAGGGAGGGGGTGAAAGGAAGGGCAAAAGGGGGGAAGTGCAAGGGGGGACAATTAGGGATAGGGGGAAAGAGAGGATGGGAGGGGTACCTTTGAGCTTGTATGATTAGGAAAAAATGAAATGTGGGAGAAAAAAGAAAAAAATGTATCTTGTTCATAGTAAGTATAAAATACTTGCCAGCATATGCTAACTGTTCCCATTTTGACTTACAATCAACATTAAAAGAAATCTCTATGAGAGATTTCATGTTTTCTTTTTCATTCTGAGTTTTCCAAAATCTGTCATGTGTTTTACATTTTCAGTACTTCTATCTTTTTAAAACTGTATTTTAGAAACAATTGCAAATGGCTAATGGCTATTTTTATAGATTGAATGTGAAATGTCCTCTGCAGGTTGGGATGTTTGTACAGCTGGTTCCCAGCTGGGGACTCTGTTTTGGAAGATTGAAACTATGGCCTCACCAGCTGAAGAGGTCCTTGGAGACAGCTGTGATTGTGAGCCCCACATAAGTTCACTGCTTTCTGGTCTACCAACCCGGGAATAAACTATGCCTCTATTTCTAGAGTTTCTGCAGCCTCCGTGTCTTCCCCACCATGATGGGCTAAATCCTCTGATACTGTGAACCAAAATAAACCTCTCTTCCCTTAAGTCGTTTCTGTCATGTATTTTTTTTCCCACAGAGATGAGAAAAGTAAGCAATATAGCTGTTGTACTGGACAACTCAATTTTAAACTTCTAAGTTAGAGATTGAAATTGCTCACTAGACACTGTCTTTTCTTTTCCCTTTGTTCCTTCCTGCCTTCCTTTCCTTCTTTTCCTTCCTTCCTTCATTCCTTCCTTTCCTTCTTTTCTTTCGTTCATTTGTTCCTTCTTTCCTTTGTTTTTTTCCTTCGTTCTTTCTTTTGAATCAGCTACTTTTTTTAAAGACTATTTAAATAGAGAAAAAGGACTAGTGTGTTTGCATGTGTGTGTGTGTGTGTGTGTGTGTGTGTGTGTGTATAATATCAATATTGGTTATACTACATAATGTGTCACAAAACCTATTGCTTTGTGGAATGGATATATGCTAATAAAATTTTTAAAGAGGAATCCATAAGAAGTAAAATGACTTACTAGCTCATATGTTAATGTCTTGTACATATACATAGAAATTCAATACACTTCAATGAATGAATGACAGAATGACATGGTTTATTTTAGAAGGCTAGAACTAAAGGGGTACTTAGCATTAATAATACAGACAATATTTAACACGTGTTACATTTTCTCATATGTGATCTGTCATAGTTAGGCACAGGTGTCAACTTGACTGTTGAGGGTTTGAGCTCTGGGCACATTTGTAGAAAATTAATGGTTGAGTTAAGCCCAGAGCAAACCTGCAAGAGAAGGTCCAGTTGCTGGAGCAGACCCAGCCCATGGTGGGTAGGACTAGGCCCTGAACAGGTGAATAAAATACAGAGAGGTGGTTGAGGAAGTCAGCATCCTCCTGTTCACTTGTCCAGACATGCTGGTCTGGCAAGTAAGGCCTGTCTGTCTCTCAGCCATTATGTAGTGATGGTGTGGCCAGTTCCCTCGGCCCTGGTATTGGTGCGTGCTCTCCCTTCAAGCTGGACTGAGAATTGTAACCAGGAATCGTAAGAGAGAATAAACCCTTGTCCCCTTAAGCCGTTTGATGATCATTTATCAGCAACCATGCAGGCTGACTGCAACATGATCCAAAGCAAATTTTACAATTGCTATGATTAGCTTCACAAAGAAATTAATACTAAGTGATATTCAGTAAGTTGTTCCAGGACAGCAACAAAGTAAACCCCACAACTACCTTTAAAGCTACCTTTGTATGACCTAAGGTGGAATTCCTCATTGTCTACTCGCACTGCCATCTCAAGACTAAAGAGTTCATTCTATCAAGTCAAGGACTGCCGGTTATGCTTACTGATTATTTTCAGAGAACAAGAAAGTTCTGTCATTTTTGCAAATTGTTCTATTTGTATCTAAAACAGTTATTGAACAATACTTCAAAAATTATTTTAAAGAGAGGGGGAAAGAACGTGTATGTAACCTGTATTACATGGCTCAAAGTGGAAACCACAGTGATTAAGTCATTTCACAAAGATAATAGTAATGCAGTGAAGAAATCGCTATTATTCCATCCTTCTGAACCTCTTCTAGCCACCAGAAAGGTTCTTGCTAGAGTGAGGTTACAAATCAGGATGCTAAATTAGATACCTCTCTTCTTTACATACTCTGTGAGGTAGGCTGCCTGTTTGAAGTCAGAAAATAACACATTCCTGTGCATATGTAATTGTACAGATAATTGCCTCTATCACTTAAAAATATCATTTGCCAAAATGGTGTCTATGATTAATTATGTACATTTATCATTGAGCTGACTTGGATACATTACAAAATCCTTTCCTTAAGCTCATGCATATTTCCTCCTCCTTGTTTCTTCCAAAGTGAGTCATTTAATGATGCAAAATTCTGCGTTATCCTTCAAGCCATAATTCACCTACATAGGAACCAGGCTCCTCTCTAGCTTCAGAGTCGGCGCTTTCTCACTTAGAACATTAAGGCATAAGGATACTGTTTCAAGTTTCCCCTCTGGCTTCATACTGATCCCAGAGAAAAGGTCACTTATTGATATTCAAGCATCTCCAGTACCTTTTCCTCAGCCTGAAACTGCAGATAGTTGGACTTCACAGTCAAATGTAAGAAGAGAAAGAAAGGAATGAGTTGAAGTATGAAAGTACAGAGCATCCTGAAATCTTCCAGGTGGAAGTTACCAAGCATGATTATCACATAGCAGCTCTTGGAGAACAACTTGGCTTTAACATTGGATGGTCTGTGTCTATCATGTCCTGGAGTCTGAGAAGACCCGCCCGGAGTACCTGCCAAACCAAAGTACTTGTCTCAATTCTAGGCCTTCTAACCTTTTTTCTGGAATTAAAGTAAAAGCTCCACTTTTGTAAAAGCTTGTAAGGCCTAAGAGCTCTGCCTTCTGCCAATCCAGGACTTTATCTTCTCCTTTTGTTGGCCTTTCCCTGGTCACTGTAGCCTTTTGCTATACTCTCAAATACCCGGGCACTCTCTCTGTTAGGAATCCCAGGGTCACCTGTTCTTTCTGTCCAAGCCACTATCCTACCCCACGCACCAGCACTGTCTTCTCTTCCTCTCTGTATACATCTGTAGAGTACCTGCCATACACTGCACATAATACTAAACTCAGGAGAGATGATGGAGAGCAATTGCACCACAAGGAGAAGCAAATGAACTAGCTACACTAATCATCTAATCAGAACATGAATAATATGAAGAAAATCTAACAAGAGAAAGAAAGGAATGAGTTGAAGTATGAAAGTACAGAGCATCCTGAAATCTTCCAGGTGGAAGTTACCAACTGGTAGGTACTTATTTCGAGATTATATGTGAGAGATTCAGGTGTCAACTGGACATTTGTAGATAGAGGTTGGGGCCCAGCTGTGAAGAACTGACAGCTAGGGTGAGCTCTTGAACAGACCCACAGGTGATTGACTAATTGATATGGAAAATGCAGTCCACAGTGTGTGGTACTTTCCAGAGGTAGATCTGATAAAAGGAAATACAAGGGTGAAGGACCTGCTCTCTTTTGCTCTGTGCTGAGTCCACTACTGGTTTGTTGGTGCCTTCTCTGCTGCAGTAGCATCAGCAGCTGCTGCCGTTGCTGTTCTTGGCTGACATGGGGGGTCCAGCCTCTTGGGCCTTGCAGTTCATCACTGACACTGGAGCACAGCTTCTTCATCCCTCCAGTGCAATTGAGGTTTGAGACTTTCCAGGGGATCATTCTGTCTTTTGAGATATTCAGCTCAAGAACCGAGCAGCTACAGGCAGCTACTATTGGACTACATTGATTTTATTTTGAGAGTTAATTTAATAAATATATGTGTGTATATATATATATATATATATATATAATATATATACACACACACACATCCATTTATCAGTTCTGTTCACCTCCAATACTGGAGGACTTAATCCATTCTGTGGGATCAGAGGAGATTAACAGTTGTATCAGAGATTCGAAGGATGAATGCAAGCTAACTCAGAGAGGGCTTAAATGTAACAGGTACAAGGGACAATGTAAGCAAAGACCAAGGGGCAGGGAGAGACACACAGCTCCATGAAGAAAAGACAGATGACCAGGAAATCTAGTTACTGAGTATGGGTAGGATTCTTTGGGACAAGATCAAAGAAAGCAGAAGGCAGAGAAAAGCTTGAGTAGGAGTTGATAGTCACACTAAGGACCTTAACTTTATTTGGTGAGGTAGAAGAGGCCGTTAAATGATAGATTATTACATGAAAAGTTCCTGGTGGAATACACTGTGTTAGCTACAAGATGGAATAATTATTGGACAGTGGGCAGAAGATCAGAATGGATGGCTGAGATTCTGGGAGGAGGCAGCCAGATAAACAAATGAGAATTGGAGAAAACCTTAACCTTCCTTAACTGACTCTTTTGCTTTATCAAGTCTGATCATCGAAGTTCTTGTGTGAAAACTGCCAGGGAACTTTCTCCTGACCTTGGATACTATTAAAGAAGACCAGTGGCAGCAGGGTCTGGCCAAATCTGTGGCAAGAATAGATGTACTCTTTGAGCTGGCATCCTCTGAGGTCTCAGTGTATAGCCATGTAGAAAGGTCAATGAGAAAGCCAGGTTTTCAGTGTTATGGTGTAAGCTGCACATTCGCCACCAGAGCCATGAAGAAACACTAATGGGCACTTCACATTAACGTGAGCAGTAAAGAACATCAAACTAGTAAAGAGTTCTCAAGCACAACATCTGCTTGTAAGGGATGGATATTATATATGTATTCATTCTGCAAATATTTATTTGGTGTTCACTACATATGCTTGGTATTGGGTGGCAGAAAAATTCAGTCGGGAAGAGAGAGAGAGAGAGAGAGAGAGAGAGAGATCTGCAAAGGTGAAGTGATAAGTATCAAAGGATAAGGAAATTTCCAGAAGGAAACATGGACAACTGTTCAGTTGCTGAAGATGAAGAGAGGAAGTGTCCTGAGGACGACTTGGATCATGCCTTAGATCTGACGCTCTGGTGCACATAGCACACTCGGGTCAGTAAAAAGACTGGTAAGCAAATGTAAGGGACCCCGACACAACCCTCTTCTCATTTAAGAACTTTAAAGTGAGATGGGTATTTGCTATCTACAATCTCATTTTATACCTCATTTCCTTGAAGCACATCTATTCCATTCATGAAAGGAGAGCTGTACTTTCCGGGGCCAGCCATGGCTGTCAGCCAAGAGCAGAGATGTTGCAATTTGAAGTTGACAGCGTGATGACCCTTAAGAGGTCACTGTAGCCTCTGTCTCGTGGCAGATTTTCCTGCTGAAATATGGAGGTGCCATGATGTTAAATCGATAGTAGTGAGTGATGTGGAGATTGGAGATGAAACTAAACACCACTTTCTTTGATCTGAACATTTCATTTTTCTTGCAGGACATACCTTTAGAAGAAGAATCATCTCTGGATAAATCACCTGCTCAGATTTGCTATTCTAACCAAATGACATGATCCTAAGGGAATTAGAAAGGCCAGAATATTAATTATATTCATTTTAGGCTCCATGTAAGTCTTTTATTGAAGCAAAAGACTTGCTATGAAATTTATAAGCTTTTCTGTTTGAAATATTCAGAAGGTTGTGGTTGTCAATTATCAACTTATCAAGTAACTCAGCAATGGAAGTTAAAGTTATGAAAGAATAACATTTGCTCTAAATAATATGCAACTTTTTACACTCAATAAAATGAGAAGATATTTCTGGTATTTCTTGCTATATAAAAAAGCACCCCAAAATGTAATAGTTCAGAATTAAAAACCATTTATTCATCTTAGTTGATCATTGAGGGTGGGCTTAGGTAAACAGTTTTTCTAGTCTAAACTAGGCTTTTGCTTATACCAGTAGCTGCCAGTCAGCTAGGAGGCTCCGTTTGCTTTGGTTGGTTGGCGATGTGACTGCTCTGAGTTATTTCACCAATGAGAAGACTATCTGGGTTCATCACATGGCAACTGGAGAGGCTTAAAGAAAAAGAGCCCAAATCTGGATATTTCTTGAGACATAGCTCAGCATTGATAAGACTGCTTTAGGTAACACATTTAGTCAACAAAAGTCACAGCATCAGGCTAGATTCAGGGAAAATATGTAAAATTAATTTCATATTTAAAAAATTTTCCCAAAACATATTTTTAAAAATTTTAAAAATATAGAAATCGATTTCATCTGTTAGTGAGAGGGACTGGCTTCAGGGCTGAAGGATATACAAGAGAAACATTCTTCCCATTTTCCTGTCTACCAAAGGGAATGCATCATTTTGTTCTATTTAATTCACATTAGAATAAATAAAATACCTCTTCTCTCCCTTCCCCTCCCTTTACATTCTGTCCTTTTCTTGCAAAGAACAGATTTGAGTCTAGATCCTTGTTCTTCCAGGCAAGTTATCCACCACTGAGTTAAATCCTGGAAATGCAGAATATTTAAGTCCTAGTCCATGCCCAGTCCCTCCTTCTCTTCCCTCCACGATGTTGGGAATGAACTACTCAGAGTCTCACACATGCTAGTAGAGTACTCTACCACTGAGCTGTATCCTCATCCCTAAACACTAGGAAGGCAAGTATGTTTATTCTTTTCCTTATGACAGTTAAAAAACAGGATCTCTCTTAACACAACCAATTAAGATGGGATTGTGTTAATGGAAACATTCTCTCTCTCTCTCTTTCTCTCTCTCTCTCTCTCTCACTCAAATCCTATGTTTTCCCTCACTGTTATGGTCTATGTATTATAACCTGTCACAGTTGAAAAGAATAATCTTTCTCCTTTTATTTTTGACTATTTCATGTATATATCTACTGAACTTTGGTCCTTTCTACCTCTCTTTACCCTCATCTCTTCTCTTTTCCTCTGAGGTTTTTCTTCTTTCCATCCAGCCCAACTCCTCAAAATAAAAGCTTTTTTATTGTAAGAAATATGTAGCTGCTGACCCGGCTCTGAGATTTCAGAATTTCCATTGGTAAAATGATACTTACTTGCCACTTAGTGTTATTTTTGTTTTTACCAAGGCCTCAAACTATATTGAGCAAATGTATGACTGGAAGAAATTCCCTTCACTACCTCATATGGTGGCAGGTAGACTTTAGCATGGATGCATTTCATGGAAAAAGAGGTTTAGAAGTGACTTTGTATGTGGATGGAGAAAAGAAAACTTTTGATGGCTTGGATCAAGAGGAAGTTGATCTCACTTAGTAGCCCATGTAGTACTTTAAGATGATCTATTATTATGCTAATATTGAAGTGTAATATATATTAAGCACTGGAAGTGTGCAGAAATACTAGATAGTTCATAGAAAACATTCTAATGGATTTTTGGGAAAAGGCTAAGAAATGCACTCTTTTAATCCACAGGAAAAAGGGTAATTCAGAATCCAGCTGAACCAATAAATCCTATTTAATTTAGCATACATCATATGCCAAAAAACCGAATAGTAGTGGAAATGAAAAACGATAATCTCTGATTAGAGAGTAGTCATTTTAAGAGCACAGTTGCCTCCACAGACTTGAGTTTAGAAAGACTCAATTCAGTAAAATATTTCTCATTTTAAAAAGTTTTGACCAATAATCCTCTGCATTATCACCTGCCATTTGAAGAGCATAAATCATAATGGTTTCTATAGAGACCAGTTTTATAACTGTTATCCCAAACTACAGAGTGAAATGCTTTAAACAAATAATGTATTCACTATGTCTCTACAGCATCACAATAAAACTCACAGTATTAGCAAAGGTATTTGCAAGTCTCAGATTAAAGTGATGAATCTGAAGCAAGAGGACAATTGTCAAAAAAGAAAGAGAAGGTATTTTATAAAGTCTTCTTTTTCAGTGTAGACAGGAGAGAGAGAGAGAGAGAGAGAGAGAGAGAGAGAGACAGAGAGAGAGAGAGACAGAGAGAGAGACAGAGAAGAAAAAGAAGAAAAAGGAAAAAGGCCAGTATTGAAAAATACCAAGACACAAACCACCTAATTTTTTTCTGAAAAAATATGCACATAATTGGAGGAAAGAATATCTTAATTTTCCATAATTCTACATTTTACTTTCCTTCGCCAGTTGAGATCTGAGAAGAAAAAAGTAAAGCCAAAGCTAAAAGGGGGCTTGGAAACAGCATTTCCCATTTTATATAATCATGCTTATTGACTTGGGGTTATATCCTCTGCTCATCTTTAAATAGAGTTCTCACAGAAGTTGATGAAAATCTTTGGTGAAAATTGATTAAGACATAAGTTCTCTTTTCCTCTGTGCTTCTGTATATATTCTTGAAAAAGTGCTATGTACATGAATGCATGTATGTGTGCGTGTGTGTGTGTGTGTGTGTGTGTGTAATGAATGGCAATGCTAAAATACTTTTTACAAAGATGTACTGGCTTTTTTGGAGTTTCAAAGCAAGTAAAAGAATAGAAAATGCAAACTCGTTTGCTTTTTTGGGTGATGATAGATGAAGCTGGCAGGGGGAAATATCATAATTACTCTGCGAATGTGGAAAGAGCACAAATTAACTTTAATTTTATAATGGCTATTTACATTCTTTTTATTTTAAAAAGTCATATTATAATGTATAGATTTTAAAACAGATACAGACTTTTATCTTATCAATAATATAGATTTATATGGTAAATGCATTCTTTAAAAATATATATTTAAAAATGTATAGAAAATATTTCAGATATGCTAATTGATTAGATTTACAAAGTGCAGTTAATTTTCAGTCAATGAATTTTACTTAAAAATGTGAAGAGGGAAATACAAAGTAAAATCTGAATCTACGTGTTCAAACAGTTTGACCGAAGAGCAAAAGTGCATATTGTACTTTAATGCTAGCTGGTCCCGTAACTGTAAGGCATATGCACTGAAGCTAGAAATGAAAGACGGTGTAGATGTCCCTTGAGCTAAACACTTTGTTTACTCTCAAAATGACATCTGAACACATGCACATACATGATACAAAGAAATATATATTTGTCTGTGTACCTAATTACATGATGTAAGGTGTTTCTTGAAACCACTGCTAAAACTTCTAAGTTTCAAGACTGCTATATTGAAAATCGTTTTCAAATGGGCAAAATGGCACATAGATGAGTTTGTTATTGACACATTTTAGAACGCCTCTTTTAGAATAGTGCAGTGACTAGCAAAACTGCTTCTCTTTACTAGATGATTGTAAAAGACAGGACGCTTAACAACATAAGCTGCTGGAAGCTTCAGGACAGCAAGAGAAATATGCTCATGAAAAAAATGGAATTTCATGACTGAAGGTAGAAATGTGGTACCCCTTTTTAGGAGACTAGATTACACACAGAAGACTGCTAAATCAGAAACAGAAACGGAACATTTCCTGATGCATATTAGGAGAGAAAAGTTTATCAAGTTATTATTTATAAATGTTCTGGGGAACTTCTTATAAAAGGAGGTGAAGAGTGGACAGTACTTCATTAGAAACTTTGTGAACAGATGATCTGCGGGGGCAGTTTAGTGATGGGGGCTGGGATTACTGTGGTTTTTTTTGGAATGAAAATTAAATATTCTACGAAATGTTGTACAAAAAAGCAGGAAGACTTAAATAGCACTCATCCATTAGGAAATTTTGACTTAACTATTATATATTTTTAAAATCTTTGTTGTAGAGTCTATTTTCTTTAGTATTTCTGGTAGATATAAACTATTGAACATATCAAAATCTACTTAAATTTGCTTTTGACAAGTTAAGAATTGCTAAGTTTGGGAATTGTGGGGTCCGTTTCAGTAACTTATCTGTTTTGATGTTTGATCCAACAGAACTTTACTTCTGTCTTGAAGCAGGTAACTCAAATAGCCTCAAAAGGAAGATTAATTCATAATGAAAAGTAAGCTTTGTCCTTGCAATAACATCTTGGAGGTGACACTGGTATCTAACTGTGTGCCACAGAAAAGGCATAAAGCTATCATTTCTGTTTAAGAGAGAGGATCAAAAGTGTAAGGTCTTTGAAGTCCAACACTCCTCCCTCATTGGAATAGTTCTCTAGATACATAACAATGGATTTTATTTTCCTGAAAGACTGATGCAATTAAGGCAAAAAATAAATTACCTGGATCAGTAGTTCTCAATCCTCTTTGCTCATTAGAATTCTCCAGGGAGGTTTTTAAAAATTACAGATCCAGGACCACCCCGTGGCCAACTAAAGGGGGAGTGGTCCCTGGCATGTTCTTTTTCAAACTGTTTTCCCAAGGTAAGTCTAACTCAGAGACAAGGTTAGAACATAAATTTGGCAGCTAAAAGTCAAAAAAATTAAGTCAATAAACAAATCCCTGCTGGTGTTTTAATTTAAGGCAAATACATAATTGCTTCAAAGTCATTTGCTTCGAAATCACTTGGACACTTGGTTGCTTGTAACATCAACTGCAAACATTGTCAGAATGGCAGCTATAGCCGTGTCCAAGGAATGCCAACATCCTTGGTTCCACACTATTTCAGTCTTGTTGAACTTATAGCATTCAACAATTCCGTGTGTGCTTATTTCTCTACTTTTTTTTTGTTTTTTTGCGTCCCTGAGTGGGCGCGAATTAATCCTCTACTTTTATTATGCTTGTTTTCTTTTGGTCAGACAGGAACTTCTGTTCAGCTGGTGAAGAGCTACCTATTCTTAAATGCCAGTTTAAAAGTCCTTGTGTCAGCAACATGAAGCCAAACAATTATTTCATCTAAAGTGGGTTTGTGTAGATTTAAACATTTTCTTACAAAGTAATATTATCTAGCAATAAATGAGCAGTCAATAGACACCTCTCTTCAAATTTTGTCTATCCCAGTATGTACATATCATATTACTTAGTAATTCCAATATCAATATTGGAGTACATAAACCCAAAGGAGACATATAATTTGTAGTATTTCACATACACATTTGAGTTATGCTCTGAACAGTTTCAAATTCCAATATATTATTACAACTACTTGAATCATTGTTTTATGATTGGAATGGGGCTGTTAATAGTTTAACTAAATTAGAAATATTAAAATTATTAAAACGTTTGTTCATCTGACATGCTGAGTGTTCATATTTGGTTGCAATATATTTTCAAGGGAAATGGAGGGATATCATTTTTATTTTCCCTATTAATTTCCACTCTAAAAACACAGGAAGCTGGTTTGCTAGCTCCTGATACCTGATGGTTCTCTGAGACAACTGGTCAAAAGGATCAGCATTTTCCTCAAGAGTCATGAATTCTTTTCTCCTAAAGATAAATATCTTTTAAAAGTGTTCAGTGCATCTCCTGCAAAACTGCCTTTGTCGCATGAGCACCTATTAGAGCTACTATCAACAATGCTGAGGGAAGAAGTCCCTTCTAAGAGAAGAAAGAAAAAGTACCTCACACCTGAATATCAGCAAGATTACAGGCCAGAGAGAGAACAGCGTTTTAAACGAATAGTTGATTCTAAAGTAAAATCTTCTCCTGCAATTTCTTCCTTAAATCTCGCACTTCTATTTATCCCTGTTGGATAAATGCTCTACAGATAGAGGACTATTTGTGTTCATGTTCTGAACTTAATCCTCCTTTACATTGGGATGATAATTGGTGTGTGCAACCTGCAACGACATAGTTGTGATTCGTTACCTAATCACACAAAAGTAATGTTAGAATAATTTCAGTATAATCAGATAGGAAAAACTGCTATACTCAGCTTAAGTTAATAGTTCCTAATGTCTAATACCGCTTGCCTATGGGAACTTTCCCTTTACCCTTAGGTCTTCATTGATCTCTTGACCCTAGATTTTTCCATCAAACTCAACTGTGTCTAGCTGTTGGCAGTACCACCGGCTGAGTGCGGACTGCAGGCCCACCACTGGAGGGCGTCTGGACGCTTCCAAACCGCTCGCAAGCACCCTACAAATCCGCGGAGATGGTTTGGAAAGCGCAGGACAGAGAATGTATTTTTATTTTATTCATCTAATAAGTAAAAGGGAGAAGTGTCAGTACTAGGGGAAAAAAATCACCGTAAACAGCTTTTTTTTTTTTCTTGAACTCAGCCTTTGCACCCAAGCAGTACACTCACTAGAGAGCCAAGAAAAATCTCAGGGTCGCTGGTCCCGCAGCTCCAGGCGTCGGGCTCGCTGCCAGGTCGATGGACGCAAAGCGACGCGTCCCGGGCGCGGGGGCCGCCTCGCTTCTAGGAGATCGAGCTCGGCCGGGTGCAGAGACCCCGGGCGCCGCAACCTGCCCAACAAGCCCAGGAACACAAGGCCTTTCGCAGTACTAAATTTAAAGGTGATCTCGCCGCCGCCCTCTTTCTTCGTACCACTGATTATTTCTAGGCATTTGTGTGTGCGCGCGTGTTTGTGAGCGCGCGCGTGTGGCAGCCGCGATAACGACCCTAGGACCGAAACGGCAAAGGCATAAAGCATCTCAGCTGGGGGTCCGTTGCCTTCATGTCTTTCCTGTGCTAGCTTCGCACTGAGTTGTAATCACTTTGACCTGAGATTTGCCCGATTTTTCAAAACGTCACTTCAAAGAAAAGTCTCATTTCCTGCTTTAAAACAAAACAAAACCACCTTTAAATCTCAGGTGGAAGAAAAGAGATCGGAAGGCACGGAAGAGATGCTCTGATTTCCAGACGACCCACGCCTGGCACTGGGCAACTTGAAGAGCCCAACGGAGATTTACCCCTGCACGGATTCACCCAAAGGCTACTGCGATCCATCAGCCGAGGCTTCACCGGAGCGGGTCCCAGAGGCACATCTACTCTCCGACCTGGGAACCAGTTTCTTTAAAATCCAAAGATCCCACTTCCAAGTTAAAGAAAAAAAAAAAAAAAGATGCCAAATCATTCTTCAGTCCAGACGCACTTCAGCATCCAAAGGGTTACACGTGGCTCGGCGGCGGAGAGAGCGCCTCGGCACTCCCCGTAATTCAATTAGTCAGGTTTCAGGAAGGTGGAGTGGGGGTGGGGGTAGAGGCGTGGGGAGGGAGGAGATTAGGAAAACGCCTCTTTCCCGTGGAGCAAACCAATCGGGTTGTAGTAAAGAGAAGAAGAAAAAGAAAAAAAAAAAAAAGATCTGTAAGCAAACTACAGGCCGCTCCCAGACTGGTTGCTCCACCCCCATCCCCCCTTTTCCAAGTAAACTGCTAGAAGGAAAAAAGAAAAAAAAGCAGCCCACATGACCCGGGCCGCGGCGGCTGCGGGTTGGTGGCGCCTCCCCCTGCTCTGTCCGAAGCTCACAATCGCGCCGCTTGCCAGCCCCAGAGCACCCGCAACACGCCCGGGCGGAGCCCCCCTCCCGCCCACGTCCACGTTCACGCGCGCGGCCTCGCACCGTGCGGAGGCTGCCGCCGCCGGGGCCGCCGCTGCTGTAGGCTTTACACGCAGGTCATTAACGAGGGGGCGTGTCCGAGGAGATTTTTTCCCATAAAGCATTTTTTCTCTCTCCCCCCCCCCTTTGCAAAACTGACTTTTACCCCTTTCTACTTCTCGCCAGTCGTTCCGATCTCTCAGGGCTGCAGCCGCCGCTGCTGTTGCTGCTGTGCTCAAGTTTATTTTCCCGCCTGGGTAGGGGTTTGGGATTCGGTTGGTGGTTTCCACCTCTTGTTGCTGCTGTGCCTAGGGAGGGAAAGAGGAGCAGCTGCGGGAGAAGCAAGAAGGTTTTCTGATGTAGTCATCCGGGAGGTGCCACTCGCTCGTGCGCGCACTCTCTCTCTTTTTTTCTCCTCTTCGTTTCAAACTGATTGATGCATCTCTACAAGTTGCCGGGCTTGCGGCTGAACCCATTGGAGTCACAGGGACACTTGTGAGCGCTCACCCGGGGCTCTTGGCGCTGCGTGTAGGGGCTCAGCTCGCTCCCGGAAGGCGATCCGGAGACTGGCATCAGCCCATCCAGGAGTTGGAGGGATCCTCATTTGAAAGTGATTGTTTCCACTCCCGCTCTCCAGCAGAGCAGTTGGGTTGGCGTCGTCCTGCAGGTCTGGGCATCCCAGCTCCGCCCGGCTTGGCTGGTTCACAACCTCTGCTCTCCATTCACTGTGCTGCACCCACACTCGGCCAAGAAAAGCACGCACGAGAAATCCCCGAGCCTCAGCCTCCGCCCGGGGTGCAGTGTCTCACCGCCGCTGCGGTCGGACTCCACTGGGGACCTGCTGGAAGACGCGAACAACCAAACTTTTCTTTGAGGTTTTCGAGGCAAGGACCGCTCCATCGTTCCTCACCAGCGCAGCTGCCACTTACCCAGTTCCGGGCGCCGACAGAGCAGGCTTTGCGGCTCCAGATCCCCACCCTTCTCTGCGTACCTCCGGGTACCGCAGTACCTAGGACTCCACCGAGACTTCGGGGGTCGCCGGGCTAAGGCACCGAGCGGAGGCTGGGGGAAGCGTTCAGGCTCCCAGAGTCACGAGAGTGAAGCCCGCCACGTTCCCACGGCACCCTCCTCCTGCAGTTTTTCACCGGCCGCCAAAGTAACTTGGAGCAAAGCGGGGCGCACAGCGAGGGCCCCGGGCAGCGGCGGAACCCTGCGCAGACCGCGGCGCCGACACTGAGCCGGGCCCGGCGGGCCGGTGTATGTCTCCCCGCGGTCACGGCGCGCAAAAACCGGTGACTGTGCAGCGCGCACCGCCGCCCGCCCCGACCCGCGCTGCCACCGCCCGGCCCCGCACGCACCTCCCTCTCCCGGGGTGACCGGCCTGCCGCCGCCGCCCGAGACTCAGCCTTGCACCCCTTCTCCCGCCCTCGCCGCCGCACACTCGCAGGCTTCTCTCCATCTTGTGATTCTTTTTCCCTCCCGAACCCTTCAGTGGGGGGTGCGAGTTTGTTCCCCCTCCCCGCCGCCCCTACCCTCCGCCTTCTTTTCTTCTCGCTCTCCTCCTACCCTTCCCCAGCTCGGTGTGCTCCTCTTTCTTTCCTCGCCCTGTTCATTTTATTTATTCATATTTATTTGGCGCCCGCTCTCTTCTCTCGGTCCCTTTCCCTCCCTCCCTCCGGATCCCCGCTCTTTCCCCGGAGTGGCGCGTCGGGGGCTCCGCCGCTGGCCAGGCGTGATGTTGCACGTGGAGATGTTGACGCTGCTGTTTCTGGTGCTCTGGATGTGCGTGCTCAGCCAGGACCCGGGCTCCAAAGTCGTCGCCGACCGCTACGCTGTCTACTGGAACAGCAGCAACCCCAGGTAAGGTGGCGGGGGGCGGAGATCCGGGGCCGGCCGGGCCTCGGAGCCTAGAGGACCAAGCGGCGGCGGCGGGGACCGGCGCGCACCAGCTGCAGGCGGCGCGCACCCCCGGAGCCTGCGTCGCCCGGACGCTGCTGTCTCCCCGGCGCTGGCGGGAAGCGCTCGCTTCGCACTTCTCTTTGTTAAGCTATCGCGGAAAAGCCGGGTGCTCCGGGGACCGGGGAACCCCCGGGGCCGCGCAGACCCGCCGCCTCGGAGGGATGCGGGTGGGAGCAGCAGTCGATTAGCGGACGTCCGGATCCCGGATCCGGGCTTGGGGGGTTCCCCAGCGTGTGCTCCCAGGAGCTCTTGTTTGGAGGCTGTCTGCTCAAGGATCGGGGACAGAACCTGCTGAACATCTTCAAAGTTTTTTTTTTTTTTTTTAATTATAAAAATTCCTTCTCCCTTCCCACTGCGCGCCGAGAGCGCACGGGCTAGGGGAAGTGAAGGGGGCTGGGAGACGGAAGCTTTAGGTTTTCATTTTTCTCTTGAACTGCGAGAAAATCGTCTGGGCCTGGCGTGCTCAGCCTTGGAGAGGATTCTCCCACCTCCTGCACCCTCAGTGACTCTAAGGTGCCACAAAGTTTGATCTACTGCCGGCTTACGTCATGGGTGCGGAGCGAACCGCTGGAGTTGGCGAGCCGGAAGGTGGGAGCCAGTGACCCGGGGCCTGGCGGTGCGCAGCCAGGGGGGGGACGATCGGTTACCTGGAACCGTTTTTGCCGGCGCCCCGAAACCCGCCCCGGCCGCCAGAGGCTAGAGGTGGGCGTCCCGGGTCCGCCCTAGCGCACGTGCTGGGCGCCAGCCAGCTGCAGACAGTCCGCGTTCTTGGACCTTAGAAGGGGGAGGAGGGTTCAGCTACTACCGGGCCAACCTCCCGGTCCTGAGCACTTCCAAACCTTACTTTTCCCCCGGGTCTGTGCCCAGGAACCGCTCGGCTTCTCCCAGACACAGGCCAGCTTCCAGCTGCGGGCTGGTGGCGGTGCTCTCTTGGGAGGGAAACGGTATCGGTTGAAACTAGGGTGGTAGGTTTTTCTCTGGGCTGGAGTGGAAGTTGAGAGCAGAGACGCGGGAAGCCGAGATCTGAGCTTGTGGTTCCTGCGCGCCTAACGCTCCGGGCAAGGAGTCCGGTCCTCTAGCCGTCTCTAGCCTTCCCTCGGGGTGAATTCACCAGGACTCCCCGCTTGACCCGGGTCAATCCAGATGAAGACGGGTAGGTTTCTCCAAATGCGACCCACTGGTTGCCTATTCGAGAAGGAATTCACTACTCCCTGCTCGCTCAGCCCAGTCACAACCAGGGAGCCAAGATCTTAAGGCTTGTAGGACTGGCATAGTCTAGAAGTGGAGCCATCCCTGGAAGTGGGTTTTTTTTTTTTTTTTAATAAATGTCCTGGATGTGGGTGTTGGAACAGGAAGCTATTTCTTCTTTGACGTACCCACTATTAGGGAAAGAGAGAGAGACGCCACCCTGCCATAGAATATGCCTTTTTATTAAAGCTGACAAGACAAATTGAGCAGACTTTCCAGTTACGATGGTGTTAAAATCCCGTCTAATTATGTTGCTTGGCTTCATTCCTCTTTGGTCTTTATTAGATGGCATATATGGAGCAGGGATTCATATTCCTAAACTTCAGTGCTTAGTCAATAAAGTAGTAGAGTCTATTATCTGGGTTTGGAACATTTGACACTTGGTTTTCTCCAAAATTCAGTGTGGTCTTTCACCCTGGTATACATTTATTAGTAGATGGGTGTTCCAGTGTCCCTTGTGTTAAAAAAGAAAGAACTAGTGACACTCATAATCTAGTCCTCTCCCACCTCCCACTTCTTCACGTGTCAAGCTGGCCTGAGTTAGTTTGAGGACATTTCATCTTAGGTTATCTCAGTTTTATGCTTTTGATACCATTGTTTGGTTTGAGATTAACACATTGATTTTTGTCACAGGTCATGATTCTTAATAGATCTGCCCTGCCTAAAGGAAGCCCTCTCAGGATGCCATTGTGGTTTTGAATCTGCTCAGAGTTAGATTGTAGAATTTGAAAATACCAAGAATATTTTAAAACCAGTATGCTCATTTTAAGGCTGTATTAATACCTTTTTCTTTGATCATTATCAGTTTGATAACGTCTGAAACATTGGGAAAAAAATGAAGTATACCTCTCACCCCCAAGAAATTTAGCTCCAACATTTAATAGCCTCAGATTTATAGAGGCAATTATCTTGTTACACTAAAACTTACTTGAAAAATATTTTAAAAGATAGACATTGTCAGACAGTTGAGGATTATTGCATCAAAAGGTACTTTTTATTAATGAAATGGTACTTTTTATGCTTTAAGAAAAGCCAATTTGATGGGACTTAGAAAAGACCCAGTGCAAAATCAGGAATTTCAAATAAAACCAGCAACTATCTTTAACAAAATTTTCACGGACTTAACCAAATATTGTGAATTCATTGTACATTTCTTTTTCATGTTCATGATGATTTTGCAAAGGAAGTTAGACCTGATTTGAAATCTTACATAGAAAGAGTCAGGATTTTGCCAAGCTTGTAATGTAATCAACAGCCTTCAGTCTTTTGAAACTAAGTAGACATTATTAATTACAAGTTATATTCTCTCTTAGACCTCAATGAATATTAAACTGACAAGAGTGGATACCCTATGTCAATGAAATAAATACATTTTACTTTACATTTACAACCTAATTTACATTAGGTTGAAACAATTAAATGTTTGAGTCTAGACATTAGGCATCTTTTTGTATAATTTTGTGCTGCAAGTAACTTCTGTTGCAGATAAGAATTTATCTACAGTGGAGTATCATTATTGCCTCTCAACTTATACTATAAGCATCTGTAAACCTATTATCACAGAAAAAATATTATACTTTGCTTCTGTCAGAATAGTTTTACCATAGAATCTATCTTCTACTTTTGGGAAGTGGTATTCAGTTTTCAAATGTTGCTAACTTTTTAGTTGCCTATATTTATTGGGCAGTGAACCAAACTGATTTTATGCATTGCCTTGGAACAAATATGAAATAGGAACTGGAAACTGTCTGGATAGAAATACCATATGATAATATTTACCTACTGCATCTTTCACATTTCTAAAATATGAAAAATTTCATGAGTTTTACCTCAAACTGTGAGTGAGGCGTAGGATGATCCTCTCACTGTTAGCTTGCTCCAAACTAGATGATACCAAGTAATTTTTGAGTCATAAAAATGTAACTCAAAAAGAGGATGTAACTATCTGACCTTAGTTTATATGAAGTGTTTAGATTTATAGAAAGCTTTTAAGAAACTTTTAAAGAAGACTTTGAATAATAAAAAAGCTTTATTTACATTCTCCCCTAGTAGCTATGTTTATAAAAATAGACTTAATATTAAGAAGTCATCTCTTACCCAGAAGATTGCTATAAAACAGCTTGGTGCCTCCCTGTAAGAATATTCCCTTAAACACTATATGTACTGAAAGGTGACTCTTGGATCCTTTAGACTGTTTATCAAAATGATGCTAGGGTAGCTTAATGTTTCTTCTGATTTACATTATGGATCCATCAAAAACATAATACAGTTACAGAAACCAGTACAACTTTTAGTGATACTGGTCCTTATTCTGGATTTTGCTAATTTTTGAGTATCACCAATTTCTCTTAACCTGAGAAATGTCTCTGTTAATTTGTGAAGAATTGCCTAAATTTAATCAGGTTTTCTTTGGACTTTTTCAGTTCTTTAGAAAGTTGTAAATTTAGCATTTGTTGAAGAGTAGTAAGTAATTGACACCAGTTAGTCTTGTCATCATGTAATCTTAGAGTTGTGAAAGTAATTTAGATTAGCACTCTAAAGTCTTTTTTAACAGTATAAGTCATATGTATAGGGCTAAGTATAGAAAAGTTCCAGTATTTTATTTTCTCCTTAGGTGTTTTTCTTCCTTCAAAATTAAGTTGCTTCATTGAAGAAATCTGAGCCATCATTATTTTAATATTCATATGAGAAGGGTGGTCTTGTGCTTTTTTCACTGACAAAATAATATAGATTTGAATCTAGGAATTTGTTGTGAGGTATGCCGACGTTTAACTTGCTTTTCAGTGGGGTTAATCGTTAAGTTTGCAAAGGACTTTCCTTTAACTTTGACATTTAAAAATTTTTCAAAGTAATATTTTATATTCCGAAACAAATCTTTAAATAGAAGATACCATATGAAAATCTTAACTTTGAAACTCTGAGCTTCAGTGTTAATGTATCATTTTATTCAATGTGCGGGGGCAATTTTAGCATTTTGATATTTTATCAGAATTTATGTAAATACCAGGATGAAGATTAAGCCACTATAGTTTGATAGTTGGTTTGTGGCGATCTATATTATGCCTTCCACCCCCTGCCTCTTTCAAACATATGGGAAAGAGGTCTTGTTTTTTGGTCAGTTTTCCTTAGAGTATCGAGAAGCAAAGTTAGCCACAGAGTTTGCCTATTCCAGCCAGTGTGTGCATTATTTCATATATTCATAATAAACTGGCCATCTGTCATCTAGGTGGTTCATCATCAGTGCTGTTAAGAGTATATTTGACTGTACAGGTTTACTTGGCATTTCTACTGTGAGACCAACATCAATAAACTTTGTGATTAAAGATAATAGAGAGAGTCTTTAGTAGTTCATTATTTTCTGTTATGTGATTTTTAGTGGTGTTAACTAGACCACTGGCTCAGGAACTGTTATCTAATTGTCACTGTGTGTTGTGAGTGATCAGCGATACCTCTTCAGAGCTTTCCATGCTTGAAAAGTGAAGTCCAGGTTTTAGAAGGAGCACATAGTTATTTGGGGGGCAAATTAACTTCCTGGGTTTTCTGCCACTTAATTGCAGAATGTCTTCTGAACTGGCGTTTCATTGCATTCTGTCCACTGGCCTGGTTTCCCGTTGGATAGGGGAAAGATAAAGATGGGCACCTCTGTTTCTCTCCTGATGTTATGAACCAAGCAAGCGACCAGCTTCATGCTGGGCTGAGAAAATGAATGAATACAATTAGTCCTTCAGGAGTCCTGGCCTTTACTAGCTTGGGAAAAGAAGATGCCAAAAGAATTTACCCTTGAGAGCGAGGGAAAGCATTAAAGTACAGAAGGCACAAAAACGCAAGAATATGCCAAAAACAATTTTATGTGTGGGTAATACTTGGTACTTTAGTACATTGCTTAGTTTTTTCCCCATTATAAGCAGCTGCTTAATTTTTTAAGAAGACACCACTTTTACCTCTTCTTTCTGTGATTATTCTGAATAATCTCCATAGCGATAAGGATTTTAAACATTATTTTTTAAGCAGTGGAAGATTCTGCATTGATTCAGACTGTGTTATTGACTTTCTTTTCAGAAGTATACAAACTGTTAAAAACAGCTTGACTGCAATATCCATGCTGAGGAAGAGCACACATCCCCATCCCCTTTGCCCTGAGGAAGACTGTCCTTGTCTCTCATCAGGACCACTCCCTCAGAGTAGTTTCGTAAAGTGAACCGTTATGATAAATAATACCTTCACATTCAGGTCTAAAAACCTCCAAGAGGTATGTGAGGCATGAGATATTAACATTCACTTTTAATAATTTGTCTTGCCCTGGTGATCTTAGCCCAACATCAATAAATTACTTACTGTCTCTTTTAAGGGTCTGATTTATATTAGATTTATACGTTAGTCTGCTTTTCAACCCATGTCCTGAGCTGTGTTGTAGAAAAGTTGTTTTTTTTTTTTTTGTGATGAATGCGAGTCTCCAGTGTTTCTGAATGGGATATTACTCACTAGTAGGAAATCTGTTGTTTCTTCTTTAAATTTTGTTGTGGAACGGCATAGTGAGACAGAGCCATTTAAGTTGAAGTAGAAATCTGTTCTGTAAT
Source organism: Typhlomys cinereus (assembly GCA_023101885.1). Taxonomy (NCBI): domain Eukaryota; kingdom Metazoa; phylum Chordata; class Mammalia; order Rodentia; family Platacanthomyidae; genus Typhlomys; species Typhlomys cinereus. The sequence goes on along the minus strand of JALPQD010000376.1, from coordinate 373,486 downwards.
TATGATGCAAAAGTTTTTGTAAAAGAAGGTCCTTGCGTCTTCGTATTCTTAATGTGTCCTGATTGTACTTTCTGAAAGATGCCCGTGAAAGTATGAAAATTTGAGCATCACCGTCTCCCAGAAAATCTGCATGTGTACAGACCCTTGATTCTGAGATTTCTAAATATGGTCTTTAAGAAGCACTCCATATGTTTCAATAAGGACATTGTTTTAAAATATGAAAACTCCACCTGAAGTTAGGTGGCTCGCTTGCTTTGATTCAGATAAAATTCTATAAATTTCAATGAGAAAAAATAAACCTTTGTCTTTAGAAACATCTTTCATTCAATTGACAACTGGCAGGTTGGAGAAATGTTACCATTAGGTTTTATTTTTCCATTCAAGTGGGGACTAGAAATAGTTTTAAATGATTTTTTAAAAAAAATATTTAAAAGTTATTTCAAAATGGAGACAAATAATTTTAATATTTATATGTAAGTCACGTAATTAATCTTCTGCTTCAGGGAAGGTCAGAAAAAGTGCATTTCTAGGAAAGATTCAGAACAGTTCCTTTCCTATGGCTTTTACTTTTAAAAAGTCAAATATAATTTGAGTGGATCATATATATTACAAGGTTTTTTTTTATATTGGGTTATTAAGAAGTACCGATTCAGTGTTATTCCTGTTGTCACCTATCAAGTGGTTGATTTTCATGACCGATGATCATGATTTGGAGTGAAGTAAAGGTGAGAACTTGCCCATTTGTATTGGGTGATCAAGAGTCGCCACATGCATGAGGAGCATTGGCTGTCAGTGCTGTTAGTAGACAAAGATTGGACCATTGTGATAGATGGCTTTGTTATTAACAATTTAAATATCTGCATATGCACAGTAAATTGATGCATCTCCAGGTGGAAACATGAATATATGGGGACTAGAATTTAGAAGACTAGCTTCGTATTTTCCCGATTTTAAAAAAATCTGGTCTTGGATTTCAGCGCGTTTCTTTTCTTCCCCCCCACTAGAAGCAGCCATCTTGTTTTAAGACCGATTTTAGTTCTTTCGAGAAACTCATCTGAAAATGAATATGGACGATAAAGACGGAGTGAACCACTTTGCAATCATTTTAGTGAGGTTAATGTAAAACTTTACCTTATTTGCAGTTACTAAAATGCTATCCTTTTGTGTTTTAGTTGACAAAAGCAAGTTTTAACTAGCGATAAACTTAATTCTAAGCATATTGTATTTTAATGTTAAATGCTAGACTGTATCATGTTTCTGAACACATTTTCTTCCTCATCTTTTAATTCATTTCAAATTTCAAAGTAGTGTATTATTGTTGTTCCCACTGTCAACCCCCCCACCCCCCTGGTTGTTTGACATTTTTTATCTTCCAAAACAATCAGCAGTCCCAAGGATCTTTATCTAGCAAGATGTGGTGGTAAAAAAATAAAATAAATAAAACATTTGGGTGCTCTGAGAGGCATTCTGTGAAGTCCAAATCTATTTGTTTCTGCACCATGGACTCTCACTTTTTAACCCACAGGCTCTTCTTGTGGGTTCTGATAGAGAAAAAAAAAAGACACTTTAGAGGTGAATTCACATCTGTTACTAAAAATTGTGAGGCTACATCCGCTGAGTCAGCTCTACTTTCCGCCAGGCTTTGTATTTTTGGATGCATTTGGAAGAACATGTGGCCTAGTAAACTTTAGCAAAAGTTTACCCCACACTTCTCGCTACTGCACCTGTTTGATGATGTCTGGGAACATCATCATTATGTATTTCAGTAAAAGCAGAGCTCAGATTAATTTCCAAAGTAACTTGACTCAGTCTGTCTGATTGAAACTGGGCACGGATGAATCCTCCGTATGTTACAGATTTCTTCAGTAGCATCAGAAGTTGGATGGTTATAGATTCAGGGTAGAGCTGGTCAATAAAATCATGTTTTAAGAACAAGCATATATCTTCTGATAAGAGTCCAGGTTTGAGTTGGCAGTCTTTGTAGCAAAAAGCTTTCCTCTTATATCCATCTTCTGCTTTCCTTTGACCGGCTGGTGAAAAAGACTGAAATAACTGAGTGTTCAAAGTGACCTTTTAGTTTTAAATACCTTTTTCTCCTCATGTTGTTTCCAAGCTGTCAGAGTTTCCATTTTAAGTTTTATTAGCAACTTATGTATATGGCTAAAAAACTGTAATTAACAATTAGCTCTTGCCTCTCACTATGAAAATACATACGATGAAAGCATTTTCATATTAAAAACGTAGTCTTGGGGTTTCAGTAAAATCAAGTTATGGCTTTGCCGGGTGGATAATTACAGTACAAATTGTTATCCAGATTTCAGTGATAGGGGGCATGATACTTGCTGTGTTTTTTAGATGTCAGGGGGGATATATAATTTTGTTGCCTTGACTGAACCTAATAATGTATGGGAGACTTAACCTTCTGGTTAAGTTTTTGCAGTATTTAATTGAATGGAAATGAGTAAGAATGGAAAGAAAGACTAAAATAACTCTAAATATGGGGAAATTATCTTTGGTGTTTCACAATTAGATTAAACAAAGTGGGAGCAAATGAGCCTCGGCCTCCTTGTATTGTTTCAGGACAAGAAAATTCCGACAGATGTGAGACCGGGGAAGCGGTGACCTCTGACTCGCACAGCATGGCCACTGTCCAGGCACACAAGTGTCCCGAGCCACCATCGTAGCAGGACGCGGTTTGGAAGGGACTGACCCTTTGACATGGAGGTTCTGACTCTGATTCCTTAGCTTTCCGCAGCTTTCCAGAGCATCAGTCTTCCTGTTGCAACTTTAAATTCCTCATCCCACCTTTTTCCCATCAATCTTTGACTTCTAGGTGGCTCCTCTCTCTCCCTGTAGCCGCTATAAGTCTTTAACTCCCAATAATTTTATTCTTGTAGTTGGAATAATGGAGAAGGCCAAGGGGAGCCCATCTGTACCTCTCTGCTGCAGCGCCTGCTTTACTTAGCTAATACCTTCTTTTTCTAAGGTAGGCGAGAGCAGTGGCTTTGTTAAAGGCCTTTTCATTTTGGTCTTGGCTCTGCAATCTTGCCAGTAAGCCCCTGGGTTCAGACAGACCAATAATGCTTTAGATACTGTGGCATTCAGTGTTTTCTCCATATATTTGTTTACTGTTGCAGGCTCAGTAAATGTTCCTGCTTATTTCTGTAGTTTTCTGGCAGGGGCTCCATTTATTAAAACGTAGTGACCCAGCACTAAGAAGGGTGCAGTTCAAATAGTGGTGCTTCTGACAGGGTTTTGTGTCAAACTAGAGAAAATAATAGGGAAATGAAAGCTGCCAAAATGTGTCTCCCAATTACTAATTAATCAGGCGAGAAAGGACCTCAGTGGCAGATCTTCTGTCCGCCATGGCAGCAACTTGGGGATGCTTTCTTTTAAATACTGCATGAAACAAATTAAAGTAGGCCCCAGGAAGTGTAGCACCCAGATATATGATACAAGTGCTAATTTTTTTAAGTCTATGAAAAGTGAGGCAAAAATCGTAACGCAAAATGGAATCTTTGTGCTTGTGCGATGATATAAAACTGGAAAGCTTTTCAAAAGAGTATTTCCTTTATTAATAAGCAATGCCTTTATTCTTATTAATATTTTAGTAAGGCACTGTACTATTCTTGGCTTTAGTTTTGGTGCAGCATTGTATACATTATTGTGGACAGAGATTTGGGGAAAAATTTCCGTGTTATTTTCTGTTTTGTGCCCGTCATCAATATTTCAAAGTTTACTGTAATTGAAGAGCAAAACTCCCCTTCCCCACAAACTTTATGTATATACAGAGGGAGACTGTATCCTTTTAGAGCAACATTTCCCTATGATTGCTGGACTTGTAATTAAGTGCCTGTTGATAGAGTATTATTTCCATAGCATTTACAACATAAAAAGAAGAAAGGTCTTCTATAGAACTATAGTTGTCACGGGAACAATGAAAAGTAATCACAGGCTCTGCCATCACTGTTGTCAACTGTCCTCTTGGGAAGATAACAGCATGACGTGTGTGTGTGTGTGTGTGTGTGTGTGTGTGTGTGTGTGTGTGTGTGTATGTGTAGCAGCATATTGAATATACACATGTGGAAGTTAAAAGACAGTTTTGGGCATTTGATTATCTCCTTCTATTCTGTGGGCCCTGAGGATTGAATTTTGGTCATCAGGTGTGCGTGCGTGGGTGCATTCACCTGGTGAACCATCTCACCCACCTTACGTCAGTACTTTACATTTGTTGGATGAGTTGTTTCCATGTATGTGGAGACGGTATCTCGTTTCTCATATCAGAGCCAACCGTGGGAATTCTGGGATCATATGCTTTTTTTTGAGCTTCTTTTTCCAAAATTTTCATGTTAAAGGAACATTTTAGGTAGTTCTGTTAGCAGTGATGGATTCATGTGCTTAATTCGTAAAAGGTATAATTGGTAAAATGTTTGCCGAGTGGTATCATATATGTGCAGAACACAGAGCAGCAGAGTGAAAGGGGAAAAACATCTACACCCCCAAGGAATTTAAGGGTGTTGTGCAGAGTTCAGAACTTTGTGACTGTCATCGCACTAGAAGTAGACAGCATGCAAAGAATGTTCACATACCAATTCACTGGGCGGGCACCTCTGGTGATATCTACACCACTGCCTCATCCCTAAGGTGCACTCGGAAGTGCTCCATGGCATCTTGCTGAAATACAGCTTTCAGTTCACTAGGTCAGACTAAAGACTGATTCTTTGCATTTTAAAACAAGTTCCTACCCAGGTGATGCTGCCATAGAAGGTGATATTGTCACCCTGTGAATCACAGTTTTGATATCCAGGTTCTAGGTAAAATTCAGTGAGGAGGCGATTACTTCTGCTTTGTCTTGAGGAATTCAGTGGTGTTTACTCTGAACACTCTGCATATCTAGCTTCTAGAAACGGATCCAGATTTGCACAAGGGAGAGTTGTTTATCATTTTTAAAAGTTAGAAAGACCTACAAGGCTTCATTCCTAGTCATTTTCCTCTGAATCTCAGACATATAAAATAAAACCGTACATTGAGGTTTATGCTTCATTAAAAACAGACCACTAAGAAGGTAAAGCCTGGGTTTTTGTTGTAAGTCTAACACACTTGATAAAGAAATTCTACTGGAGTGAAATACCGTCTTGGTCCAAAAAGCTTAAAGAGAGTCCTGCCATGAATATTTCAGGGTATTTATATCCAGACTTTCCCCAGAGATATTTTATGTGGCAGTTTCCAAAATGACACCTTGAGCACAGATATTTAACACTTTCTAATTCAAATCTACATGGCTAAATTAATTCAAAATGTTTATTTTGTATTCAGCTTGGGAGACTTAGGAGACGGCTAATGATCTGTTTCCACTAACTGGGTTCCTTGTGGGTAGCTCTCAGGAGCCTACACTTCCAGTGGAGTTTTAATGGCATGGGGGAAATGTGCTTTCTGCTCTAAAATTCTGTGATTCCAGTGTCCTCAGCAAGCAAGTGTTCCTGCAGAGTTCTGTATGCTTCATGTCCTGCCCACACCCTGTCCTTGTCAGCCCAGGCAGTTTTCTCCTGCTTTGCAAATGTTATGCTGTGCTTTTATAAACAAAGGGTGGAACTAGTTAAATTCGGTTGACTTTGACTTTTTAAATTTATTTTATTTAAAATAATGATGGATATTTGTTGCTTTCTCTCTCATTACCTCATGCCCCCTACTCTGCCTTTTCGTTGTTGTTGTTGTTAATTGTTTTTTCTCTCCTTCCGTCCTTTTCTTTTATTTTTGTGCATGTGTCTGTAAGGATATGTTTTGTATGTGGTTGAGTGTCCTTGTGTGTACTCCATGCTTCATGCAGGACTATGTACAACAAGATGCTTGAATTTGTGTGCCTCTAGAGGCCCAAGGAAGACACAGGGAATCATCTTTGATTGCTCTTCCATCTTATTGCTTTACATTGAAGTCCCCCAGGCTCCATCTTCCAAAGCTGGAATTACAGGCCCATCACCATTTCAGCCCTGTATTTTTACTTGGTATCTGAACTCAAGTCCTTTTGCTTGTGAAGCAAAGGCTTTAACCATCTCCCCAGCCTTCTTTTTCACTCTTTACATATGAATACAGTGTTATTAATCTAAGTAAACTTTGAAAGCATCAGTCAGTAGACCCAATGTTTCATTGAGGAAAGATTATGGCAAGAAAGATGATGACTACTGTAAATCAGATGTGCTTTTGTGAAAGCAAAATAGAGGAAGATGATGATAAGTATTCCAATTAGGTATGCTTTTATTTTTATTATGGTGTTCAGCAAAACTTGTTATAGTTAGTTAAAGGAGAAGTAAATAGTCTTCTTGTAAAAATGAATTTAATTAAAACGCTGGACGGGATGCATTATTTACGAATAGTGTACATTATAGCAAATGGAAAGTCAGCATATAAATTTATATCAACATATAAATTTATATCTGTGGTTGCCTAGTATAAATAAGGACAGTTTTCCTAGGTGGTAACTTTGAGGGGATACTCTTAATGTTTCCAGGTTTTATAAATCTTATAAATCTAGAAACTTGGTCAAGTCTGTGAGTATATGTGTGACCTTGAATGGCTCTTAAAAAAGAAGTATGCTATCTACTTAGAAGACTGTTAAATTTAGGAATAAGAATGTTTTATTGATTAAAATGAACCATTTGCATATCTCTAAGGAATGGCTTCATTCAAAATAGAATTCATAGACCTAAGACATAGTCACTGGCGGGTTAGAGCAGAGTACTCAGTAGTTCTGAGTAGCATTTTAGTCATGTTTTTCAAAAATAGAAATAAATGTATTGACCATTTTAAAAAATTACCTCAAGGTTATTAAAAGTGGTTTTACCAAATGAATTTTCAGCAATCTTGATATGTGTACATGTTGAATTTTTGACCAATTAAGGAAAAGCATATTTTTACGTACTTTTAAAATTTGAGTCTTTTAATCGCAACCATTTAGGATGAGACTTCATTTTTTTTTCTGCAAAGGCTTAGAGAACAAGATATTTAAAAGCACAGTCAAGTTAAATTTGTCGACCATCTTTGAACATTTTTTGTTATATTTTAGGTATTGTTAAATTTCTGTCCTAGTTGAATCATACAGATTCCATTCACAGTGACAGATCTGAACCTTAATTTCTTCATGCTAATAAGTAAATGGGTACAGTAATGTCTGCTTCCTGTGGAAATTGAAAGGAAAGTAGATTTGTGAGAAGACTTTAAAATTGCTGCTGTGAAACATAAAAATGATAGTCCTTCAGGCCTCAGTGAAGCCTGGGAGCAGAAAGAATTAAGAGATTAAAGGAGGTCACTTAACATCATGCAGGCAGATCATACTTTATATAATTCAGCATTGCATAGAAATATGTAAATTGCATAGAAAGTATGTTCTTGTAGCTGGCATAGTGATGCATGTCTGTAATCTCAGGAAATAGCAGATGGAGGCAGGAAGATAGTAAATTTCAAGCCAACCTGGGCTATGTAGTGATGCCATGTCTTGAACTAACACCACCACGAAACAAAAACCACAAGGAAGTTATGTTTTTAGAGTTTATTAGAGAATATTTTGGACTTTGGAAAAGACCGTATGATATTACAGTGCGCACTGTTTCTAAAAGCTAAGATTCATGAATTTACATTGGGTTGTCCTTGATGAGTTCATATTAGGCTTTATCCTTTGATTTCCACATGAGTAATAGCATGTGGAGTGTGATACATGATATTTACTCTGTGAAACCTTCTTTCCAGGAATGAGTTTTGGATCCTTTTTAAAATCGGCTGTTTTTTCTTAATGCCCCCCCCCCCCGCCCTTAGTTGGTCACCTGCATTGTTTTCTCTACTTTGGGCTTCATAGGTGTAATGAGATCTCTCTATCTCAAAGGAGAAATTAATGAGTCCCGACACCCTCCTGGAGAATGCTTGTATTTCCAATGAGGAGCTTGTTGAAACAAATCAATTCCTGTCTAGGCTGTTCCTTGCAGGCAGCCAGGCTGGCCTTGAGATTTTGGATTTTTCTGTATCTTGCTGCCAGAGCGAAAGGGCTCAGCCTCTTCATGCCTCTCTGCTCAAAAAGTCTTGCTATTGACTACTTTAAAACTTGCTATATATTAATTATGCACACATTCATGCCCATGTTGAGAGCATAAATAGATCATCTAGCTAAGAATGGAAATAGAATTTGTCAAGGAACACATTTTAATCCAGTGAAACCTGAGTAACACATTACTGCCGAAGAATTGTCTGGTGGTTATTCAGAGCAGATTTTACTTCATATGCTTAGAGTTAGTTATTGAGGTGAATGGCAGATATGCTCATTATTTGTATTAAAATTGCAATTCATAGATGTACATAATTATTCTACAATATCATACTTTTTTTTCTTAAAATTACTACTCTGTCCCTTAAGAAGGACGCAGTTCATGAGGGAACTCATCAGTGATCCTTATGAGAAATATCTAGAAATTTAGGAATATCTGATGGGAGAATATGACCAGTAGCAATAAAAACATTGGAATTATCATTTAGAAGACTCCAGTTGATTGAATAGACACTGCTAGGACTGCATAGTGAGTTTCTCTTAAGAATATAATGTTTTAGTATTTAAGATTGCTATACTCCTGCAAGCTCTGGACTTATCTTTGTTGTTCTTTGAACCTTGCATACACAGCCAGGTTTCTTTCATCCTGCTAGATTGGAAGCTAAGGTTTGTAGATGGAACCAGTTGGCAATGAGTTCATTGAGTTTAAATCTTTGTAATTTTGTTACTTTCTTTGTGCTTCTGATGAATGCCTAGCATTTACAGTTACTTTATTTATTCTAGGTTTCCTTTATTCAAGAAAAAATAGTTACTCTCAAATTTTTATGATTTACTTATTGGCAGTCTATATTACTAAAACAATAAATCCTTATGCTCTTGTATATCTGTGTAGAGTATCAGCCAGATACCAACTGAGCCGGACCTTTCTAGTGTTCTCTTCCAGATGAGGGTGTGTTGATAAACTCCAATGCACAGCAATTCAACATTCCTCACTGTGTTCAATGATTAGACCGAGTTGCATTTTAAGCATTTTTATTAACATGATAAATAATATAGTAGACACTATAACTGAATATGTTCTGGAGCATTTCATGAATTTAGAGACATGTAACACAACAAGTTAATTCTACTGTATAATCTAGTCTTTTTTTGATAAGGAAGGATAGTTTAAATTTTCGTTGCAAAGGCAAAATTATGTCATTGCATTTTACCTGTTCAGAATTTAGAAGACATTGACCTACCTGCCCCTTAGTAAAAAATCATCATGAATTAAAATGTCAATTTTGGACAGTTGTAATTCCTCCTCTGTATCTCATGGATTCTTTGGCTCTGTCCTTACAGAAGTTTCATGCAATGTGATTGGAATGTATGATGAGGTTGTAAAAATAACAAAGTCCATTTATTGACTTGAACGGAATAATAAGCATTACAATTGGTTCCAGCAGATGACTAGGAATTTCTTTCTTTAGGTATATAGCACAGAACTGTAGTAATGTCATATAGCCTTATTGTATTAATAAGATTTCATAACTGTCATCTTGGTTTAATGCAATGAGAATTGACCCAGTATAAGAAAAAAAAGTGTAAAATTAGGTAGACAATAAAAATATTTATTGTTTGCTTTACTTTTCACAGATGGCGTATGTCAGTAACATTGACTCCTTCATAGTGGTACAACCACTGTGCACCTCCTACCTGCTGTTTACATAGACAGTTACTGGGGAAAGAGGGGATGGGATTTTTTTCCAGCTACTGTCTTCTGGGTCATTATTAGCATCCTCAGTCTATTGCCAGTAGTCAACATTTTTAGGAGCATTCATCATAGCACGCTCTTCATTCATGGGGTTTGTAAGCACAAGTGACTTGGCAGGATACAGAGGATCTGGTTGGAAAGTTAGGAAGACTGGGTTAGCTGCACCGAAGCCCTTGCGGAGTCATTCCAGGCAAAGCAGACATTGGCAAGCTCTGGATGTTGATAGGATCAGGGCTGTGCTCACAAGATATCCAGGGTTCACATTAAGTAGATTTGCACTGCAGCCTGATTTGGACTTTTAAGACTGCTGTAATCAGTGTTCGAAGATGATTGTTTTTTCTTGTTATAAGTTGCTAATTAGTATTGAAAGTCTAACCTGCTTTGTAGAGCTGCCTTCCCTTATTTTCTCTGAGAAAGTGGCTTGGACAGTAATCTGTTTACTCATCTCTGCACTCTTCTTCCCTCTTGTTAAAATAAAATCTGGAAGCCTCTGGGGACTCCCCACTGTCGAGTTCTGCCTGGAAGAAGCTTTAAAACAGTGGCTTCACACTGAAGTAAATATTGACTGGGTCTGGGGCTGAGCCATGCTCAAAGCCTCCCATTGTTCCTCCGTGGTCAGCACTCTAGCTCAGGCTCCAGCGTGCATGTGTTAGGGAGAGAAGAAAGGCTGTGGAGGGAAATGAACAGGGCCCACACAGAGGAAAGGGAAGCCTGCTCTGAAACCCACAGGAGCTTATGCTGGGTCGCGGGGAATGCAGGGAGGAGCCTGAAAACCGTCCTGTCCTTAGAGAAGTTTGAGTCACGTGGAAGTTGATGTCTGCGTGGGTCCAACCTGTCTCTCCTAGAAATCTTGGTAGAGTCTTCCCAGGGGGACAGGAAATGAAATGCGACATTTTGGGGAATTCAAAAGAGAGACAAAGGGTAAACTAGGATTCTGGAATAATAATTCTCCCTCACTGATACCTGTGTAGAAGCGCTGTGGGTCTTCCAGCCTCCCAGCCTTCGGCTGTCATGTTGGATTATTCACTCTCTTGGGTCTCCTAAGTGCTTTAACATCCCTAGGGTATTCAATGGGTGAGGGGGAACCATATGCTGTCTGAAATGGAAGTTATGAAGTTCCCAAGTGATGTTCTCACAATATGAGATATTTAAACTTTCTCCAAAAAAAAAAATGTGGGACACATTTCCTTGTTTAAAGGGGAGCACTTTGAATAAAAGTTGACTCTGTGATATATATGTATATATCTATGTATGTATGTATATAATCACTTAACTCAAGAACCCAAACAAACAGCTGGCTGACATGTTTTAACAGTACATTTACTAACTGAAAAGTAAACATCCTTAAAAAGAAATCGTCTTGTGTTTTGGCTGCAAAATAATTTTTAATAAACACAAAACCAAGAACATAGAGTTTTCATTTCCACTGATATTGTGTCACCTTCAAAAGCTTTGACAGGGACATGTCAATGTTTAAGACTACATGCAGGCAAATACCAGGATGATTAGAATATTCATTAATTATGAAGGCAATCTCCACACTGTTCTGCTCAACTAACATGCTAGAACAAATAATGTCACAATGAAGCATGCATGGGATGCTGTGGACACAAAGGGAAAGCACATCTGCTCAGGGTTATCAGGAAGTACTTCCTGGAAGAAAAATAATTAAGTCTAGACTTTGGATAATGGACATGGTTTTAATAGTTGAAATGGAAGTGGAACATTCTGAAACCCTTGGCAGAAGGGGCAGAGAGACTGATGAGACTCTGCAGATGAGATTGGGTATAAGGAGAGTTTATTCTGTATGAAGGGAATCTGGAAGAAGTACTTGGGGCATGGATTGACAGGTGTGTTGGACCCTGCATTTCTGAGATACAGGGTCTAGCTTCTGCCCATCTCCATTTCTAGGCTTGTGAGCTGTGAGGAATCCTGAGGTCCTTTAAATACCATCTTCAAAACCTCTGTGCCCGTGCCAGGGCTTGGCATTTCCTATGGGCAAGTAGGAGTGATGCGGTGGAGATTTACTCTCACTTGGATGGGCCACAGAAGTGCTTGGGTTCCACTGCGGGAAGCGACATGAACAGCTCCCATCTATTGAGCACTTACTGTATACCATGCGTGCACTGCTTTAAGACTTCACAGTCACGATCACTTACGCAGTCTGGATGAGAGCTCTCATGAGGGTGGCATTGTAATGATTCTTGTTCTGCAGATGAGAAAACTGAGTTTTGCATATTTTAAGCTGGCTGAAGGCCACTTAGCCATAAGTGGTCCTTAACCATGCAGCTGGGCTGTGTAGAGTGACATAGTTTAGCAGAACTCGGTGAAATGGTGAAGTGTGACCTTGGGCAGAATTTCTGTGGATGTACAGTGGCAAATGATAGGGAATCTATGCTAATATGAAAGGAGTGCTACAAATGTACACTTTCATTCCTGTTTATCGAGTGTTTAATGGGCTGAAGTAGCAAGTCACAACTGTTGCCCCCATAGCAAACAATTAGCACAAATAGTGGTTGACTGCTTGGTGGATTTGTTCTTTAGAGCTGTAAAGTCATATGCTTATCCAGTCCTTGTTTATATTGGAGAGGAATTCACACAGAAGTGACCACATACTCAGGTAAGCTTGATTTCTGAGAGCTGATGAAGGAGCTATCTTTTATGTCAGAATAAATTCTTATTTTTTCTTATTCCTTATTCTTATTCTATTTTCTTCTATTCTATATTCTACATTCTTATATATTCCTTAAATAAAAGTTTCAAAAGTGGGCAGTCACTATAAATTTCCTCAATATTTAATCTAAATTCCTACACCAAGTCTTATACTTTAGGTCAGTTCAGTTAGCCTAATAACTACATGGAATTGCTTAAAATTTAAGCATAGAGTTTTGCTAATTCTGCAGTGAACACATTTTGAGAACTAAGTAATAGTCATCTTGGAATGGCTAGAGACTAGCCTAGGTGCATTTGAATTGTCTGCATGTTCTGCTGTAGCCCAAATTCTTCTATCACCTCTTCTTCCCCTTCCTGTTTTCTCTCTGCTTTTTCTGCCCTCCAACTCAGCCAGTAAATTATTCTGGTTAGTTTCAGAGACAGAAGTGTCCCTATAGGATGAGAGTGGATCCACTATCCCGAGCACCTCCAGAGAGATAGACATGGAAGAGGAAGACAGTCGTGTGCTTCCTTCATCCACTCTGCATCTGCTTTGCCGCACGAAGGCAGATGTGTTAGCTGGCTCGGGCCTGGAGATAATGTGGTAATTTCCTCCCTCCTCTGCAGCCTTCTGTACTTCTGTGGCAGTTGTCACTCCCTCTTCTTGCTTCATTGCTCATGTGAATAACATTAAGATCACTGTAACATGATAGTTTATGTATATTTGTGCATCTTTGTATGTGTCCCATCTAGATAATAAGATTCCTAAAGTCAGAGATTGAGTTTTACATGCCAAATTCTGCACACAGGTGACCTGTGGTTAAGAGTTTTAAGAGTTTGGGATGCAGCTCTTCATTAGTTGCTTGCTGAGGTCTCGGAAAAATTAACCTTTCCATGTTCTAGTTTCCTCATCTGCAAATGGAAATGCTTACTTTTCCAAATCAAGCTATTCTAACAAGCTATGTATTATTATTACATATAACAAGTTATGTTTTTCTTAATTTTTTTATTGTGCATGTGTGTGCATATGTATATGTATGTGTGTGTGTGTGTGTGTGTGTGTGTGTGTGTGTGTGTGTGTGTATGTGTAGAACCATGGGCGAATTTGGGAACCACCATGGACCGCCTCTACCTCCTCTTTGTTTACTCTGCCCCAGGATTCACAGGCTCCACCCTACCAGGACCAGAAACGCAGGTGGTCCCCCCTCCCCCCCTGCTTCCACCCGGCGTCTATACATGGGGTCTAGGATCCGAACTCAAGACCTTCCCCCTTCAAGGCAGAGGCTTAACCCCAGAGCCATCTCTCCAGTCCCAAGTTTGTGTTTTTTTACATGACAAAACATCTTTTGTGTTATATGTGGTCAATTAAGTATCAGTTAATAATAAATACTTAAAAAATGATATCTTTATTACCTTTACATTGAATCAGAGATGTGTCTAACAGAGAGCACAGCCTGTGTTTGTAGTTGGGGTCATCTGAGTCTGCTTTTTCTCTAGCTGTGTTTTCACTTATGCATGTGATATTTGCAAAGTGTGGTGATTCAGTGAGAAACTAAATGCATATTGGAGACAATTACTTGACTATAATTTGCATGATCATTGTCTGTAAATCAATTGCATTTTCTTGGCTGAATATTGCTCCATGTTTTAAAGAATGTAGCTGAAGTCATGTGCCAATTTATGAAAATTCTCCTTTCCAGTTTTGATACTTTGACATATGAAGTGAGTGATGTCTTTCTAAAAAGAACAGAGGCCTAGAATCTGATGATGTAGGTGCCATTTTTTCTTTCTGAACAACGAGGCATTCAACCTTCAGCAAATCACCAAATGTCCTGAGATCCTCTTTATCCTGTTTATAAGGTGACTGAATTGGTTTTTGTTTCAGGAGGTAACATCTAATTTAGGAAACCTGAAATATGGTAAGGCCTTGGGCCAGTTTTTAAGCCAGGTCAAGTTGAATTTCCTAATCTTCCAAGAGAGAAGGCTGTTGTCCTCTGTAGGGTTACTTTTGGTGACTTTATCAGCCTTTCAAGCTTCTCTGGTTAAAAGATAAAATTTGCTTTCCCTCTCTATTTCTTTTAATCAATGCAGGCAAATTATTTCATATACATTTTATTAAATGTAAACTTTTGAAATATCTGTATATTCAAAATTTAATTAGGCAAAATATGTATGATTTCTAAGAGGATTTTTTTACTTATCAATGTGTATTTTTTACTTATAAATTTTTTTACTTATAAATTTTTTACTTACAAATTTATTTATAAATTTACTTATAAATTTTTTTACTTATAAATGTGTATTTTTTACTTATAAATGTGTATTTGTAGCTTAGAAATTAAACTAAAATTAGAGCTAAGGAGTAATGAAAATTATGTACAAAATGTATTCACTACCCAATGTATTTAGTGTATCTTATAAAGAAGTTGATGAGTTGAATCTCTTGTGACTGTCATTATATTTAATATATAATTATTTTAGCAGGTGAATGACTAACTCACCTGTTCCTTGTTCTGTCTTGAATCAGACCATCTTGCTTTCAGAGCTCATTAGTTTGGAGATGACTGCCTGTGCCCATCTGTTTTCTCCATTTTTTTTTTTAGTCAGATTATTGCTAATCCTCCTTTCATGGTGAGATAGGGCTGAATTCCTCCTTTTCCTCTACACTGTGGGTTTCGATGGACTGATCAGAGCCACAGAATAGGAAGATGTCAGAGGCTGGGCCATCTGAGCAGATTTATCTGTGCACAGCCCGGCCAGTAGGGCCATGTGTGTTTGCCTTGCTGGGGAAGCTTGACTTTGAGGTTAGCGTTCTTATTTCCCTGCTTTCTAACATTAAAGAATCTAAGCTTAACTTTTATGGAATCAGATTTTCCTCATTATCTTATAATTCTGTAATATATTTGGTTATTATTAATGACTATGGAAATTAGCTACTTCACTCTTTTTCCCATTTCCGATATAATTGTTTTTTATCAGAAGACAGTTTTAAAGTAAGCGCTTGTTATCACAATATTAATTAGGGAACTTTGATTTTTAGGCTATGTTTCTTTTTATAAATATTGAATTACCATTGATCTGTTACAGACAGTTGTACCCATGATGGAGATGCTGATGAAAGTGCATATGATGTAACAAGAATTTCCGTGTCTGGTTTCTGTGTTTTTCAGAATTGAATAAGAGAAATGCGTTATCAGGAAAGATGCTAAATAAATTTTATTTAAAAATACATACATACATACATTACACCAAACCACCCACTACATCCCTCCCTCATCATACACACAGGCACACTACATACAACCCTTATACCTTACAGTTATACACACACACACACACACACACACACACACACACACACACACAGCATTTTGTACCTTTCTGCTGTAGGCTAGTTTCTTGTGGTTTATATTGATACCAGAGTAAAAATATCACAAAGATGCTATGTTTGAGAAAGGACAAAATTTGAGTGAGTCTTATGCACATCATGAGTCTCCTTTATACTTTATTCAAATATCATTATTAGTTACTTACAAAAGGCTAATCATTCAAAGCCCACTTTCCAATGGCTTTTGATAATAAAATATTTCTGGAGGAACTTGGAGAACTGATCTTGAAAGGGTGCATATTGCACAGAAAATGCTGCACGTGGAAGCATTTTTCCATCATTATTTTCTCCCTTTGGAATGAAGGAAACACCATCTTAAGAATCACGGTCAGTGACAGGACTAGTAACATCCTTCCACATGCAAGTATTTTTTGGAAAGCACATGCTTTATCAACTCCTTCTTTCAGTACAATGCGCACAACATGCATGCGTCTGCTGCTTTCTGTCTGCCTCTTAAAGAGGGAACCATGAGCACAAATAAGTCATTATGTGGAAGGAGCTGGAGAGGTGGCTCAAGGGTTAAGCCTTTGCCTTGCAAGCGGAAGGTCCTGAGTTCGGATCATAGAGCCCACGTATAGACGCCAAGCGGAAGCAGCAGTAGCCTGCGTTTCTGGTCCTGGTAGGGTGGAGCCTGTGAACCCTGGGGCAGAGTAATCAAGGTGGAGGTGGAGGTGGTCCATGGTGGTTCCCGAATTTGTCCGCGGTTCTACACACACATACATACATGCACACATGCGCACACACGAACAATTGAATGAATGATAAAAAATAAAAAAAATTAAAAAAAAAAGTCATTACGTGGAAGAACTAGCATTGAGTGGAATAGACAAACCCTTCAGTGTCCTCATGAGTAACCTTACCTGGAAGAAGATGCCTACATCAAATACCTGCTATTCACTCAGCTCAGGATCAATGACCTGTCACTCTCTGTGCTTATGATGGTCAACATAGTGCTTGACCTGCAGTAGACACTTTGTAGAATTTTCGAAGTATAAGGGTGATAATGCCTAGTTTTCATTACATATCTTTAAGGTGTACTTGGTGATTTTTTTTTCCCATATATGCAGTGAAATGAAATTTTTTCAAGTTTTCACTACGCAACAAAATACTCTTAATTATATAGTTCTTGTACTGTACACTTAGTACATTCTCAGACTTGTTCATTCAGAATAACTACACCTTTGTACCTTCTGGTCTATTTGTTGATACAAGATTCTAAGCGTGCAGCCTTTGCTTAACTTCTGTCTATCATTCTTGTCCTAGAAAAAATATACTTTAGTTAACCTTTTTTTTTCTTTTAATTTGATAATTAGAAAACACAGCTAAGGATTGTCTTTCCAGAATTGGAAGTACATCTTTTTCTTTTGTTTTTCTCAGCTTCCTCGTCTGGGCTCAGCTCTTCCATGTTTGAAAAGATGGACTGATGATGGCCAAATAAATCTTGGGCTTCAGGCCACAGAGAATGTGTGCCCAATGAGTTCGGTTTGCCAATGGTACTGATTCCTCCATGGTTATCTGCAGGAAACAGCAGCAATTAAATAATTTGGTCAGGATTAGAATGGGCCTCCCATGTTACTAGTTGTTTTTGTTTTAGCTATCTTCAAGAATTGCATTTTTAAAAAATTCCTTCCAGTGACATAGGTAGGCAGTGATCTGTAAAGACAAGACAACTGTAAGTATATCATATCCATAACATTTGAAGAAAGTCAAAATACTTCATTCCTTGAATCCTTTGAAATACGATTCAGGAAAAGATTTGTGTTTGTTCTGGTGTCTTAGGGTAAATTTAATGATGGAATCAGACTTCCTATAAAAGTTGATTCAATATAGTGTGGATAAATTGGTTAAAACGGTATTGAAAACACAGTTGCACACACACCTAAAGATTTGATAGAAATAAATTCAGCAGGGTTGTTAACATATCAACAGCAAATGCCTCTTCAGGGTACTTTTAAACAAAACATGAAGATCAAATTTAATACAGTCATAGGGGAAACACTTTGGATAAAATTCAGACAGACTGCTCAGTGTCATACAAGTTTAAAGGTAGCTAGGAAAATGGTCAACACATCCAATAAAGATGTGATCCTATTTACATCCCCCTATTCAAAGCCTTTAAAAATATTTTTTTCAGAGAGATTGGAAAGAGCGCTGGCGTGCACTAGAGAAACAGAGAGAGAAAGAGAGAGAGAAAGAGATTAAAGTACAGGCATGTGAATGTGGAAGCCAGGGCAAGCTCTGGAGTCAGTTTTTTTCTTCCATTTTGCGGGCTCTGGGAATTGAACTCAGTTTGCCAGGTTTGCACACAGGTGCCTTAGCCGTCTCACTTTGTTCAAAGTTTTTTTTAAATGATACTTTATAAATCCTTTCTCCAAGTTGATTTAACTTATTCCTGAGTACTTGAAAACATTTGCATGTCACAGCATTATATAAGTGACATTTTTTGTTTCTTCTTCAAAGGAAAGCCAAGTAATTTAAAATTTGTGAAGAAAATGATTAACTCTTGCTTGGGCATCATCCTCTGTGTTACTAGAGCCTTCTAAGTAATTTCCAACATTTTTTTTTTTTGGAAAGCAAAACAAACTGCTTGTTTTGGTAACAAATAGCCAAATACACAAAGTTTTATTTACTGGTAAGATTTCCTTGGGGGGAAAACCTTTTCTCATTCATGAATCTTCTGTTCTTTGCTGCTAATTTGAAGAAATAAATGATTTTTGAAACAAAGTAAAATATCTTCATTGTATGTTTCTTCTAAATGATGTTTCTTTCTCTCCCTCATTTATTTTGAACAGAGCACTAGAGTTTTGGGGAAGCTGTAGATGGTCACTTGCAGTGTGGTGTTGGAGGAATGCAGGGGAGGTGTCTGTCTGTGATGGGCATGGCAGGGATGGGTCTGAGGCGTGGTCCCTCATTGTCTCCAGGACAAAAACCTTCCGCTGCATCTTTCAGCTAGCATCATCGCTTCTAAAGGCTCCATGGGCAAACTGCTGCATTTTTATTAATCAGCTTAACTTAATGAGATGAAAAGACCTTTTTAGAAGAATGGAGAAGGGGAGACAGACATGAACGCTACTCTTATTCCTTCCCATGGGAAAAAAAAAATAAGTGGTTTTTTTTTTCTTCCTTGAGTTTTTTTTTTTTTTTTTGGTTTTAGGTTTTTGTTTTTTAAGAGAAGACATTTGATTGTTTCCAGGTAATTTATCTGGTCAGTCTTTCTAGTTTTCACACACAGAGTTCCTCTAGCCTCGTGCTGCCTTCATCATCATTATTTTTCCCCCTGAAGGAAAGTAGACAGCTATAAAGAAAGAATGAATGGGACTTGAAGGGAGCGACGCTTGTGGAAATAAGGAGGTGGGGAAGCTTAAGCTGATAAAACATGACTCTGTCTTGACATGGGCTTGAAAACTTGCCCTTGTCGGAATTCTTCTCTCTTCCTTTCTTCCTGCCCCCCTTCACCTCTCACACCAAGTCTTCTTCATAAACGGTAGCAGCTGGAGATCTTTTAGTGGCATTCAGGGATTACTTTCCTTTAGGGTTTTAATAAACCCTGATGTTTGGAGCACAGCAAAAGCTCCTTTGGAGACAATCACCCCCAGGTCGCAGCTGTGGACCCTTTAGGGCCCAAACAGTTGGGTTTGGGCAGCACCCCCAGGATACATTCTGGCTGGCAGATCACTGCAACAAGTGGTTGGGCTTTCAAGGTAATCAGAAGCTGTCTGTAGAGATGAATTTCTGTACACACCTGAGACAGTGGTATTTCCCAACACACTGATCTTCCCTCAAAATTCTGGGATGAGCAGACAGAATCATCACCACCAGATCACATGACACCAGGCCTATCAGATTCCTGGTAATAAGGACTTCTCTCCTCAGTGGGAACACCTGCCTTGCAAAGTGATGTCCTGATGTCCCAGCCAACTGATGCTGCTAGCTGAGGCCGGGGTGGGTGAGGAAGAAATGTGGTGCTGCCTTCCCAAATTTTTGTATTTTTCATGAGGCTCTCCTAATGGCTTTCTTGCGTTATCTGGTAGCTCCTCTCAATGTTTTGGCTTTAAATGTCACTCTCAGGGTGGATCAGAGCAACTCCCTGAAGATGACACCACAGTGGGAGGAGGGAATCTTTTAAGTTATTTAGATAAGCCTTTATTTTCAGCCGGGGAAAGTAGAGTCATAGCACAAGGTGTCTCCATGAAATTGTCCAGTGGTTCCTGAAAGTGTTCCCAGGAGATTCTAACTTGCCACCCTCCCATTCTTCTGCCCCTTTGCAAACGTGGTTCTCTCTTTTCTCTCTTCATAAGATCTTAGCTTAATGTGCTTCAGGAAAGTCAAAGCACACGTCTCAGAGATTGTGGTAACCATCCAGTGAGATGGATGGTGTGTCTCCTGCCGGTGAAGTTCTGGAGATATCACGTGAGGACTGTTGATTTAAAGGGATAGCAGTTGGCCTGCTCAATGTTCTCTGCCATTTTTGCCAAGTGAAGGACAAATTGGCATTATGGTATGCAGCATGATGTTTTGGCACGTGTGTTAATTATGAAATAGTTAAGTCAGACTGACATAAACATTACTTCACCTGTGTGTGAAATATAATTTTTGAAGTCCTCAACCTCTAAGCATACAGTATAGCTTCCTAACTGCATTTAGCAGTGATACCCAAGACAATCTTAGTGCTTATTTCTTGTCCAGCTGAAATTTTCTGTCCTTTAAGCAACATCTCTTCTCTTCGACCTCCCTTCCTTCTTCATTGACCTTCTTAACACAAATGGGTAAATTACTTCATTTGCCAGGTATCCGGCCACGGGACATAAGGTGGGTTATGATTTTAAAATTACCGAGTGGTGGAGGCTAGAAGCACCTCCCACAATGATGTCTGTTTCGACCACTCTGTCCTATCTCTGGTTCACCTCTGGCCTTTAAACGCTGCTCTTCCTTGACAGATTTTTACTGGGGTGAAGAGAGAGAGGGCTGCCTACGGCTCCTCATCAGATGGAGCCCGGACTCAGTGTGGGCTGAGTATCAAGAAACAGCTGTTCTTTGTCTGGGTGGACAGTCATTGATTTTTAAATACTTGGGTCTCCTGATGACATAAAAACCCATTTGTGCCGCTTTAGATTAAGGTTAATTTTTGTGGAAGTGAGTGTAGAGACACAGAGCAGTTGTCTCACACTTGTGGTAGCTTTTGATACACACTCTTCCTCCTCAGAAATGAGATTTAATTAAAAATAAAATGCATCATTAGGTCATAAAAAGAAAAGAAGAGCGCTTCAACCGAACACATCACATCATAAAAACAAATCTTGCCCTAGTAAATCTAAGGAGTGGCTGTCTTAATTTCATATATGAAAGTAGGCTATCCATTATTAATTGTGCTCATAGCTTACCCTGCCTTACCCCGTTTTCTTGGAACTGTATTAATCTTAATTGAGCAGTTGTAAGGCAAGGAAATAAATGTTTATTTTCTTCAACACTGGAAAAAAATCTCAGCTTTCAAAGCATATATGACTTATTGATACGCATGTTTTACATGTCAACGTTTATAACAGATGACAGAAATTCAGATGTGTAAAAGAAGGGACTGGACAGTGGCTTGCTCAGGTATGATCTGGTGCCCACGTTGCCTCTGGAGAAGAAGGCACAGCCAAGTTGTGGACAACTTGTATGTCACCAATGGTGTAGCAATGGTCTTATATGTCTCAAGATGTCTGTGCAGTGCACTCCTCTGTGGCTGGGAAATCATGTGTAGCTTAGAGTTGTAATGCTGTGAGACAGTCTGCTCACCTGCAGATAATGTTTCATTAGCCTTTTTCAAATTGACAGGGCTGGCTGCTTCCATGTATTCCTCTGGCGAGGCTGAATGATCGCACTGTTTGTTTTCCACTTTCTTGTTACAGGTCAGTTTCAGTAAGGATTCTCCCTTCAGGCCTTATTAAAGTAACTACCAGATAAACATACTGTATTTCTAAATCAGGAGGATGGAAGATGGGACTTGACACCACTAAGTCACTTTGCTTTTTTATCATTACGATGAACTTGTTTTTCCTGGAGAAGTTGCATTGCGTCACAGACACATGTACCTGATTCTACAAGTCATCTTTCCCTCCAAGTACGTGTTTCTCTCACGTGCTTGGCTATTAATTAATTAATTGAGTCAACACTTTTTTCACTCACTGTAATATTTTTCACATTGCTGAAAGCAGACTCCCTAATAAAACTGAAAGCTCTTTGTTGGTGACTGTATGTGCTTGCACGTAGAAGACTGCTGCCTACTTAACTCATATGTCTCCATCCAGTCGCATGTCACTGAAGCTCAATGGGACTACCATGGGAAAGTTTTTGCTAGCTAATAGTTTGACACATAAGGAATTAAAGAAATGGTCTTTCTGGTTTCATTAGCAGATGAGTAATCATAGACAGTCCTGGGTGGAGAAATCTAGTTGTATTTAGTATATCCTGAGCCAAGTATTTAAAGATTTCTGGCTTTACTGCTCCTTTTTGCTGGATTCTTATTTAGTTTTTTTAACACACATGATGCATAAGTAACTTCAACTTTTTTTCCTTAAAGTTTTTCTTATATTTTGGTTTCAGTAGCATAGTGTAAAGCAAACACTTAAAAATTTTGGTATGATGTAGTTTATATTAATATTGTATGATTGCTTTATAGTTTCATTATATTCTACTGACACTGTTATTTTTTTATAGGTCATAACCAGAAAAATATTTTTTTCTCTTTTCATTTTCATGTGTACGTGTTTATGGGATACATATATGCATACATGTTTACATGTGGAGGTCTGAGGTTTTTACTGGAATCATTAATTGTTTTCATTATTCTTTTAGTTGCTGGGTCTCTAATTAGATATAGATCTCACTTAAAGTGCCAGTATGCCTACTCTCAGCTTGTTCTGAGGATCCCCAATCTAGGCCTAGAATTACAAGTGGACTATCACAGCTGCCTAGTGTTTTATATGGCATCTGTAGATCCAAACTCAGAGCTTGTAGCTTGTGTGGCAAGCGTTTTAACCAGTGAGTCATCTGTGCAGCCCCAAGAGACATTGTTTTAATACCTATTTCTTTGCTAATAAATGAAATGAGATGCTTGTTATTATTTATTAATTATTTATAAAGGTGCTAATAATTGATAAAGCTGACTCTTATCCTTTTCCATCAGAGTAAAAATTCTCCTGGTTGCTATGTTGCTGAGTTGGTCCTATGTAGAACAATTAACTGCATTGCTAGAGTTACACAGCAGATTGACGATGAAGTACAGTGACGTGGCTGTAACTGTGTGCATATGTAGTCATTATTTGTATAACAACCCCAGCCTGTAGCTGCTGTTACTCCCTTCTTTATTTTGCTGGTGAGAAACAAGGTAGAGAGCGATTAGGTATCTCACAACACTGATAGTAAGTGACAGAATTGGGATTACATACCCTGGCATGCCCCCCAGAGACTACGCCCTTAACCCTTTCCTCTACTATCAATGTAATTATTGAGGCAGATATATTTCTGAATATTGTAGAATTAAATTTACTCAACGAGTCTGTGTTTGTTCTTTTTTTTTTAACAGCCTTTCTACTGTTTTGAAAGTAGTAGTACTTGGAAAAATATGAATTTTAAAGCCATCTTAAATTCCATATTAGGCAGGTATTTTACTGTATGGGATGGAGACAAAGAGAGTGAGAGATAGATAGATACTCTTGACTTTTGTTTTAAAGGTGGGACCTTTACACAGAATGCCAAGTGCTTGCTACCATGTGTAGTCACTGTGCATCACTGCAGCTTGCCACATGTATCTTTCTCTGTCTTACCAATATTTCCACACTGAGATATAAACATTGCATCTATATTTAGTGTACAGCATGTTGGTTTGATATGTTCATACATGTGGAGTGGCTGAATCAAATTACTTGTTGATACATTACATCACATACTGTGTTTATAACATGTAAAATTTCTTAACAATATTTGACCATGCAGTATTTTGCCACAGAATGTAGTCACCATCCCGAACTTACTCTTCCTAATAAAAATTTTGTCTTTTGAAGACACCTTTCCATCCTTCTGCCCGCAGCTCCTGGGAAATTCTTTCATACTTTCTTCTCCTGGGATCCTACTTTATATCCTGCAAATAGGTGATATCATAAGGCATTACGATTGTGGTTGATATCATCTCTTACGCAGATTGGAAGACAGAACCTACTAGAGTTGGTTGGCAAGCATGACTGAATAAAGGGAAATCTTAGTGTAGGTTTTCAAATTTGAGGTTTCCCCATCTAAAAATGAGTATATAATGAAATTATATGTATAACTACATGAATAATTAGGTTTACTTTGTTTTGTAACGACACCTAACTAAAAATAGCTATTTTTAATACCTGTTTTTAATTCACTAGAGCATATTTTGACCACATGGAGAGAGCAACTCACAGCACTTTGAAGATTTGGTCTTGAATCTCTCTAATCATATGCTTTCTCCCTCCAAAGCATTATTTTCTCTTGTTAGCATTCTGCCCTGAACGGCGAATTAGGATGGTGATTTTCTTGACAGACGCTGGAAGCAGGATAAAGTCACAGGATTTCTTGTCATTGTTGATTTTACAGATGGAAAGGACTTATTTTAACCTTTTTTTTTGTGTGTGGATAGATTTAAGGTTGGCAGAGCAGATATGACCATGATCTTATTTTTTTCCTCAGACTTTTAATTCTCCTTAAAATTTTGTGAAGGTTGTATTTTTTGGGTTCCAGTTTATCAAAAAGAAAGTGACCAGTAATGAACTCATTTACTGCCATTGGCTTTGCAGAGGAAACTTAAGCTTCTCACACAGTTTAGGGATGGAATCTTTGCTTAGTTCAGCATGTAGACATTTGTCGTGGTAATTACTGGCCTGGATAAAATAAAATAAACAAAAAGCGGGCAAATTTTAGAAAGATTTATGGTAGAATGTTCTTATAAAACCAGAAAGTTTGAAATCTGGTTGATTTAAACCAGAAATGCTTGCTTTGCTCTCAGATATTTATAAAACATGGACCACTCTTCATCCTTTTCTGATGGCTCGCAGATTATTGCCCACATCACCCCGCCTTTCTCCAGCCAAGGACCTTCCAGCCTTGATAGCTGGTTTTTCTTGGGACTAGGTTGCCTGTGTTTCAATATCTTCGCTAGACAGCATTTATGGGATTTAGCTGTGTAGAGGAAGCACTGTTACTTAAGGTGACGGACTTTTACTGATAAGGGAATGAATGGTCTGATGTTTTTGAGAAAGAATTAAGTAAGATATACCAAGTTTTTGCAATGTAATGTAATGGAATATATCTACCTTTCTGGAAACAAATATTTTAGTGTAAGCAGATTAATCAAATCAATCCTTTATTTCAATACAATTTTCCATTTTACCTATAGTTTGATGATATTAGGAAGAACCTTATCTGATTTGGCTAAAACTTTGTGTGATTTTTAAAGTTTTTTACTGTGTTTGGATTATTAATCTACAAAGAAGAAGATAAAGCATTTTCTTGCATTGCATTTGAACATACTGTGTGTTTTGGGGCTGCCTAAAATATTAAATTCTGTTAGCTGTCTTTTAGGCAAGTGGGACAAGAAAATTTTGTGTGTACATGCTTGGGGAGGAAAGAATGGCTAAGATCATGTCATTTGGGCACAAAGATTTATTTTTGTTTTCTATGAATGGATTTTTAAATTTAATTTAATTCTTTAATTAATTGTTTACCCTTACCATGTGCATGTGAAGGTCAGAGGTCACCTAGCAGGCATCAGCTCTCTCCTTCCATCATGTGGGTTGCAGGGTTTGAACCTAGGTTGTCAGACTTGAAGGCAAGCACCTTTACCTGCTAAGCCATCTCATCAACCTTTGCTTATTTTTTCTTATTTACCAGTGGTGTTTATCCACAATGTTTTGAAGAAGTCTTATGAGTCACAGGCATAGGCAAAACATACATACATGCACACACACACACACACACACACACACACACACACACACACACGTTTTCATCATAGTTTCACATTATGCTATTAAGAACTTCGTTTGCTCTTGTCTGAAACTGTGATTCAGTGTCAATGTATTCAGTATGCAGGAGATCTAGTGTGGTAACTTAAGTGACTCATTTGAACAACAAAATGTTTAGTCATTAAAAGAATAAGAAAGAAGACAATGGTATTTTAAGCACTGATGCTTTTACTATTTCCAGCCAGTCTCGTAGGTTTAATTGTCTCTGAGAAGTTTCATTTGCTTGTAATCTGGACCAGCTGGTATGACCTTGCCGAGTGTTGGCTCACTGCTGACACCCTTCATCATGAGGATGGATGCTTTTACTAACCTGGACTTCGCTGTCAGTGTGTCTGCACACACAGCTGAATTGATACATCTCCATTTCTTAATGAGGAGTTTGGTCTTAAATGTAGTGAACCCTCTCACTGTGAGACTGTCTGTTACCTAAGGCTCAAAATCTGTCATAATTACCATTTCTCTTAAACACCCATCATTAAGGAGTGCACAAAACGCTTGCCTTAAAAGGATAGTTTCATGGAGATTGCTTCTTGGGTATGTGTCAGCACAAAATGAAATCCCTGGGGTTAAGAAAAAAGAAGCACTTATGCACTGAAGAGCGGTGAAAAATCTCCAGATTCAAATACTGCCGACCGTAAGGCAGTTAATGGCTTACATGTTGGTACAACCGCAGGGCCAGCCCTCACTGTGCCCTGCTGAACTTTGGGGAGGGGGACGATCTCTTTCTTTGGTAGGTTGACATTGAAAAGCAGGAATCCATTACATGAGAAGTAGTTCATTTTATCTAGACAAGAATACACATCTAACTTGAGGCTTACAAATTTAAGAAGTTGGCTAGATGCAAAAAAAATAAGTAAAAGCAGTCATACATTAAAATAAAAACCCTGCATCATGATTTATTGACTTTGGCTATATCAATTTGCCAAATCATACGGATGTGATTTAAGAAGAATGTTATTTTAAGAAGCTTTGCTCCCTCCCCTTTAATTTGACATGACTAAACCTGAAGCCTTTTGGAAACCACAGTTCAAAATGGTTTTTCCCCCTAGAGTCTTCGTCAATTTGCATTTAGAGATGTAATATTATCTCTCATATAGACTAGGGATTAATTTTGGACTATTTCT
Organism: Typhlomys cinereus; assembly: GCA_023101885.1. NCBI lineage: Eukaryota > Metazoa > Chordata > Mammalia > Rodentia > Platacanthomyidae > Typhlomys > Typhlomys cinereus. Next base: position 346,512 of record JALPQD010000376.1, on the reverse strand, counting down.
AGATAACAGAAGCCTCCATCCAAAAGCCGAGTCGAGCGTCACTTGATTCCAGAGCTGCTCCTGTGGCTTCCGTGCAGCGCAGGGTCCCTCTCTGCACCAACCTCATCCCTACTGTGGCTTTGTCCTTTCCTCTTGTGAATACTCTCAGGATTCTTGGCCCTTTTTTTGCATTTTCATTAATTAATACTGTTTTTAAGTACTAGAGACGTTACATGATGTCTCATTGGTTCTTTCATTTGGAGACATACGCATGGACTTGTGCATGTTATCACTTTTTAAGCTGGGAAACAATTTGTCATTATTTATTTGTTTCAGTAGGTGTACACACTCCTAATTTAAAATCAACTTTCCCTGTGTGGGTGAGGAATAGGCCTCTCCCCGACATCCCAGTGCACCCATGTTTCTGGGTTTTGAACTTCCCTGGGTATTTGCCTGGAGGACACTTGTTTCCTTTCTAGCCTTCTCCACTGTGAATGTTCAGATCACAATTTAAAAATCAGAAAACTGAAGAGACAAAAGTTCTCACATTCAGGTTGAAAGATGCTGAGGCATTCTTTAAGCCTGTGACCTGTATTTGTAATCCTTCACCAGTCCCTCATTTAGCACATGTATATATTGGTATGTGAAAGAGCCCCTCGGGGGTATATATATATGTATACATGTATGTGTAATATATATATATGTATATATTTGCTTTTTATGGGAAGAATACAATAGTACCTGCTGCTAAAATTCTTAGACAGAACCTAGTACCAAATATTGAGAATGAATGAAAGGATGCTGTTTGGATCTGAAGCTTTATGACCTTAACGAGTTTTTCCAAGTTTGAGTAGTTCAAAGCAGTTCTTTTATTTTGACCCTTTCCATATGGGCAGCCAGTGGGAATTTCAGGGGCAATGTGCTCTCCGCCCCCCAAGGTGCATTCCACTTTTGGACCTTATGCGCATCATAAGCCCCCTGGCCTCCTCTCACTGGTAAAAGGAACATGGGATGTAGGTGTTTAAATTATTCATTGTCATAATCGGCCTTTATGTTCCAGTGCCTGGCTAGGGCTCTGTTATTCTAGTGCATAATCGATGGTGTTCAAAAGTGGAAAAGTTACAAAAGCAGAAGTAATGTGACGCAGCAGCACAGCTTGTCACTGGGGTTCCACCCGGCGGGGGGGGGGGGCTGCAGGACCCTGACTCTGCTGGCCGAGGATACCTCCCTTTCTAGGACCAATCCTATCTGACTGTCTGTAGAATATTCTGCCCACCCTTTGGCTTACATGGGTCATGCCAAAAGGGACAGGAAAAGTGAAGAGAGTCAGTACACCAGGTCTCCACAGCCGAGTTGCATGTCTGGTTTTTCTGAGTAGAACTAGGTTTTCGTGTCATCTTAGGAGGAGACGTTTATTTCAGAAAAAGACCGCAGATCTTGGTTTAATGATAATGAAAACAGGAAAAAGTTATAAAGTGAAATGTACTTTAAACAGTGAGCTTAATATAGACTATTGAAAAGGGCATTCTCTTGTACCTCTGGGTGCCATTTATTGAGAAGCAGGGCATGGAAAATATTCTGCAGTGTACACAAAGTACCCTTGTATTGAGAATGAGATAGAGGAGATTAAATGCAGAGAAAGAACAGAATACTGAATTAAGAGATGGCTTCCAAAATGTAATCCTGTCCAAGTTATTTTGAAAGAATAATTTTTAACTTAATTTAAATAAAATATTCGGGGCACATGAGTAGATTAGGAAAATATTTTCAAAGAATAGCTTTAGCTTCAACATCCATAAAACATACCTCTCTGGTAGTGAAAAGGTTATTGTTTCCAAAAGAAGGGTTTTACTTGGAAAGCACCCGTCCAGTTTTCTGATACAGGTTCTCTAAAGAAAAGGTATAGGGTAGAGAAGATGGGGAGGTGCTTTCTGGGTTAAATTAGGAGCTCTGTGTGTGTGTGTGTGTGTGTGTGTGTGTATTCTTTCATGTGAGCTTGAGTACACTCATGTGTACATGTACTTGTATTTGTGAATGTGAGCATGTATGTTTTGAAGAGACAGCTTGTGTAAGACTTGATTGTATAAAAAGACAACAAGAAGAAAAAGTAAGACAAAAAAAAGATGGGGACCTATGGAAATAAATAACAAATAGTGGAATAGTGTATTGAAAGGAGAGAAGCAAAGCCAGGGAGAGAGAAAGTTAGCAGTGTGGAGTTGGACATTCAGTGATGAGAACAATGAAGGTCCCATAGCTGCCAGTTTGCTGAATTTTACTTGTCTACTGGAGATTTTTTCAAAGTGCGGGCGCGCGTGTGTGTGTGTGTGTGTGTGTGTGTGTGTGTGTGCACATGCTCGTGTCAGAGGGCAACTGTGTGTATCTGTGGTGAACCAGGGTATCTTCAGGAATCATCCTGGATTGCTTCACTCTGGGATTTCCCAGGCTCTGCCCACCAGGGCCTAGAAGTACAGGTGGCCATTTCCATCTGGTGTTTTTACATGGGACCTGGCCTCTAAACTCTAGACCCTCTGCTTGGGAGGAAGAGTCTTAACCCCTGGGCCAGATTTCCAGTGGTTTATTTTGTGTATTCTTATGCAGAGTGATGTAATATACATATGAAATATATTGTTAGGAAAGCGGCAAGGTAGAGACTGAAGGGAGTAGTGGAGAACCATCTAGATGGAGATAGAAGGGAAGGACAGTACCTTAGCCAGAGGTAGATAAAGACAAGAGAAGAGATAAAACTGTTGTAAAAGAAAGAAAGGAGAAGGTGGAGCAGGAAGAAGATAGCAGAGGAATGAGCAATTGTTTCTGACACTGCTTGGTGATTAGCTTCCTGCATGATTGCCATTGTGAGGTGTGGGTGGGTTCCTGTGGCTGGGGGCTGAGCAGTGTGACTGTGGCAGCAGCAGCTGGGCCACAGCATCTCCTCCCAGGTGGTGCAGAGGCTTCTTTTCAAGTGGCCCAAGCAGCTGCTTTCTTTAGGAACCAGTGCTCATCCTATTATGAATTAGTAGAAAAAGCAGATGAATCCTGAAGAAATCCAGGTAAATCTGAAATACTCAAACACATGTATTATCAACATTCAAACACATGTGTCATCTTATGGAAGCAGACCCACCTTACTCCTGGAGAAACTTTTGGTAATTTTGCTCATTGTTAAAAATTTTCAGATTTTTTGAAAGTGATCAAAATCTTTTACCTGTACAGATAATTTAGAAGGTATAAATAAATATTTTTCCTATGTATTAAGATGTTATTCATGTGTATAATCTTTATATAAAAATGTAGGTAGATGACAAACGTTTTGATGTATTTCACATCTTTCTGTGTTGTAAGGGAAGAATTATTTTTACATTAATTTCTGTACAAAACACTTTTGTGACGAATGAAACTGTTCACCATGTGGTTGTTTGTAAGTATAAAATCTTTTAGTTTTACCGTGGAAACTTATATTGAAAGATACATGTGCAATACATACATGTTTTATATATGTATATTTTAAGTCCATATGTATATATGTGCAAAAGTTAGGGCATAAATATATTAATAGACCTCCTTTTTAAGCAGTTTTAGGTTTAAGTGAAGTTGAATAGATGTTACAGAGATTCCCCATAAGCCCCTTATTCTAATGGACATTCCCTGGCGGTTAAGCCTCTGCCTTGCAGGCAGAAGGTCCTGAGTTCGGATCCTAGACCCCAAGTATAGACGCCATGCAGAAGCTGTGGCGGCCTGCGTTTCTGGTCCTGGTAGGGTGGAGCCTGTGAATCCCGGGGCAGAGTAAACAAGGAGGAGGTGGAAGCAGTCCATGGTGGTTCCCGAATTCGTCCGTGGTTTTACACACACACATACATACACACATGTGCACACACGCACAATTGAATAAATAATAAATAATAAAAAATAAAAAAATTAATGGACAGTTCCCACAATTATTAGTGTCATCCACTGGAGTTACCGCATTTGTGAGAAATGATACAGGATACATCATCATCATCCAAATTCTGTAGTTTATGATAGGAATCACTATTGGTATTATGCATTTTATGAGACTGTAAAAAGTTGTGAGGATATATATCTACTATTACATTAACATGTATATTAATTTTCTCTCCTAAAATGCTATTTATATTAACTCCATGTATTTATGCAGCTCATGGTAGCACACAATGTTTCAGTCAATGACAGATATTGTATACCATACCACTATGGAATGATATCATTTGGTGATTCATAACTCTCCTACTTCATGTAAACAAAGCCTGATGTTTACACAATGAAAAAGTCATCTTATGATTAATTTCTCTGAACATATTCCTGTTGTCAAATGACCCATACTTACTTATAAATAGGACTCAGCATAATAATGTTTTTCATTACAGTTTTATCTTTTTTCACCTTGGATTATTATTTTAGATGCAGACTCTTCATTTATTAACTAATCACTTGTTTATATTTCAGTTACTAATACTACATTTTTTGCTGTCAACAGATACAATACTTAGTTGTATTAGTAAATATTATGCCTACATAGAAATTTTCAAATAGTTCAAAAGTATCACAGAAATTTCAAACTCTTTTTAAGCATATCCTTTCTTTCTACTCATTTTTCTTTCATTTGGATCAAAAATGTAAGACTACTTAAGCTACCTATAGTTTTAGGTAACATGGTAGCTTTGTGCCGTTTGTGTTAAGTAGTCACGTAAGATAGCTTACCTATCCTTTCCCACATATCTTTCATAAGTGATTTCGTTTTAGTATTGTAATAGTAATCAGAAGTCAGGTTGTTCTTATTCCTCAATCTTAAAAACTGCCTTCTCATGGTCTTCACAGGCCTTTGAAGACTGAGGGACAGCTTGTATAGAACTCACATCCATTTTATTTTGGCTTCATATTTCATCTTCGAGTTGTTGTAATTTTGTGTTCAGTGCCATTACTCATTGTCAGTGTAATATTCAGCATTTATCATAGGTTCCCTGGGCGCAGTGTGGTGTAGCATTTTCAATAACATATAGATTAGCTATTTGTCCAAAACCATGAATAGCTTGTAGTCTAAGTAAGAAACAAAAAGAAATAATTAGATACTCCACATGCTCAGTGACAAATTTTCATAACGAATGGATAGGGGTAAATGAAACATGAGGCACTCAATTTATGCAAACATTTATTGTAGGTACCTTGTGTTTCAAATATCATTTTATATATGAATACATTTTTAAATCTCTGAAGTGCTACCATGTGCCTAACGGAATAGGCCATTGCTTTTCTTCTTAAAAATTCCACTCTCTTTGTTGGCTGTACTGATATTTGATTCGGCTGAGGCTTCTCAAAAAGCGTCCTGACATAATTGGCCTGTTTTAGAATTTAGAGCATAAAGTCTAGAATCACATGGATTCCATTTGCTAGCTGTGGAGTTCTAGACATAATCTTGAACTTGGATCGCTTGTCTACCTGTGAAATGGGGAGATCAACATGACCGCTACTGTTCTGATGTCATTTCGTTCTTTAACTTCCTGCATTTTTGTGTCAATCTGTAAAGTAGGGATATTAATATCCCCAGTGCCATTTCATTGATACTCAGTCACTGTGAGTGAAGTACTTAGTTCTGTGCTTGGCACATAGTAAGGTATTATACATTAATTTTTATTATTTGAATGATGGATTACTATAGAGATAATTCAACTAATGTCAATGCTTTATTTTAATTCTTTTTCACTGAAATGACATATATATTTTAAATTGAATATTGCATCTTCCTGATGATGAAACTAGATGTATTTCATAATTGATAGCAAGTAAAGTTAATGAATAGGACTTAGTCTCCTTTGGTATAAACAAATGTTTGTAGCTTGTGTAAACACTATTGTAACAATTATAATGGGATTTCATCATATTCTATGGTAGATGATTCAATAAATGACATATTACACTTAAATACATTTAAATGTATTTACAGCTGAGAATTGGTAATTTGTGACACAAAACCAGCGGCTGCGGATGCTTTTGTAGTTGCTAACCTGTTCACTCTAAGTAGCACCCTCAAGTTATTTTTAGCATATGTGGTAAACGGCCAGGCACTATTTAGTGAAGCTTTGCCTTGCCTTTGCTGAAGAAGTAGGTAAGCTCTGAGAGTGACATTTGCATGCTGAAGGCTCCCCTGGGTACTGTTCCTCTGGTGATTAAGTGGCTGATAGCATCCGCCATTATATCCACATGAAGAAAATGCAAGTCTCATTCCCATGTGTGGAAGAGGGAAGTGAAGAGCTCAAATCAAATCACTCAGGTCCTCCTATATTCCCTTGTAGTAATAGTTTCATATTAATTTCAACAAAGCTAATAGGGAAAAAAATGAAACCAGAAAAAATCAAGTAATGTTATGACAAGAAGTAATAGTGATATACATTTTTAAATAGGAAAAAAGCAACAGTTAGTGAAGCAATATGAGGCACTGCAGCATGTGCGATGATACTATATAAAATCTAGTATTAGCCATGAAGAAGGCTATGTTAGCAGCGTGTACAAATACCGGCAGCCTAAGAGTTAATTTTTATGAACTGGGAGCCCAGCCCAGGCAATGGTCTGGGAGTGAGCTCAGGACCTATTCTTTTTTCTTTCTTCCTCACCCATCTCTGTCTCTGCCAAACTGTAGTTATCAAGAAAATGCTAAGTCTTTTTCTCCAGAAAGAAAATTTCAACACCAAATCCAAATTTCAGTATCTTGAGAATGCAGCAGAAAGGGGACGAGTTGAACAGATGTGGGCTGGGATTGGTGATTGTGAAACTCACACTAGCGAGAAGTTTCTGAAGGACAGAGCAGTCCACGTGGAATCTAGGTCCAAGGATTCTGCCACCCACAGTGTGTGTATGTGTTGTATCACCAAACTTACAGCAGATGCACCATGTTCTCTTCTGATATCTAGCATAAGGATTTCTTAGTATTAATTTGGTCCTTCTGTTTTCACTAACGCTGTTTACCTCTGTTTATACACAGCAATAGCGGTACCAGGACTTCTGTTTCCTTCCAAGACCTTGGCACAAGGAATACCTAGTTAAATGTCACTGCTAACTGGCTCCTCAGATCCTACTGCAGGGAGGAAACATGTCCCCTGTTTGGCCCCAGGTGTGGAAAGCTTGAGTTTATCAATGTCTTAAAATAGCAAGGATTTTAACATTTAGTACTGTGTCTGAAGCTATGGTATTGAGCTCTTCATTAAGCCTCTGTTTGACCTCCTGTATTATCATTTAAGAAAACCCACTTGACTATGTGCCACTGAATTGTACATTTTATTAAAAATTGAAAATCCCGGTAATAAGGTGGGGATTTCTGAGCTATAATCAATACAAGTAATTTAATTTAGGGATAGCTGAGGAGAAAGACAAAAATCTAGTACTGTAGCTTGAATTATGGAAAGTGTCACATCTAATTTCACAATTGGTTCTGGTGTGTTTGGGGATTTAGAATAATTTTATACCTTAACATTCAATCTTTATTTTACAGTGAATAAGCTAATTTTAGATGACTGCTCAACCTGCTTCTGCTTGCTATTATGAAGCATAAGCTTTAGAGTAATCTGCTAATTCTTACCTAACACCAATTAATAAGGAATTAGAATAATTTCAAAGTGAATATATTACGTTCGATTATGACATGTTATGAAGTATATACAAATTGGCATTAACAGGACAAAACCAAATAAGTGTGCTATCTGCTGATACTTTTCTTTATCTGTTCTTCTTTGTACATATGTTAGAAGAAAGTGATTGTGAATTTCATAATCTTGCCAGCTTTTTTATTGCTGCTAAATACAGAAGTGTTTATGAGAAAATTTAACCTACCTGTCATGAGGTGCGTATGTCAGCTACTTAAACTAAATTTATGCGATTGAGCCAAGCACAGGGCTGCCCGGGAAGAGTGATAGGAAAGCATCCTTGTTTATTGTATCTGAGGAGGGTTTTTAAATACTAGTTTCTGCAACATGAGCTTAGGAGTAATTTTGGTGACTTTTTCTTCTTTCAGTAGATACATTTCTCAGTCACAGGTGAGTTGTATCAGAACTAGTACAATGCAGGCCAGATGGAAATCCCACAAATTTCTGGATGTTATTATCCCACTATGACTCACTTAAATTATTTTTGAACTAGTTTGTTGGGAGCAATTTAAGGAATGCTTATTTGTAAATATAATTTTTATTAAAGACTGTAATTTCCACTTAAATAATAGACACCACTTTGCGTGCAAAAGACACTTAGCAAGAGTGATTGCAATGTCACATAGGTGAAAGAACACTGCAGTGAGTTAACTGAGGTTCTTGTGACTTCCTCTAGTTCTTTTTCAACATGGCTGGCCTTTTGAGATGTGGTAATCCTGCCACTTTACTTTTATTCCAGAAGATCATTTCTGCCACAGACATTCACTTTCGTGTTGTTGAAGTTTATGGAGAGAATATTTTCAGTCTACGAAGCTAGTAAAAGGTGAAGTGTAGAATTTGGCAAAAAAATACCAACACCTGTGCTGGACCATAGGTCCAGATGGAAAGGGAAAGATCAATCTTTTAAGCAAGTCCAAAGCCAAAGAAGTGATCTGCTTTGTGGCAAAAATTGTGCTGTCAGCATAACTATGGGTTTAGTGCATTGGCTGTTAAGCCTGCAGTTGCTGAGAAGAGGGTGAATGTTACATGGTGTTCCCAGCTATCTCATGGAGTCATTTGAGAAAGATGGGAAAGTTGCTGCTTATGTGGGTGAAAATACCAGATCTTGACCACTGACTGTCATCATAGCTTAGTTCGAAATTAAGGAAATGTGTTATAATTCTACTTGTTAAGGCAGGATGATTACTTTAGAACTGGGATGAGTGTGAATAGGATGGCAAAATCTGGTCTTGCTTGAGTAGCAAAAGAAAATTCATTTTAAGAGCATGAGTTGGCTAAATGGAGGCTGGCCCACATGTGCACTGGAAGAAAAGTTCTACAGTTTTTTTTGGGGGGGGCAGGTATTTTACTGGAGGACCTTCTTAGGGTGGAGATTACTTGGAAACAATGTAATTCTGTTCCAAGAAATGAATGTTTTAAATCTTAATGAGGTTTTATCACAAACTCTCTTCCTTGTCATTTTTGGGTGAGTGGAGAAAGAATTAGTACATGCTTAGAAAGGTTTTTCTGCCTTTTCAATTTATAGTATTGGCAAAGTAGTGACATACTTTAATTTTTAAATTATTTTTGTAACTGTCTTTCCCCTCTTTCCCTTCAAAAACTGTTTTTGGAAGTAATAGGACAAAATTACTGACAATAAATTATGTAGCAATGGCTGTTCACCAGGCTGCCCACCCGGTCCTGCTGTATAGCACTTCATGGAGAGTTATGTTTAATGTCGTTTAATGAGTACTTAGAACTGGTGAGCTCCAAGACACTTTGATGGGCTGTTAAATTCACAAATGTTTTAGGGCTATAAATTATCATCAAACACTAGGAGAGTTTTCTATGCATTTCACATGATTTATTTAAACTTCGAAGCCAGGAGGCGAAAATTGGTGCGCATTTGGAGCTGTGTACATATTTGGGGTTTTAATCTCAACCTGGTTTCTCTGTGAAGCTAAATCAGAGACAAGTTAGTGTGAAAACAAATGCAAAGTCTACTAAGAAGTTGTGCAAGATGGTTAAGGGAAAGTGACTTCTTCTGAAGTCCATTGCTGGGAATACCCAGCATAGACCCAAATGTGAAGCTAATTGGAGGTTACTCTGAGTAGCTAAGCTCAACCAGTGTCTTCCTGTTTCCCTCTTTGTCCAAATTCACTGCTCACTAACCCATTGCTGGATGAAATGGAAGAAGAAACTCAAAGCAGAGATGACTCTTTGCAGTGGTGAGAAGAGCTGCCTTGGAATTCAGCAATTCTGTACTATCAATTGACTTGGGAGACTCTGGGTCCATTACTGAAACTCAGCTTTACAAATAATAATAAAACAACGATATTGATTTCAAAGTGATAAAAGTAATCAGTTAGAAAATGCAGTGACTTACAATGAGCTTACCTGGCATAGTGGGGATATTCAGTAAATAGTAGACATTATTACTGTTTATGTTAGTGTCAACAGTGTGACAGTTCTTGGCAACTCCCACTTATAATCAGTTACCTTGAAGGGCTGTTAAATTCACAAATGTTTTAGGGCTATAAATTATCATCAAGCACTTCTATTGGTCTTATATTGGCCACCATGGTTTTGTTGAATTCCTTGGTTGAGAAGAATTGAATAGGAAAGAACGTGTCAGGGCTTATTTTCTTTCTGTCCTTGAGCAAAGAGTTCAGTGCAATGAGTGAGTGGAGAGCTGTCCACTACCTCTGAGCAAAATCCTTGTCATTGCTACCAGACCAGCGAGCTGAAGCTGGGTCCCAGCCTGGATCATTTTGGCGACTTCTTCCTGTCTCTGCGCTTAACTCCTACAGAAATCTATTTCTGTGATTGCCAAAAATGCCTTCTACCAGGCCTCTCTGCCATAGTTAGCTTCAAAACCAGCCATCTGAGTGTGTCTCTCTTTGGCTTAAAACCCTTTGAATGCTCTACATTTCCTTTTAATTTATTTGTTATTTAAAATTACAGTGGATTTTTGGTTGTCCTCACATTAACCCTTTTCACCCACTGAGAATTTCTTCCTCCTAATCCCATGTTTCTTATCCCACTGAATTCCATAAGGGGCGTCTCTTCTTGCATGTGTCTGGGTACCTGCCGGGACATAAATAGTGTTTCTGTAGGAATACCTCTTAAGGCACAAGGGCCTTTTCTGTCGCTAGCTTTGACCATAAATGGTCCCTCCTGGGGTAGTTGGGGCCACCAGAAATTTTCCCTTATCCATCGTGCCTTGTGTTGGGCCCAGTCGTGTGTATCATTTGGGCAGATGAGCTTGTTTGCAGTGTGTTCATGTTTGTGTTGGTTTTATGCTGCAGGGTGCTGTTCCTCAGTGCTCCTCCCCCTGATCCGGGTTCTCTCGTTCTTCAGTCCTAGCCTCCATAGTGCATTCTGACTTTTGGGTGTCAGGAGGGGCTGCTTCGGGTGTTCTGTGGTGCTTGAGTACTCTCCAGCCACTTTCTGCCTTTAGGTCACTTGTGATTCTCTTTACTGACCAAGTGCTCTTCATTTCTTATAGAACCACTTTTCACCCTCTGGCCCTATATTCTCTTATTAATGTTTACCTTTTCTACATATCTTAATTACCATTCTTTCTCTTAACAAGGTTCTGTGCTTTTTTGTATTCCCACTTGAAATGATGCAAATACAGAATTCTCTTAACCTCTCTACCATCCAATTGTTTCCTGGTCATTCTTAATTCTCAGGCCACATTAATTATTTCTTTTTCATATGCCTATTTTCCTGCACAAAACTGTTACTGATCCATTTAAAGTTGTAATTGTTTGATTTTTCTCTTTCTGCTTTTCGGCTGTAAGTTACTATTGGGAACATTCCAACACTGTTGTCCCCTACCGCGTTTCCTTAACTAAGCCTGCTAAGGGCACAAGTTCATGCTCAATAAATATTCATCGATGAGTACATATCTGGAAATGATTAACTCTTGAAATAGGAGTCTTTTGCAGGGTTGCCTTACATTACATTAGGTTACATTTGCTCTATATAGTAAGAAAGAAAAAAAAAATTGACTTGGCCCTTTTGGAAAGGAAAAGGCAGTGAATCCTGAAAATAAAGAACCTCTATTGTCACAAAAGTATATTTAAAAAAAATCTCTTAATTGAATTAATAATACTTCCTTCATTTGGGAGACTGGATGCATTAGATCTAGGCATAACATTATGACTGTTATGTCTAACAGTCATAAATATGCAAATATATAATTAATTTGAAATAAGTAATTAGAGTATTTGGTAATTTGCCGTACCAATATTGACAGATTGTTGCTGAATTGGTGGTGAAAGTAAATGAAACGTGGCCAATACAATTAGGAGTTGCCCAAGTGGGGATCTTGCTTTCGTTTCTTTTGGAAAATGAGAGATGCCAAGTGTTAACAAAGATTTTATCACGATTCCTTATTGTTGCCGATTTGTGCACCTCCACTTATAAATGAAAATCAGATGAAGGTTGACAGGTCTGGAGTCAGGAGAGCACTCGGGGGGTATGTGTCTGAACAAGGCCACTGCCTGGCCTCACCGGAGCCCCTGGGCTTGTGATTGCCAGTCTGCAGTGCCCTGCAGAGACCCGCTGCCACTCGGTGCCCTCAGGCTGGTTTCTTTTGGAGATTTATTTACAAATGGAGAATTGGAGGAGTCAGAGTTTTGTAGCCAGAGGTAGAAACATGGTCTTAGCTCTCTGTAGTGCTTCTCGGAGAACTGATTAAGCTGTTTCTGTCTGGGGGGATTTGATTGCATGAGTGTGCATTTGGGATGGAAGGATGGTAGTGAGGAGTGTGAATTTGATAGTGACTAGGAATTGCCTTCTTATGTGTTTTAACTTGCTTTGAGTTGCAAAAACAATGTCAAAGACAGTGGTAACATGTAAAGCATAGGTATGCGATGTAACATGTTCGCCTGAATTTTAGTTTCTCAGCCATGTTCTGGGATGCCATTTGTTCTGGCATATACTCTTAAATGTATCCATTGATTTAACAATATACATTGTACATTGGGAATGTGAAAAGAATGAGGACAAATGCATCCTTGAAGAGCAGGTAGGATGCTTTTCATAAACAGAGGTATTAGAAGAGGCCTTATGATCATCACTTAGTCACCCTTGACCTAGTTGTGTGCTTGACTATGGAGGCACAAGGCAGTTTGGAGCATCTTTGTCAGAGATGCAAGCAGCGCACCATACATTTCCTCTTGTTGTGCGTAATAGTTTCCTACAAATCCCAGCTGAATGTCATTTTCTTCGAGCTCATTCTTACTTGGACTCTGAAGTTTTGGTGGGCTGAGACACTTGGAAAACTATGCCCATCTTGTCATTGCCAAACTGGGCATTTCTGAACATTGTACCAATGTATTTTTCTGCTGCATTTCAGCTTTTTAAAGCCGAAAAGTACTTCTTATCTTCTGATTTGTCAGGCTTCTGGTCTGGGGAACCTAATTACCAACCCCCAGAGTCAGAGACTTGCAAAAGCTCAATGGCTTTTACCAAGAGCTGTCAATTTGTATTTGGAGATGGAGAAAAAGATGCAGCACATGAGAATGACATAGTTTACTTAAGGAATTTTGTTTAAAAGGAATTTCACATGCACATTTTCTTACCGGCATAAAGTAACTGGTAAAGAGAATTTATTATGGAATTAGCTCTGAGAGCCTCAAATGTTCCTTCTGTAGCGTTCCTTGTTCACAAGGAGCAGAAGATAACTGTTGATCACAACTGAAATCTTTGGGTTGCATGTATATTATGCAGCAAAAGATACCCTGTTTGGAGTGAGCTTGTCACATAGAGGAACTCCATAAATCTTTGTTTCATGATCGAGTAAAAGATTGGAGATAGTGTGTTGGAGGATATCTTTTTTCCCTTTCTCCTTGAAACCCATAGATTTTAATCTAAATATTTCATGGATTCACCTACTTTCACTGGATGCTTTTCTGTAAGGCAAAAAAAGAGAGATAAATACAAATTAAATTGCATTCCGCTTTCATTTCTGTTTGAATTTTATGTTGGCCTCAACAGAATTCTTCAGTTCACATGCTGCATACCATATCTCGGTGGAAGGAAGGTAAAGAAAGAATGGTGCTGATTGGTAGCTTTTGATTCTTCCCCTTTACTTTTAAATAAACAGATGAACCCTTGCAATAAACTTTTCTTCACTATACCCTTTCTACTATTTCTGGTTAACACATCTCCCACCCCCTAATTTTTAGTTCTCAGTATGCAGTAACAACCGAGCTACTTTTATTTAAAAGTGATCGCTCCTACTTCTCTGATGTGAAAGGTGTCTTCTCTCCATCTGTAGGAAACCTGCTCCAACAGTTTTACCACAGTGCCCCTCCCCCCGCTTCTGGTTCTTGGTGCGGTTGGTCCTCATTAAAAGTTACTAAGGTGAATGGTCGGGGGAGGAAGGAACAGCATTCAGTTCATTTCCTCCTGTGTATTTGGAAGGTATATATGTTCCACTTCTGAGGACTGAGGTTTATGGTCAGATGGAACAGGAGGTCTTGAATCAGCTGAATCAGGCTTTTTGTTCTCTGGTTAAAGCAGAAGAAACACAGTGTACAAAAAGCCTTTAGATTCTGCTCTTGGTGGTCAGCTCATTAGAGGCAGGGCAGAATTTCCATCACAGGACTCCCTGGGCACTTAGTCAGTGAGATCACCATCTAAGTGGGGATGAGCTTGGTCTTCTAATTGTCTCCTGGAAGGAAATGACAATACAAGGTGTGGCTTTGTCAGATGTGGTCAGCAGTACCCAAACTTATCCAAATGATTATTTATTTTAAAATGTGACCTTTTGTTGCATAAAAAAGGTTGGCTCAGGAAAGTTTGCATTTGTGTTTTTTAGAATCTGGTTTGTAATGAATGTAGCTGAAAACTTTTCTGGTAGAACTTAGCACTGGACATGTGGCCATGAGTTCATATACTTCTTAACAGACAAGAGGCTTTCCATTACCAACTGAGACGTGACTCTACATTTTTGGGGGGTGGCTATATATGCTCTGCAGCACTTTAAAATGTATCTATATTTTAAAAGAGTGTATGTAGACTTTATTTATATATAGTTCCTGCACTGCAGTAGCTTCCAGCCTTGGGTTTTATCTGCAGGAAAAAAAATTCAATTCCCAGGCTGCTCAGTGCTACCTCATTTGTATGAATTATGTTAGTGTCATCTATGTGTGCTGCCATAGTGCAGCCTAAACCAAGCATAGCTTGGAAAGCAAGCCACCCCAACTCCTCCACATGATTGTCTAAAGCAAAATATTTATCACTTTTGTCAATTTTCCTCCCTTTGGAATCACCTTCCCATTACTAACACTGTTGACTATGAATTACACTGTATGTGCTCTGATTCAAGATAAGGTACATCTTGCAATTCATTTCTCCAAACTTTCTTAGTAAAACTGGGTCTTCTTGACTTGATTAAAGGGGTTACATTGAAAAGATTGAAGTTACCATTTTCAATATAACAGTAGTGAAATGCAAACATTGTTTCTCTGATTACTTCAAACTTCAAGCTTAAATGAAATACTATATTATAGAGTGATGTAATTTAAGGAGTGACAGATAATCAGACAATTATTCTTTGTGTTCTTTTAGTATATTAACCATTTTTAGGCTTTCACCAGACTCTTTTATGTTCTATGTAAATAAGATTAAGTATGTCCACTTTGTGACCCATTTATTCAGTATAAAGAATCATGTTTGCCATAGCCATGGGAGAAAAGATGGAAGACACCCACTACCCCCCCAATGGTGGTTAATGCTGTGATGGTACCTCTAGTGGACTAGTTTTCTGATCTTAACGCACAGAGTGATTAGACAGATTTTACGTGAAGCCCGCTTGGAGAGGGCACGAGAATTTTTTTTCTGTTTGTTTTTTGGTCTCTCTAGATACACGAGAGGAAGGGATGCATAATGGGATGCTGTTCTCGTGCATTTCGGCAAAGATCTAATCTTTTTGAATTCATTGCTTGTGAGTTATTATTTCTAATCATACGCTTGATTGACTCCAGCTAAATGACTGTCTGACTGCAGAGGCTGGGGCGTTAAATCCAAAACTGTAAGTGCGCATTTTAACTGAAAATAGGGATCATCACGGAATGCCTTCTCAATCAGTAGTGCCTGACACCCCCCCCCCCATGTATTTTTAAATAGAAATTCTCTCATCTTCATGTAGGAACAGAGCATCACAGTGCATGATTGAGCTCCAGGAGAGAAGATTGAAACCCTGGAGGGGATATCAGAATGATAAAAATGGGGGTTCCCATGGTGCCACGATGAGTGTACTTAATATGCTACTTTAGTCTGACAAGCCAGTCAGGTGTCCCTTAAAACTCCAATTTAAGATTACCTTGTCACTTTAAAGATTCTGAACAAAAAGGATGGAAGAAATAAGAGGGTAGTGGTAATATTTTTTTTAAAAGCAGGACATGGCATTTCTCACAATGCTTTTTGCATGAAAATCTCCTATGTACCTGATTTTGTAGTGGGGAGGTATTATCAACCAGCAAAACATGCTGGCCCCTAAATAATTTTTTATTTAAAATGGAATGAAGGAAAAGCAAGCTATCCCACTGAAAAGGAAAGCAAGAGCAAAAACTGAGCCGATGTATAATTTTTTTGATACCATCTTTTAAGAAAGTTGTTAAGGACTTTAAATATTTAAATATATTGTTATAGCTTCCTAATAAAATGTTCTCATTATATTTCTTGGATTTTTTTTCCTTTTCTACTTTAAATCTCACATAAATATTCAAAAGTTCCTCTTGGATTCTTGGAGAGAGACAAATATTTACACAGCAATACATCTTACAAGGAAATTTATGTGAACGTATGTGTTGGCTTAAATAGCCATTGGTCTTAGAGAAAAAGAGTCTTATCTAGAGACAACTGCAGGCATTCAAAGATTCTATGTGTATGTGTATGTGTGTGTGTGTGTGTGTGTGTGTGTGTGTGTGTGTGTGTGTTGCTTTTACAATAAGCAGAATTTAAATGGACACATAATAAATATCTGAACACCTCCACTTGGGAGAAAGCCAATAGAAAAAAAAAATGTTTCCTCACATGCCCACCTTACTTATATCAATATATTTCAATATATTTACTTTTCATCAATATATTCAGTGAAATATTAAAATTTTTCAATATGTTAAAAATTATATATTTTGCATTATTTTGTGTTATGATTTCAGATCTTTAAAATACCACCTAATCTGTGAAATCTTTTGGAATTTATATACCATGAAAAGTATGTTAACGTATTAACTATTTAGTGCCCCATGGTTTAAAAGTAAGATTTTAACTTTATTTCACTATCTCTATGACTTTTACTGGAAAACCTATTTAGTGTTCCAACTCATGCCTGAGGAAAAAGACTAGGATGCTGTGAACCACTTCCAGTGAGAAGCATTATCTGTGTAATTAGTATAGCCGTGATACTGTGTGGGGTGTCTGTGGATTATGTGTTTAACTATACAGGGTGTGATAGTTGGGTGTTAATCTTTTTATGAAGGTCATTGCTTAGTGAGGAGGAACAGGTGCTGGAAAATCTATGAGTCCTTCAAAGATCAAAAGGTTAGATAAACTGCTTTTAGGATTTATGCAGGGCAGTGATTTTCATGTCGGTTTAATTATCGTTGTGTTTTACAAGTCTGTCAATCAAGATGCCTAGAAATCTTATGGAATTGCAGGCTCTGAAAACTTTGAGGCTTCTGATTGGGTTTATTTGATAATCATTCTTTTCATGATGACCTTAGTTGAAATGAAGAGCTGTTAGAACTACAAGGCCTACTTCAGTGCCAGAAGAAGATTTAATCAGCAATCTATCATCCAGCAAGAAAAATGCCTTTCATTCTCTTTTCATTTATTTGAAATTACTTAGCAATTCAGGAATCTCTTATTGGGGTCATTACTTTGATTTTTAACTTAGCAGTGTAACTCTTGAAATGCTTTATGTAAATGATCTCCTTCAAGGTGCAATGTATTTAAAAAGGTATCAATCGATGGAAAATTGTTTATAATTTCTTTCACTCTAGACACATAATGTGTCAGAAAGACATAGATGGAGAAGAGAAGTTCATACGGCAAGGGCTATGCTGTGCTATCTGATCACATGCTTTGAGCACATTGCTAACATTTTGTTGTTTCTTAGGATACTTATAATGTCTTGAGGGTTGTGTTTACTTTACTTTGGTGCTCTAATTACATTGGCCACATTACAGTTAATAACTTGAATATCATTTTTTTATCCCCAAAGTCATGAACATAAAAAGAAACTTACATGATGATATTAAGAATACGCTCAGCAATTTTTCCAGGCCTGTTATTTTTATAAAACACTTGAGATTTTATTTTTATTAGCATAAGAACTTAGAAATGAGTAACTCACAAATAAACTTAGTGACATAATTCAAGTTTATATTGCTTGGTTAATAAAATGAATAATATCACAGGCTTACGGAAGACTTCCCTTTATCATTCTTGTCACTTTTTTATTGCTGAAGAAAATTGTTAAGGCCATGGAATTTTCAATATTTAGGAAATTATCGTGTGTTGCTTTATCACTGTTCATAGATGGTAAAGCAAACTGTGGGTTCCACCAAAGTAATGAGTCTTTACATTTTCTTTGGAGACTATTTGTTTCAGTTTTTATTTTGCTACTGAGTGTGTATGTCTGGAAGGCTATTTCTTTTAACTTTTATTCATCTAAGAGGATTCGGGTATCTGATTGCAGATTTTACAGTCTGGTAAACACAAAATGTATTCTTATGCTAGCTCTGCTCTGTTCTCAGCAGTTCATTAAGTAGGCTTCCCCTGTATTAATACGGTGACTGACAGGAGTATCACAGCCCTGGCCTTTATGTTAAGAGAGAGATGCTCAGAGCTTCATTGCAGTTCTTCTAAGTGCAGTATGGTAATTTGTCTTGCTTACATCTACAACCCTATTAAACACACAGCGCGTTCTTCTTGAAAACTTTCTGGACCAGAGTCTATACAGGCTTGACACTTGCCAGTTAGACTCAGAGGCTGATCAAGGTAGATATTTTGGTTGCACTTGTTTCTTTTTTCTTTTTCTTTTGTAATTGTAGTTTAATTCACGTTTTGAAAAGGGGATTTTTAACTTAACCAGTTTTTTTCTCTTGTTTGTATGAGTTATTGATGATTTCAGTTTCTCATTACAAAGAGCTTTTCCTGGTTGTAAGAGTTAAAAGTCTAGAGTTAGATGTCCTTAGGTGACATTGTTCAGTTATACATCTATTTTTTGATCTATAGTGCTTTATTATATTATCATATGACTCCTTATAAAAGACATAGAATAATGTATTTATTATCACACTTATATTTTCATGTGTAAAATTGCCTTGTAAAAAACCATAAAAAGATGTAATAGTGCTAGTAAAATAGCTTAATAATGTTCATACATACTCTTACATATAACAACTATAGCCAAAAATAAGTAGAAGTTTCCTACTGAATGATAACATTCAAGAACTGTAGAGTTTATGTTAAAGTCCTTGTTTGACTTCTGAGGAAAGAGGATGCATTTCAAGGATATTTATTAATCATCAGTGACTTCTTTCTACCTTGTCACTGTTAATATGTGAAAATCACTGCAGAGCTGGGAACAGAAGCAGTTGTTTATTTTTTTATATGAAACACTATAAAGAAAACCATCTGAAATAGCTTTTTCTTACACATTCATTCACTCGTTGCCATCAAAGCGCTTCTTGCCACTGACCAACTCAGCAATGGATTTAGGCTGCACTGAGCTAGCTAATTTGATTCCTTTCCAATATTGAAATTGCCTGTTTGAGCCCTGGCCTTCTTCTTTTCCAATGTTTGTTGTTGGGACCCATCAGAAGATGCTCAAATCCACTTCCTCTCTGGAGAAAAGAGAAGAACTTATGTTCTGTGCCTTTTCCTCATCACATATATGCAGTTGGAATCTAGAGTCCTAAGAAATAAATAACCTGATGTGCATGTGTTAATGAAATGCACAGCTTGATTTACTTACTAAAAATTTGCAATACTCTGAACTATCTTCAGCGTCTTTTAGTACTTCAAGGACCAAACTAAGTCAAGACCTGAACTTTGTTTTATTTTCTTTTGTATGGAATTTTTTCGTAAGCATAGGTTTTCATAAGTGCTGCATTATTTCCCATAAAAATGTGTGTGCTGACATAGTGAATTGAAATGTACTAAGGTCTTACTGTACTTACCTTTTGAAATAACACTGTTTTAAGCGGTCGCTTTTGTGCTGTATTATTTTTTGCAGCTTTTCTTAAACTATCACATTTTCAGTGGGGTTTTTATGTCATTATTTCTGCCGCTGGACTCTGGCCTCCCACGCCTGGTGGAGTGATAAAGCTGTGTTGCTAGGCAGAGTTCTTCCAGGCAGCTCATGCTGGGCTTCATATCTGTCACTGCCCCACTTTCATGTGTCTATGAGGATGGAAATGATTTGAGACAGAATATCATTGGGAATAGGCTCATGGGTAAGTGCCCAGGTCTCCCGATTTTCCATTGAGCCATCATGAGTGTCTCTGAACAGCGCCTGCAGTATTCTTGGCACGCGAGGGCTCAGCGGGAATAACGCTGAAATAGCAAAGATAGAAACAACCGTTGCTAGAAATTTCTCTGCTTTCTATATGACCTGTTTTGTCTTTCATTTTTGAATATGTGTCTATGTCTTGGTGTCACTATGGATGGTTTTGGGTGGCCATGAGAATGTTAGGCAGAAGAAAGACATGGGTAACACAATTAGATTAATTGTGCTGATGCCCAAGGAATTGTGTCAGAAACTTGGGACTCTTGACACGCTGCTCATTAAAGAAAAAAAAGAATGAAAGAGTAATTCCAGTTTTATTTTTCAATTACAAAATTTAAGAAAACATCTAATAAATGAGACATTTCTTATGACAGTTCAATGACAGCCTGACAATTCTAGAAAAGGAACAGAGTGGTCCCGGGGAGTCTGCTTTCATAACGACAAGGTATCGTGTTGAATGTTACAGTTGACAACAATAACCTTGGCTTTTCTTGCACCAAGTGTTTGGCTGGCTGGATATAAATTAGTAGAATCTTTCAGTTAAAGCGCTGTGTTCATTAGACTTTTCAAAATGTCTGCCAGGTTGTGGAACCTCATTCAGGGGGTGGTTGCTGTGTGAGTCTGGTCTGCCCAGCATGTTTCTGTAAGTGCTCCTCTCATGATATGCCTGAAAACCTCCAATATTATAATAATGCTAATAAAAATGGAAAACTCTGAATTCTTTACAGATGCATAAAGAAGTGTAATTTCTCTGTGACCTGAATAACTCTTTGAATTGCCGCCCTGGCCCTTTGAAAGAAGGCAGCTCTACTATACTGCTTTGTGTTCCTTTGAACATCTTGCTATCTGACTATTTTAAGAACAGAAATAATAGGAGAGAATTTAACTCAGGGTTATACTTTGAAGGGCAGGTGGGATTCCCTTCCACACATACCCCCTTTGCAATTTTTCCCCTTCCCATTCCATTGAAGGCTGCTGTCTAGCCTTGCTTCTTAAATGAGATGTGATCATATTGATGAATAAAATTAAATGATAATACGTTTTTTTCACTTATTCAGACTTCTCCATCTTTCGGTTTTGTCCCTTTGAGAATCGTAAATTGGATTTGTTATCGCGACCTTTCAAGAGGCACCATTCAGTCTCCTTATTTTAGGTGGCGGTAGGCAGGGGCAAGGGTGGCTCAGGGAGTTCTGAAGAGGAAGGCAGAGAGTCTGTGTTTTGGAAGGCCCGTGGCCTTGGAGAGCAGGGCGAGTACATCACAGGTAAATTTAGGGAGCAATCACCCCAACAGTGACCTCTTTCCATGGAATGGCGGGCAGATACTAGCAAAGATATGCACGGCGGTTCAGCCCCTGCTTTCCAGATGAGCTCTGGGCTGCTTTTGCATTAGGGATGTTTGCCGTGTGAAACCCTCTTCCGCTTAGGAATTATTTTCCTCATTTTGATGTGGATCTGCTACTCCTGCTATTAATGTCAATAACCAGAGGAAGATGATCAAAGAAGCCCAAGCCATAGGAAGACAGGAGGAGGGTAACTGGGGCTGGCATGGCAGACGGCTTGATTTAACTACTAGTTTTATAGGTGATTTTAGCAGTGACAGATTTTGCCTCTTGTTGAGGGGAATGGAGAATACTGATAGTAAGTTTTCATTGTTTTTGTTTCTTTGTTTGAGATTGAGTGTTAGTGAAAAGTCCATACCCAAGCCTACACGATAACAAATAAATGCATGTTAGTAGGAATTTAGCAATGATACAGTTTTCATTACACTGTGTAATTCTAGTTGGTCTTCCAATTTAACAGTCTCTTGATTATTTAAGTTTTTTCTTTTGTGAGTTATCATAGCTGCACATAGATATGTGTAGAAGGCATAAAGACCATGTTTCACAAGAAGAAATAGGATACTTGCAATTCAGGGGTTGAAGGAAAGCCCAGGATGATGTGTTTGTTAGTGCCTACTTATAACACTATTTAGAGTGAAATAAAAAAAAAATTTTTAGAACTCTTCCTGTTCTAACTAAATTGTTTACTGGATAGAAATTTAGACATTGCTAGAAGCAGGTCATTTTGAGTAAACGGAGTCTCTCCACTGACTTATTTAGGGGCATCATAGGTGCCATGGTGGATTTAGAGAGCTGTGGGCAACTCTTCTGTGTTTGCAGAAGGTGAGCCGTGCTGTGACATTGTGCCCATGTCGGGGGGGGGGGTTGTTTCCAGGACTGCTGTGGGTTTGTCATTGCCTTGTTTGTACTGTCGCCTCCAGCTCTCAGGGACTGCTGGTTTGGGATGTTGTGATCTTTGCCAGCATGGTCGGCTTGCACTAGTGATATGAAAAGACAAAGAACATTTTCAGCGAGCATCTTCAGCTGAGGCAGGCAGGCTGCATGGAGGACTGCAGTTGGAAGCATGCGTGAGGGGGATGCCTTGGGTTTGAGCAAGTACTCCTATGATGGATAGGATTCAACACTTTAGGTTGCGTGTGAGACTGGGGGGCACAGCACCCGTAGCTGCCTTCATTTGGTTGCCTCTGTGACTCATGTAGTCTCCTGGGATAGCTGTTGAAGAGAGGACATGCTGTGGATTGCTGAATAGGTCTAGAAACTGCAAAGCCATTTGGGAAGGGGAGGTCAGGAAGCCTCAGTGGCAAGCAAGACAGAGGAAACTTCCGTCATTTCCTTCTGGAAGACCCTGCTTCAGGGAGAGTTCTAGAAGTACACTCGCACTTCCAGATGCATTGTAGCAGCAGTGAAGGAACACTGAGCTGCCAGAGCCCTTCTTAGAAGCCTCCTTCTTAGAAAAACTCAGTCTGGTTTTTCTTGACGTTACTGAGTTGCTTTCCTTCTTTAGTGATGAATTAAAAAAAACGCACTCTTGAAATCTGTGAGCAGATGGAGAGGAAATTGCTTGGACTACCAGGCTCTGACAGCTTATCTGCATTTTACATGAAGGCTGCAGAGTTGGAATCTATGAGGGAAGAGGGGAAAGGGAGGAGAGGCTGAGACCTTGCTGTGGTCCAGGTCTTTTTATATACATATTGCTACATACAGTAAGCAAAGTGGAGCCCTCTCTGACATGAAATGTTTTTAATTTTCTTTTCTCCGGTTGCCATACTTGCTGTCTCTTCCCATCCCATGTCAAACAGGGAATAAACTTTTTGAGAGTCAAAGAAGAAATGGCATGATGCAAGCTCAGATACCATCAGATATCATGATGAGTATTGATTCAAAATGTAGCAGCAGATCATTTATATTGTCTCTAATATAGGTTAGGAATACTCGGGGGAAAAACATGAGTTTTAAAAGGTATACATTAAATGTTCGGAAAGTAAAATAGATGGTGTTTACAAGGTATTGATTAACAGAGCTCAGATTCACCTACCAATGTTTAGGGAGAAGAAGACATGAAAGGTGCCCTTTTGGATGGTAGGTCAACCTTGAATTGCTTTATTTAAGTGTATGTGGGTATGTTTCCTACTTGAAAGTTGAGGAAAATTCACAAACCTTTCCTGTATTTTACCTGATTTGTTGAAGCATGTCATCGGTTACAGTAGTATGATTTAGAAATGTTTCCACTTATATTTTAGGATATATATTGCATATTGACTTTCACTACATTGGGAAATTCAAATGAAGATGACCAAATTCATGCAATTGCTCCTAATAGTTAGTTACATTACCTCTTTACCTTTGAGAAACATTGCTTAAAGAAACAGAAAATACCAATCTATTTAAGATAAAATTCTAGATGTATGAAAGAAGGGGTAAGGAAAATTTTTAAAAGAAAATGACAATGAAAGCGCTGTCTTAAGAGTGAAGACCAATGCTTCTCTAATGTATTCTTTACTCCCTTTCAAAACTTCAAACACAAGCAAATCATGAGTCAGAGAAAACCAGGTTTGATGCTCTTGATGTTACGGGTGATTACACCAGTGTTTGAGAAAGTACTTCTTAAATTTGAATAGAGTATGCCTTGTGGTTTTAGGTATTTGCAGCAGTCATTTGTCTGAGCATATGGAACTGCTGGTTTGTGGTGTTTCCAGGATTGGTAGAAGGCTTATTTTGCCATGCTGCCTTGATTCGTGGCACGTGGCTTGTGTTGAATCCTGTCCACAAGTGTAGTCTTCTACTTTTGCCTCTGTTTCTGCTCACCTTCTCCCCTTGAAGTGACCTGAATGATATTATATAGGAAGCAGGAGTTTTATTAAAATGGGAGTGATATTCCATCCCTTAGAAAACCATTTTATTCAGTGCCAAGAGCAATAGAAATCTTGCCCTTCCCCCTACTTCCTCTCTGCCCCATACTGGCTTTACAAGGAGGAAAGAAAGCCTGTTATTGAGGACAATATTGAAGGGAAGAGAGGTCAGGGCAGGCAGGGGAGAGACTCTTGTATGAACAATACATTCTCTGTGTTATTTAAAATACTATGTGACTTTAATTCTCAGTTAAAACCTAGGTCCAGTCTACTGAAATATGTGCAGATCAGCAGAACTACTTGACTACCCAAGAAAGGATAAAGATGTTGGCAGTGAACCACAAAGAAGCTTTGGGGTGAGAGTTTGAAGGTGGAGAGGTTACCAGGCGCAGGATGTACCATCTGCAGGCTGGTAGGCCAGCCTTGATGCTCTAGCTTGTGTGGGTTTCCGCCCAGTTGTTGTGACTGCTCCCTGCTCACAGTGCGACTTTCTGCTCTGTTAGTGCATTTAGTTGAAAGAGGGGCTAAGAAAACTATCCAAATCAAGGTTTACAGCAGTTTACCTCATCCTCCTGGCAGGTAAGTGTGTCTCCAGCATGTTGAGTTATAGTCTCTAGCCTCCTGTATGTTCAGGATTGTAGACCCACTGGGTCTTGCATATGCTTTCCTTCCTGATACCCATAAGAAGCTTTGGGAGCCAGGCAGAGAAGATATAAACACAGAAACCACATCCTAACAGCTGCCTATAGTTAACTCTGACCATCTCCCTTCCCCCACCAGCTTTGAAACCCTCAGGGAGTACTTAATGTGTCCCACATGGCTTTCCTCCCAATGTAGCCACTGTCCTTTCTCCTGTTGCCCTGTGTGGTGAGTGGGGAACAGGTAGAAGGAGTTAACTAGCCTGACTCCTTTGGGTTATTGTCATTAAACATTTGCAGAAGCTGGGAGCAGGAAGGAGCTAAGTAGCCATTGGCAGCCTGGGAAAAATTTTAATGCATTGGACCCATCAAGGTATCTCCCAACTAAGTATCCATAAAAGTGTCCCACCAAGTAAGGCCAGGAGCCTCTGTATAGATGAAAGGGATTTGAATGGGTGAGTGTTTTATCTAGGGGAGCATATCTCACATCTAGGGGGTTGCATCCTTCAAACCATGCCCAGTTCTCATTATTTACACTCCATTTCTATTTTAATAATCCCAGAATGACCAATGAACTCATAGCTGATCTATATTCCAGCCTGTCTCTGAATTGTAACTTACACTGTTACTTATTCTCAGGTTCTAATTATGTTTTGCATGTATATATATGTCCATTATCCCCCTTTTTTTTTAAAATTCAGCAAATCCAAAAAGAGGTGCTTACAGGGTAAGAAGAATGTGGAGTTGTGTTACTTCTTTACAGAGACAGGAGTGCTAATTTTCCCTTCCAGTTTTTTTTTTTTTTTGGTCGTTGTTGAGAAGACATGAAGTCGCCATAGACAGCAACGACTTTTTCTTGTGACTTTTGAAAAATTAACTTGGTTCAGCTCAAATGGAAAATAACTGGCTTAGAATTAGTGACAAGGAACAGTCATTCTCTTTCAGAGGCAAAACTTTCATTTATCAGTCAAGATTTATTGATTATCTGGATGTTATTGCATATATGTGCAATACAATGAATCGGTGTCCTCTGAGGTTTGAGAAATGTGTGCTCATCACCTTGAAAGACAAACAGCCCAGTGAATGAATCCTTACATCACCTTGTCCTGATGATTGTGCTGAAAAACTGTTGGCTTTTTTTTTCTAAAGTGAGGAATAAAGCCCATCAGCGCCTGCTTTAAAAGGTCACTGTCTCTTGCAAGTAGACGAGCTCACTTGGTTCTATGAGTACAGACTACACTGCAGCTCTGTAAAACCACACACATAAAGTAAATTTCTGCTGTCATTTTGGCTTGCTCTTGTAAATTTCATGCTCGCCAGTTTTTCCTTGCAAGGGTAAGTCAGGAATCTGCCGGGGTTGAGGGCAGAACGAATGATGGTGGTGTTACTAGCGTACTTCCTTTTCTAACCTTGCTCTTCTTTATGCAGTTAACCAGTTAGGGGAAACGTGCATGATAATACAATGGCAGTTCACTGATTCAATATTCTTGATGTTCTAGGGTCTTTGGTAGTTAGTAGGTACATCACTTGCATTTTTATGGATGTGAATGAATAAAATAAGACTTTTCCTTTGGCTCTGTGCATCCTTCAGAATGAGAACTCTGTTCTCCTGAGGTATGGTCTATTAATCTCGGGCAAATGTAAATCTTCCTTGTGTGAGATAATGATTTATCCCATCACTTAGAAAAGCCTTAAATTTGTATGAAAGTAAGAAATAAAAGTTGTCCTGATACATTCTTGATGAACAATAGCTAATTTTATGCATTTCGTCTGCTTAATTGAAGTATGCCTTAAAAATACAACCTTCCTCATAGTATCTAATTCTTATAGAGTGCCCAGGAAAAGGGGTAATTCTATTTAAATCTGTTTAATCCTTTAAACAATGCAACAGTTATGAATGCTTTCATTGCAAATGCTTCTGAAATGCCACAGTCATTACAAGACCAGGTCTGGGAGAGTGTGGCAAGTTTTCTCAATGAACCAGGACCCTCATTAAGAATACCAGCTATGCAGCTCTTTGCAATGCTGGAATGCACTCGGGAGCCTTTGAGGTCTGTAGATTTTTGCTGACTTTTTTAATGATTTTTCCCAGATGGCTGTTTCTCCTGCCTCCTGCCAATATGTAGGACTTTTTAATCCCAAAGCCCACAGCCTCTGGTCACTGCTCTTGTAGTTAGTATTTTATTTTATTTTCCCTTTGGCTTCCTTGTGGCTATCTGTGTTCTCCTCCATTTTTGACCACAAGGGTTTGTTCTGGATTTCCAGAATCCTGAATCAGCCTTTCTTCTCTTTCTTCTGTGGTAACCTAGAACCAGTGGGAGACTTCTGGTTGAATTTAGACTAATTGTCTAACTTATATAGAGTGACACTTTTCCCATCCATACACTGTTTGCTGGAAAAGTGGGCATGGGACCTGGATGCTACCCTGGAAAGAAAAACACACAGCTTGGTCACCATCATTTGCATTTTACACATTTCTTTATTTCGTTCCTCGTGTTCATGTATCTTTAATGTTGATCAAAGGATTAGTAGCAATTCCATTTCTTCTGCTAAAGGTAAATGATAGACTCTGATTTTCAGTTTTGATCTGTGATCCCGTGACTTTATTTTTCTGACCTATTTGTTGGCTATATAGCCACATGTATCAACAGCCCTACTTGAGCAAATAAAGTTCCAAACTTTGCCTGTTACCCCTCAATAATATTCAGAATTACATTTTATAAATAGCTGGGGTTAAGGCAATAAAATGCGGCCAGTTTTCCAAACTTAACTCTTGCATTAAAGGAAGCCAGAAAAGGGCTACTTATTAAACATGTGCTTGCTCTAGATCCCATTAGTAATGTGTGTACTTCCTGAGCAGCAATAAATTCCCATCCTTCTTTGCCTCTTCCTTCAGCTCATTTCTTCTTCAAATTAATCAGAAGACTAAATTCAGAGGAATTCTCATCGTTGGTATTCAGGAACTTAAGGAAAATTTAAGTATGTACATTAATGTTAGAGAGGGGAAACCTGTTCCCTGTAAAAGTTATGGGTTACTCTATCCACAAACAGAGGGTATAAGAAGATATCTAGTATTTCATGACCATTCTGGCATGCATGATTTATAGTCTCAGCGAGTCATCCTTATGCAGTGCATCTCATGGGATTCCAAAACCCCAGAGCAAAGCAATAAGGAGGTAGAGTAATCCAGGGTGATTCCCAGTGTGACCCTTGGTCTTTCACAGACACACACACACTAAAGTACGTTCTTGTATATATGCCAGCACACATTTGTGCACCCATCTACATGCAAAACACACACATGTGCACACATACATGCACACACACACATTAAAAAATATGATCATTGTCCTATATACCTAGTCAGCCGAAATATTTTCATACCATTTCTCTATTATCTGGAGGGTAAATAATTCCTAAGTTGTTTTTTTTTTTTTTTTGTATATTTGATTTGTTTGGGCTGGGTTTTTTCATTACAGTTTATTTGTTTGTTTGTTTGTTTATTACATTATTTATTTTTATAGTCCTAGGATGAAGATACATTCCTGAATAATGGTGAACAGAAACTAAAAATGTCCTCCCCTAATTCCATCCTTTATGGTTAACACAGATTCCCAAGTCCTCCATACAGCAGATAGAAGGGCTGAGGTGGAGGAAAAACTACAGGATGAGTTACTTACTTTCCAATGAGGTCAAAAGTTGTGAAGAGTTAAGGATCCCTTCCTTGGGAATATTCTACAAAAGGCCCTATTCATGCTGTTAATGACATAATGCAAGTGTACTTCCTTTGAAATACCCTTAGAAGATACTGTGGAATTTAGTCTGTGTCTCTCTAAGGGTACAGAGTTCTCAATAATTGCAAACACTCAGCATAATAAAGGCTTATAGCCTTCAAGTCTTGCATTTACATGTTGGAAGGCATGAAGCACTTGATCTTACTCTTTTCAGCTTTCATTACTTTAGCCAAAGACATTCTGATCCTCATAGTTCTGGGCCTCTCCCTGTCTTGGTCAGCATAGTTTTTCTTCTCTGGACTTTTTTCACCTCTTCAAAGGGTGGGGTTCAGATTTAAGACAGAATGTCTAAATGTAAACTTACTTTGTATTTGTGAGTTAAAAGGACAGCTTTTAAAAACATAGTTTGCTAAAAACCTTCAGCTTTTTGTTGGCATTTGGACAGCAATATATGACTTTACTCATCTGTGACTAGTCATCAGCGGCCTCCAGTTTCTCTTCTGGGGTCCTAACAGCCATTCTGTAGTGCATTGATCATCCTGCAAGTATAATTTGTGCTCATTTCCCTTAAATGTGTATCATCACGTTGCCTACACATTAGCTTCTGTGCCCCTGTTCTGTCTATTCGCATCGTCCTGTGAAATCTTACTGTAATTCATCTCTTGTCAACTTGGAGTTCTTTTCCCTTCTGTCACCTTCAAACCTTGGCTCACATTCACTTCCTCTGGGAAGTAGCCTGTGATTAACCCCGGCTGGCACTGATCAGTCATGTTCAACCTCAGGATGCCATCGGAGGAACTCAGCATTCAAGCTCTTCTGTCATTCTAGGTGGTAGCAATCATTTCTTGGATTTCTTCTTTATTCCTTTTCGCTAGATTTAGAAAGTATCAGAAGACTGGGAAAAGTCCTTGATGTGTATTCTGTCTTGAACCACTGAATGTACTGTTTGTTTTTTCCCATGTTACCTTCCATGTTTCCTGGATGGACCCTCTGCTATGTGTCTAGGAAGCACATGCTCAGAGGTGTATTTCCCAAAATGACAGCTTTCTCTTGGTTCTCTCTACAGCAATGACTTTGTGGCAGGATTTTCCTACAAGCATACTTTAGCAGCTATCCTCCCCACTCCCCATCAAATCCTTGAAGATTTGTCTGATGCTTAAAACTTTTCCTTTTCATATAAGTTTTGATAAATCTTCCTAGCCTATAGTGATATTCATTGTTGCTATATGTTAGCAAAGGCTTTCTATCAATTTCTAGTTGTCCTCACATCTGTTTTTGTTTTCCTTTTAATGTGAATACATTCTGAAGACTCAAAACCCATCATGCTATAAAGTGATATTGAGAAGCCTTGCTCTTCATTCTTGCCTCCATCACCCTCTTCCCCACTGTCCTATAAAAGAAATCATGTGTATTAGTTTTTCAAGTATTCCAATTTTGTGTGAGCATGTACAATGTGTAGTGTTCTGACCCCATTTTCTTACTCAAAGTTCATCATGCATGGAGCATGTTATAGATTTCATTCTGTGCCTTCATTCTAAGTTGTGGACCTTTTTCTTTCAGTCTTTGGAAAACCTTATTGCTCTTTTCAGATTCACACTATCTTAGTATGTGGATAAGACACAATGTATTTAGATAGCCCATCATGGTAAACCCTTGGGCTGTTGCAGCATGTCATTTGTAAATTACACTCTACTAAATGATCCTGTACCTATGGCATTTCAACTCTGTGTCTTTTGGTTTTTAATTTTCTATTCCTTTTCCACTTCCTTATAGTTCTTTTAAGCCACAGGAAAACAGTATACATGTCATTTTATTCTTAATATATCCATGATGACTTTCTGACTAACCTGGGCCCTCCGTGTTTCCTTCAAGTCTCATTTCTGCCCTCATCGGGGATTTTCAGCTAAGCAAATTGAGCTGAAAGAACAAAAATAATACAGGAAAAATAGTCCATGGTTGGAGATAGAGAGATAAACCTGTGGAATTTTGCTAGTGAAGTATTGAAATTTCAGTTAGATTATTGGGTACTTTAAAGAAAAAAATAATGAAAATATTATACTGTCAAAGTAAAGATTTTAAATGTGATTAGATACTTTGTAGAATAATGGTCATGGTTCATAATTCCAAATCTGATTTCTGACCTAAAAAAGATCATCTCTTTGTTGATCTGTGTATATTAGTGGGTTCATGAATAACTTTGTGGGGACACTTAATAATCAATCTCCCAAAGAAAGATTTTAAATATTGTTTGGTTCTGTGTGTGCGTGTGTGTGTGCGTGTGTGTGTCTGTGTGTGTGTCTGTGCGTGTGTGTGTGTGTGTCTGTGTTGTTCATGTGGGAAGCCTAAAGTGAACATTGGGAATCACCCTGATGGGCTTTATTCTTCTTGTGATATGGTCTCTAATCTAAGCCCAGTTTTGGCTAGTTAACTAACCAACTTGCTCTGGGGATTCCCAGTCTTTCTACCTTCCAAGAGCGGGAATACAGGTAGGCCATCACACTTACCTGCCATTTACCTAGGCTGTGAAAATCTCAACTCTGGTCCTTTTGTCAAGTGGCAAGTCTTTAACAATCTCAGTGACTTTTTAAATATAAAAATCTCATTGGCACATTTCAGTTATTACTGTTAATAAGTTTCATAAGGACATTATGCACCCTTGGTCATATTCAGCCTCCTTCCCTTTTTCTCCCACATTGTCTCTTGTTTTTTCTGTTTGCTCCCTCAGACAATATAGCATCTACTTTCATGCTCTATAAAGATTGTAAAATTTTCAAATGAATTATTCATACTCCCTCGTCTTTGTTATCTTATGTATTTCTCATCATATTTGGTTTTTATTCAGTGTGCCCCACTATGGATCTTGATTTTTTTCTCCCTCCCTCCCTCTCTCCCTCCCTCCCTCCCCCCCTCCCTCCTTCCCTCCCTCCCTCTTTCCCTCCTTTGGTTTCTTGAGCCCAGATTAGCCTTGAACCTGCTGATTTTGACAGCTGATTTTGCAGCCTCTCCTGCCATATATACCACCTTACTTGGTTTCCTTGCTTTTTCTATAATTAAGCATACAACTAGTCTTTTTGTAGAACTTTCCCCATTCAGAGATAAAAATCAGTTAATTCCTATACCCGTTACTCTTTCTGCTTCTGTGAGACAGTACTCGAACACAACTTAAGTGAGAAAGGGAGATTTATTTAGCTTACAGTTCCAGAGGGGAGAAGCAGTCCATTATGTCAGAAAAGGCATGGTTGACTAGTAGAAACATGAGAAAGCTTAAGTCACTGCAGACATCATGGAAGCCAAGAGAGAGCTGCTAGAACTGCAAGATGAACTAACTGAAACTGGATGGGGCTAACTAACCTCAAAGCCCACCCCCTGTGGAGGACTGCCTTCCTCCAGCAAGACTCCATCTCCTAAAGATGCCATGACCTTCCCAAACAACTGAAGATTTCAACATACAGCCTGTAGGAGACAACCCACATTTCAAACCATGAAAATTCCTTAACCTCCCTTATGTTTACTTTCCCATTGTGTATAAGAGCAAATTGTTACAGATTAGCTTTTGAAGACAATTCTAAACTAAGGAACACATTCAATTCTTTAGGTTCCTCTTGTTAAATGATGGTAAATTTCTTTGTCTTCCTATTCTTGCTATGTTGAAACTAGTTGGGAGAATTGTTAAGAGCTACCATGGTGTTTGATTGGGATGCGTCAGCAAATAGTCTACATTTTTCTCCAACACATATTACTTTTTGCATTTCTTTTGTCTTGGGGATGTTTAAGGGTTATTGCAAATGCTTAAATGATTTATTCTCATAATCTTTACTGATTATCTTGTTCAAAACTAGAAAAGGGACTAGGTGTGGTGGTAGTGTGCATTTGTGTCATTATTTACTCTGGTCTTAATCCTCCCACTTTTCTGGCAGTTCATTAGGAATTCCGTCCAAGGATGCACTTCTATCAGCACATTATCAGCAGCTGAGGAATTTTCAGTTTTCTGCTCACTCAGTGCTTGTAAAAATTGAATATATATCGCTTCCCCTTTATCATGTTGGAAATCTCTGGTTCATGGTCTGCTGAAATTCATCTTGTTATATTCAAAATGCATCTCCTGGAAGCAGCAGCAATACACAGGACTTGAGTACACTTAATTCTCAGTGTTTTTGTTTCAGTTCCTTTTCTATACTTTTGCTCAGAGATAGTTCATTTTAATCTTTTCTTCCCATTTTTTTAGCCAAGTATTTTGTTGTTGTTTGTGAAAAGTAATATTTTTCCAAACTATATTCTGTGTGATACAATGTGGCTGCATTTCAAGATATTCCTCATTTTTTTCGTCCAGCTACTAATTCAGTGCTCTGAAAAAAACTTAGCTGATGTTTGTAGCGATGGGTCAGTGCCAGTACAAGGACATAATTTTGAGGAAGATGGATCCATTTCCAAATAATGTTGGCTAAGCTGAAGCTTAGACTGAAATTTGTTGTCTGATAGAAACCAAATTTGACCAAAAGAAGGCTGCATGTGTTATCTGTCTTTGCTTACTAGTGAATACCTTATGCTCTGTACATATACAGGATATAACTTTATAATTAATTTCATTAATCTCTTAAAAGGATTAAAATGTATTTTTTCCTTCTTTTTTAATTTTTTTTATTATTTATTCAATTGTGGGTATATGCGTGTGTGCATGTATGTGTGTGTGTGTGTGTAGAACCACAGACGAATTCTGGAACCACCATGGACCGCCTCCACCTCCTCGTTGTTTACTCTGCCCCGGGATTCACAGGCTGTGCCCTACCAGGACCAGAAATGCAGGCCACCCCCGTTTCCGCCCAGCGTCTATTCGTGGGGTCTAGGATCTGAACTCAGGACCTTCCGCCTGCAAGGCAGAGGCTTAACTCCTGAGCCACCTCTCCAGCCCCATATTTTTTCCTTCTCTTACAGCATTCTTTTCAGTGAATCTTTTAAACAATATCTTAGCCATTTTAAAAATAATATGTGCTATTTCCTAAGATATTCTTCATCTGCTTAATCTCATTGAATAATTTCCCCAGTTCTAAAGGAAGTTAAGTATTTCTTGCCCTAATGTTCAGGTGAAGAAATAAATTTGGAAAAGCTAAGTAACTTGCTCATGGCCACACAATGATTAGGTGCCAGAACTACATGTTATGTCCTGATCTATATACAATCCAATGTTTTATTGAGTTTCTGTTTTATGCGCAAGTGTCAGTGAGACTTTACAGCTATTGCTGAAAAACAAATTTCTCTGACTGTGAAGTCTTGGTGGTGGCAAAAATAGAATCATTAGTAGTTTTTCTTTAGACAATGGAAGAGAGAAGATGTTGTTAAAACCTGTTTATTGCATATACCTGCTGTTTATGGAAGACAAGGAAATTTCAGTTGTGCAGGTTAAATTGCACTGGATTTAGACTGTTTCTCAAATTATTGTAGTGACTATTGATAAATTACTGGAAAAAATAAAAGATATTTACTGTTACTCTCTATTAAAGAAATTAGCATTTCTACATTGCTACAATGATTTGTAATGTTCAAGAGGTGGATACAATCTACATATGTATCCATGGAAAATGAACAAGGAAAATTTGTCATAGGTCTGGGGAGATGACTCAGTTTGTTAAAGAATGGTTAAAGCTCTCTGGGATTGCTTAGAAATCTGGTCTTCAAAGGAATTGAGGATATTCCCACTATTACCACAGTCAGTGTGTACCCACAAATGAAACATAAATACACATGCATACATCCCGCACATAAGCATGAAAATGGAAAAGAGTAAATATGTCACAACTTTACATGAAATGCTACTTAATCTTAAATGAATGAAATCCTGTTGTAGTCTGTAATGTGATGAGCCTCAAGGTGTTACGCTAAGTGAAACAGTCTATCAGTCCAGTCATGAGGACTAAATTCCACATGGAACATACTTGGCAGGTCCTGCTTCAGGGTACGAAGGGGCACAGAATTTCAGCTTTACAGAACAGTAGTTTTATAGAGCTCCGTTGAAGCAATGTGTGTGGCATTAATACAACTATACTACACACTTAAAAATGGGTAGAATGCAACTTAAATTGATGGTGTGCATGTGTGAAACTAAAAACCAAGCATTTTAAAAAAACTTCTTGTGGTAAATTTTATATTTTGACAAAGTCAAAATTACTTTTTTGCAGCAAAATAATCTTAGGTGAAATTTTAGCTGTACTGCTTACACATTTTATTTTTTTAATCATGTTTTGACAGGAAAGAAGGAAACACTATTTTTCCAGACAGCGTAAAAATATCTGCAGTCTTGGATTTTTAACTCCTTAGAATATTTTTTGTTTATTGCCACCAGTGACCTAGATGTGCTTTATTTTCACTTTTACTTCTTAGGTTTGTATACCATTTTCTCTCAATAGGCATTATTTATTATTATGTGTAGATTTATGTACATATCCCTATTTTAGAAACTAGGATATTAAGGGTAGGAAAATTTAACTTGCCCATGGCACATAGCTGATCAGGGCAAAATGAAAGTGGGTAAAAACCATCAGATTCTGAATCCTTAGCTCTTGAAGTGTCTTGACACCAATGGCTCTGACTTCCATCGCTGTGTGGAGGCTACCCGCTTGGGAACCTGTCTCTAAATGAGATTTATGACTTCAGAGAAATTATAAAGTTGAGTTCATAGTAAATTAATTTTATCTTTCCATTTCTAGCTTCTCCAAAATGAGTTACAGCTTTTTCTGTAAAGAATATTTATTAAATAATGAATTTAAGCAGCTACATGATGATATATAACAACCGACTTCATGTCAATGGCATATTTAAGGTCTGTGTGATAGGATGGAGTGATTTTAATTCTTGGGGCTTGGTACAGTCTTGAATCAAACATATCAGTTACATAATGAGTCCCCAGTAGTATGCCAAGTCCTGCCTTTATTAAATTGTACAGAGAAATCCCTTTATAAAGTCTGACTGACTTTTTCCTCTTTGTAGGAAGACAGATTAATAATATTTCACTATTAATTAGGTTCCATCTGCTCATCTGCCTTCCTTTCTAAAGGTTATACTTATTACCATATTCACAAACCAACCCAACTGTGTAATCGAAGTTTTTTTTTTAAACTTAAACTAAAGGTTTAATCTTTGGATTTTTTTTTTTTTAGTGTATTTTTTTGGCCACTCTACATGAAGACCAATGACGCCACTTCCCTCTTCTTCCCTGTTTTCTTTGATTCGTTTTTTTTTCCTTATAATCCAGCCATATGCCACAAATTACACAAAACCAAACTATCTGATATGAGATATGGCAATAAAAGAAGAGGCGCGCCCACTCACAGCCACTGTGTTGGCCTGAAGTTTTGCTTTCAGCATCCAGGTCAGGAAGATGAACAATGTAGCCTCAGAAAGGCCTGAGCCCTCCACATCCCAGGGCAGTGATTTGTGTTTCAATTTTTGTTGTTTTAATTTCAAGTGGAGCACCTCAGCGTCCACAGCATGAGTTAGAGGCTTCCCTTTGCCTGGGCCTCCAGGGCATGCCTGTGGAATGCCTTGTGAGGGGCAGGGATGAGAAAACGTTTGGAAGAAATCAAAGCCTGACTTTGTAGCTAAAAATACAAAGAAATGAAGTTCTATGCCACAAATTGAGTAAAATTTGATGATAGGGGATTACTGGAACATTTTATTAACTTGGGTTTTGCTTTAAAAAATTAACTTTTGGAAAAAGTTGGGTCTCTGAACTCGTGTGCCCGGGCTTGGTTTGTTGGATGGTGGTGATTACGGCAACTGGCACAGTTACACAAACCCCTTTACTGTCACACCCTGTAGTGACCCGGCTCATTTTTTTCCTCTCCTCTCCTCTTCCTGCCCCCTGTTTGGATGCTGGCTGCTCACCCTCCTATCTCCTTCTCTTTTCCACATGATTCTGTGTGCCCAAGGCACGGGGCCCTGCCCACTATTCCTCATTGCCAAGAATTCATTCACTCACTTACTGCCTAATTTAGAAGGTGTTGTGGATTGAATGTAAAATGTACCCTCCTCCCACCCCCAATAGGGTCTTGTGATTGAACACTTGGTCCCACGGTGGAGATACTTTTGGGGAAGGTTGTGGTGTGCAAACTTGCTGGAGGAAGTATAGCACAGGATGAGGTGGGGAGGGACCCTGGGGTTTTATAGCCCGGCCCTACTTCCTGTTCTTTTGGCTTTCTGATTACTGATCCTTGTGACTTTCCAGCTTCTCTTTCTTTCCATGCCTTCCCCGCTATGATGGATTGTGTCTGAGAGCCAGAATCAACCCTTTCTTCCTTAAGTTGCTTTATCACAGCAATGGGAAAGTAACTGATGGAAGGTGAGCATCTTTAGCAATCCATCTTCTCAATTGTTCTTTGAGAAAAAAAAAAACAAAAACAAACGAACAAAAAAGCTTCACAGCTTTTACTACTGTCACGGTTATCAGCATTTTCAGTAGGGATGAAGCTGGATGAACTGGTCAGACAAAAATATCCAGGGTATTGTTTGAAATAAGATGCCGCTTTTTCTAGCAAAAGAAAGAACTATAGTTTTATATTTTTATAGTTTTTTAAAGTTTACTTATTTGAAGAGCCAAGTGAGCGGAGAAACACATACCTTCTTTTTGTTTTGCCTTGTTTACTAATCAAATCTCCACATTTGGAGAAGCAAGTATTCTCCAGAAAGCAGGATGTTCTCATATAGCTTAAAGGATTGTTAATACCAGAAGAATTTCCAAGTGCAAACAATGACAGCAAGGTGAGGAGAGAGATGTTATCCTGGGACATTGCAGTAATTTGGTGACAGTGGGGGTCTTTGTACAGCATGGTCTTGCTTTTTTCTACACCTGCTTCTTTCCGTTTTCTTCTCTGATCTTGTTTTCTTTCTCTCTTTGATTCTTCCAGATCCATGGCTCATCTCTTATGGTATGCTTAGAATTACCTTGGCCAAGGATGTGAGACCCTCTTTTCTAAAGCTAGATGAGAGTTAAGTCAGGTCATTCTTTTAAAAATCTCCCTAGGTGATTCTCCTGTGTGGCCAGAGGTGAACGCTTCTGCTCTGGTGGTCCAAAAATCTCTGACACAAACGGGCCAGCTGCAGGACTCATGCATCTGGGTTTCAGTACAACTCCCCACTATAGTCCTGACTTCATCAACCACAGTGAAATAATCACAGTTTGGCTGGATGAATCCACCCTTTCCAGAAAGAACAGATTTTTGTCCTCCTGGTGGATGGCTACAGAGTGCCTCACCGCTGAAGTCCAGTCAGTCTCCTGCTGCAAAGGCGCTTCCTTGCCTCCTGGAAATAGTCTGGCCTTGTTATGACAGTCGGATGGGTGATTGACAGTGAGGAGTGCACATAATGGCCGAGTATCTGTGTCTGATGAGTATTTTCCCCCAGCCATGGGCTCTCTCAGCTGCTCTCAAAGCCTTTTCAAAACAGGTGCTAATGTACATCCACAGACCGCAGAGAATCGCTCAGACTCTGCTAAGTGGGAGCGTGGGCACGGCTAAGGCCCTTCTGGGGGGTCAGTTTCGCATCTCTTTGCTTGTTTTTCACTGTTGCCTTTGTGAATCATGAAATCTGACAGATTTTACTTCATCAATGCGTTTTCATGGCAACTCAGAAAAATTAGTCAAAAGGAACTGTGTGGGATTTTTTTCTCCTTCCTGTCTCCATTATGGCTTATGAGCTGAACTATGCAGGATTTTAGGGAGTAGGGCAAAGGAAGGGATTTTCTGACTTTTGTCATGTGGAGACATTAGGGAAAATGATAACTTAATGTCAATCACACATTTATTGCTTTTCCCTATCATGTCCAGCTCCACTAAAAGTTCTGCTCATAGACGCCCTTCATGATGCATCCCCCCCTTGCACACTTGTAGAGTCCATCTCTGAATCAATTTGGAAGGAGTATCCTGAGAAATCCCCAGTGCTTCCCTAATTTGCATGGAGTAAATTTAAAGCTCATCATTAAAAAAAAAAAAAGATTGTGGTCTGTTTCATTTTCCCCTACGTAAAGACCAACTTTTAATAGCCTTTAAGACAATTTTTTCAGGTTATAAATAATGAGAATCCCCATAGAACAGTTAGTGCCTATCCATGCTACAAATAATCATGTGATACATGGTTTGACTCTACTCAAGAATGAGGCCTGTATAAGTATCTCTGTTCGTCCATGCTCACATATCTATCAAATGAGTACAGTATTTCAGTGGATATTAACCAAAGTTTATTCTACATAAGCTCTTTTTTTGATATCAAAGTCTTCTTTATTCTATTGAATGTCCAGAAAAAAAACACAAGAACACTCTCTGTGTCTATTCATAGTTCTTTCCATCCAAACAACATGGCATGTAGTTAAAAATAGATATCAAAGTCTTAGATCAATGCTTGATATCCATGGAAATTCATTAGCTTTCTTTTTTTTATTATACATTTTTATTATTATTTCCGCTCATACAAACTTAATAGGTACACCAGTTCCCTCCCTCCCTCCTCCTCCCCCCGAACCCCCTGTTCCCCCTCCTCTCCCTCCCCATCCCCCAGTGCTTCCCGCCCCAATTCCCAGAGAGTCCTTTCTTGTGCATGCCTGACTCTCCTCTGGGCCCTCCTCTCTGATGATGTACAAGGACCCAGTGGCATTTCCTTGAACCCTTTCCCGTGTTCCCCTTAAGCATAGGAACACTACTGTGGCTGTCAATCCCTTGCCTCCAAGGATCTTGGTGCCTTTAGCAGATGCTAGACTTTGTGAGGTCAATAGTGTGTTGGACATTGCGCAGGGCATGCAAAGTCCAATTTTGATTGCTTCGGCCCTAACTTGTGTGGAGTATCTTGCAAATCATTTCTCCTCCCATCCTTTTGCTCTTACAATCTTAACAAGCTCTTTTTTAATGCTTAAATCTATTCAAAAATACTCTATGAAATTGGTGGCACAAAATGTAATTGTAAGGGCTTTTATGCAAGCAAGAGTGTTGGAGTTCAGATCACCAGGACCCATGTAAATGTAGGGAGGACTTGGCAACATGACTATGATCCCAGCACTCAGGAGTCAGAGACAGGCACTGGCCACATTGGCAGGTTTTAAGTTCAAGCAAGAGACCCTGCTTCAAAAGGTAAGGGGGAGTACAATTGAAGACACCTGATGTCAACCTCTGGTCTCCACATGGATGTGTACACATGTGAATTCCCCAAGTGTCCACACATGGGAATTTGCATACGTACCTTCATGCACATACCACAACACACACACACACACACACACACACACACACACACACACACAAGTAATTGGTTTGGGAAGTAAATTAGAGTATATTCATACATATTTTTATGAATTTTTAAGTGTTTGATTCCCCATTGATTAATTTAATTAATTTAGCATGTACCAACTTCCTCATTCCCAATATAATAGGATCTTACAAATATCAATATAGTCTAAACATGTCACAAGAATAAGTAATTAACATAGAAATTATTTTATATTTATATGTATTATAGATGGAACAGGGAGAGGACTGTTGTCAAATAAAGAGTTCAGGTCTCATGTCATAGGTGCGTACAGGTCAGCTTATAATTGGGCATCAGTATTAATAGCAGTGCTATCAGGTATGACTATGATCATATTTTTATGAGAAACTAATCATTTTCAGGTCATTTGAAACGAAAAACAAATGATGCATGCTAGCCTAGAAAAAAATGTAAGTAGGCTCAGGACTTCGGAGGGTTTCAATCCCTATGGCTCTGTCTCCTGGTTCCCATCCCACCCTACCCAAAACACAGGGAAGCCATTTGATCTGGGAAGCTTTCTCTAAAGCTTTACTTCAAAAATCTCTTCTCAGCACTGAGAATTCTGTGTTAAGTGATTAAAAATTATTGAAACAACAGATGGTAGTAAAATATGTACAGTGATGGCTTCATTTCACACATACACTCCCCTCTTGACCCACCCACACAACTGTTAAATTTTTTGCATTAAGAACCACAATAGTTGCAAGCGTCTTTGGTTATTGGTGTGGAAAATGCCTGTGAATATGGCCACATAAACCATCCAAATGACTAAACAAGTCATGGTTGCATTATTTCTCAGAGCAGTTTCTGAAAGCAGTTGTGATTGCAGTGAGCCTTGTCCTGCCTTGTGAACATGTAAGAGTCTTGCCTTATGTATGTAGTTATTCACCTTTAAGGTAAAATCATACTTATGACTAGACTCAGCTGGCACACATTTGACTGAGAACTATAGACTCTTCTTTCTCTACCCTGAACCCCTGGGATTCATTTCAAGGTGTGACATTTAGGCTGTAGAAAGGAACTACCCTGGTGAGAGTGAAGATGAGTTACTTTGTTTCCTTGAACATTTCTGTGAAGTTTGGAAATCTACCTCTTAGTTGCTTTGATAAGTGAAGACCTGTCACTGCTCGTGTTGTACAGGTGAGGAGACTAAAGTGGAGACATATGATCTGTCTGTCCAAATCACCATTTCTAATCAGATCTGTGGAGAATGGATGGTTATATGCTCTGGTTCTTTATGAATGCTTCATGGAATATGTGTTTATATAAGACAAAGAAGTGTAACTGTTCATTGTCAAGAGAAGGCAGGAGTGCTGAGAGAATTCTTCCCCTGGCAGAATTTCAAGAAGGAGAAATTTTGGAATTAGGAACTAAAAAAAAAGCAAAATCACAGTCACTTCAGTTTACTTAGCAAGAAATACATCTCAAGCACATAGACACTGTAGTAAAGAAAATGATTCCTATTTCTGGAAACTCCTCTTCTTTTTCGGAACAACATCAATAATCAAGGTAGAAAGTAATCAAAGAATGTTAAAGGAAGTTCTCCCTTGAAATTATTTTTAATGATGATGATAAAACAAACAGATATGTAAATGAACTTCTTTCACTACAGATCCCACTATTGGAGCTAAGTGAAAACAGTTGCTCAAGATTCCATGTTTCATTTAAGTCCCAGGACAGGGGAGGGGGCAGGGCATTCCTATGTATTTTCAATTAACTCTGCAATTTTTAGATAATTTGCTGTGGCAGGAATATTTTCTTGGCCAGTTTGTGTGTTTGTTCACATGCTGAAGTGCATAGTCGAACGTCAAGATTTTGGAAGCATATATTTCATTTATGTATTAGCAAGCTTCTTGATGCTATCTTTGTTTCTGTATTTATTTCAGGTCTCTTAGTCACTTTGTTTTTAATGATCTCAATAGAAAGGAATGTAGGAATTAAACTTGACTGATTCTGGTTCTTGAAGCAGTTTTAGAATAGGTTTGTGAGCAAGTTAAATCTATTGCTTTTATTCAGAGTTTGTGATTATCTTAATTCAGTCATCCTGCATTGCTTTGTCAAGTATAATTCAGTTGGCTTTACATAGCTAAATTCATGCCTATTTGCATAATATCTTTTTGAGTTTATTCTCTTTGCCCCAAATTTGCAAGTC
The DNA here is from genome assembly GCA_023101885.1 of Typhlomys cinereus. NCBI lineage: Eukaryota > Metazoa > Chordata > Mammalia > Rodentia > Platacanthomyidae > Typhlomys > Typhlomys cinereus. Next base: position 304,371 of record JALPQD010000376.1, on the reverse strand, counting down.
TTTAGGCTGGGTTTCACTCTTGCTGCCACATACCTAGTAGGGGCTCAACTTAAGCTGTCAATGGTGGCTGCGCCAGGATGTGTTAGAAGTCTTTTTCAGAGCAAGTTGAGGACCCTTGGTGCTTTTTCTAGGAGTCAGAGTGGTGTGCACTCTCCTCACTTTGCATTGCAGCCAGAACACCTGTTCCGTGAGAGGAATCAGCTAAATTACTAGACATAATTGATGTTTGTGCAAAAACATAGAACATTTGTTTTTCTCTCCTTGTGGTTAATGCTCAGCTTGATAATTTAAACGAAGCTTTTCCCCATCCCTTACAATTCCTCTTTATATTCTATTAGACACATTTTTTCCCTTTAGCCTTTGTCTCCTGGGCACTAACAGTTGCTAAGTGCTTCTTATGGAGGATAATATATTTAGGAAATAATTTCCATTCAAGATGATAATGCTACCTAGCCCCTTTCTGCAACCCAGGCAATGAAATGCAGATACGATACAGTTATCTTTCCCAGGTTGAGTCATTTTAAAGTATATGCACGTAATATATAGTTTTTAATAATCTCTCTGCTATGGAGCATAAACTGCTGTATGAACAGGACAGCCTGATGAAACTCAGTTCCCTGTAAACATGGTTCGAGTGGAATCAGCCAATTTCAAGGCAGATTAGCATCAGTGCAGAGACCAGGATAAAAAGGTGATGAACATCACTTGAAGAAAAGAAAAAGCTTTGAGGAGATCCTCTCCCAGGACACATGGGTACATGGGATGAGTAGAATCAGCCTCCCTGTTATATATTCTGAATGTGAACCAATGTGCCAGAAGGCTTGGTGACTACTTTATTGTTTATTTTTCCACAATGTAAAATCCAGTTATTTTAAAGACTAATTCAAACCACATATGCTACAAGTAGAGTTTGAATATTCTTCCTAGACAATGGTTTTCTATGTCTAACTAATTTCTTGCCCACGCTTATTTTTAAATGAGCCGAAGGAGAGGGTCATTGTGATTTTCCTGCCCTGTCCTTGCACATGTTAACTGATGTAGCTCTCCCAATCTGTCTGCTTCTATTGCTTTCTCTTGTGCATGCTGCTTTGCTGCCTGTACCTGGTGTCACAGAACTTGCAGGTAGGGCCCTTGTTTTCTGTAAGCATCTCCTACTGTCTGGATTGTTTTCCTAGTGCTGTGAAGTGTGAATAGTCCTCATACCTTAAAATTGTAAATGACAAAAGACAGAAGACTGACTGTTGTCTAGGAGCAGGATCACAGTGATATATAATTTCAAGTCTAGCTGCCTGATTTTCACAACCTCAAAACCCCTACATTGTAATTTCTGCCACTTTTTCTCCTCTCTTTTCCCCCAGCATATAAGTAGGTTAAGAAGTCTTCAGAGAGTCTTTAAATAACTTCCAGGTTTCTTTGGAGGCCAAGAGGCTTCCACTTTTACTACTTCCCTAGTTTTCCATCAAAAGAGGGAGGGGTTCAGACTCTGTGAAGAGGAAAGGCCAGTATAAGTTTGCTGTCCCTTCTGCCTTGTCAAAATGGCTTGGGATGATGTTATGATTGTTCTTGGAAGATTAATTAACCATTTCTCCTGTTTTCTTCATTTTGACAAAACAAAGTCAAAAATGATTGCCATCTCTAATGGATTTGATATATCCATTTAATCTACATTGACTGATGTGTAAGGTAAGTTCCCATGAGCAATAATCATATTGATCCTTCTGTGTCCATGTGAGACTTCCCCAGTTACATCTGAAGAGACAGCTGACAACTCTTCCATTTATTTCTCTAGAAAGAGACTTCGTAGTATTCTTCAGAAAGGCACCACTATGCTTAAAAGATAACCATCAAAGAGAAAATTATCCATATGCTTCAAAGATAACCCTCACAGAGAAATTATCTAAATTTTTATTCTATGCTTTGTTTCCTTCTAAACAGAAACACTCCAAGTATTGGTATTGGGGTGTTCCTGTAGATGTAAGAAGACCATTGGAGCACTTTTCCCATTAATGTGTATCGTAAAGTTGAAAACCACATTTAAACCACCCCTTGAATTTTAAATGTATGCATTGATGGATAATAGCTATTTGAGCGGAGGAGCAATAAAAACAGTCATCAAATACAGTACTGTGGGAATGCCTGGGACACAATAGCAGAAACTGATTCTCGTGGGTCTGGGCGCGTGGGAAGCACAGTGTGTTCTCCATGTTTACTCTCTGCTCATGGTTCTGTGTCCTCCCTCCATCTCATTCTTTTAGCAGATTTATGAGGTCAGCCATCTTAGTGGTTTTCTCAATAGTTCTAATTAGAGCTGGAGAAGTATTTATCATCTTTTGTCTAGTTCTCTATGGGAGAGGCCAGCTTCCTTCTCCTAGCTTCTGTATGCAAGGTACCTTTATAAACCATTACTGTAAAATAAATTACTCTGAGCAATTATTCCCATAATTGCAGATCTTTATGTAGTGAGTTTTATTTAGGCAGCTCTATTCTTAATTGAGCATGATTGAACAAAACAAAAATACCTGAATTTGAACAATCCCACGAGTCAACCAAGGAATTCAGAAACAAAGGAATACATTGTAAACACGGTATTTTTTTCAGCCCAGTACCGTGTGAAGTCACATTTGGAAAGGTGCTACTGCTCTAGTATTCGTTGATGAGGATTGTAATGACAGTCTGATTTTTCTCTTCGAATGATCTGCTCTGCTTGGTTGTCTTTCTTTCAGCATTTTCCCTTGTGGTATTTAAAACATTAAGTCTACCAGTGAGCTAAACTTTCCCCAAAATCTATTTCAGTTTATGCCATGTAATACCTTCCTTTGATTTATCACTACCCAGATGTTGTGATGTAACTTAACTTCTAACCACAGTTCTGAAACATTTTGTGGAGGTTAATTTCTTCTGTGGAACCATCTCATGGAATAAAAATGATTTTTTCCATATTTGGGAATTAACTGGATTTTAAAAGATTCACTAATTCAATAAAGGTTCCCTTTCCATTTTTTAAATGGTTATATTCACTGGATAGTATTATATCTTGTTGTTTGATTTAATCTAGGTTTATTATGAAAAAAACTCCTTATGAAATTTCACTTTCATGTCAGAGCTCTTTCCAGGTTTTTCTTTTTCTGTATATGACCTAATACTATTTAGTATTTATCTGCCACCTGACTCAGCTATCATTCGCTCTTCAGAAGAATTTATCTCTCCAGATCTCCAAAGTGCTTTCTGGCCCGCCTTGAACTGACTGTTGTTGCTAATAGATATGGAAGGAAGTTCAGTGTCTGAGGAAACCCTCGATGTGACATAACAAGAGTGAGTCAGTTCTGTGGTTTCTGTCAGAAGATCCCTTTGGCATTCACATTTTGTAGAAGTTAACTTAGAATTTCCATTCACTATCTCTAATTGTAAGCAAGAAGCAGAAAATGACATCTATTCCCAATTGCTGTGACTATTGCAAATCTTTCTTTCACTCCCATCCTGCTTTTATCCACACTTCTAGGAGGAGTGGTAAGGATTTGTTTCCAGTGTAGATTTTTATACCATTTATAGCCCATGGGGATTGTTCACATGCAGCCATGGTGCTCACTGTTACTGTCAGATCAGCAAATGACTTTTCTTCCTGTCCATTCTCTACCACATATTAGAATAACCAGAAGAACAATTGCTATCTCTCATGACTACTCCAATTTCTTTCTCCCACTGAAACTCATGTTGCTGTTGTGGAAGTATTGAGTACCTGCAGTAGCTCATATTCCTTCTTATATTTCTTTTGACTTTTTAAATTCATGTATTTGAGTGAGCGAGAGAGAGAGAGAGAGAGAGAGAGAGAGAGAGAGAGAGAGAGAGAGAGAGAACATCACCTGGTTGCTATTTTACATGGATGAAGGGCAGATGACAGTTTTTGAACGTCATCAATCTCTCTCCATCCACCTTGTGGCTATCTGGGGATGGAATGCAGGTCACCAGGTACCCATCCACTGAGCTACTCACCAGACCCTTTCTAACATTTCTTATGTGAAGCCTCCTGATAGCCTGTCAGCAATGTAGTTTTCTTCGTTCCTGTCACAGATACTTATTGAATCTCTATTATATACTAGGAAATTTAAGCAAATTCCCACAGCTACCATAATGAAATATGACAGAAAGTTGCTCATCAAAATATTTGTTAGGGTGGGTTGCCATTTGGGAAGAAAAGCAAACATTAATGATGTCTATTACATTTTTTAATGGTGGGGTTTTATATAAGAAAAACCACAGTATTCAGAAGGTGATGAAAGGTATATATAATATTTAAGACAAAGATGTTTAGGTATTGTTTTTAATGTTATTTATCTTTAAATAATACACTTGGGGACTATTTAAATCTCAGAAAATAAAACAGTAGGCTATAGTTTCATTCAGTTACCTCAATGCCTTGGCTATGTTTTCTCTGAAAAGACCGATTTTTGGATTGTCTATTTTAATCATAAGGACATTAAAATATGGCTTGACCTTGGAGAACCAAAGTCCCTTATGTTTAGAGGCAACTGGTTTTGCAAATTTGGCCACTATTGGATTCTCGTCAACATAAAAGTTTGAAGTTGCTTCAGCTGATAATTCTCACAGTCTTTTTGGCTTATTGCCCAAACCATTCGCCTCTAAAGGACAGAATACTGTTTTTGCAGATTTCCTAAAGGGATTCTGATTGGCCTTTGGGGGAAAATCTTGAGAGCCTCAGAGAAGCTTGGATCTTGTTAGTATGTCCCTGGAGTTAATTGAACCTTTGGGAATGTTTGCATGTGGGCTTTCCCTAGAGGTATGCACCCCATCTTCCCATGGGCATCAATGTGGACTCTTTTGAAACTATAAGGGATAAGGCCCTCCTCTATGTTCTGACTTGCATATTAAATATGCAAGTCATCAGATAACCTACCTGAATTGATTCTGCATTTCTCATATCTAATTTGTTGTAAGATTTTTTCCCCCAGTGTTATTTCTGTACCTTATTGTTTGATCAAGTAATGGACGTGTTTCATGCTAGTTAGAGGAAAGCTATCATCTTCCAAAATACTTGTCAGTTACCACTTTTTTGGCCTTTTTTCTATGTCCTCTGTATCTTTCTCCTGTCAGAGTGCAGCCTGTTCAGATACAGCTCTCAGTTAGGCCTAGTTTTTCTGAGTACCCTCTCCACTCTTACCAAGCATGAAGCACTTCAACAAAACTGTCATTCATTAGAATGTTGTTTGAACAAGTCAGTGGTAGGATTGCTTGTTCTACCTCATGGAATAAGTTTGTACTTCATTGTATTTCATTGTCTTGCCAATGCCAAGCTTATAGCTATATTTTCATATCTAGATTATTTGTATGTATCATGACCTGATATTTTCATATCTTTTCTTTTTTTAAGGTATTTTAGTCCCAACTAAATTTTTTGAAATTTTGTAAAATATTCCAGTGCATTTGGAGTTGCCTTAAATTTAGCCACATCCATTTAGGCATTTTCTTTTGAGTTCACATTTTTTGAGAGGGGGTCTGCATAAACTCTTAATCAATATGAAAATTCCTTTCCTCGCTGATTCCTCAGAAACTATTTAGTTAGTCTCTTGGATCAGTGTGTTTCTAAATTTTACAGGATTAAAATTCTTTATCCTGGTTCCTTATACTAGCTCATATGTATAAATGTTGTGTTCATAACCCTGTTTTGATCTTTAGAGGAAGCCCTGGTGTTTCCCAATAGGAGGGAATTAAAGTTTTTGATCAGCGAAATTTAGAGCTGCCGTTGTTATAACCTTTCAAGCCATAAAGGAATCCTCTTAACTAGATTATAGTTATTTACAGCTGTTTCCTTGAAAAGCTGATCTATCCATCTGGTGTTTAGGATGAAATGTGCAATTATTGACATCAGTATGACCAGCAAGTAAGAAAAGGCAAAAAGAGGCAGGAGGAGAATGTTTTCATTTGCTTTTATCTTGAGTTTTTACATGAATTATTCATATAATCTTAATCACTTGCTTTTTGGGGTCAGATTGAAAATAAAAATAACATTTAAAACCTAATTCAACCTAATATCTAGACACAGAGAGAAATCCTTTTCCTGAACTTCAACAATATACTCTGATTTGTATGTCAGAATTCAGTGGAAGATTGTTTTTGTTTCTGGACGTCTTGGTTGAGCAACTTTGGAACCTGTTTTATTTGGTTTCCTAAATGAACCAAGGACATGATTTTTATATCCTTAATATCTTCAGAAGGGCCATATTCTATCCTTTAAATATTGTCAAATTGCTTATATTTTTAATATGCTATTTTATAACTGCTAAAGTGAACAAAACCCAATCACAATCCTGTATTAACTTCCTACAAGATGGGAGGGTTTCATGAATAGAGAGGCAAAAGTGGAGCACTCCTGCTCTAAAATATTGAAAGTATGTTATGTGCCAAGACTAAAGCTGTTTGAGCATTAACATGAAACTGCACAAAATACGTTTGTGCTCTTTAGTAGCCACCAGCACACTATTTCTTTATGATTTCCAAATTACTAGTAGCATGTAAATTCTGAGTCAGGTATAATGGCGATGTCACAGACCCACAGCTGGTCACATGGGCACCTGAGTCAGTGGCACCTTTGCTTTCTGAGGCTTTGGTTTTCACCATCTTGTTTCATGCACAAAATTATTAAAAATGTTATACAAAATTACCTTCAGGGTATAGTATATATCTGAAAGCAAAATAAATTTCCTATTTAGACTCAGCTTCTTCCATTATGCATATGCAAATATTCCAAAGCGTTTCAGACCATATTCAACCTGTAGTTTAAAAATATTGATTAGCTGTATCAATATTTATTGAGTACATACTGTAAGTCTGGTTTGGCCTTTGGTAAATTCTCTAACAACAAAAATAGTTAACGTTAATTAGTAGTTATTTCACTTTATTGAAATCACTACTGACTTGCATCTGGAAATCATCTTTTATATTTTCACATTGATAAGTACATGATGAATTTGTACCAGTGAACTTAAGATGTGTCTTTAAGCCATCTTACTGTGATGTGTTGTCCAGTGAAACATCAAGATCTTTTTTTCACTTTTCTCTCTGCCTCCCCCCCACCCCTTTAAAATAAAGGGTTTGAACTATTTTCTGCCCCCTGATTCTCTTGTGTCCATGATTTGGGGAGACTCTGAAACATTTAGTTGCTATCCTCTTCCTAATAGTGAGCACAGATGCATAGGCTAAAATGACATAGGAGTTTGGGATCTCTAGAGGATAGTGAGTTTGTCTGTTAAGATCTACAAGTATCTGTTTTCCCTGTGCTGAGGATCTCGCCTTCACTCTGCTCTCATTGACACACACAGGCAGGCAGCTGTACAAGTGGAACTTGAGTCTAAATCACAGGGTGTTATAACATATGAAACTTGAATGTGGCAACTGTTATTGTCTGCAGTGGGGAACTGTCTGGGGAAATTCAATCCCTGCCTTGGGCCTGGCAGTAGAGACTCCAACAGCCCTTGGTCACGAGTGTAATGACCGCCGAACTGATTTTAAACACTGCTCATTGGAGCTGAAGTATAATTCTGGCCTGTAGCTTAATCAGATATTTGAGGTGCTCTGGACTAGTGGAATTTTTCTGTTTTGTGCTGTTAGCATCCCTAAAGGCACAACGTGTCTCTGTTGCTTTTTGTTATTTCTCCTTGTGTCTCAGGGGTAAAGGACCATGATAATGAATGATCTCTTAGGATCATATCACAAGGGCAATGAAACTCTAGCAAGTGGGGGAAGGAGGTAGCTTAAATTATTTCTGACGTCCCTTTCAGTACTTTATGTATAAAACTGTTTAACCCATGTGAGTTTGTTCCAAGGTGAAAAATGGGATGTTTCTGGATGTTATTAATGTAGCTTTGGCAGCTGAGCATGCAGGGGAGGAGGAAACTAGATCTGAGTTATACAGGGTGCCTGGCAGCGTTGTTTACTGCCTGAATTGCTCAACTGCAATGAGATCTTGCTACGACTTTATGATATATTTTATATGCACACATGCATCTTAAAAAATTCTTGTAAGTCATTTTCCAGTTTTATCCAATGCACAGATTGATAGTAAAATTTATCCTTGATGTATTAGTTCAGTGTCAAGATCAGGAAATTCCCAAAGCTCTTTTTTTTTTTAACACACTGACTTTAAGTTTAAAGATTCCAGCAAGTTTGAGAATGATACATGACCAAAACAGCTAAGCTGTTATGTGGACGCAGATGATGGAGTGGCCTAACACAGTGCATGCACTTGTTTGTAGTTGCTTGCTCTCTCTTCATCTTGTTCTGAGAAAGTGTGTATAGGGGTCATCTTTTTTGGTTTTGCAGTTGGTCACACTAACTTATCATTGCAGAGACCTCTAGAAGGCTTAATACATAGATCAGGAGAAAGCAGCTTAATAAATCATGGGCCCCATTCTCATGCCAGATCCCTAATTTTAAATTGGGGTATAGAATTCAGTATATTAACAGAATTGTCACTAAATGGAACTTTCTTCGTGGTATCCATGGAACCTTACCCAACATTTAATATTGATAATCTTTAACTTAGGAGCTTATTACATTGCCATTGTGTGCTACTCTGTATAGACTTGGCAAGTATCTTTAAAAGTGTGATTGTATAGTCCACAAATAATACTTTTGTAAAGTTTGGATTATTGTTAAAATCCTTTCCAGAAATACACACACACACACACACACACACACACACACGAAATCAGCTTTGAAAGTACAAGACACATTATAGGTAAGTTGCTGAAAGATTTGTAGATAAAGACTCTAGTAAAGCTATTCTGAATTATAATTGATTAGCATTCTGAGACTTGCTTACGTAGTTGAAATACTGTAAACAGCTGGGGAGAATTTTATTAATGAATGATATCGCTCAATAACTTAAAGGTCAGAAGTGCAATCTTGTAGTCCATGTGGCTAAAGTAGGAGGATGTCAGGAAGTTCTGCTGTCTCTTTGGTGGATAAAAGTATTTCACCAAATGGTGACTTCACTGTGCGTGCGTGTGTGTGTGTGTGTGTGTGTGTGTGTGTGTGTGTGTTTAAATGAAATTACCAAGTCATACTGCTGATTTCTGTTAAGAGAAAAAAGGGGAGAAAAAGACTAAAGTACTATTCCTTGTGGCTTTTAAGTTTTTTCCACTCTGCATAAAATGGTTTTATGCAAGGATGACCTTTTTCCTTCTTCTTCTTTTCTTTTAAAGATGGGCTCACATAGCAGTAGAATTTTTGAAGCTTGTATGTCATCCAAGTCTAAAGAGAAACATAGAGAAAAACATAGAGAAAAGATTCCAAGTAGCAAACCTGACTTGGATTGCTGGCTCCGCCTCTAGATGTTTAACCTTGAACAATAGTAATGATTATAGTAATAGCCACTATTTTCTTTTATTATGTGCTAGCTCTTTGTATACATCTTACTAAATTCTCTTAGCCCTCGGATGTCATATCTTGCTCAATATCACAAAGTTGACTAATTGGAGAGTCAGAATTCCAACCCAGCTGTGATTATATCTAAAATCCTTACTCTGCCTTCTGCATTGTGATTATGTAAGCTTTTTGCATTTCTGTGTTCACATATACAAAATGAAGATATTAATACTTAATGTCCAGAGTTGTTTAGAAGAATAGAGAGGACATGTAACTTCATGACACCCAGTAGGCACACAGAAAGTATCAGATCTGATGATGAGCACAGTGGGACATGTCTGGAACCTTTGCACTTTTTTTTTCTTTATGAGTTCTTCACTTAAAAAAATAAAACAATAACAAATATAATTTATTACTGTGTTGATAGAGAAACACATAATGAAGGCCTAGATTTTATTAAATTTTTTCAGTTTTTATTTAATTATTTGTGTGTGTGTGTGTGTGTGTATGTAATGTTCGCTTAAAAGTGTGTACAAGTATGTTTCCCCCAATCACTGTATACTGTATATGCTAAAGCAGGGTGTCTTGCTGAACCTCAAGCTTACAGACTATCTGAGGATTCCCTAGCTTACCTTCTCAGTGCTGGAATTGTATGTGAGTCAGCATTGACCTGGGATCCAGGTATCTGAAATTGGGTCCTCAAGCTTGTACAGCAAGCCCCCGCCCCATTTTGGTTTTAAGAGCAATTAAAGAATTGTGTAAGCCGTAGATTCTGAGGCTGTCCATCATATAAGTCAGCATAAGTCACTAGGCTCATAATCAGCCCCAGAGAAAGGTCTTTTCCTTTTGAGGGTCAGCTACCTGTTAAATCCTTTGCACAGAAACAAGGGTCTGCACAGCAAATGTCTGTGGGTATGAGTGTTAGTATAGAAGAAAGAGAAGCCCTGCTAGTTGGACTGATGTTTCTCTACCGTGGATACTTAATAATCACAGCCCTTAACTCATTTGTCTGACTTACACCATTTTGTCATTATCATTCATGGTATTCTTTGACATACATGACAACTTTTAAATTTCTTGTGTTCCTGTAGCTGCTCACCTTTTTTCTTTTGCCTGACTAGAATTGACCCCTTCTTGGGGATCTCTGAATTCCATGGTGGCTTCTCCTTTGATACCTCTTACATGCATAGCCCCAAACTAGTTTATCATCAGCATTTCTCAACTTTGAGAATGAAACTCGTGGTTACCTCAGACTTGGTAGATTTTGGCCTGGTCTACATGCATAACTTGTTTGATTGACTCATAACTCGCTTAATTAGTTGGTGTTCTGCCTGGCCGAGAACGCAAGTTTTTTTGGGAGAAGCACTCTTTTGCATTTGCTCAACACATAAGCATTTAATAGATTTCTGTTGATTGAATGACGGAATGACTGGCTGGCAGAGAACCAGTCAGCAAAGTCAGAAGTGCCAGTATGATTGTGTTTAGACTCAAAATGTGTAATAGCTCAGCTGTTTGGGAAGGAATAAGAGTCCTGCCAAAAGCATAGAATTTAAGAGAAACCTTTTAGAATCTCATCAGGATCTAGGTTATGGTCTTTGATCAGTTAAAGAAAAAAAATATCAACTGTCAGGCATAACATGAGAATTGGGAGAATCCTCCACAGAGATGCCAGGACCCCAGTATTCCAAAAAAGGGGTTTATCCCTCCTGTGGATGGAAGACAATACACTTGCTGATGCAGCTGGTGATATCATTAAACTTTTGACCACATGCATGACTTTGAGCAAAAAAAAGTGGCTAAAGCTCTGTGTCTAACATGATTGAAGGGTGGATTCCAATGCTGAGGCTCCCCCAACTAATCTCTCTTTTCAGCGTTTTCTAGAAGCAGGCTTTCTAGGGGTCCAAAGTCTACAATAAAACCCTTTTATACTTAAAATGTCATCGAAGTACTAAGACTAGCTCTTCCTGAAACATGAAGGGGTAAGCCTATCCATTCTTTCCTCTTGACATTTGGTCTAATTCTATCTCAGATAAGTGGGTCTTGGATGTAATCCAGCTAGAATAGGGCATCCTTGCGTGTCCCCTTCCTATGTTCCTTTTGGATCTAACCCTTATCGATAAGCCTTCTCTGTAACAGGAAAGAGTTACAATGCTCTCTCTCTCTGTCTCTGTCTCTGTCTTTCTCTCTGCATGTAGGAATATGTGCTATTTAGTTTTCATAGAAACTATGAAATGTTCACAGTTACAACAGCCCCCTGAGAAACTGACTTCATTTGGGAGTGGCAAGTTTCCTGCTTTCCCAGGCTACTTTCTCAAGCTAGGTTTGGGTTTTATGTTCTCAATCGACTTATTTCAGAGTGCCCAGGTGGCCAGGATGCCTCTGAAAACCCCTCAGGGCGGGAGGAAATTCGTATTGGCATTTATGTTAGTCATTTTGCAGGTGAAAGGTATTCTGATTTACATTTCACAATCTGATCTGCTGCCAGCCAAGGGTGAAAATCCAGTGCAATTGGCTACCAGATCTTTTCAAATGAAGAGCGAAATATAGAAACACTATTCAGGCAAAATCTATGACTAAGGCTGAGATAGCTAGGCATGCTGAAACAGGTTTCTATGTTTAGGACTGGAGATAACCCTGGTATGTTAACCTCCACAGAGCATATGTGCGTGTGTGTGTGTGTGTGTGTGGTGTGTGTGTGTGTGTGTGTGTATGCTCACATGCGTGTACGCATACACACATAGCAGTTTAACTGTCAAGAGTGCACTACACAAAGGATTCATCATACCTTAAAATATTTGGGGATTTCTCCAGCCGTGCTCCCTTATCTGCCCAAACTAAAGAATTTGGTTGCTCAAAGAGCAGCTACATTTTCCTCCCTTGTGAGTCTGCAGTAAATGTACAAGAGTGTGAACTGACACAGTCATATTATGAAGACTTTATTTTCATGGGTCAATTTATGGTCAGGAAAACGTCCGAATTAGTCTTGTCTAAGACAATGGAAAGAAATGTCAGCTTAGTTTCTGATGATGGATTTTTTAAAAATGTAATTGTTTTGTATTTAGCATGTTTCCAAATTGATTTTATGAATAGGGCTTGCATATTAACCTTTCTGAAACAGACTGGAAAAAAATGATCTCTTGAAACATGGTGCCCCTAATAGCATGCTTTGTGGCAATCAGAGGTAATCTGCCTGTGCGCAGTCATGTTATTAGCTCATTTCCTTAAGCCGTTTCCTAAACTTGTTATCCGATTGCCATGATGGTCCCAGTTATTGGACTGGGGGATGGTTGTTCTACACCATGTGACTTTTCTCACTTAAAATGAGTATGATAAAGAGAATGGAAATGGGCATGTCTGGGAGACCACAGTAGTGAGAGTAAAAGACAAGGACACTTCCTTTCACAACAATTTATTTTTGCACTGTGCCACTGTATTTTAAGAAGTAGATGTTGTGCCTAGACAAGTTCTGGGCTGTTATTGTTAGAGGAACCCTTGAGTGAGTATTTAATATGACCACTGCAGTTACTGTTTGTCTGGCACTTCCTCCTTTAGGAAATAAAGCAATGTGCAGACGAGAAATTAAATAATTTCCGTGTCCTTTTTTTATTATTATTTTTGAGGTTTCCATGAAAACTTTTGTTTTGGGGAATCTTGAAGTATATTTGCTGGTAGCGAAGGTCTATTCAGTGAATGGTTTTGGAAACTGGTAGGGACAGATTATGCTAAATAGGATCGTTTCCTGCTTAATATCTTGACTCTTTGCTACAAGTTTTCATTTATTTCTTCAGTGTGATTTTATCAGTAAGGTGTAAATTCCTATACTATTTGTTTCCATCTTAGTGGCATTTCTGTAGTAGATTCTTTTTTAGTTCTCAGCATCTCAGCCATCAAGACTGCTAACTTGTCTGCAAAAAAACAAAATGTAGGCACGATTTCACACTTTTCACTTATTTGTAGAAAGCTTGATGGTAATAGTAATATTAAAAAGCTAAGCAACAAGTATTTCCAAAATCTTTTATAAACAAATTGGTATTAAAAATAGTCTTTAGATATTCAAAGGATTCCTACGAAGAGAGTTCCTTTGAGAGTGTGCACTTTCCCTTTTCCGTGATGGCGTGTGTCCTAGTGACTGACTGACTGTGGAACAAGCCAAGCAATTCCGGAAGTCGCTGGCTTAGCTTTCTGGGTTTTAAGTATGGCTTGATGCTCTTAAAAGCTTTACCAAGGCCTGTCTGTTTACAAAACGTGATACTGTCCGTAATTATTCAAAGATTATTTCCTATCTTATTAGGGAAAGAATTCCTTCCGCATTAAGCACTGTTTTTCATCTTTCAGATCTCTTTGATTAACCACCAGTTCTATCTTCTATCTCTAGAAAAGGACTGAAGAAAAAAATTAGTTTTTAGCTCTGTGTTTTACTTGAAAAGGTAATGCAAAAATGATGTCAGTAGATGTTTTTTCATGTTACCATTAGCTCAGCAGCTTCTTACCATATGAGATGGGGGGCATTTCAGTGATGATGGGCATGAAACAAATTGCGAACAGTAGTGTGTCACGAATTTAGTGCAACTGCATTTTTTAATGTGTAAGTAGGCTTAGGTTTTATCTCCCTTATCTTAAGCTCCCGTCAAGATCAAACTCAAGCAAGCATTCACATCCACAATTGAATCTCACCAGCCTTTTTCTTTAAGTTAACATTAGTTCAAACCCTCCCCACTGCTTCTGTCAATAGATCTTTTAAAGGCAGGCATTAGAGTTAAGTTTGCCTTAGTCTTTTCCCCTTTCCATAGCTTCAAGCCCAAGGGCTTCTTTTAATAGGCATTAGTTAAGGCCTTGAATTGAGTAGACATTTGTGAAGGGAACTTGAAGTTTGGAACAGAATTGGTCTTTATAGTTTTTCCATGGGGGTAAAAATCTTCTTATGAGAATAAAAGCTGTCTACTAATCTGCTACCATCTGGAGAATGGAGAAGCCAGAGGTTGTTGGCACCAGGTCACATCCCTTATGTAAACTGTCAAATTCTTTTCATATTAATGGCATATTGAGTCTAATCTGAAGGGGTATCAGGCAGAGCTCACTTATTGATTTTTTTCTTTTTTTGCAGGAAAGATCTCTAAGTATTGTTGCAATATGAGAGAAAAACAAAACGGTGTACTTGAAAAAGAGGTTCTGAGTTATACAAGACTCTTCCTTGCATTCCCACATTACTTGCCACTTATTGATGTTTGAAGTCACGAACTAAATTCTTCAAAGTTCTTGCAGGTGACCTTTCCATCTGATTCCATTGAACACATTTGAATACTTGCTAAAATCAATAACAATGCCAATTGATAGCCATCATGCTTATCCCAGACTAAAGGGCACCTAATTCTTTTAATATATATAGAGAGCATATATATGTGAGTATAAATCTAGATGCACAATTCTGTGGCCTGGGGTATGTCAAACTGCTAAAATCACCTTAAGTTTTGTAAGTCACCTGCTATCTAGTGGTCATGAGTAAAAATCTCTTGCTTAAAAAAAAAACCAATATGAAACCTTTGCTCTGCTGTGAACACAGGGCCAAAGAGATTACAAATGTGTTGGCCATTCTATCCCAGGCATGTGCTTATTCTCCACATTTTTGTTCATTCTAAAGCTGTTCTGCTCCCCCTTATAAATAAAAATAGACCCACATTCTCATCCTCAGACCTTTTGATAGGTAAAGGTTGCACTCTGTAAGCCACCACATGGAAACCCAAATAATCGTGTTATTCCTGGGAATGGTTGCCTGCAGTACAAGCTAAAAGAAGCATTGAATAAAACCCACTCTTGTATTCTGCACTCTCCACATAGGGTAAATGTTCACTGAACAAGCAAATGAAAGGATGGCTGCAAACTTATTTCATGTGGCATTCTTTTGGTCGCATAAGGAACACAAAGAAACGGAACCTAAATATTTCAGCAAAAACAGGATTTAAAATAGGAATGGGCACAGAGCTTTCCAACTTTTAGCAAGTCTTTTAAAAAATTCTTAAAAGACAGAATTTTTCCTTGGAGCCTGCACTGCATGGGTGCCATTGTGCTTCCTTCTCCTCCTCCTTCTCCTGCTCCTCCTCCTCTTCCCCTTCTGCTTCTCCTTCTCTTTTTTTGCCTTCTCCTTGTCCTCATTTTTCTTTTTTCTTTTAAATATTTATTTGGTGTTGTTCTTATGCTATGGTTTCATATGAAAACCAGAACCCAGCGACCCAGAGGAGACAAAGCGTGTTTGCTTTGTCCATTATATTCCTCTGCTCAGGCCTAGATGCTTTGCTTCTCTGTCCCGTGTTTGAAGTTGAGAGCTGGGAACAGACATGAGATTGAGGTCCCAGGGCGAAGCCAAATTCAGCCTGAACTGGTGAACTCCCTGAGGTTAAAGGCATATTAACCTTGGAGAAAGACACTCAGGAATGACCTTTCTGCCACTAGCAGAGAGACTCACGATGCCTTTCCAAACAGGTTTCTCTTTGGTTGTCTTAGTGGAAGGCAGCAGCTGAATGTTTTGACTCTTTGCCTTAAGCAAGCTAGAGCAATGAATGAGATTGGTGGTGAGCTTATACACAAGTTCCACCTTACAAAGGATTTTCTGGGGAAGAAGACATTGAGTAGTACTGCCCTTCTGAGAGGAAGTGTCATGAGAGACGATGGGAAATGATTTCAAAACATCAGCGGGATTTTGCTAGAGCCGAGTGGGAAAAGAAACAAGAAAAGAATTAAGTGAAAGGGAGGGGAGTGAGGGAAAAGACCATGAAAAATGCCGGCGTGTGCAGTAGCGCCTATCGCACAAGAAAGATCGAGATCACAAGGCTGATTTTAGTTTTCTGTGTTGTTGGCAATAAGTTCTGCAAGACATTTGAATGTCTGGTACTCCCAAGCTGCATGCAGTGCCATGTGCTAAGGAGCGGAAGCAGTCACTATGAAGAGTGTCACGGTAAACTCTAGACTTGAAAAGGAGAGTCAAGACATTGTCCAGTGGTCACCGAGGAGTCTTCCATAGCAGGGCCCCTAGTGTGACTGACGGCTTCTCCAACTTCTCACCCCAAAGCAGCTATCAGGGCATTCATTCCTTTCAATGGACCTGGAATTTATCTGACTGCAGAGAACCGTGACTGGATGAAGATTGTGGTCCCGGGGGCGGGGACAGTAGCTTGGGCTCCCCGTGGGGTGTGCTCTGCCCGGGGCTGGCTCATCAGAGGGCTCTGCACCACCACCACCCCCAGCCTGCCATCAGCTCTGTCTGTTGCAGGAGCAGGAGGCGGAGTTCAGCGCAGCGGCCAGCAGGGGGTGCCCGTGCCAGATAAGAGCAGGTTTCTCGCTGCTGCAGAAACTCCCCTCACTTCCTCTGCCCGTCCTGCCTTTTTAATCAATTCGGCTCAAGATTCGACCCCAGAAGCATTTGATTTTGTGGCCAGGTCCCAGCGCACACCTGTATGACTGTTCTGTCTGCTTTGCTCTCGTCAGTTTCTTTTTTGTTGCTAACAGTAGGCTCTGCCTTGCTTCAGCTGCCATCTGGTCACCTTTTACTTAGAAACTGGAGAGTGATTTTCTTCCCTTCTCCCTGTGTCACAGGTCAACCTGAAGGGCAAAGTCACCTGCAGGGAACAAGACCTAGTGTGTTCACTGAGCATTTTGCTGTTTTACATGACCTCGCCATAAAGGAATGTCTCTACTGGGAAGGGGGAAAAACCTGTTTCGTAAGGCAGCACAGAGCTAGCACAGAGCTTTGTTTTCTCTCATCAGGGTGACAGCCCTTTGGTTCCTGCCAGTGGGTATGCTCAAGGAAGGTGGGAAAGGATCATGAAAATTCCACGGGCTGGCGATTGCTCATTCTTTAGCCTCCTAGCCAGGAAGAGAGCGTCTGGTTCCCAGGGAGGGTTAGTATAGTAATTCAGAGGGCCAAACCTATGTGATTAGCATATTGAGACGACACTTGTGCACACACATACACAGAGACAGACAGAGAGAAAGAGAGAGAGGGAGGGAGGACAGAGAAAGAGAAAGAGAGAGAGGGAGGGAGAGAGAGAAAAGACAATAGACACACGCGGAAATAGATATATACATACAGTGACAGACACATACACAGCACCAGAGAAAGAAAAAGAAAGAGAGAGATTGTGAGAGAGTCCTTGTCAGAAAGCAGCAGCAGCAGGCTATAGTTTGTCTGGCAGCAGGAGGGGATGATTGGAGGAAGCATTTTGTTTCTTGAAGCTTGGATCCAGTGAGCTCACTGCCTGGACTTTGTTGGCTAATGCTCTCCAGACAGCTCACCATCTGCACAGGAAAAGTTCACAGCTCACACCCGGGGCTTGTTACCACAATGCGGTGCTCTATTATGGAAAGCCTTTCCTTGAATGCCTGAGCTACTAGGTTCCTGTGCCCTCTGCCCCTGTTGGATTATAAGCTGCCCTCACGCTGAGAGCATTCCCACTCTGGCTGGGGCGCACTATAGAGCAGACACCCCACAGCAGGTGCTCCTGTTTTTGCTTTGCTGGGCTTTGCTAGGGCTTCTGCGCCCTCCTCTTCACCCCTAACCTCGGCTTCACTCAGTGCGGACCTTCTAGTTCTTGGTTAGTTCTCCAGCAGCTGGGAATCCTGAACTGCTGCCTCTTACATAAAATAAATGGAATGAGGGAGAGGGAGGGGGAGGGGGTGAGGAGGGAGGGAGGGAGGGAGGGAGAGGAGGAAGGGAAGAAGGGAAGGAAGGAAGGAAGGGGAGGAAGGGAGGGGAGGAAGGAAGGAAGGAAGAAAGGAAGGAAGGAAGGAAGGAAGGAAGGAAGGAAGAAAGGAAGGAAGGAAGGAAGGAAGGAAGGAGAAAACAGGTGCTCCCCCCCATGTGAAATCACTGAGCTAACATCTTAGATAGCTTTCAGAAGTCTGGGGAATGAGTTTATTTTAGTTGGTTTTTAGCAGGAGCCAGTTACTCAAAGACGTTAGCTCTCTTTGCTTTTGAGCTTCTTATATTGTGGCATTCCTGCTATCTAAAGACATGGCATCAGAATCCTTGGTATTTTTTGGTTCCATTTTGCTTGCACAGATGGGGATGCCTAAGTCAGTCGTGTGCAAAATGAGGTCCCAAAATTGAATTTTTTCGGAAAAACTGACATTTATTTTCTGTCTTTTTATCCGATTATTAACAGAATCATTTAATGCCTTCCCCTGCAACTCTTTTTCATGTTAAAAGTCATCTTTAGACGCTGTCTTTTCCAGAGCCTCATTGTTCATGAATTATATTGTGAATCCATTTGGACACCGACCAGGAACTTACTATAATTGCTCACATGCAACTAAAAGCTTTCTCTGTGTATTAATTAGTTGATACAAGGGATTAAGATGATTACATGAAAGGCATTGCTGCTTCCCTCGGAAGAGGGAGGCCAAGGCGGGTGCCCAAGCTTCATTTGATCCCATTTGCTCAGCATGTCCCCTTGATAAAGGCACAGAGTTTGAACAGCAAGGCTTCCTGAGGCAGTAGAACACACGATCATTTGGATTCACTGTCTCTGTTGACGCCAAGTGTGGGATATTAATCAAGGCTAATTACATGCACTGAGTTTGGAACAAACTGGAGGCCAGTTCAGGGCATGGTTCTCTGTAATTATGGACTTTAAGGTACCAGAGTAATTACTAGAAATTGGCTGCCCTTCCTTTATGAGTCTTGCTTCTCAAAATGTGGAAACCGTTTCCTTCACCTTAGGAGCCAGCCTTCTGCTCTAAACTTGGTGTTAACCAGGTGTACCAGCTCTTCTGGGGGCCTTGGGCATGCTATGTCAAATTTCTGGAATTACACAAATAATCCAGAAAGCTCTGGACTAGTTTTCTCTCCAGCCAGGAATCTTCTGGTATTTGTGTTTGAAATGAAAATGTATTTGGTTGGGAGTAGAATGGTGCTCTTCACTGTCCTCTACCAGAATGTTCTTTCTTCTAACACGGTATTGTCTGAAAAGGTAGTGTGCAAACTTTGTTATAAATACATTTACTGTCATGCATTTTACTTGGGTAACAGTAGCTTATGATTGCTTCACAGTGTATGAATATTTCAGAGTGTAGTTGCCACTTCTGTGGCAATCCCCCTGTTTTTTGGACACTCTAGAGAAAAGCAATCACTTCCAGCACCAAAAGCCCCAAAGCTGGCTTCTTGCTTCATGTCATCTCCAGGGGCCTGGGTGTGGGCTTTGGTCCTCGACTTCCCAGTCTAAATAAAGTCTCTGCCTAAAGAGAAGCACAGGGCAAGACAGGGCCACTAGTTCCAGTATTACCTAGTCTTAGCTCAGGAAGGTTTCTCTCTAATCTTTTAGAATATTTTGTGAGGCTTTTTTTTTCTGCATATGGCATGGCATTTCTGTTAAATTCTGTGGGATCACTTTGTATTGTTAGCACTAAGAGCCCTGGCTGGCAAGAGCACGATGTGGTGAGTATAGATTTAGTGGTACACATGCACTGTTGTCTGTACTGAAATAAAGCACATATGTGCCTGTGTGAGAATGTATGTTTAAGTTCAGGAAAGGTCTGGGTCAATAGGCCAAAAGGAATCGCAGCAATAGGAATTAGTGATCTTTGTGTCATATTTTTTCTGTCCTGACATGTGCCCCCCCCTGCTCCCTCCCCCCTCCCGTGTCCTGCTTCTGTCTCCCCCTCTCCCTCTCCCTTCTTGTCTCCCTCTCTTCCTCCTCTCTTTACTTCTACCAGGAGGGTAAGCCCCAGGTCATCGGAGTAAATCAGCAAAACTGGGGACTGGGTTGTTGATTCTTTCCCTCGTTCCTTGCAGGCTTCCTCATATATTCTGGAAGAACTCATATACATTCTATTTTCTCCTCTGTGTTGTAAAGATTTATTTCATCTTTGGCTCTAGAAAAAGGAAGTAGAACTTGGTCAGTGGGGACTTTTAATATAAAATATCAGTGACATCCTGGAATGACATGCTTTTATTAAAGGACACATGGAATACCATGTGACATGTGGGATCAGCCTTTCTCACCCTGCTTACTGTAAATAATTTTAAGCTTTGAAACATTTTATAAAGGGTGAAGGTAGAGTTTTAAAAATAGACATTGACTTTTTAAATTCAAGTGGGCACTTAGGAGGAAAGCGATAAGGTTGCCGACACTATCTTTCTTTCTCTCTCTCTTTTTCTCTCTCTTTCTCATTCTCTTTCTTTCTCTCTCTCTTTCCTTTCTTTCTCTCTTTTTCTTTCTCTTTTTTCTCTCCCTCTTTTTCTTTCTCTTTCTTTCTCACTTTCTCTCTTTCTCTTATTTTTCTTTTTTTTTTGCTATCATCCTTTGATTAGACAAGATTAATTGAGGGAATGACAAAGAATTTTATTTGGAAATAAACTTGAAAATATTTTACTAGGTAGTAAGAATCAAGAACAATATTGCATTCTTTGGTACTTTCACATTTTCGCACACATAACTGGAAGAGACCCAAAGCTTAAAACCCAAATGATATTGCAGACGGTGTTTATCATCTCCCGCTTCCCCGCTTCCCCTGTGGTTGATCAGAGTTGACTGATGGGATTTGAACGGAGGCCAGGCATCGTCTTCTGCATGTGTGTGATGCGGGTAAGGCTGCAGTAATTCAGGCACTCCTCGCGAAGATATATGTATGTGTGATGCAGAATGCACTATGTGTGTATTGCGGATCTGTTTTAAAATATAACTAACAAAAACATTGAAGATGATAGCAGCGTTTTGTTTTTACTTTAAGCCAGGCTCTTTATTGTGCTTCACTCTGAGCTTCCTTTAGCAAGCCAGAAAGCATCCACATGGACACAGCCATTTGCTTTACATTTGAACTTTGCTGGCAGAAATGCCCTGGTGATAGAGTCCCAGCTACTTCATTTCTTTTGTGTGCAGAGAATTAGACACATGAATGGCACAAATTAATCAAATCTGAGACCAGAATAGAAGGCCCTCATCCACAAACATGACTGTGAAGCAGCTTTGAATAGCAGGGAAAGAACCCATCAAATATACATGAAAAATTGTGGGTTTATGAAGCCCCGGGAATTGTTGAGCTTGACCAAACCTGCAGGCCACCACCTAGAGGGGGCCAAGAGCAGAGAGTGGGAGTAGAAGGACCACCAGCCCATGAGGAGGGGTCTTTCTCTTTTCAATGATCTTTTTCCATTGAGAGAAGCTTGAGGGAATATTAATGAGCCCCTTGCTGAGACAGGGTTGGAGGTCAAAGTGCAGGGCCAGCCGCCAGCCTTCCCCAGGGACAATAGCAAAGCCCTCTGTACATATGACAAAAGGGCATTCCGAAACTGTGTTCTTAGACACTGAATGAGGCAGCAGTTAAATTAAAATTATGCAGCATCATGTAAAATTAACCTTTTATACTCCCTCTTCTTTTTTAGAGTTGAAAGTTGATTGACTTAGCTGCTTGTTTATTTTTATTTCATCAGCCATTTTTTATTTATAGATCTTTTTAATCATTTAGTAGTTTGCTTAAAAAAATTATGCCACTTTTAATATCTGTGGAGTATAATGAAGGAAAATGGTGTGTGTGTGTGTGTGTGTGTGTGTGTATCAGAGAGAGATAGACAGATTAGTATTCCTAGTATTCTATGGTTCTTATAAGTTAGGAAAATGCATGCATACTTCTAATTGGACATGAAGCAAATTTAGAGATACATCAAGCTTTGTGACCAGATAGTGAATGTAATTCAGCATTAGGCTTAAGTGATTAAGTTTATGCTCTTTGATATTATTTTCCAGACAAATATTTAAAAAAATCTAAAGCTGAGCTCCTATGAAAATATTAAAAGGAATTACTCAAGTATTTAGAGTGAGATGTTCCAAATCTGGATTTGATATGATTTGTATAAACATAAACAGATGAAATAAGAGAAGCCCTAATAATAAGGTAAAACCAAATGAAAGCTTGGCAAGTGAGCTGATAGCCCACCGTGCATGCTGTTCCCCTGACTCAATCCTGATAAAATTGAAAGTTACCCAGAAAAGTACTGTTCTGTGGTCTTAAAGCTCATATTTTCTGTTCCTGGTGTGGCTTAAATTTCATAATGTGTTTATTTTTCTTCATTCTCCTCTGTCCTCACCCTGAAACCACAGAACATTTTCAATGGAGGGCAGAGTATTATATCACACTTCTTGGTCAATGCCTATTAGTTCCAGTGTGGACTTTCTTCGTGGCTTGAAATGATATCATATTGTTGATCATTGTGGTTACCAGAATACTTCCAGTTTTCTGCCGGCTAGCACCAAACTCCTGAAAATATCACCTATCGCTTATGGTCAAGCACCCATAAGCTGAGAAGTAGGATGGTTTACAAGTGAGCCATTTGGGGGTCTAGAGAGATGGCTTATGAGTTAAAGCATTTGCCTTGCAAGCAAAAGAACCTAAATTCTGATCCCCTGTGCCACATAAAGATGCTGAGAGAATATTGTGGCTTCCAATTCCGGCCCTGGAAATGGAGACTCCTTCTACTTTTGGATCTGGAAGGTGGAACCTGAGAAACCCCAGAGCAAGACAATAAGGAGCTAGAACAATCTAGGGTGATTTCTGATGTCATCCTTGGGCCTCCATAGGCATGCCCACTTAAGTGCCCTCTTGTATGTGCATATGCAAGTGTGCACATGCACACACACACGTGAGATATTTGAGTTTTTCATACTCAGAGCTTGGTGTCTGGATACCAGTTATTTATAGACTTTGAAGTTCAAATAGCAATACTAAATTGGAATTGGACATCTATTACTGTCTATCATCAGCACACTAATAATTCTAAATCAGAAAAAAAGGTACATGGAGAAACAGAAGTTAAGCATCAGTGTGAGAATTCTTGTAAGACCAGCCCACAGCATTCCCAGTGATGCTGTCTTGACGTTTGGCAAACATTACCAGGGTGTCTGTCGCTGGAACTGGGTGCTTTCAGGAGAGCTATGCAGTTTATATCCTGATATCGGAAGTAGGACAAGTAGACTACCATCTAGTAGTAGCAAGGTATTTAAAGAAAGAGGAAGCTCAGTAGGAGGGGAAGTACAGGAAGCGATTTCTTAGCAGAGCTGGGTGTGAAAAGTTAGGATTTCCAAAGTGCAGAATGCAGGGAAGGTCAGGAGGCCAGGGCCGGGACACAGAAGCTTGACCTCTAGTAATCATTCTTCGCTTTGCCTGGAGCATCTTCCAGAAAATGATTTATGCTGGACACTTGGGTAAATAGAGCCAGCTGCTTGAGGCTGAGAAGCAATGGGCCTTGAAAGGATTCCTTGTTCTGATCCGGTCTCCCTAATACCCACCCTGGTTCCGCTCCTCATTTGGGGGGGGGCAATGTTTCCCCACAGGTGTAGTTTCTCGGAGCCATTGCTGCGGCTTACTGACTAGTACCTGACAGAGGTAAACAGGGTCATCCTGAGGCCTTGGAAGCATTAGTGAAGAGGTTGTGGATGCCCAGGAAGTGGGTCTGGGTGGTTGATTTTGGATCAGGGTGGCCAGCGATTGAGAACTGCGCTTTAGAGGACTCACAAAGTTGCAGTGGGGTGAAGGTGAAGGGGAAAGCCCTCCTCAGCCCCTCCTGCAAGAATGCAAATAATAAGTGGGTGGTCACACGAGGTGACTGCAGGGAAAGTCAGCGTCCAGTGCTTGGGAGAGAAAGCATCTGACGGCAGGAAGAGAAGCAAAAGCAGCAGAGTATAACCTGGGCTGTAAGGACAGATGGGGTAAGCAGAGGGGTTGGAAAAGTCAGGCCAGGGATGAGGGGTCAGTGTGGAATTATTCAAAAACAGCAAGTGGGAGTGATCCCCCTTGACAATGGAATGAACCGTTAATCGAGCCTCCTTCTTTCAATGGGAGTTTAAATTTGTTTTCTCTGAGTTGGGTATGGTTTTAAGAAAACATTTGTATCTGCCTCATGCCGTCAACGGAAGGGTTGCAGAGCCAGCAGCCAATTATCTCCTTACCCCACTAGCTTTCATGTTGCTTTCTGAGTCCACTGAAAACGAGGCTGTTCCCCTCACATTGTAGAACACAAACAGTCAGCCCCATAATTTAATGCCAGTTCTTCCAATATAAATATTATATTATGAGTATAATTTCCCATTATTACCACAAGGAATTATCTAGATGCTAAGAATAATTCAGCTTCATAAGGTCATCCACCAGTATAGTTTTTCCAAACCCAAACATAAAACATATAAAAAGAAGCTCTTGCTCCAATTTATTTCTTGCATTAGATTAAGAATTTCTTTGTGGCAGAGTCTGTCTTCTGCATGGTGGGTGTTCAACAAAGGTCATTACTCACTGCTTGGCTGAATTCATCACAGATTTGGAAAATACTATTCAAAAATAATATCGTGCTCATCTATTTGCTATAGGATTCTTCATGATTTAAGTCTTAATTACATTTTTATGAACCTTAGGACCTAACTAGAACATTCCATTTATATCATGTTCAAATTTTATTAGAGATAAAAAATTTGATGCAGTATTATTGTTTATGAAATACAATTAATTTCCATAATATTTCACAAAGAATATTCGTTAAAAATATAACTTCAGAAATGCCAACTTTTTTGGTGTGTGTATGAGAAAGAGAGAGAGAATTGTGAAGGGTGGAAAAAAGCTAGGTAGAATGATAAATGAAAATCTAAAAGGGTGAGCTTCATTTCACTGGTATTAATTTGGTAAATTATCCATAATTTATTAGAGCTTGTAAACATTGTGGCAAAATTTTTTGTCCTGTCAGTAATGAATTGCTACATCATTAATTTTGTCAAGGGATTAAGAAACAACATTGCCGAGCTGAAAGGTGAATTGCCGCCTAGGTGAATATGGTTGGGTCTAAATTGCTGGCGTGGTTAATAGAATTCAGCCACGTGGAGTCTTCTTGATGTGGGAAACTGGTCTTCATGAGTGGCCTGGCCACAGCTGCCTGGGATGGCAGGTCATCCTGCGCCAAGTGGGGGGCGGGCTGTGTGGTCTCACTGCCTTAGGTTTCTGGGATTTCTCTATAACATCTTCCTGGCTGGCATGGCATTTGTCTTCATCCAGAGAGAGGATCAGTTGAAGTATTGATAAATATATATAAATAACTCACATATTCACCTACTTCCAAGTGTGTTTGACAGGAAAAAGATTCTTAAAAATACCAAGTGAGTAAAATAAAGACAAAAAGAGGTTAAAATTATTAGTGGAATTAATGGATAATAGTTTAAAGAGTGCTTCGTTGATGATCATCTGACTTGGAAATTAATAGAGGTAAACGAACCTGGAGTATGCACATAGATTATAAATAGCTTTAACTACTCCCTGGTGCTTTGCCTGTTCTTAGAGGAATTTACCCACAATTAGAACACCATAGACATTCAAAGAAGCTGTGGTTTTTTTTTCTTGAAAGGAAGAGCATAGTCCTTACAAAACTGATATAAAGATGGCACTCATATTGAGGAATAAAGGTGTTAGCACAACATGTTATGACAGATACAGAGGAAGGTTAAGGATTGACTGTCATCAAGAGGCTGTGAAGAGGGTTTTATCACCCAAGATAAAGTGTAACTAGGTTCTAAACCTTACACATCTTGCAGCTGGATCCACAGAGTGATTCCAGGCTCCACCTTAACCTTGAGTTCTGATCCCATGGATTCTCCTTCTAGATTCTTGTCTATGCTTTTAGTTTGTCCATACATTGTTGATGGAGGGTTGAGGGATAAGGGCAAGGAAAAGCCCACTTGTGTTTCAATCTTTCATTGACAGATGAAGAATCTGATATTCTTGGATGTTCAGCCACTTGTCCATGCCACCCAGCTTAGTACTATCATCTATCAAAATAGAACAGCTAAAAAATAAATAGCTTGATTTACATTTGTATCCAGGTGAAACACAATTATTTCATTCCAATGAAGTAGATGGGAGGTGAGTAAGGTTAGCTGAGTGGAAGGACATGTGGATGATTTTAAAGGAGAATAATTCTCTAACCAAATTCTTCACTTACACTTTACATAAAGAGCAGAATTTACTGTTTATGGTTAATCCTCATCAACTTGATGCGATTTGGATTCACCCAGGAGGAGTACATCTGAGTTTTTCTGTAAGGGTGTGTCCAGAGAGGTGTAATTGAAGAGGGAAGACTCACCCCGAATGTGAGTCTTCCCGTATACTGGGGGTCACTACTGCTACAGTTAGTGCCACTTTCACCCTCCCCACCTTGGTTCAAACCATAAGTCAACATAAACAGTCCCCTAAGTTATTTTTGTCAGGAGAAAAGGAACTAACCTCAAGAGGATGGGAAATTCATCAGTCAACTAGTGAGCTCTCTGGTTCAGGGAAATCAGGTAAATATTTTGTTCTCTGGGTCCCTCACCAATCTATATTATTTGAAAAGTCTCAACTGGGCCATTTTTATTTTTTAACAATATAGCCAACATACTGAATAAAAATTAAAAATTTTCATGTGCCAGCCAATAAATAGTATCTATGTAAAAGTTGAAACTGAAAGTAATTCATTCTTTCTTCCTTGGTGTGAAAGCCATCATTAAAATAGTAAATTCTCAGCATAATAAGCATGAATCTTCAGTGATAGAACCTTTGAGAAAACAGAATGAATCTACTTTTATATAACTACTCTAATGTTCTTAGAATAACAAAGTGTTTTACATAACAAGTGTGAGATAGGATCCAATGTGAATATATTATACTCACAGCCAGCTTGTTCTTTCAGTCAATGCGATTTGG
Source organism: Typhlomys cinereus (assembly GCA_023101885.1). Classification (NCBI taxonomy): domain Eukaryota; kingdom Metazoa; phylum Chordata; class Mammalia; order Rodentia; family Platacanthomyidae; genus Typhlomys; species Typhlomys cinereus. The sequence goes on along the minus strand of JALPQD010000376.1, from coordinate 277,287 downwards.
ATTCACCCAGGAGGAGTACATCTGGGTTTTTCTGTAAAGGTGTGTCCACAGAGGTGTAATTGAAGAGGGAAAACTCACCCCGAATGTGAGTCTTCCCATATACTGGGGGTCACAGAATAAATAAAAAGGAAAAAAGAAGAAGGCAGGGAACATCAATATCTACCTCCCTCTGCTTCTTGCCTGTGCTTTATATTTTGATAAAATATAAAGTGAGCATTCCACCATGGATTTCTCTGTAGGGAAAGGAAAATACTGAAGCCAGTCTTAAGGAGTTGTCTATATCAACATCATTACTGTCAAGAGGAATTTATTCATTCATTCTCTCATCTTGCCAGTAAATATGCAGTGCTTATATGGACCTAATGCCATACTGTTCCTTGCATTCCTTTCAGGGGCTTCTTTTGTTTCTTTTTTTGGAAGACAGACCTAGGTGAGAGAATTAAGTGGTGAAATAATGAATCATAGTGAATGACCAGAAAATAAAATCTCACACAGCCAAAGTAACGGCAGAGAGTGTTTGTGTAGGAAACTGGGCTGAGTGGAGCCAGTAACAGAAACTGTGCCTCTGGGGCTGAGAGGGAGGGGTGCTGCTTGCAGGGCATCTGGAAATCCTAGTCATTCACAGAATCTTTTTCTATGTATATTCCTTTAAGCTGGAGTATACCTTTTTCTCCCTTCTTGGCCATCTGTCATTGAAGTGCTCATCATAACTGTGGACTTTGCTTCGTTTCTGTCTTCATTTTTTGTTTCAACAAAAAGTGCCAGATTATAAGAAAAGTTCAGTATAAGTCTCATAGAAGCAAATGTTCTTCTGTTCTCTTTGTTTCAGGTTGGATTGTTTTGCTACACAAATATTTCCTTTAAAAAGTGATCATACCCAAGGAAAAAGTGCATATTTAAACATGTATGACCTTTATTGTTCCATAAAAACTGAGTTTGAATTGGATGGTTCTCATTAATAAAAGGATAAGAAAGTAAGTCAAGACATAATTAGGTCCCAGCACTTGACCATTGTGGCTTAGCTTTCCCTTTTGCCCTTATCTCCTAAAGCTTTGACCTTAATATGGACAAAGAATGATTTAAGTCTCCTTCCATTCCTTGCTGTTACAGCTGCTTCAGATCTAAACCTCTAATAAAGAAAGGGATAATAAAATAGCAGGGAAAGTATAATGGGAATTATATTGACTCTCAAGAAGTTTTGGAAGAGAAATATATTCTCTTCCCTGTGCTCTGTAATAATATAATCATAGTGTGATTTCTACTTTACTAGACTGGAGACTATTTTGGAAATCTTTAATGAATATAATCAAGAAGTAAGCATATAAAAATTACTATTTCTTGAAAGCCTGAAAATTATTGTTCAGTGTAATGTACAAAAAAAGGAAAGGTGGGTAGGAAGCCACCTGTGTGTTTTATTTTTATTTTTTTCTTTTTAAGGTGTGTTACATATGGTGTAGAAACTGGGAATGAGGCTTAAGATTTGTATTTGAGACTTGAGTTACATTTTTTTGTGGAATCTTAAGAATATAACTTGAGGCTCTCTGAGAGGCTGTGCATGCAACAGAAACATGTTGTTTTTCATTGCAAAATGACAATACCAGCAAGTATTTATCTCTATCACATGTCCATCATTATTCTAGACCCTTTATCTGTCAATCCTTCCTTCAACCTAAGGTAGGAATGATCACATGATTGCGGGTTAGTTTATACTTAACCTTACTTGACCTTTTAGAGAAATTATGTATCTATTATTTGACTCTATGCTATGAAACACTATAGCCAATTGCATGTTCTTTATATGGTCACAAGAGGCTAAATATTTGAACTATTCTAAGGCAGACACTTTTCTAAATAATAAATGACAGAATTTTATATATACAAATTGTTTTGCCTTTAAAATAACTATTTAAAAAGATCATTTATCATTTTAGCACATTACTAGTGGAAAGAAGCTATTTCAAAACTCTTTCTGTTCAGATAGTAACTACAATACACAAAGAGAACTCCAGCAGAATGCAGAATGCCCCATTAGCAAGATTAAAGTATTGCTGTACATGCTAGTTGAAAATTTTCATTATTTAGGCATACCAAAAAAAAAGAAAAGCTGTTGCAGACAAGCACAACATCTTTCTTTCATATGCAGAATCTACAGGAAAATAAGGAAAGTGAGGTAAAAGTAGAAGGGAGATTATTTGAGAAAACGATGAGGCAGACTAAGAGAGGAAAGAGTAAGGAAGAGTAAGGGATGGATATAATTAGTCTTACATATATAGTCTTAAAAATGTCACAATGAAACCCTTTGTTTAGTTATTCGGAATTAATAAAAAACAATAATAAAAAATAAAAAATAATGGAAAAATCTTTTTTTTCATATTGTCCCAAACACTACAACCTATGAATTTCCACCAAGCCAGCACTGCCACTAAGGCAACATATAATGAGGACTTGTGCTAGGATTCTTGTTGCCTACCCTCTCTCCTTCTCTCCCCCATCCCTTCTCATTTAACAGATATTTATAGGGCACCTCTACATGATAAAAACTGCCAGAGACCCAGAACCCAGAACCGAGATGTGGCACAAAAGAGATGGCCACTGTCCTTCCCCACCGCCCAGAGGGGAAGGTAGACAACAAGAAAATGATTACATAAAAGAAGACACAAAATTTCAGATATGCTGAGAAATGAATTCCTGATTTCTATGCTTCTACCTCCCAAATGCTGATATTACATGGCTTTGCCACCACACGTGGTTTTATGCATTGTTAGGGATTGAACTTGGGGCTTTACACATACTAAGCAAACACTCTGCCAGCTGAGCAACCTCACATTCCCATGTGAGGGGAATGTGTTGTTTGCCTTTATGGAAGTCTAAGAGGACTCTTGGCAAAGTTAAGAAAGTAGCTCGCTGCGTGCCTGGCACACAGTAAGGTCTGATTTCACATAGGTTTTTCCTATGTGTAGAGGAACCTGGAGTTTATGCAGTGCTGATGAAGGCTGCCCTGATGGGCTTTATAAGGACTGCGGCATTTTTTCACAAAACCTGTGAACCAGGTTTTGTCTTACTAACCAGAAGGCTGTAAGTGGTTAGGAAGTGAATATGCTGAGGGGGACCTAAGGGTTTGCCCAGCTGCACAGATTGAACCCAACAGGCCTGGGAACCTGGTCCTCCTGCCTGATCCATATCCCGATTATCCAGAGTGTTGCTTCTGAGCCAGGTAGGGGGTTTAGAGGTGAACATGAAGTTTTGTGTTGCATCCCAAGAGAAAATTTCCTTCTTTGCTCAGCCGCCTGAGCAGAGGATGAGAAAGCAGTGGAAAGAATGTTCTTTTCACTCTAATCTTGAAGTGGAGCTGGGCACCAACTTGCTTTCTTGCAAAAAAAGACCTTTTCCTTTTTTCTTTCCATCTTGAGAACTAATGAATAGTTGTAGTAAAACCAGATTAGTTGCATACACTTCTACTGATGGAGAATTTGTGTATCTTTCATCTAACTTGAAGGCAATACCCATTCTTTGCATTCCTTTCTCCAGTCACAGGGTAATTAAGCCCAGGTTGCACTCAGCCTGGCACAGTGTTTAATATTTATTTTAAGATGACTAATGAGAAGGAAGGGGATAGATGTTTCCTTAAGTCTGAATTTCAGACTTGATTGTTGTATAGTAAAATAATGAAAAAAATAAATGTTAAGAATTAAATCACTTTTCTCTTTCTATAATATGAAACAGCATATAAAAACGGGCATGAAAACACAAGAAATGTTGAACATGGATAGCTGCACAAACAGGATTACAGAGCTGTACATGGGCCAACCAAACAGATTAATGGGTGATGTATATCTGGCTATCTCAAGGTTTTGAAGGTGTACCAGGGCAAGATAATGAAATTGCCTGTCAGGTAATCTGATTTGAGAATTCCAGTCATCTGTGAACTGGTGTGTGGGCTAATAAGCCAGGAGTTTGCCAAGACTCATTATTTTGAAAGCTGCTCTGCTTTCCACATCTGTCTCTGCAGGATATGTTAAACAAAGTGTCCTTCGTGGAATGAGAGGTGGGGAACCAGGGAGGGTGCCCAGGTTATAGAGGATTGCCAAGGCCCAAGTCCAGACTGAGCTAAACATTTCTCAGCTCTCAGAGCTCAGCTAGAGAAGCTCCCAGCTGCCAGGCCAACAGTCTGATGACCCCTACATCTGACTGGCAGCAGCTCCTGCTGCAAAATCTAAGAGCATATGTCCCTTCAAAGGCATGCACAGTGTGAGCATGCGAATCATAGCTCCTGTAGTTCACAGCACTTTGCCTTGGCCAAAATACGTAGCTTCGCTGAGACTCAGTTTTCCTATCTGTAAATGTAAGTGCTTAATTCAAGTGCTTGATGGTATTTACTGTTAACCTTGAAGTAGGTGACCCATCACTTGGTAGCTATAATCAAAGGATTAAATAAACAGCAGCTTATTAATATTTCTCTTTGTAATATTCCTGTCAGTTTCTTCCGACTTCCCTTTTTCCCCCTGAAGTGGTTATAACTGCTTCTTTTCTCTTTCACATTCCTATGAATATAAATAGAGAAACCTCACAATTGCATATTCTTAGCATGCTTTTGTTTTGTTGGGATTGGTACATATTATGCAATAGTAATTACGCATATAGTAATTGACTCCATATCAGTGACAAATAAGTATTGTGCTTTTAATGTACATCTGCTTATATTCTATTCTGCTTATATTTCTCCCATTTGTAATTTATTAGCTCAAAACATTTTTATTGGAGACAGTAACCCAATAAATGAACTGTTATTATCATTACCATTTTAAAGAGGGTGCTGGCAAATTGTAGGGTGATCAGCTAGCTTTCTGGACATCAATTGCAGTATGCCTTTTCTTCAAAGAAACTCTTTCTTTAAAAAAAAACCTGCATACAGAATTTAGCACAAACGTATTTTGCTTTTGAAAGGAAATATTTTAGAACTCTGTGTTAATTTCCTTTTATAAAGAGTAACAATAGGCACATTCACATTCCAGATTAAATAGTATAAAAAAGTCTGCATTGATAGAAAATAGGATGATATGTGAGAGAATTCAGTAGGTGTAGAATCCTCCTCCCTCTGACTTCATGAAGAATTAGTACCTCACATGATTATAATTCATTTAGACAAAAATTTCAGTATTCAATATGCTTCAGTCATAGAAGGAAATTAACTTTTTTCTCCTTTACACTTCTGCATTTGAAAAAATAACCACTTTGATGTATCTGAATGGAAATGCAGAGTCGTCCTAGTCTCTCTGGTCCTGTAACCTACTGCAGGCCCACCATCCTCAAAGATTTCCTCCTGGCTCTAATCACAAGCTTTGCATTTGATGTTCAGTTTCAACTGAAAACATTGTCAGGTTACAGAAGCATCATCTCTGCCACCTGTTCAGTGAATTCTATAGACTCCCCTTAGATAAGGATAAGATACCTTGATGTTGGTAGAATGACCACAGTGCATAGTGTCCTGCCAGATATTGACCGTGCCGCCTAGAGAGGGGAAGATGTGTTAAACTGACCAGAGATTCTATCAAAGATCAAAATTTTCAGAATGTTAAGACAAGTGTACCCCTAGGGATGTGAAATGGAGATAGAATTTCCCTTTTAGGGATACCAAATCTGACGGGTAGGTTTACCATAATGGCTTGGCATTATGGAGTAGATAATTCTCATCAAGCTTTGGAAGCAGAGGCGGCCAGAGCATCGTGGTGTGAGACCAGATCTCCCACTCCTGACTTCCAGCTTCTCTCGCCCATGTCACATCTCTCTTTCGTCAACACTTCCATGGCTGGACTCACTCAGGGGGCCGGCAGTGGCAGAACAGGCATTAGTACTTGTCCCATTGTTAGCAAGCTGCTGCCTCCCCATGATTTAATAAGGCCCCTGGGGAAAGGCAAGTAAATACCTTAAGTTCTGGGTGTTTAGTTGAATTGGATCTGTGGGTGGCAGTTCTTTTTGGTTCCCATCACTCCTTCTCAGTGAATTTATATTGTCTTGTGCTTAGGATTTAGCCTGTGGAAGAAAATATATATCTCAGTCTCTAATTCCTTAGAGAAGAGCTGCAATAATGAAATAGCAGCTTGCATTTATTTATCCTTTGCAGTTTACTAAGTACCATCATACAGGTTGTCTCATTTGTCCCACGAACTACCCCTCACAGGCACATTAGTATGGTCTCTGTTACAGCACATGGAAGCTGTGCAAAGTGCCAGAGGCAGAAATGGCACCCAGGCTTCCCTTTCTGAGGCTTCAGCTACTCTTTCCTGCTTCGCCATGGCATCCATGGCTGTCAGCAATATCTAGTGCATGTGAAAAATGTCAAAATGTTCTTCACTGGATTAAGAAAGTCTTTATCCACTTTGATTTGTAAAATATAACTCTGGGATTAGAAGCAGCCTGTTCATTGTGCAGGTGACAGCTCATACTGTATAAATTACAGTTACATTATGTTTCAGTATAAGTTACATTTTTTAATGATACTCTGCTCTAAGCAGATGTCAAATATTATTTATTGATGGATTGGTGAGATAGGGCGACAGAGACCTTGGAACCTATAGATATAGCTCAGTCAGTTGCTCCCAGCTGTCTTCCCACTCTGGTCATCTGACCACTCTGGCTTGTTTTCTCACCTGTTAAATAGGTTGATGATAATACCACTTCACTCACAAAGGCTTAAGTGTCACATCACTAATATACAGTGAGAGCCAGACTTAGCATCCTTTTAATAATGTTGGCACTTATTACGCTCATTCTTCATACAATTACTGGTATTGTGGTATTTCTCCCTTATCTTTGCTACTCTCATTTGCCATGAAGCTAACATGTAGAAGATATTCAGGTACCTTACTGCTTTTACCAGGAGCATTTGCCAGAAACAATGAGAACACTGTCATGTCAAGTCATGTGTGTGCAGTACATAGTGAAGACTCAGGATTGAGTAACTCTACTCAAGTCAGAGTTTGTTTTTTTTTAACTCACTTTATAATACACCCATGTATGTAAATATATGTGACAACATCCCAAAAATGATTTAGTCTCGATAAAAGAATTGAAAGAGTTACTGTCAGCTGGAGAGATGGCTCAGGGGTTACAGATATCTCACAAGCAAAAGGTCCTAAGTTTGGATCCCAGATCCTATGTAAAAATGCCAGGCAGAAACGGCTGCAGCCTTCACTTCTGGCCCTGGTGGGTGAAACCTAGGAAATCCAAGAGCAAAGCAAGAAAGAGGTAGAAGCAATCCTTAGTTCTAGACAGGAACACACAGTGCCCTCTGATACACACATGCACACGCACACACATGAACACACACACACACACACACACACACACACACACACACACACACACACACACACACACATCCGAATAAAGAAAGTAAAGACAGAGAGAGAAAAAAAGAAAAGGAGGGAGGAGAGAGGGAGGGAGGGAGACAAGGAGGGGAGAAAGAGAGAGAGAGAGAAGGGAAGGAAAGAAGGGAGGGAGGGAGGAAGGAAGGAAGGAAGGAAGGAAGGAAGGAAGGAAGGAAGGAAGGAAGGAAGGAAGGAAGGAAGGAAGGAAGGAAGGAAGGAAAAAGAACAGAAAGTTACTGTTATAAAAGTACACTTTTATCTGACAGTGCTGGTCACTGGAATGAGTAATGTAACTTTGTCAAATCTAACAGCATTTTCTTTTTGAAATCTTACACTTTTTGTTTGTAGTTCTTTCTCAGACTCAAAAGACTCATCCTGTCCTCAGAGATTTTCTTGCAGGGAACATTTTGAACGTTTGGCAGCCTCAGTGCTTGGGATGGGTGAGATATGGGGTGACCCAACACTCCAGTGTGGAAGAAAATGGGTATTGTACCTGTGCCCCTATAGTCTTGTTTCTTAAGCACACCGCGTGAGAAGCGTGTGGAAAGGAGTAGAGAAATACTAGGTAGATCAGCAGCATTCCTGTCTGGGTCTCTTGATCCAGTCTCTAGGGGAGTGAATCCTTGTGCTTCTCTTTTCCTGCTGGCAAAAGGAGACTAGCAGGACATGTTATCACTGCAGACTATTATTGTAAGAATCAAACGAGTTACATGTAAAACTAGTCCAAAACTACACGGTGCTTCAAGAGGCAGATTAGGATAATGGTCCAGGCAGGAGCTGGTCAAGTACAAATTGTGCACTGTGTCACAGGCTTTCTGGTCCAGAAAAAAAAATCTAAATTTGGGGCTTTTACTAAAAAGACGGGCAGCAGGATGGCTTAGTGGATATAGGGGTCTTCAGAACATTCTGAATTTGATCCCTGGAATCCACACTATGGAGGGAAGTACCAACTCCTGCAACAGGTTTTTGACTTCCACGTACATATTGTGGTATGTGGCTACATACCCATATGCATGCATACACACATATACACGTGAATTAAAAAAATTAATTTAATAAAAAGATGGCAGACTATTGGTGTCATATGAACTTTCATGGCTGCTAGTTCCCTTTAACTGAGTCCACACGTGAATTAAAAAAATTAATTTAATAAAAAGATGGCAGACTATTGGTGTCATATGAACTTTCATGGCTGCTAGTTCCCTTTAACTGAGCTTGATTACTGGCTCCGTACCTACTGTTGTGAAGTCTCTGCTGGCCAAACTCCCCGTACCTCAGTATCTTTAGCTACATAATAACAATGATGGTGTCACTGCCTTTCAATGGCCAAGAGTATGAAATGAGTTAGTATACATGACCACACTGTGGTACGCTCCTAGACACCCGTTATAATTTAACTTACAACTAAAACATCTCATTAGTGGAGGATACCACCAGATTAAATGACAATTTTGAAGAATCTGATTGTGTAACAGTTAGGGTATGCTAACATATATAAGGCTGTAGGTTCTTATATCAAACTAATTTATTAATTACTTAAAAATACTAAGTAGGTAGTTATGAAGACTAATACTTTTTGAATATCAGACTCCAGTTTGGCCTAGAAGTGTTCTAAGTGTTTGTGGTAGTCACTGTATATTATTAGCAATGGTATTTGGGGTGGCTTTAGTTAAGACTGGGTTTCCTTTTCATTGTGGTCTGATTGAAATGAAACTTCAAAATTTGATATTTTACTTCAGTAGAAAACCTTAATCAAGTGCAGAGGATTTATTTTGATATAGAAAGTGGAACAGGAATTTTCAGTGCATTGTAATAAGGCTTATTGCATGCATTTTATCCTTTAGCCCTTATACCAGTATTTAAGGTAGGTGGCTTTTTTTGTTTTTTTACTTGAGAAATGGAGAAGTAAAGCTCAGAAAAATGATAATTTTCTTAAAATTCAGGTAAGAAACACACAATACTTTCAAAAGTAATTTATGTAACCTCTACCAGGTTATATAAATGGTCATAGATTCTTAGTCTTACTTAATTAAATCATTTTGAAATGAGTATACAGCATTATTTAGTTGTTATTTCCATGTTAAACTGACACTCAGCATTTCAGAATATTGCTGACAAGATATGTTGCTGTTGTTTAAGGACAAGAAGTTTTGTGGGTGACATAGAATTATCTTTGTACTTAGTGGATCCCTGTGGGAACACTTGGTTCATGGTGAAAGCTATTTTAGAATATTCCCTACTGCTTTTTCTTCAAGAAAACCTTTTCCTTCCTTGTGAACAGATTGACATCCTAAAACTGCATTGGACAATCAAAATCCTGGAAGCTGAAGTTGGACTTGTGTCTTTCATATACCATTCAAAGAATGGCATCCTTTTCCAGAAAGATGCCATACTTACTGATCCATTTCTGCTTTCTAGAGGCAGCATTTCTGTCTGGATTGGATAGTCCTGTGGGTGGTGAAAACTTTGACATTGTATGGTTGAGAAAGACTGGGATTTATTTCCCTGAAGACTGGTAAAAATAGAGCTCAGGGTGACCCTGACCTTTGTGTGGTTAAGACATAAACCTGGACACTCCCACTCATAATGTTCTCACAAGAAGGACATCTGAGACCTGTCTTGTCTCTGATGATGTCTTCGAAGATTGAATGTGGTGCCCACAAGATACTAAAAGATGCAGATGCCCGATATGGATGAGGACAGGATGTGACAGCCCAGGACCTTCTGGTCACACAACCTTTGCCAGAATAGATATGTAACTTTCCATTTGTTGGAGGAGACTAGAGAGCTTCCACTTAATAGCTATTTGTATTGAAAACTATGTGTCCATTTTTGTAATTGTAAAATGAGAGCCAATCTTGCTGTGCTTTATGTGAAGCAAATGAAATAGTTTTTTGTGTAACTTTAGTGATTATGACATAGTTCTTTCTTGATTAATTATCGAACAGATTAAGATTGAGATATCTATATGTTTGAAAGCTACCTCATTTTGATCACTCTTAATTATATTCTTTAAACTATTTATGTATGTCACTTATAATTTGACCTCATTACCATTAGTAGAACAAGACTAAAATGTATAAAGGCCACTGTTTAAAAAAATAAGACTATTGGCAAACATAGAGTGAATTGTTTGCTACCCTTGAGCTGATTATATAAAAAGGAATCATCCAACTTGCAAAAATATGTTCTGTGTTCAACAACAATAACAAATGTATATGTCAGTATAAATGTTTTTCCTTCGCTGTGTTAATTATGTAGTTTTAGCTAATTCAGACACAGAAGGACTTGGGGGGAAGGGAAATAGCTCATTCTTTACAAGGTCTTCTCAAAGCGAAAGCAGTGAAGAAAGTAGCTCTTAAGTAAATTCTCAAAGTGTCTTTTCTTGACTAGACCAAGGCCACATTCCATTTAGCACAGCTGAACTGGGTGCAACACTAGTCCTGCGTGCAACACTAGTCCTGCCACCATTAGCCACCAATGCCAACTCATGATGGAACAGTGAATTCCTGAGGAAACTCACTAAGCACATCTGGGCTTAGAACAAAGGACTGATTCAACAGATGCTTAGGGCAGTCTCATTACCTTTGTTAGGCACTTTTACTCACAGCTCACATCAGCTGTGCATTTCAGCTCCAGGTTATTTATGTGTCTTCAAGCCCATTGTAGAACTGGAATCCAAGCAAGTATTTCCCAAATTTCAAGCTTTACCAGTTGATCCTCTTGATGAAAATGATGTAAAGGTATGTGTTCCTTAATATTCACATCAATGGTGAGACAGAACTTAATAGTAACATTATATATGTGATATCCAAAGCTGGGGTGTGGGAACAGAGGGTTGTTTTAAGTGTTCATTTTGTAAAATTTATTTCAGTTTTCCTTTTCAAAACTTTTTTTTAAGTCAACCTGTCTTCTCCTAGTTCATCTCAACTAAAACATTTAATTTTATTTTGAAGTTTTACTTTGAATTTAATTTCAATGTACTTTACTGGGCAGCTGGGTGCTTCCTTGTAAATCAGTTTGGACACTGGGGAGTGAAGGTATTTTTGTGGTTTCTTAGAGATTCTTTTGTAAATGAACCATACTCTTCATCTTTATCGTTAATGTAGACAACAGTTACAGAATTTGCACAGAATTTGCCACTTTTAGTTCTCTGTAGCTTACTCGCCCAGACCCATCATGTAGAGAATACTGTAGAAAATTTGCACCTGTAAAGAATTTGTAGAGAACTTATAGCCTAGTATATAAAAGGCAAACAACTATTTCTGTTGTTGAATGCTGTTTTAGAGTATGGCTTTTGCTTGTTCAAAAAATAAAGATTCCATTTAAACCAAAAACGTGACTTCAATTAGAAAATTTTAGTTGAATTAAACCAAAAGTTTTCTTTCTTTTTTCTTCTTAAATTTCAGATGGTTTCCTCTCTCTCTCTCAATCTCTCTCTCTCTCTCTTTCTCTCTCTCTCTCTCATCATCATAAACAAGGCCTCTGTGAAGTCCAGGCTGGTCTAGAACTCTCACTGGATAGATCAGGCTGGCCTTGAAGTTTCAGTGATCCTCCTGTTTCTGTCTTTGGAGTACTAGGATGTACCACTGTGCCTTGTTCTAAAGTTACCATGAAATGAGCAGTTAATGTGAAGTCTTCCTTCATAGCCCTTGCAATCCTGAAGTCTCCTTTCATATACCATCACAAAGGTGTAAAAGTCTTTCTAATGACTAACCATGGCAGGACACTTATAAGAAATGTGTAATCCACTTCCTGCCACTTTTAGTTCTATGTAGCTGACTCGCCCAGACACATCATTTAGAGAATAAGCACTGATTTGGCTTCTGCATAGCATACACTGGTTTAATGAGGTTGACTTGTGTGCCTGGAACAGCATGCGTGTCTTGCCCTAATACTTTAGGTTTACATCTAAATCCCTGGTCAGAACAGCTTTGATGCCATAAGACTTTCTGGATACTGTAACACGCATGTCGTAGCCTTAGAGAGTTCTGTCATGGAGAAACCGGTGTTAACAGCAAATAGCAAACCCATCTTGATCTTCATTTAGAAAGTGAGATCTCTCACAAAGATGGAGTGTATATTTCCAGTTCTGCCATCTGTGAGAAAATGCCTGGCTTAAGGGACCTTCCTCCAGGGACCTAGAGGAAGTTGTATCTTCTCTGCTTTTTTTTTTTTTTTTTGCTGCATTCCAATGTTCGGCCAGTGATAGAGTATGTCCAAGAGCTATGTGCACAGTAGGAGAATAAAGCTACAGTTAGTAATACAAAAAGCCACTTCTTCTGTGGTTTGATTAAAGCAATCTAGTTGTCGCTGCTTGGTTGTCAGCTTGAGCTTTTCTCTGTGACTTCTTTTCTGCTCCTCACATCCATCCATCATTGCAGAGAATACAGAAGAAGGCATATATATAGTGCCCTGTGCTTGCTTAGGCCTTAGCAAATATCAATTCATCACCCACTCAGTCCTACAAGGGACCATTCATTGGCATGTGAGAGCATTACAATTTACCCAGTGTTCCCTGGTGTTGAAGGAGTCACATGACCGGATCTCAAAACAAAAAGAATTCCACAATATGTTCTTGGAGTTATTAATAAAAAAAAACTGCTGGTTGACAGGAAAGGCATATGGTAGATTTAAGATTCATGGTCACTGTATTTTTGTTAAAAGGAAAAAAAAATAATCCCACTGTAGAGCAGTGATGAGAGACTTGGGCGTTAGAGAAACCTCCAACCCGAGAAGCCATTTGATGAGGTGTTTCGTCTTCACTAGCTAAGGATTTCGTTGCTCTGCCGTTGAGCCCTTGCAAGACAGTGGTGAATAAATGTAATCAAAGCCAATTGGCTGCCTGAGATCTTTTTTAATGCACTGCTCCGGACGCCGTACATATGTTGTGCAAATAAATACCAAATTAGTGTTCCTGTTGGAAGCGCTTGGTGAAAATGAGTGATTTGTCTTGCCTATGAAAGGTGCATGCATTTCTGCTCATAGCTGTGTATCACTTGGCTTTTTTTCTGCTTACGGATTCAGAGATGGAATTCATCATTTGTCAGCAGTGGAGCAGATGTGCTGGAGACTACCAGATTGATCCACGAGGATGGGCAGGAGCAGCCACACAGTGCTGAGAGGGCGGCCCTAAGAATTATATTATCTTTTGAGGCTGTTGCCTACTCGCTCTTTTGTGTACTGCAGGACTATACATGGAAGGCTGCTTTCTACTTCTCACCTCACTATTCGAAAAAAAAAAAGTGACCTCTTTTGATAGAGCCAAATGGAAATGGAAAACAGCCCAGTCTCTCTGGGTAGTAAAATGTAAAATCCCATTTTCCAAAGGGGTTTCTCTCGTGCTCTCTCTTTCTCTACTGATTGCAAATTTATTCGATGGTGAATTTGAGTTAACAACAAAGCAGTAATGTCAGGATTATAATAGTGCCATTTGCTATCTCGTCAGACCACCCCAGATAAAACTTTCTCCGAAGTTCATAGAAATAATTTCCACCCGGACATCAGGAGGTAAGAAAAGGTGTTCTTGGGATGAAACTAACGGCTTACCAAGTTTGACTGGCTCTCGGTCTGTGCAAAAGGCCTGTTGAAGCCAAGTTGATTGCAGAGCTATCAAAGGCCCTCCTTGCCAGCGAAACTCCTTTGCACTTGTGTTCTGTTGAAAATTGCTGTCTGATGCCAGGAGATTGAAAAGCTAAACTCCAGCTGCTGAGGATCTCCACGTGGCTTTCTCACTACAGTTCTTGACCCCTGTCTTGAAGTAATTAACCATCTAGGAGCCACAGAGTCCTTGGAGGGCAGCAGAAGAAAGCAACAGAACCTCATCCTGAGTAAGTGAATACTTGGTCATGTGGAGGCAGTGCCAGCTGCCCAGGAAGGACCTGGGCTGACTTGCTAAAGCCAAGGTGTAGCTGAAAGTTCCTCCCAACATCTGGACCTCTTTCTTTCTTGCTTCTGCAGTCCCTCCATGAATGTTTCCAAATTTCTGGGAGATTTCTTTTTAATCCACTTGCTTCATATTCAGTAAACCTAACATATAAATCAGCAGAAATGCTTCATGTGCTTTTGAAAATGTGGCCTGTAACTCTGGTCACATCTGGTTTACAGCTGAGAGTACTACACCAGCTAACATGGAGCTTTCCATTCAGCCCTAAGACCGTGTCAGGCATCCACTCACATTCATGACAAGTAAAGGTTCAGTGTGTGACTTTTATTTCCTCAGTTAGCTCAGATCTGGGCACGTGCTTGCCTGCCAGTCATCTTTTAGATACTGTCAGTTCTGTCTGTCACAGGTGGCTTTTAAAAAATGAGTCATGAGACTTCAAAGACAGCATCAAATATGGAAATGTGGACAATGAAAACCACAATGGCAATGTAGATGTTTCAGGAAAGGAACAATTTGAGACAATGACTCACTTTCACATAGTTTTTCACATTTCTGCAAATTTTTTTCAGTTTGCTTTCAGAATATGTTTGTGGGCATACGGCTAGGCCCAGACTCATGCCTCACAGTTAGGGTGAGATTTAAATAAAATAATGCCAGGTTCAGTAGCAGTTACTCGGGAGGCTGAAGCAGGAGAAATCCCCACTTAAAGGCCAGCCTGGAACACAATGTAAGTTTAAGGCCAACCTAAACAAATTCCTGAGATTTAGTCCAAAAAAAAAAAAAAGTCAGAGGATATAGCTCAATTATAAAGTGAGACCCCTAGGTATAACCCCAGTACAGGGGGAAAAACGAATAGACATTCTCTGCTCTCTTCCTATGACAAGGTAAGACAGAGTGTCAAGTAAATATTTGTATAGATCATGGTGAGTACTGTTGGAGATCACTGGATCTCCCTGAATTCCCTCCTGTCTTTTCAAACTGTTTGAGTCAAGAAGGAGCTGGAGATAATTTTTACAGTTTACAGGGGTTCATTACTGGCCTTTTCCAAGCACTGCTTTGCATAGTTTGAAGTTTTGGGGCATTATTTTTTATTCACCGGAGCCAGCGTTTCTCAGAGAACAGCATTGCGTGTGG
Source organism: Typhlomys cinereus (assembly GCA_023101885.1). Lineage (NCBI taxonomy): Eukaryota > Metazoa > Chordata > Mammalia > Rodentia > Platacanthomyidae > Typhlomys > Typhlomys cinereus. The sequence continues at coordinate 261,900 of JALPQD010000376.1, read as the reverse complement.
CCACTGAGGAGCTCTGGGTTTGGTAACGCAGAAGTCACCAGTCCTTGCTCCCAGCTGTTCAGGGACATGTGCTGGCTACAGCCCTGCGATGTTTTGTACACCGTCCTACAAGAGATTTCAGAGCCCACTCTGAGGCCGAGTCCCAGCATTTTCTCAGAGTGCTGGAGTCATGAATGCCACATTTCTGGAGCTGTCTCGGAACTGTCTGATTGAGCACTAGTAAATGCTCTCTAGGAGGGAGTTCCTTATTGCCCATTTTCTCTGTTTCCTAAATGATCTTAATTGCCTGGGTAAGGAAGCATCCATTTGAAATCTCCCTCCCACCAGGGGTGATTCACACAGTCACAAGGCTTATATTACCCCAATGTCAGGACCCCCACAGATATAATGGGCTTCCTTCCAGGACCCACCTGACAGGCCACTTCCCTTTCAAATATTTGTACTGCCCAGAGCCCAAACTCTTGGGCAACACCCGGTTCACTGCTCCAGAAGGGGTTGGCACCAGGGCTGCTTCTCTATGTCTTTGGAGTCTTAAGGTTAAACCCAAAATCTGCACTATATATGGGATGCTATGTTAGATATCTTTAGACCCAATTTAAAACATTAAAAATTAGATATATGATGATAGTGTCACCAAGATTAATATTTAGGATATCAGAGGTATCATTGTAATTTGCATTTTGGTTTAATAGCTTCTGAGAAGCAGGAAATTATACTTTGGCATATTCGCTACTTTGTTACTCTCTGCAACTCTTATTTTTCCTTCCCAGTCTATGATTTTAGAACATTTCGTGTACTCTATATTTAAAGTTTATTTAATCAGAGCACTTCTATGACAACAGTAAGTAAATAGAAAGCAGTTAAATTCAAAGAACATTGAAAATAAAGCATTTGCATCACTTGCTCTTGCAAGAATATTCTTTTCTGAGAATTTTTTTTTTTTTGGAAGAGAGGAAAATAACTTCCCCCTCATTTCCATCAAGCCATGAGAAAAAGGTAGGGGTAGAGTAGCATTGTCATATCTGAAAAAGGGAATGATTGACAGTGTCACTTAAATTCAAATGTCTCCTTAAAATAAATATAAAAAGACCTTTGAAGAAGTTGCTTTGAAAATCTTTCTTTTTCTTTTTTTTTTTTCCTTCTTTTTTTAAATCTGGAGTCTCCAACTTTGGTTCCATTCTACTTTGTTCTTTGGCTGCTATATGAGCATAGCTCCTGGCACAGTGGAGGTTCTGGGCATGCACAGCACGCTTGTTAGATGGGGCAGCCCTGCCCAGGGAGGACCTAAATCAGACCTATGGGTGCTTCCACGCCACCTCTTCCTTCTCTTGAGAGCACTGGGCTGTGCTGCCTGGCTGCGTGTCCATGGTGTGAAGTTCATAAGTGGTCCCAATAAGCATATGACGATCAGTTTTAGTTTGTCACTGTCTTTGAGCACTGGAGCTAAGAATGAGAAGGTCTATGTGCTTGCTGCCCGTTGAGCTAGGAAAAGCCTGTTTACTTCCTCTGAAACGATTAAAAATACTTCTAACAATTGAAGTAGTATTTATTACAACTGAGATTAGATGTACTTGCACAGCCAGACACTGTGAAAGCTGATAGACATCTCGAAGTCACAGCCTGGGTTTCAGAATGCTTGGTGTTCTAAAATGTCAAGAGACCTTAGTCATGATGGCTGATAAGCAGGTGAATGGTTGTTCCTGCTCCCAGGACACACGTGAGTCATGCTTGCCTTCGGGGAAGTTAAGAGCCTCTTACCTCCTACTTTCGCCCCCATGCCATCCTCATACTACATTGCAGACATGAATAGCTATTTGACATGAATTAGTTGACCAGCAACTTCTGTACCAGCAACTCTGCTTGTAGCATCTGGGAATCTGTGTTCATCATTTGACACCAGTAGGACCTGTCCTTTCCACAGGAAATTCATACTGTGCCTCTAGGACTAGAGAAAGTAGAATTCTTATCAGAACTGACTTCATGTTCTCTTTGGCAATTTCCTTTCAGCACAACATAGGGAACAGAGGAAGCCTCTCATTTTTTATTCTTTGAGATTTTAACTTTTTTGTAAACAGCCTCATGATACTAAACATATTCTAAATTAGACAAGATATAGGAAAACATGCCATAACACATGCATTTTTTTCCCTTTAAACAGTGACTCATGTTGTATCATGTTAACTCTGGGCAGGGGAAAGAGAAGAGTTGAATATAATCAGATCAGAACAAAATGTCAGTATTTTTCTTGAAAGTTAATTTTTCTTGAAAACTTCTATGTTAATTTTTTTCCATACCATCTGCTTGAGAACATGTGCCTAGAAAGGATGTTCATTCTTTCTCTATAGCCTAGATATAAGAAGTGAAAGTATAGTTACCAAACACTTCAAATCTAGAAAATAATTTAGGTATCTGAAGATACCTGCATAACACAGAGAATAATTATAGTGGTGGCTGGCATATTTCTGCAGGTTAGTTGTGCAAATTCTCAGCTGTAACTTACAGAAGTTCTCTAAGACCAGCTCTTATCTTTTGCTGTCTTATTATCAAGTATAAAGATGTGTAAGTTCCGCTTCTGGCTGCATAAAACATGATGTCTTCTTCCTTACTGCAGTTAGTTGGGCTTGGGTTGAGTGTGCAGACTTCATTCCAGGATTTGTATGTGAACATGCACAAAAGTTGCCTGTCAGACAAAACTGCCTGCCCTTGTAATGCAATATATAACCAATGACAATTTCATGTTATTGTTACATAAGGAAAGAAATCTGATCATAGTAGCAGTGTGCTTTGCATTATTCAAAAATAATGTAAAGTCATTATGTTTTCATTGATATGTTTAGATTTATATATATATTGATTTTATTTTTGGATCATAAAATTCATCACTATAACGTATTTGTAACATTCAAATGAGTTAAGGCCAAATAAGAACTCAAAGGTAATTGCTATTAGCATTTTCATATATTAACTTTGTGTAGTTTTTCTTTGCATATAAGTAAAGTGATTTGTTACTTATTCTATTTACCTGTAATTGTGCTGTGAATGTAATTCCACCATAGTTTTCTTACTATTATAGTTATTTTTATATGACATTGAAATCCTTAAGGTATACTTTTGAATCATAAACCAGGCATGGCAGTGCACATGGGAGGTAAGAACAGAAGGATCAAAAGTTCAAGGTCATCCTTGGCTTCGTGAGCAGTTTAAGAGCATCTTGGGTTACATAAGACTCTGTTGAGAATTTTTAATGTATATTATATAATTGTTTTTGTAAAGTTCTTACAAAGTTTTACTCCTAAGATATCCTGGAATACCGAGTTTTCTTTCACTAGCTTTAATAATTTGTACACAGTAATTGACTTTCTTCATTTCATTGATTGGGGAATTTTCATCCTCATCATCAAATAGTAGTATTTCTTCATCTGCTAATATTCCTTGCATGCTTTCATGTCATTATTATAAAATGTTTGTGGATAAGTAAATGTTTTCAATGATATCATCTTTTTTTCATTAAGACTTTTCCTCTTTTAAATATGTAGAAGTGTATATATAAATATAGATATATGTATATGTTTTTTTATAGTATGTTCTGTTACATCCTTAGCAAACTTACATAAACAAGTTTTGTCATGCATTCTCAGTCTGGTTTTAGTACAGCTATTTTGTGCTCCTTCTGTTCTGACCATGTAGTTTACTTATAGACATAGTTGTGTAAGTTCTAAACCCTGAGAGTTGTGTGTATTTCTCATTTTCCCTGTCTGCCTTTTCATTCTAACTTAGACTTTCCTCTCCAGGGTCAACCCTGGCCTCCTGGAATCTATCAGTCAGAATATCTCTCTGAGAAGTTAGCATGCCCTCACTCTCCACTGCCAAAGACAAGCTGATGAGGGTTTCTGTTGGCAAAGCAGACTTCTTTTTCATCGCAGGGAACCCTACGTGTAGTCTGAGTCAAGAAGTCTTTGAATAAGATGTAATCCCACAAGCCTCTTCTGACTTCTAGCTCTGGTACCAATGCTTCTTGCAGTCATTCTCTCCTCCAGCTTCAGTCCTTTTAACCAGAAAGTTTTCCTCCAATGCCATGATGTTTCCAAGTTACATGATGCTCTTTCTCCTTACATCTCACTTCCTTTTCGAGTGTGGCCTTCAGGCTTAAGTACACTACCACCAGCCTTGCTGTAGCTAACATTTTCCACTGCTCTGTCTTCCCAGTCTTCAGAGGAGAAAGGAATCTGAGTTAGACACCTTTTATATTTTGATCCCTCCACCAATCCCTCGTCTTGTCATCGTAACTCAGTTAGCACATGTGGCCTTAAATGGTCTAGGCAGGTAAGCCATGGTTTTATCATTCTGAGAAAATGACCAAGACCACATTCAAAGAGGATAGTGCCTTTAGGCAACTCCCAAGAGTATTGTACTATGGTTTAAACTTTCGGGAGGCATAAGTGGAATTTTTGAAAAAGCTATTCTGTCATTGCCACAGTAGTGTACATTCTGTACATTATGCCAGGCTTCCAATGTTGTAATAGTGGCTTTTTTTTTTAATATGTACAGTTGTTAATTGTCTAAGCTAGAAATTCAGAGACCATATCAAAGCAGGGCAGCCTTAACCAAAGACAAAAGCTTAAGATCTCAAAGAAGCCATTAGCGAGAAAGATATGCCTTCTTCTTTGTCCTCTCTCTACACCAAAGACCCAGATTTCTTATGATGTTATGGCAATAGAGTATAGGTTTTACTGATGGAATGCAAAGTTGTAAACATAACACAGAGTAGCCATCACTCTCCTTGAAACTTATATTCTTGGTGAACACCCCTGGCAAAATTTACATCGAGGTAAAGTCTACACAGTTGTCAACAGAGTTGCTGAATGCATTTAGTCATTCCATCCTTACCAGCTCTGTCTATGCAGTGAGTGGGCGGAGCCTAGCCTCCTGGCCTCTAGTGAAGCTAACTCCTACTCCCTTTTGTATATTCCTCATACTTCTCACACTATCCTTATGCCTCTTACTTACACAATATGTAATGTGAGCATTTCGTGTTGGTACTCACTGAAGTTGCAATGTCCTTGAGACGACACACAGTGCTTTTTACTTGTCCTGGTGGGACATTGTGCTTTGCTCAAAGGAGGGGTTCAGCAAATGCTCGGACAGTTAATTCCTTATTTCTCTTTATGAAAATGAATTTGAACACATAAGTCTGAGGAAAGAGTCTAGGTGCTTCCCTCCATTGAGTATGATTATCACAGTGATAAACTTTTTTTTTGGTTTTAAGTTATGAACTGAGTGAAATTTGGATATTCATCCTTTATAGAATTATTTTTAATACAAACCACACAATGAGTATAATGAAACCCCTTCATCTGTGGAACTCCTGCCTCCCCTTTCCCTGCTTATCTAGTTCTGTGCATCTATTAAGACACAGTTGAAGGTTTACATTAGCACAAACTTCCCCACTTTTCTAATCTCTATATGCCCTTGTCTGCAATCCTGGAAGGTAGCAGCCTCTGTTCACTTAGTATTTGCAAATACTGCAGTGTATATTGTATGCTAATTATTTGTGTGTATCTGGCTTCCTTCCATAACTATCTCACAGCCTCCTCTGAGGTCTCAAGACCATAGTTTAATCCTTTTGCATACTGCACAATAATTAGCATGATATTTGTCCCTGGATTTAGAGGAAAGCTCAGAAATTTGGTGTATGTGGCTGTTACCTAATAACTTCTATGAGTTGAACAAATCACTTTACCCTATCAACCTTAGTTTTGACATCTTTTATAGTCCTATCATGAGGATTAAATAACTTATGGTAAACTATAAACCAGTACTCTAGTGGAATAAATTACTGTCATTACTTGTTGGTTAGTTCTTTTACGACAAGACTGTCTTAGCTGAGTGCATGCCTGCAGCCCCAGCAGTTGGAAGACAGAGGCAGGATGATCCCAAACTATAGTCCAGTCTGTCCAGAAATGTAGTTTATAATCCAGGTGGCCTCAAACCCATGGCAATCCTCCTGCCTTGGCCTCCTCATGCTGGGGCAATAGGTCTGAGCCATAAGGCCCAGGTTTTGTTGGGTATACTTCAATAAATTGTAATTTAAAAATTTGAGTGCACTACAGCTGTTGGCACTTTGAGAGTGGCGACTTGGCCATTCACTGGAAATAAGATTATAAACAGTATGCTAGGTGTGCTGGGGATGGAAGTTACAGAACAAAAATATCAGATACTTTTTGTGATAAAATGCCTGACCACAAGCAGCATAAAGATGCAGCTGAGCGGCTTGCGGTAGGAAATATAGGAAAGGATTTGAAAGAAGCTTTAAGTCTTCACGTCGATAATTTCTGCCTTTGTTACCCAGTAAAATCACATGAGTTATCTGAGAAAGAATATCAGGTGCTTGGATTTGGTTCCAACTATATTCAGACTACTTTTTTCCCCCTTTACTGTCAGTGACAGACAGATTATGAGCACATTTCCTTGTTTCCATTTATTGTCTTAGTAGCCACGGATTCTTCTCAGCAGTAAGGAATTGAGAAGCATGAATGGAGCATGGAGGAGCCGACCAGCTGTGGGGCATCTTCTGAGTTTTCTCAGCTTGTGAGTAGGTCAGGCACACTGATGCGTTGACTAGCAAAGACTTCTGCTGTTTAGGTTTTGAGGCTTGGCGACTATGCCATGGAATTGGCTGGAGAGAAGAGCCTCTATGCCTTGAAAGACGAAGAGAAGGTGAATTAGGCTGCTCCCAGCAAGATAAGCACTGAGTGGCACACTGGTGTTTTCCCCCGATCTCACGTAATGATGGCTGCTGTGCCCATATTAATTGAAGGTAATGACAGTGATGATCATCAGGACTGAAATTAATTGCTGACGCGTTTGTCCACAAGCACCCTGGAGACAACTGTCACTCAGCAAGTGAATGAATCCGACATTACAGTCTTTGCATATGACTTTTCCAAATCTGAGCATCTTTTCTTATAACTAACAAAATTACTTATGATTTTTCCAAATCTGAGCATCTTTTCTTATAATTAACAGAATTATTTCTGCGGCTGTGAGACAACCATGTATTCTGTGCTAACATTAAGAATGCCTCATTTTTTTTCCTATGAAGTGTTTTATTTTAACATAATGACAATAGATACTTCATTTTCTTTTTCTAGCTTTATCACAATTTCATTAATCTGTCAGTTTTATTTTCCAGTCTGTGAACTGTTTTATTTTATTCTTGACTCTTCATTATTTTCCTTTGGAGTCTTCCTCATCTTAGGAGGGGACCATGAAGCCCCTGCTTTGTAGGAAGAATCCTTTGAAGTTTTTGGTATTATTTATCATCTGATATTACTGGTAAATTACTTTCTTTCTAAACTGCACACCGCGTTGTTTGTTAGCTGGGGGGTCATTAGGCCTCCAGTTTCTTTTCTCCTGAATCTACAAATAGTCATTGTTCACCTGGTGTCTGTGACATTTATTTTTCCTTTCTAAGTCTGCAGTCCTTTATCTGCCTACCTGGTACCCACCACTGCTGAATGCCACTCGGCCATTCCCCACCACTTATGGACAATAAGGGCTATTATCCTCTATTTATACCCCAGGTGTGAGAGATGGCTAAATGAAATAGCTCCTAATACTCTCCTCCCTTTTACTTAGAAATGTATACATGTAGGAGGGTATGTCATCCCCCACTCCACAAAACACATGGAAAATCACTTGAATAAAGAAAATGGAATATTTTCCTTAGTGACAAACTCCCATTATGCTTTATTTATTTATTTTCCATGAAAGAAAGCTGTGCTTTATAGAACCAGGCTCCCTTTGAAGCTGCACCATTTTCTTTTCCATCAGTCCTGCTTTCCTTTGCATCATCATTTGGCTGATAAATTTCCTACTATCCTGTTTAGCTGTCAAATTTTGATAAGCTTTCCGGGGAGCTCACACACTCTGCTCATTTCACCCCAACCCAGAGCTGTTTTCCTTATCTATAGTCTTCCAGAAGTAACTTGGGGTTAAGGCTTGGCACTTTTGCCTGGTGTTTTGGCTTTGGTGCTGCAAACATATTACAAAGCAGACATAATATGTGTACAAACAGCTAGAGACACTAGTAGAATCTTGTCAGCTGAAAAACAGAGAAGCCTCCAAAATAGGAAAAGAAAAAAATTGTGCTGAGTGTATTTATGATGGCATGTTTGAGTTTATCCCTGAAACCACAATTACTATTTAAAAACCAACTAGATTTACATTCCTTATCATTGTTTGCTCTGGAACACTTGATAAAAGAGTAATTAATAGCTTATGTGGTCTGCATGTGTTGCTCTCTTAGCTCATATGTTTACATGGAAACACTCACCCACACACACAAAAGGGAAGAGGCCTCCAGAAATGTTCCTTACATGTGGGAGATAGCATCAGACCTCTCAGAGTGTATACATCCTCAAACTCTGTTTACTGTGAAAGTCAAGTCCTTGAAGTGTTTGCTGCTCCCAGGCTTAATTGGTTTTATCTGCAGTTATCATAACATCCTTATCTTTGCAGACAGTTGCATGGGTAATATTTGGAGATCAGAATTCAAACCTAGATTCACCGTGTAATCTAGCAATTAAATGTTATTTGATAGTTCTGTGTGTGGCTCAGGTGCCCGGGAATCCTAACTCTGGTCGACCGTCTTTATAGCATCGTAAAGCAGCTCCCAGGGGAAATCCAGATATGGAAAGCTTTCCGAATAGAAATGGCTAGAAAAACTGAGGGAAAGAGCAGTCCCGAGGACTCTAGTGGCGGTTCCAGTCATTGACCGTTGCCTAATGACTATGCAGTTCAGGTTTGAGGGATATTTAATTATTTCTGTTATTGCCTTTTGGTGGAAGGACTAAGAAGCCATCTAGCTCCGTGACATGGGTGCTGATGCAGATTTGGGGGGAGTCCATTAAATGGATCAACAATGCTTTCCACATGCCCAATTTAATCCCTATATGAGAACTACATAAAACACACCCTTTATAGGAGAATTCTTGATGGATGTTTAACTGCATGGATCTAATTAGATGCAGAGCTAGACTTTCCCCCAAATGATTAACTGGCAAGATTAGGTAGACCTTCCTTTGTTTTGTTGGGATTTGGGCTTTCTTCCTGTAATATTCCTTTTTATCTTCTGAAATGAGATTCTGAAGGCAGAAATGGAGGCAAGGCAAGCACTCGAGAGCGCTAAGGTTTGAAGAGTATTATACTTATTCTTCTGGGCTTTTTCAGGAGTGGATTAGCTCTTTAACTTCCCATGGCCTGTGTGGGGGAGATAGAGAGAAGCCCGATTCAGACTTCTGTGTAGGTGAAGCACTGAAGGGTTCTGCTCATTACAAGTTTTAATTGCTCAGTTGTGCCTGGAATGTAGATTAACTCTCCAGTACCTGAAAAGAAGGTTCCCCCTTCATCTTGAGAGCCGTAAAGATGAGAGACAATAGGATGACAAATGAGATCGCTAAGTGGAGCCCTGATCAATAGAGAGTGCTGTCCATTTGGGTAATGGACATCCCTGTCATCTCAGCTGTTAAAGAATTCAGCAGAGATGAGTCCCCTAAGGTCTGCAAAGTATAGGCATCCGATACAGGAAACATTACCACCTCCCTTCCCCAACCCCAATAAATAAAAAGGTGCATCTCAGGAGCTCCGTCTTTAGCTGCAGCAAGCTGTCGCGCACAGAATTTATTGGACTCTGTTTTCAAAAATCTGTGCACAAAGCAGAAAGACAACCTGGAGACTGGCAAAGGAGGAGCATGGTCTTTGTTTTCTCTGAATTTAATGGGGATGTGAACACTTGAGGTCATCTTGTGTGTGTTGGAGAGAGAAGTCTTTAGATTGAAAATCATGAGGTGGTACAAATTGCTTTTTTTAAAAATTGTGCTTGCTCCCTTCCACCTGGAGATTTCAAGCCAGCATTGGCGGCAGCTAGGAAGCCTGGTAGTCTTATGGCACACGGGGCAGGGGTGACTTGGTGCACCAGCATCCTTCCTCAGATGAGCACCATTCAGTCTACTTGTCCAAGTTTGACAGAGGTGCCTGGTCTTCTCTCTCTAAATACCTTCAGTATGGCCCACATCTACTTCTGAGACACTACTGACTGCATTGTGGAGGTGAGATGGAGTCTCCTTTGCATTCTGCATTACCGCTGCTTATTTAACCTGACTAATTCCCACAGGGATTGCTGTGACCACTGACAGTCAAACTCCCTGCTAAAGCATGTGCGTCTGTGGATTTCCGGACCGTTGGAAAGAGGAGTATGGTTTCACCGGGAAGTCAGGTGTGGGTCATTAATTTTCAGTGCTGTTGTTTAACTATTAATGAGGTCATGGCCCCAGGGCCAGACTGACTTTACCTATCACATGTCTCCCATCTCCCAGCAGGCCGTTCACCTTTAGTCAGAGCTCACCACTAATAACTGTCCAGTACGTCGTTCACAAGCCATTGCCTCATCTCTTAACCCCGGCTTCTTCCAGATACGACATAATTCCTCCTGCCCATCTTCCTGGCCATCCATCTTCGACGAGGCCCATAAAACAGAGCCGTTCCCATTTTCCATTAACCTCTATGTCCTGCAATGTAGAGCCATATATACCTTCCTTTCTTCCTCAGCAAGGGGGCTTCTACTCTCCATCATTTTGGGGAGGGGAGTGGCTTTAAAGTATGCAGAGAGCCAGCTATCACCCCTGTCGACCTAGCCACCGCTTTACCTTTCATTTCCCTCCTATTTACCATTGCAGTTGATAACTTGTAGAACTCAGTAAAGTAATTCACAACTGTCAGCATCTTTATTATACTGCAGCCAGCAGCAGAAATCGTAACCTGAAGGGATATCTACTAAATCAAGATTTCTGTAGCATAAGCAGTGTAAATGAATTCCGCACGTTACATTATTATTTTTATAATGTCTTTATTAAAGTAGAAAGGAGAGGATAGCCTATTTAGAACAAGCATAGCACATACCAAGACCGATGGATTCATGGATTAGAAACACACACACACAACCACACACACACACACACACACACACACACACACACACACACACAATCAAGATCCTGAGTGCTCCTGTGGAATCCTGCCCCAGCAGCTCGGCAGCAGGGCTGTGATATCAGCAGAGTCAAGGGTTAACTCCTGTAGCTCTTCCTCCTGTTCTCTAGAGCAGCACAGAGAGATCTGTTGCATTTGAGAGCCGTTGTTCCAGTCACTGTTCTGCTACAGATATGAATAGATGACCAACAATTTAGGGGAACCAAGAGTTTATTCTTGGCTTATGGTTTCTGGTTACAGTTTATCTACATGGCACAGTTCAGCTGAACATCAGAGGCCTGAGGAAAATATCTACAGTGTATTCACAGGGAGAATTGAGAGAAAGGTTAGAACCAACCAGCACACTTTCTAGTTTGCCTGTTCACCCAAACTTACCAGCTCTCCATCTTATCTACCTGCCCAGGGAATGATCCCATTCACTATGGGCAGGGTCTTCCCACATCAGTTAGATAATCTCCCCTAGGCGTGCGTGGGGCTTGCCTTAATTAATTCTTCACAGGTTTGCCTAAAGATTCATCCTTCAGTTGCCAAATTGGCATCTGTAACTAGCTCTGGCACCCCTTAGGTACTGGAGAACAGGTATCCTGTTTGTTTTTTTTCCTTTTTTCTCACACATTTTATTTTTTTCCTAATCATACAAGCTCAATAGATACCCCCATCCTCTTCCTCCCACTTCCCCTCCCCAGTCCTCCTCCCTTGCACTCTTCCTCCTGAATCATTAATTCTCAGAGCAGCCCATCATCCTGTCTGCCCTTTTGTTTGTTAGAAGAGTTTTAGGCGGTCTTATTCCAAGCACCACAGATAGAAAATCGCACTTACTTAAACATGTCTTTAAGACTAAAATAAAGTAATGCTATAAGCAGACAGTTCCTAATATCTCTATTTTCTCATTCCCTTTGTTATTAGCACACAGTGGAATCTACATCTGTGTCTAGGATAGGTTTGCTAAAAAGCAGCTTCTGAATTAACTTGCTTGTGTTAATGCTCTTCAGAAAGAAAGGGTGGTTGGTTATTCAACTGCAAGGAAGCAGGATAGAGGAGAGAAATGAATTGAAGTGGGAAGTAAGGCAGAGCATACCAAAGTGCTTTGTTACCAAGCTGGCTATTGGTTTAGTGCAAAACAAATGTGGTCTCTTGACATTGCTGAATGGCACCAGACATGCTGTTTCTCAGAGTTAGTCTTGCTTGATTCAGAGACAAGTAAGGCGAGCAGTCAACCTTCTGGCTTCCATTGATCAAAATTCCATGCAGTTCCAGAACATTCAGCCTGAACACCCCCAGGTAGTTTCCAGGAAACCAGAGTTCCTGAGTGTCTAGTCCAAGCAGGTGCAGGCTATCCTTGCCATTCAAGCCCTTGGGGTGGGGTGTAATTAGAGGTGGCAGCCTCGTATAGATACTTAACGATTCTTGGGTCTGGGGCCTTCTGCCACTCAGAGCATCAGTTAACAGTGAGCAGAGAACATTGGACTAAATAGCTTGAAAGATCCTATTAACTGGAACATTAGACTAGCTTTTTATTTGTCTAGCAATACTGGAATAAGTGGCATATATAATTTTGTCAAGAAAACTGAAATAATTTCAACTGAATATTCTTTTTGTTTTTTTAAGAGAACATGTCTTAATATGCTGCCCAAGTTAGCCTCAGATTCCTGTGTTCAAATGATTCTTCTGCCTTGTGCTCTTGAGAACCTGGAATTGCAGTTGTATAATATTACCATCATATAATATTACCATCATCTGCTATGCCTAAGTCATCTTATGAACTACAAAGTTTATTACCTTAGAGACTACTTCTTAAACACTTGGATTTTTTTATCCCATAACCTGTTTTAAGAAAATTGTTTTTTACAAATGAACAAGGAAACACATATATACAGCATACACATAATCAAAGAAAATTTGATGAGAATATTTCTCCTATAATACATGGCAAATGTGTTTATTCTCATCTCTGCTATATTTTAAAAGCTGCTACCCACTAAATTCATGATCTATAGTTTGAAAAGCCTAGAATATATTATCTTTCAGTTTACTTGTGACAATTTATTGCTTATTGTAATTCTTGTATATGCATATCTATACACAGATGTAATTAAATATTTAATTTCATTTGCAATTTTTGCTATTAATGGCATCAAAGAGAAGTTTAAACATTTAAATTTCATTTTGGGGGATCATTCTCGTTAGAAAGAACATCTTAGCTATAAAAAGATGAATAAAAATAATGAACTCTTAAAGTAATAAAAGTATATAGGCATTATCTAGGGCATTTTTTTCTTTTGGAGTTTATCACTTTATATCAGGGCATATAATATTGACATAGTTTCATTGAACAAGCAAAGTTCATTTCTATTAAGTTTTAAATTTTGTCCTTTAAAAATTTTATGGAGTTGTAAATTCACATGGGAGATGATTTAAATAGATTTAGATTGATGCTGACTTTGATAGCAGTTAACAAAATAGAAAACTCTATCCTAATCAGGAATAAGCTGTGTGGCCATACTTTGATAAAAGATATTGTGATTTCTCTCATAATAAGGGACATCCCATCAGGTACGGAGCAGATGTCCTATGATGGCCCGACAGAGGATGTTCCCTGTTGTCACGTGATTCAGTAGCTCTGTGTGCGACAACACTGTTCCACTCCACAGATGGCTGATGCAGAGAGTAACTCCTTTTAAATTACCAGCCCCATGTCTGTTCAGAGTTGTGATTTTGTGCTACAAGTAGCCTGACACTATTTTCTTTGCTCCATTTCCACCAATGAACATTTTCTGAAAATTTTCCTGGTTTCTAAGAAGTGTGAAAAGTGTCTGAATAACTTCTACTTCTGCGGCAGAAATCTGTGGCACTGTTCATGTTTGATATGATGGGAAGGGCCAAGAATCAATGCTGGCTGGCTGGTCATCATCAATCACTGTAGACCTTGCTCCTCTCACATTTGCATACTTTTCTTTTATCAGTTTTTAAATTTTAATTTTTGTGTGTGTGTATGTCTGTGTATGTCTCTGTGTATGTGTCTGTGTATATCAGAGGGCACTGTGTGTGCCTGTGGAGGCCCAAGGGTGACATCAGGAATCACCCTGGATTGCATCTACCTCCTATGTGCTTTGCTCTGGAGTCGGGACACTGCCATTTCTGCCTGGCATTTTTATGTGGGATTCGGGATTTAAACTCAGGACCTTCTTGTTAGGCAGAAGCTTAAGCCCTTAGTCATCTCTTCCTGGCCCCTTTTATCATTTTTTAAAATGATTATTATCAAATTTCCCTGGATCTCCAATATAGCTTAATGTGTAAGGCTCTTTTTTGCTTATGAACATGGCTACTGGGTTTGATTTCCAGAAGCCTACATGAGCAAAGAGAGAGATGACTTCTAAAAAGTTGTTTTCCAACCTCCACACAAATTTGACATGTGTGAGTGCTCTTATGTGCACAATATGCAAATACTAAACACATACGCATACACATTCAGACACGCACACACACATACATTACATACATATACACAGATGCACACATGAGCACAGACACAATCACACATACTCCAATTTAGATAAATCTGAAATGTTTGCTTTTAAAAAATAAAGTTTATTTGTATTATGCATACACTTACATGATTATTACATCAATGGCAGTTTAAATTTCACACATGTAAACAAACAAGAATATGGAAAGTTTGAGTTTTCTGGCTCATATATAAAATATAGTTATCAATTTGTGTGTGTGAGTGTGTATTTTGTCTGTACTAGAGGACATCTGAGTGTGTACGCTTGTGAAGACTCCAAGGTGATATTTGGAATCATCTGATTGTTCTACTTCTTTATTGCTTTGCTCTAGGGTTTCCTAGGCTCTGCCTTCCAGAGCTGAAATTACAGACTACCGCCATTGTTATCTGACATTTTTACTTGGGTTCTGGGGATCTGAATTCAGTTCTTTTGTTTATAAGGCAAAGGCTTTAAACCCCTGAGTCATCTGCCTTACACACATTTATGGCCAGAAAAATTCAAAGGCAAAAAAGCACATACAATGTTTCCCATCATAAAGGTGTTTTTTTGATGATTTATTGAACAGAAAATAAATGAAAATACATCATTTTGTGGTTAATATGGTTGCTTATTCTGATTTAAAAAATGTAAGTACATTGTTGTCTATAATAATTATATTCAAATAATGCCATGGGTAGATATTCTTTCTTTTCTTTGTACTTTTCTTCTTTAAGCTACCTTGTCATAACTTGTAGACTTTTCCAATAGTGTTCCAGCATTTTCTTGGCGTCAGAAGTTATTATTATGATTAAAGAAATTAGAATTTATCCTTGCACTCCCATTTTTACCAGAACACCTTATTATTTAGGCATTTGCCCTCTCTCTGGTCTCATGCTTAGTTGTTGGAATAAAATAATATACTTTCACATTCCGAAATAAATCCCATTATATTCTTTTCTATTGACTTTTCACTTGGGAAACTATTTAAGCAGAGATTCTATTATAATTCAATTGTGAATATAAAAATACAATGTAAAGATGACTCCAGAACTGCAGAACCTTAACTTTCGCTTTTTGGAATATGCCAGAGTAATTGAGTATAGCTGGTTCAGACTTAAGCAAGGTGGAGTGTTGCTTTTCTCCTGTGTGAGCAGAAATCACATGTAAGTCTCCCATCCTGGTTTCGGAAAGAATGAGTCTAAGCAAAGTTAATGCAAAGATTAACCTATCCTCAGGAAATACAGCTCAGTAAAAATTGCTGAAGAGACTTCTACCCTTGGAGTCTATAAGCTTGTATTAGAGATCTACATTGACTATTATAAGCACTGACCTAATTCTCCAATCTGGAACCTAGCTTCTAGACTAATGAAAAGTGTATGGTAAGCCAGCAGAAAACTGACTGTAACTTCCTGTATCAACTGAGTGATTAGTAAATTTTGGTTATTTTCTGTAATCCTGTGTTTTCCTTAGGATGTTCTTAAGGAAAATGACAGCATGTCTTCTTCTGACTTTGGCAGAGGCCTTTTCTGGTCCTTCTCCATATCTGCCACACAAAGCTTTTACATGACATCATTATTTGCAAACTAAGAGCTATGAAAGAAAATTCAGCCATTTTAAAGAAAATCAGAGCGCTTTCTAGTGCTTTGGATTTAAGTAACTTGTTCATGCTGAATAAAACTAAAATTGGGATATTCATCTTAAAAGATAACAAAATAACATATGGTGAGTATATGCAATAAATATTTACAGTATGACTATCTGACCGGGCCTAGAAAAATGCTGCAATCTCATTGATTCTATATGTCTAACTTTCTTAATTTTTACTTAAGAAACAGATTTGGAGATGTTAAATTTTGTCTGTACTCTTCTGATAAGTAGTGAATATCAGGGTTTCTCAGACTCCAAAACTTGCATTCTTTTTCCTTATATTATCTATTATTCTGTAATTAATAACTAATTCAGAGGTGTGATTTGTACACCACACAGACATATATGCCTTATCCACATTAACAACATATATGTCTTAAAATTACAACCTTTCATGCTGTTGATTCATATAAGTTCAATTATTTGCTGCAATAGAAATTTCTACAATGGCTCTTAGGAACATGAAGTCACTGTTTTAAATGTTAGTAAATGTAAAGTGACATCAGTTTAAGCAAAGTGGACTTCTATCTATCCCTGAAGGGATCCTGGAAAAAGTGACTTTAATTATGAGGTGTGACAATACCAAAACAACTGCAAAGACCCAGTTTAGCGTTTAGTAAAAACAATCAATTTGAAGTTTCCTTTGTGTGCTAGGGTCATGTGACCTACATTTAGTTAAATGCTTTATACTCTGTTTGCCTGCGGTAAAGAGGATGAAGTGAACAGAAGAGGATGTGTAAACCATGCAGCATGCATGTCCTGTTCATGGACCTTAAGCTGCTCTTCACCTTTCTCATTTTTAATTTTTGAGACCGGGTATCACTTGTGTAGCCCAAGATGACCTAAAATTCACCACCCTCCTGCCTTCAGTGCCTGAGTGCTGGCGTAACAGACGTACAGCATCGCCCCTAGCTGCTGTTCAATTTTTTATAATTTTAAACATTTTGCTATTTTGCGGCTCTCTGGTTGTCTGTGATTCACTTGACTTGTACTCTGGACCTTTTTCTGAAACCAGGCAAGCAACAGGATTTTGCCATTAGTAATATCTTTTCCTTCCTGTTGAGTAATTGTTCTTACCAGACAGCTGGTATCAAGAATGGCCTTTATATTACCTCCAGTGACATTTTAGCTCACAGTCTATTGTGTTAGGAGTCTAGGTGAGTATCTTCTAGTTAAGAAGTCACACATGGAAATTTTGGGTTAGAATGTGTATGGCTCAGTGACTTCTTCTACAGTAAAGACTGACATGAGCAGAAGGAGGTTAAATGGGATTATTGTGGTTGATTAACTACATGAATTACAAAGCAGAAGAATCCAGTAGCTTGGTTTTGAAGATCCAAACCCTTGGCATTAAAAAAATAAGCCTTTAATTGCTATTTTGTACCACCTTAAGGATACTCAGAACCCAACTTGCTACTTTAAATTGCTGTGAAATGTAATTATTTTCTATTACAAGAGTGAAAGGAGCTGGAAGGTAAGAAAGGAGATATATCTGCTCTTAATAATTGCAAATGACAATCCACTGTGTGCCCTGCTACCTGTTGTCACTCTTCCCTACCAACCAAATGTAAATGCATCCATGCATTGCTCATCTGCATAAGGAAAAGGAAGAAACTCTCATTTGTTATTACAAAGGGATTTATTTCAATAAAGAAAGAGAAGGGCTGACAGATAAGTGCACTTAAACCTTTTGAGTTTTACAGCGAGCTTGTAGAATTCTGGTGCTGCATATAATCTCTATGTTCTGTGTTAATGATAAAGCCTCTCGGACAGACTGAAGTTGTGCCTGGAACCATAATCCTCTCTTTATGTGGCTATGCTGCTTCTAGCAGGCACAAGGCTCATGGCTGATCCTTCCGTTCTCCACCTGCTAGCCTCTTGTGAACAAGGACTTTTAAGTCAGATGCAGCCTTTTGGGTGTTTGTATAAAGGGCTCCGCACATTCCTGGGTGGTGTGCCTGCTTACAAAGCAGTGGCGTAACAGAAGCCCAGCACAGATGTGAGACCAATTTAAATAAGTGAAAGACAAGCCAATTGAATCCAAAGCTATTTCTTTTTTGTTTTTTAAAGATAGCACATATATGCATTTTTGTAACTCAGTGTTATTGTAGCTGTTTCCCTGTTTTGTCTATTACTAACATAGCTGTCCTACCAGAAGTATCTGACCTATGTAAAATATTTCAAAAGCAAAGAAAGAACAAGA
The DNA here is from genome assembly GCA_023101885.1 of Typhlomys cinereus. Taxonomy (NCBI): domain Eukaryota; kingdom Metazoa; phylum Chordata; class Mammalia; order Rodentia; family Platacanthomyidae; genus Typhlomys; species Typhlomys cinereus. Next base: position 243,519 of record JALPQD010000376.1, on the reverse strand, counting down.
GTCTTTTAAACACTAATAACAGAGTTTCATAATATTAATTTGATAAATAACCAGTTTGTCTTTCAGTCTTACAGAATCTGTAGTTGGACTGTCATTTTCAGATGCTTAAGAGAAGTGTTTGAGATTTCAGAGAGTTGTTTTGGTTGAAGTGAGTTTTGTTTGGAAGGGTATATAATCTGAAAACCAAAATTCTCTCAAATCTAAGATGTTCAATTTCAGATCTTTTCAGATTTTTAAACTAAGTATGCTCAATTTATATAAATGGAAATGAAAAGGTTTTTAGACTTGGCGAACTCTGGTTAGGCATTGGGAATACTCTTGGATTTTTTTGATGCCAGAACAAGTCCCTTAGCTTTGTGAACTTCCTTTTAGATGAGAGCTGTAGATAATCTTCAAAGAAATGAACAAACAGAAGAATTGGTGATTATGGCAAGTGTGGATGAAAGTTCATAGAATTCAGAGATGTGGTAGAGCAGAATGAAGCTAGAATGATCCATGAGGAGATTCCAAACTGGAACTGTGTGAACCAAAGTCAACAAATTGGGAGAAAGCCCAGAGACACAGAATTTAGTAGGTTGAAGAAGGATGCATCTCTGGGTGGCCCACAGATCTTTCAAAGTAGTGGCCACATTCTACAAAGTATGGGAATATATGCCTGGGAGATATCATGACATCATTTTTTAAAAAATACATATTTAAAAATACATTTTAAAAAATACATTTTTTTAGAAATGCATATAAAATGTGACTGAAGTTAGTATTTTTGTGATTTTTTTTTTACTTGGGTGTGATAATACACGTGTATTCTTGCAGAAGTTTCCACACTGGGTTTAGATCCAAAGTGGTATACTCTTAGGTTCATTTGCTAGGGTAGAAAGGTTTGCTTATTTCTGTAACATTAGATAAAGATCTAATCATACAATGTCATGTATTTTCTGTTAAGATTTTAAGCCATATATTTATGTCATTGTACTTAAATGGGCTAAATTTAAGAAGGTAGAAAACAAGAAGAAATGAGTTTTGCTCAGTATGGCACACTTAACGCTTGGACACAGTCATGTGACCAGAAAATGAGTGACTACTAACTACTCTGAGTTATCACTAGAAAGAAATAGTAAACACATTGATCCACCTCTTTACTTTCAATTCCATTGATTTTAGGTAATCAATACTCAGTGGGTACCAGGCAGACAGAAACATTTCAGTCCTGAAAGCTTGGTAGTTACTGTTTTAAATCTCCCTCTTCTTGTATTTTATGATGTTGCAATTACTCTGTATGGCTTTTGATAACATCACCATCAAACAGTTTAAGGAAACAAGGAGTCTATTTTCTCTTATGATTCCTGGTTACAGTTGCTTGTCCAACTTGGCAGGAGAACTCACACTAACAACAAGGGCTGAAGAAATTGGCCGCACCATCTCTACATAATGGCTGAGAGAGGGACGATCCTTACTTGCCAGATCAGCATGTCTGGCCAAGTGTACAGAAGGATGCCAACTTTCTCAACCAGATCTCTGTATTTTATTCACCTGTCAAGGGCCTAGTCCCACCCATCTTGGGTTGGACCTTCCCCATCAAATAGACAATTTCCTGCAGGTTTGGCTGAGCTTAACTCAAGTACTAATTATCTACAAGTGTGCCCAGAGCCAAACCCTCAACTTTCAAGTTGACACCTGTATCTATGACATATGGTCTACTAAGAAGAAAACTTGAGATGGAAGACTTATGTATCCCAACCCACCAAAGATTTAAATTTAAATTTTTAACCAACAACTTATTGTTGCTGCCTGTCAAGAATAAGCTAGAATAGTTGAGAAACATATCAAAACATCTTTTATCTATCTCTAACTTTGAGACTAAAAGAGTGTAATAAAAGTAGCCAGATGGCAAAGATCATAAAGTCTACTGTATCTACGTAATGTGCGTGTGTGCGTGTGCGTGTGTGTGTGTGTGTGTGTGTATGTGTGTGTGTGTATAATGTTAAGGCATCTTCATTTCATGCCTGAGTCATTTGTAACATTTTGAATATTAGATCCTTGAATTCTTTTTCAAAAGAACTTCATTGTATGGAGAGTGAAGGCCCCACCCTCACCTCTCTCCTGTTGATTCATTGCATTTATAAAGCTCTTAGTGACAAACCAGATGTGGTGTGCAAACAGACTCCACCAGCCAGTCTGGCCCGAGAAAGCCTCCAGTACAGTACACGAGAGCAGTTTTTGCTGCAGCAGAGTGACACGGTGATTTATGAAGTGTCAAACCCCTTTGCCTTTGAAGAATTCCTGCCTTCACATCTGTCTTTCCTGTGTTTAATTCAGTTGCTCTGGTGACACGCTGTCCCTGTAAGCCCTGCAATGGTTCTGTGGGCCTTGTGGTTAAAGAATGGAGGGTCGTTTCACCCTTTTAAAGAAGGGAAACAAAGCTATGAATGAGAAATCAGGACAGAATGGGAAAGTGAGTCACTGTGCCTTGTCATTGCGGCATCCACTTTATCAACCTGGAGTCTGAGCGGTGCTAACGGTTCAGAGGAAGCCTTCCTTCTAAGATTCACTTTCAGTTTTCATTATCTCAGAGCAAAAATGCATGAGTAGCCCTCTGTTTTCTTAAAATCACTTTGGTTTTAAGGTCAAAACCCCCAGATTCACTTAAGCAAGGTTATATTGTTATTGTTGTTTTTCCAACTTGAGTTGTCTTTCGAATACCTGCCTTATTGCCAATTTTTGATGTTTGGATAGATTTTTAATTTTACATTTTTCTCCAGTGTGTGCTTTTCTGAGGGGACAAGCACTTCACTTGGGACCCCAAAGAAAACACACACTTTTCCTCCCTGCTTTATTTTGGAAGAGAAAACCGTCTTTCAAGGACCTCTGTGTATTTTTCCCTTGGAACTTTGACACACTACATGTCTATTTATTGTTTCAATATCATACAGAAATTCTGTACAAGGCTTTCTACAGGATGAAATGGATTAAGTGACAATAAGTTTTCCAAAAGGGATTAAGTGAGCAAAACCTGGTATGACCTTGTCAAACGCAAGATTATTTTTATTCTTTTGCCCCAAGAAATGATCTTGTTTTTTCAGATAAAGAAGCCACGACAAAGGTAAATATTCTACTCTACAAAAACCTGTGCTTTGGCCTAAAGACACCTACAACTTATCAATGCCCTGTGTCATAGAATCCACAATCATGCCATGATCTCCTTACCATGTTATGACTTTTAGAATGAGTATTTTTCCTTTCTTTTGTCTTGCTTTGTTTGCTTGATGGGTTGGTTTGTTTCATGATTAAAACTTCACCCAGGAAACAGCTGATTTTATTAATAGGTGGACATCCAGCAGAGTAATAGGCTAGTACAAGTTTTTGTGGCAGCTACAATCAGGGGCCCCGAAGGGCTGCATATTCTTTAACTGAATTCATATTCACTAAATTAATTTAGCGATGTATGATTGAAATAGATTTATTCTTTATAACCACATATCTCAAACATCATTATGTCAAATGAAACTGGCTAGATACTCTTGTTAAATGTGGGTCACAGGAAACTTCAAAGGTAGGAATTTGGGAATAATTGACACGGTTTCTCTCAATCAGTGGAAAATAGGAAATACTGTTCATTGAGTTTCTAGGAATTTAAGTTCAACCAGAAGATTGAAATTAAAGTGCTTCCTGCTTTAAAGCAGTGGGGTTTTTCTTGTTTTCTTTTTGGTTTTTGTTAGACATATCTAATGAAAGTAAATTGTCATATGCTATAGAAAGCAGACTGGCTTTTTCCACAATGACTTGAACTTCAGCAGCTTTCGAAAGATGCTTCTGGGAGCTGAAGTTACCAAAGTAACCTTAATGGAAATGACTACATGGGTGCCTCTCCTTTTGGCAAAGGAAGATCCCTACCCTGGGAATTTTTGGTTTTCTTTTATTCTTCTTCTTCTTTTCTTTCCCCCTTGGCATGGTGTACCTCTGCTTCCCAGTGGGTACTAATTGACTGGGAATGTCATTTGCAATCCTCCAACATCCTTCTGCCCACTAGTCCCCAGGCTTTGCCTGTTGCATTGTTCTCCCTGGTGGCTGCCCTTCTATTAAGCATGGTCAGGACTCGGGAGCTCTCCTCTCAAGAGATGTGTGTGCATTATCAACTCTCCTGCCAACACCAAAATCCTGTCAATCACAGTGACCTCCAGGGGCCCCTAGCAAGTCTGGTAAACAAGGGACCGATGTTTGCAATGGCTTTTTATTCTTGTTTTTGGAGTGGGGCTTTCTAATTACTCAGTTGTGTATGCAAACACTGAAGGAGCACTAGGCTCATCAAGTGGGGCTCTGCTTTTATTAGGAAACCCTTTTATTTTCTAAATAGAATATGTCAAACATATTCTTTCCTTTTAGACAGTTAACCTTTCATCTCTCCTGTAGCAGAAATTCCAGTCTCTGGGGCTTGCTAATTTTCGTATTTGAAATATTCTAAAGCAGAAGGAAAATGCTGTTTACAGTGCCTTCATTAAAAAGCTTTTAATCGTGTTTTGTTGCTGCAGATATAGTTTGGATCCCTGCTGGGCACACTTCATTGCATGAGAAAAATACAGTATTTTGAAAAGACACACCAATCAACCCAACCCGATCGGCTTTGACCCTGACAATTGAGTAGACCGAGTATTTTTATTGCTCATACTTAGCAGATTATGACAAAAATGCAAGTTCAATAGTTCCTTAGGAACATGCTTTTAGGGGACCTTTAACCTTCTTAGTTTTGAAAAAAAAGTCATTTTATGTTGCTCACTTAATTTTTTCACACATTATTGAGTTCATTAAGTAACATAATAGTACCACTTATAATATGACTTGTCATAGAATGTGATTTAGACATAATGCAGTTAAGTCCTTATGTGAGACAGTGCTTCACAACTTTTTTATATAGAAAAACTTAAGTACACATACTTAAATACACACTGCATATTAGATGCAGTGGAAGAGCTAAAGAGATAATAATAATATTTTAATAATAACACTTCTCACACATTGATTTTAATATTCCCAACAATCTTTATTGTTTCATCGAAGAGGAGGCTACAGCACAAGAATTACCTTAAAGGAACTTCCGTGAGGTTATAAGCCAGGAAGGGACTGCACCATGCTTCCAGGTCTGGAGTTAGGTGTGTTTTTCATGGTGCTGTGCAGGGCTCACTTGTGACTCTTTCCCGATTCTTCATGAATGTGCAAAGGTGAGAGAAAAAGAACAGAAACCACAATTCACATTTTGAGCTCCGTAAAATTCCACCGTTCTCTTCTCTTCTCTCAGCCTGATAAAATAGAAGCTCTTGTGGACACTGGACTTTTTCTGTTCTCAATACACTTTTTTAAAATGGTTTTACAAAAAAGCAATTCACATGTCTTAAAATTCATGAATTACAAGATGTAATTTAACCAAATTGTCATATATTTACAGAATTTGTAGTTATTATTATCTGTTGTGAGAGAACACCAAAGTCAAACAATTTAAGGAAGAAAGGGAGATTTATTCAGCTTATTGTTCCAGACAGAGTAGTCTTTCATGGCAGACATGGCTGGAGGAAGAGGCTGAAGGAAGCCTCGGTCACACACATCTGCAAGGCTGAGAGCTCTAAGATTCCTTCTGCAAAAGCAGACTTCTCTAGGAGTAGGGTAGGACTAATTCACCTCAAGGCCCACCCCCTATAACTGCCTTCCTCCAGCAATGTTCTATCTCTCAAAGGTGCCATGGCTTTTCCAAACGCTTAAGACTGTGGGGGACACATTTAAACCATGAACAGAGCTACACGATCATTTCAATAATATAATTTTGTTACATTTCCATCCTAGAAAAGAGCTTTTCCTGTTCTCAGTTTTACCTTTTCCACTCCCAGTCCTAAAAATTTGAAACCCACTTTCCATTTCTGTGTACTTAGCTTTTTGGGGGGTATTTCATATTAAATATTAACAATATGTATTATCTTGTCTGAATTCTTTCCAAGAGCAGAATTTTTTGAAGTTCTAGCTATCGGACTTAGATGTAGTGTTTCAGACACCTTTTAAATGTCTTTCATGGCTACTTCAGGACAGTGAAGAATCCTGGCTTTAGTAACTGTGTTTGGGCTTGCAGCTGTCATACCAGTCGGCGTGGCCCTATTCACTGAAACCCTCAAGAGTTTACCATTGAAGTGAAAGAGCATCAGCACCATCACCATGGGCTTCTCAGAAATTTAACGAGGTGCTTACCCATGGGCATCTTGCTACTTATAGCATCTTGCCAACTACAGCTCTGTATGTTTTTCAGATCCGCAGTTGGAGAGTAACAAGAGCCGCCAGTTCTGTGGAGAAAAATAAACTGAGGTGGTTATTTCTCACAGTATAGTTAAAACAGTTGTTTGATAAATAGACTAGCTGACCAACAGGTGGTTTGGAACATAAGTAGATGCAGGCTGAATCATTCCCCTTCATACCAAGTATTCATTTTGATGTTTTGAGAATTAAGTTCTCTTCATTCCTGTATATTGCAGGACTGTAGGTCATTTGAATTGTCAGGACAAATAACAGAGTAATCCAACAAATGGGAGATACAGCAAGTTTTATAGTCAAATCAACTACATTTGTTTTAAAATTACTTCTTCAGAGATAAATATATAAGTAGGTGGATTGACAAATTGATAGATCAACAAAGGATATATAACAAATATAGATGACAGATAAATGATAGACCATAGAATATACATGATGACCCATAGTTATACATGATAGATGATAGCTCAATAAGAGAAGATAGAGATAGATAGATGATAGATAGATAGATAGTCTTTGAAATGTAAGGAAGATGAGGTTATGAGACTAGGAAATTTCCAGAATTCTTATTTATAATCACTGTTTCGATTTGTATGCAGACCTTGAGTACAAAACAGGAAACAATTTGGAAGCCTTGTCTTGCTGTCACATGGAAAGTCAAGCTGATGAATCAATCGTACATGGTGTATGAATTAGGAAGATGCCTTTTCCCACGTAGTAAATTGCCATAGAAAACGATACTGAGCATTTAGAGCCATCATCATCCTTCTTAAGTGTTGGAGATGTGGCCAGAGCAGGTTTGAGTGCCATGAAGCAGGGCAAGGCAAAGGGCGTGGGAAGCTGTTTGTGCTGTATGGTCATAAAATGCTTTCTGGTGAGGTGATGCCAGCTCTAAGAGGAAGGACATTTCCAGCACAGAGGATGCTGGGGCACATTCCCAGCGCGGAGCACAGCAGTCAAACAGAAGCAGAGAGCTAGAAGAGGAAAGGGACTGGGGAGGCAGGTCACCAAGACTGGGCTTTTACTTTGAAACCATGGAAGAGTTCCAAGCATTTCTCCCCTCGTGATGAATCATGTGATTTTCACCTTTTGGCTTGACAATTAGAGTTGGATTATTTTTATTTTGGGGGTTACCACTGGCCATTGCCTTGCTGATGGGCTTCTTATGGAAAAACGAATCTGCCCTCCTAGGTCAGCCTTGTAAGGTCTGTCAGTCACATACTTCTCAAGTTGGAGAAGCAAGCATGTCACAGATGACTCACATTCCAGGTGGGATGATGTGTTCCCTGCCCATCACAGAGCAGGGGGAAGTCACATCACATGAAACACTAATCTTTTCTTTCTCCCTACGTTCTCCAAGGGGCAGAAAAACATGTGGATGCTCTCTTGCTGGCGTGCGTGTGGAATGTTCCTGAGGACAGGGCTCTATTGAATTCCCAAGCCAGGATTCGGATCTGTATTTAGTCTCAAATTCTGACAGGAAAGAAAGTCTGCACCTGCCAGGAGGCCTCGCCTCCTGGCTGTTTTCTTTAAGTCTGGGAGATCAGGAGATTGGGGATGCTTCATAAGTGCCAAGAGAGAAAGGAAGATTGATTGGGGTTTTATGAGGTGGCAAAATACAGAGCTAAACCTGGGGACGGGGATGCCATTTAACGTGACAGAATCCGCATAAAACTAGGAATGTGCTTTATTTTGTTGTTTTTGTGAGGCAATATGAGATCTGTGATTTCTCCCCCCGCAGTCCTGGCTGGCTTTATGTTAGGCACAGATGTTCAGGAAACAAATTCCAGCGCCAGCACCTGTGTCCTGCTGACCCAGCCCTACCTTCCAGCCTTCCCCACCCTGACTGTGTCCTGCAGATCAGCTTACCATGGACCCTGCCTCCCTCTCCTCTCCGCCTGTCATCCGTAACTGTCCACTGCGCGTTTTCCCTCCTTGAGTTTTGGGCTTGAAACAAAAACCATTAAGGAGGCCAGTGTGTTCGGGGTGAGCCTGTGTTTAATGGACAAGCGCAGCCAAGCTTTCTGCTTACAAGCACGTCAGGAATCCAGGAGTGCAGTGTTGCAGGTTTTTAAGAAGCCGGGACCCTGCGGCACTCATCATGTGGAATTCATAAGTGAACAGTTGATTTCGGTAGGGTGTCGGCGTTCTATTTTTAGAGAACATGTTTTCTTCCAGGGCCATTCAGGTAGTTCTCATTTGAAATCCCTAACATCTGCCCAGCATACGGCTTCTGACATCTGCCTTCCTCTTGTTCTACCAGGGAGACATTTTGACTAATTTCCTCATCTTTCCAGTGGGACCGGTACCTGTTTCTGGCATGCTCTGAAGGGAGGTCTGGTAGCAAATCCGTGGAAGTGTGTTGGAAACTGAATGAGTGGAATCAGTATGCTATCACATTTTACTATTAATTAAGCTCCCAAGTGAGGGTGTCCTTGTAAATTCGACAGGCATTTTATGTGATTGTGTTTCATTGTCTCTTTCTAGTTTTTTTTTCTCTCCTGATTCAGCTTATCTGGCTTCTGGAGGATTTTAGCACAGGCGAGACTGGTCTCTTCTGTGTCTTCCTCACAGTCCTTCACAGCTTATGCAGTGTATGTCAAGGCAGGAAGCACAAGTTTCCCTTGCTCCAGGGGAGAAAGGTCGGGGCCTTCCTAACAGTAAAACAGTCTAAAGCACCAAGAGACCTGGACTTAAGTTCACAGTTGGTCTTTCTCTCCAGCAATGTCTTGTTTGCCAAGGATTCCACAGTTCTTTTTATTGCTTTTTTTCCCTGATAATCAATCAACCCATGTTAAAGAAGTGCAGTGTGAATGAATGTTTGCGGATGAAGCATCTGTTCTTGAATTTAGGACAGCATCGTTACTGAACACCAGATAATGGGTTATCATCTCAGAGAGACGTCTTGTGTTTATTTAGGTAAATGCTCCACCACCATCTTGTTCTGCATTGTTTTTTCAAAACTTTTTCTCATTACTCTAAACTCTTACCTCTTTGTGAGTAACAACTGTGTATGGTTCTCACTCAGACTCTGAGCCTGAATGAAAGGGTTCAACTCTAGGCCTCTTTGCGACTCCCTGGGAGGGTGATTCCCACCAGAACTGTAAGTTTCTAGAAAGTAGAAGACAGACAGGAGTATTGATTTCCGGGTGTGTGAAGATGAAACCATTTCTTTTTCCTCCACAACTCCCATCCCATCCTCATTTTGCAAATTAGTTGCTTCTACCCAACCATTGGAGCAATTTCCACCCTAGTGAGGAGCCTACTTGGGGTTCTTTAACCACTGAGTGAGGATTGATTGACAGCTGCTGTCTTCAAGTACAACAGAGATGGACTGAGACTTATACAGGCGCAGTGGGGTGGGACTTCCCTATTGAATGCTGCTTTATGTCTTTTCAACCAAATGCCATTTACATCTGCCTGCCCTTTGAAATCTCCTTTGACTTTCTACCTCTTTCAAAAGGAAGTAAAACAAGTGCAGCAGCAGCCACAGATAAAGCTTTGTGGCATTTCCTTCGTTTACTCAAATGCAGCTTGTGGAATTCTGTGAGCAAGATCTTAAGGGAGGTAGATCCTTTCAAATAAAAATTTTGAGAAATCTTACTATGAAGTAATAAGCTCATGAAAATTTGGGGATTTATTGTTTGCCCTTTGGATAGATCATGTTTGCCCATAGCATATTCATGGTGTCATGTTTTTAGTTGTTTCAATTTTGTTTAAAGAAAAGTAATGGACATTTATTGATACAAAATAATTGGTTTGATTTTTTTTTTTCTACCAAACAGTTCTGGTATTGGTAACAGATACTGTAAGGATACTAATCTGTAGATTAACATTTAGATTTAAGGAATTTTTTTAAAGGATCTTGGCATTGTGACTATTCATTGGAATTGCTTCCAAAAAATTCAGTATTGCTTGAAATTCAGTACATTTTGAAGAAGATCATTTACTTTTGAAGATCTCTGTTCATCTTTCTTTAATCATCTTCTTCAGACTTCATGAGGATTATACTAGACATTCAGCTAGGTGGAAATAATTCCATAATCACTATGGCATCCTCTCAGTTTACATGTTTGTGTAGTTTAAAATAACTTGTCCCTGACAGAATTGTAAATCAAGGAAAACGTTCAAGTCTTCACAAAAACCCCAGATGGATGACTTATGGTCATCCTGACCTCAGCATGTGATTTTGGACAAACCAATCATAACTTTTTTAAAATGAAATTTAATTGCGTAGCACCCACTGGTTAATAAGAAAAGTACTGCTTGTTTTCTGAACGCTACACAGTCTTGGTAATTTATTTCCTCTTCCTTTTGTCTGTCAATTTCCATTAGTACAAAAAGTGTTCTGGTGAAAGAGGATCAGTGATCCTGTAGCCGGCTGTTAATAACTAACTGCCTCAAGTTACCAGGAACTATTCAGTCATTTATGTTCTGAGTAACTGGGTTGAGTTATTCTGTTAATTTGGGATATTCATTGAGCATCTAAGAACTCTTTTGAGTTGTCAAGGTAGAGCAATCAAAACATAATAGAAAAATATTTCTACCTTTATGAGGACCATATTCTGCAGTTTCTCATCTACATTTTAAAATCATTAACTGTGTGAATATGAATGCATTCTTAATGGATGCAGAGAGTTGACATCTTTGTTGTTTAATGATGGTTCTCATAATTTAAAGAGATATAAGAAAATTTAAGCAAGATCTCATGAATGACTAACATGTCACAATAGTAATCTTCATTAGCACCAGAGAAATTCATTTAATAAATGAATTTCCAAGAATAATACCTTATCCAAATTCAATATGCAAATTTGTAGTTCATATTAAGTGTTGAAAGTAGAATACCTTTCAAGAAGTGTACATCAAAAAGTATAAAATTCATGATAATTGTTGTATAAATATATACCACTAGAAATAAATAAGCAAACAAATGTCTAAATGAAATGGTTTCAAGAGTGGATAAGCCCAATTCCTGAATGACACTATAAAGTAAGGCAAATTAAAGTTCTAATTAAATGCTGAGATACTTTTAAGCGGAATTAACTTTGAGAATGTTTTTTCTCATTATTATATAAATGAGATTTACTCACTGCATGTATTTGTGATATTTGCTTATTTTTACTACTTGAAAATACTGTTGATTTTAGCTTGATTTATTCACTTTTAGTTCACAGAACAATCATGTTAATTAAACTTATTGCTCTTAGTAGATAAACATAGTTGAAAAAGGATCAGTATTGACCTTGATATTTCAGTGTTTGCTAGATTGATAATCAAGAGGACACTCTTAAAATTTGCCTGCAGTTTACATAGTTGAGGCTTGGTAAAATAGACAAGGTCTACATGTAAAATTTAGAGGCATATTAATGAATGAATGATGCTTCCATGTGTGCTTGTGCATACAAGTATGTGTGTGGTAAAAACACAGCTCTTCTCTTTCTCTCTCTTTCTCTCTTTCTCTCTCTCTCTCTCTCTCTCTCTCTCTCTCTCTCACACACACACACACACACACACAAACGCAAGTGTGTGTGTGCGCATGAGGTTCTAGAATATGGTGACGTCACTACCAGAACCAGCGCTGTGCACATGATTGCTGTGGTCACTGAGGGTGGCTGCTATTCTAAAAGAAGGACTGGCGTGATTTCAGTTCTATTCTAAACAGCCATCCATCTGCACCTCACTTGGCTCACAGTTCTGCAGAAAACAAGCAGAATAGACTGCAAGTTTAGTTCAGTGGGAGAACAGAGGAGACCATATTTGCCTAAGACATCATGCTAGCAAGTTGCAAAGTCAGTTGATAAGAGGTTTCTTTTTCATGAGTAATGCCCCACATTTTTTCCCCTTTGAAATAATGTAATGCCCTGAAAAATAGTGCATCCCCCCCCCACCACAGACACCTAGATCCTTATCTCTGTAATGGCTTGGTTCCATTTTCTCTCCTTTCCTGCAGTTCTTTGGCAGGTTCTGTCCCACAGCCTGTTTTATCTTCATTTCAGTGCTCATATTCCAGAGCAGTAGAGCACATAGGATTGTGTGAGCCATGGCTGTTTTCTAATAGCTAAGTTTTCTAAGTAAAGCATACATGTTGATTAAAATTTTTTGTGTTGTTCATATTATTTAACTTTTTTCCTAGTTTTATAAGCAGATTGAGTAATTATCCTTCTCCTCTCTTTCCATTCCCTTCTTTCTTCCTTCCCACCATTCCCTTCATCAATCCATCCCATTCCCTTCTACCTACCCTCTGGATCCTCTGCTCTAGTGGGGGTTCAGATCTCTGTGGCAGGCCAAGTGCCCTTATTTGGTAAGAATCACTGATAGGGACACTCCCCTTTACCTGTCTAGCCCTAGCTCCTAAGATTTCTACTGGATGTAATTATGTCTCCTGAGATCCTCACTGGTCTATGTGGGCATGTTGTCATGTCAGCCATTATGCAAGTCTGGTAAGGACAAATCTCATTGCAGTGAATTCCTGGATGCAACATCCTTGCCTCTTACAATCTTGAATTTTATGTATAATTCATCATATCCAAAATATTATCACTTCACCACCTAATCAATATTAATGAGATATTTTAGACTTTTCTACATCAAATTTTCACAATTTGGTATATAACATGTTGTAAACCTATGAACATCAAAGAATGATACCTTTATTATTTAATCCAAATGTTCTACTCACTCTTACTATATGTTACCAAATGAATGAATGGCGGGTTTTCATTGCCACTGTTGTTTTACTCACTTATTAAGTTTGTACGGACATCTGCTCAAAAAGTACTAGAAATTCTTTTACTAGAGTAGTCACATTCTGATCTGTAAAAGATGGCAGTACTCCAGAGTTATGAGACATAATCTTTCTTTACTGACAAATTTCTGTGTGACCTGGGTTGCTTGCTTATTTTCTTAATCTTGTCAACTGCAAAATGTTGTGAGGTTAGATTATTTCTCATGTCTTACCATTCACTGATCATATCATTGGGCTTTTGTAAAATAATTTTTATCATTGATGATTAGTGTGTATTATACAATGGAGTCTCATGATGAGGTTTGCATCCATGCATTTAATGTACTTTGATTATATTCACTCCTGTTTCCATTTTTGATAGATCTGTTTTTCTGACTCACAACAAATTTGTATATTTTATTAAATTATCTTCTGTGTTCAAATTTCATTTTTAAGAATCAAGATTCTTCTCTTCATGAGACATTTTATTTTACTTATTTATCATGGGATAATAAGGCAGTGAAACATGTTAAATGACTTCTTCCTTACATTGACACTATTGGCTATAATTTGCTTGTCGAAGAAATTAGAATATTTCTGGGGGGTCGATGATTCAGCTACTCCTTTCTTTCTCCAGGGGGATTCTGAATAGACTTCACCCTCTAAAATTGTGTTGTATAATTTTTCTTATTCAGTGTTGTTTTCCTGCAACTGAAAATACTTGTTCTGCCTTGTTTTCTGTGCATGCTATTGCTCAGCATTCCCTAGTGCCCACTGAAAGTTAAGCTCCTGAGTCTGCCAGAAGAGAGGTTCCCATCCCATCAGACAACTTCGAGCCCTTCTCCCCTTTCCATTCCTGCAGCCTGCCTCTCTTCTGCTCAGGGAATTATTCCCATCCATAAGGACAGATAGGCCAGCTAGTCATCTATCCCAAACTTAACATTATCCAGCACAAGCCTCTTGAAAGATCTTGGTTCTGTTTCTTTAGCTAACCCCTAAGCATTTTAACAAGTTCATGTTTTGTTTAGTAACCCTTTGGGATACTTCCTGGGTGCTGGATCCAGGGTGGCTCCACATTTAGAACCCTGGCAAATAATTACAACATAGATCTGATAAGAGCAGAGATTGGAATATGTACAAAGTTCTGCAATGGACCAGAGGAGAAAGGAGACAGCTGTTCCTGAGGAGGGAGTGGTTTCTGCAGTTCTGAGGCTTAAGCTGAGAGTTGGTACAAGCAGCAGAACTCCACTAATAAAGCATTAATGTCCAAGGTCTGGGTTCTAGAATTTCACGTTGTTCTAGAATCAGATGGCCTGGGTTCAAATCTTGCTTCTGCCACTCATCATTTCTGACAACTTGAGAAAGTTTCTTGGTTCCTGCTTCAAATTCTTTTTGTGGAGAAGGGGGTAATATTGGTAATAGTCAATGGTGAACATTATTTATCTCTAAGAGAGTGAGAGAGACAGAAGAGGGGAATTTTCATGTAAGAATACCGAACAACTGCTTAATAATATTATTCACTCTTTCCTTTGTTGTTGTGACTTCTCCATATATAGAGGGGATCCCATTCTCCCAGGTACCTCATCATCTATTTACATTCTTTTATTGCACAAGCGTACTTTGTCTAATGTTATTTGCCAATGATGTGCTATTTTTGCGTGCGTGTGTGTGTGTGTGTTACATGTGTATGAATATGTACCGGTGTGTGCCTATGTGTGTATGTGAGTAATATGTACTCAATTCATTTTGGGTTAGCTGGGGGAAGTTTTCCAGTTCTAAGATCAATGACCTGAAACTTATTGTCTGTGGTGATTTCCAACTGCCAGAGTCTCCCACACAGCAGGTTCAGACAGTATTTTAGAATTGTCATTGACAATTAGTTTCCAATGCATCTTGTACTTTCACATTTGTTTAGAACTGGATCTCTTCTCTAATGACATCTACGTGAAATTAGTAACATGAGATGTATGAAACTCTCCCACATCTTTACCTTAAACCATTGGGTATTATTTGAATTACCTTTCATATAATGAACAGCATTTCTTCTTAACATTTATGCAATGCCTGCTCCTTCACAAATTACAAAGTATGAATATTTACTTAACATATAGCAGGTCCCACTTCTTAAAATTCATAGCATTTTTGTCGTGAACTGAGATTATTGCCAAGACCTTGTTAGGCTCTTTCTCTTTAGAGAGCTTGTCCTTTATTATTAATGTCACAGTAGTTTTTCATAACAAACTACATTAAAGATACAGAAAAACAAAGGCTACTGTTTTATATATACCTTGGCTTATTGAAGCAATAATTGAATAATAAATATGGCAATATTATAGTGCCATAATTTTACTATTAGTTTCATGGTAGGATTTTCTGTTACAGCTATATTTTTGAAGCACTTTAAAATAGTGAGGTTATTCCTAAGGATTCAAATTCAGACTCTACTAGAATAGCAGTAAAAATCATTATAATTGCACTTCCACAAATAATCTGTGAGGCCTTTGATGCTGGGAACCCAAATGGGCTTGATCTCCGCTTTTTCAGGTGCTCTTACTAATAAGCTAGTGTAGGGGTGAATAGAAAAGTATTTCAAAGATTTTACAAATGGAGAAAGTGAGTCATTGTTCAGTGTTTTTGTAGATCACTTTGTCTGTGTTCATTCCTGTAAGTATGTATATTATTTGTACTTCATTAATGTGTTTTCTATTTCTGGATAAGAAGCTAATAGAGGGCTGGAGAGAGAGTTCAGGGGTTAGGCCTTTGTCTTGCAAGCAGAAGGACCTGATTGGGGATCCCAGATCTCATGCAAAAACTCTGGACAGAATTTTCTGTTGCCTATACTACCTGCCTTGGAAGGCTGAGCCTGGGAAAGCACAGAGCAAAACAAAGGGGAAGTAGTGAATTAGTGCAATCCAGGATGACTCCCAAAGTCAGCCTTGGACCTCCATGGGCACATGCAGTGCCTCTGATTCACACACACACACACACACACACACACACACACACATGAAAAACAAAAAAGAAGCTAAGAGAATATAGCAGATGAAGTGCCCAATGGAAAGGTCATATACTTTATTAAAGTGAGTCTCTGTCTACTTTGTACAGCATAGCATCAAAAATGTCTCTTCCTTGAGGTAGGAACCTATTTTGTTGTGCTTTTCATTTGATAACATCTAATTAGCAAAAATGTTAGTTCAGTTTTTAAACCAGGCAATTTTAAAAACAGTAATGTGAAGATATATCGCAAACTTTGTTCATTTGCGTCCAAACATTAAGAAGGAAATGTGTTTTCCCATATAACTAAAAAGTAATCCCTCCCAAATCTATCTTCCTGTCCCACTGGCAGATCTTTCTTTTGGAATTCCTTTTACATGTGGCAGAGAGTACTTAAAACAAAAATGCTAGAAGAAACCAGAAAGATTTTCAAGACTTTCTCTTAGAACTGCTGTTTAAAAATATAATTTCCCATGATATGGTTTTAAGTCTGTAAGAATGAGGATGTTATGACTTCTGAGTACATGCTGTAATATAGAATGTTATAAATCATGCACAAAATAAACATACTTGAGTGTGTGTGCCTGTGAAGGCTGAGGGTGACCTCGGGAACAAACCTGCATTGCTTTTACCTATTTATTGTTTTGTTGTATTGTTTCTTCAGCTTTATCTTCCAAGGTGGGAAATGAAGGCCTTTGCCGTTTCTGTCCCCCGTTTTTACATAGCATCTGGGATCTGAACTGTAGTCCGGTTGTGAGGCAGAAGCCTTAACCCCTGAGCCATTTCCCCAGTTCCATACTTTAATTGTTGAAAACCTTTTTAAAATTTCTTAAGAATTCTCTTTTTGTTTCTTTCAAACAATTTTCTAATGGGAAAATAATTTTCTATAATAGTACATGCTAGTAATGATCATAAAGATAATATAAAAAAGATAGCTGATAGTTTGAGTCATAAATATTCTTGAATGGTAAGACTTTATCTCTTTTATTTAAATTGATGTACATCCATTGTTAGGTTTCATAAAAACAGTTTATTCCTAGTATGTAATGTACTTTGGCCATATCTACACACTATTTCTTCTTTTTGGTTCCTTTTCTACTCCCCCCCACTTCTCTGTCTGGATTATTTTCATATATGTGATGATTTAAAATATATTCATTTGCCAGCAGATGACATAATTTCATTCTTTTTTTATGGCTGAATGAAACTCCATTATGAATAAATATCACATTAGTTTCCTAAGTTGGCTATTGTTAGCAGTATTCTATATAGTATTCTATATAGAGTCTATATAGTATTCTAATAACTTGGTACTGTTTTTACTTACTGTACTTCAGGTATATACCTAGAAGTAGTACAGATGAACACTGAATGCTGGTGAGGATGGGGGGGGGCGCAGGTTATACACTGGGTAACAATGGGAATTGCTCCAGTCATTTAGGAATCAATCTAGAAGACTTCATCTCTTCAGAACATATGTGTTTAGTGTATTTTGCCCTCTTGACTTTAATGACTTTCTCATATAGTTATTTGCATATGTGGTGTAAGTTCTTGCTTTGTAGGTAGTGAAACCAAGACATGGGTTAAATGGTTTACTTTTAATTTTATGCTGACTTTTTTCAGTTAGTTTCTCAGGTTTTATGTTGTCATTACCCGAAGTAATACATAATTCAGAACAAAAAGGAATTCTGGGGATGCCCATAAGAACGCTGGAAGACCTTTTATGTTGCAGGTTCTTCTTAGTAGACTTAAAAATTGTTCTATAAAAGTAGGATGGTGGGCTGGAGAGGTGGCTCAGGGGTTAAGCCTCCGCCTTGCAGGCGGAAGGTCCTGAGTTCGGATCCCAGATCCCACGTATAGACGCCAGGCGGAAGCGGGGGCGGCCTGCATTTCTGGTCCTGGTAGGGCGGAGCCTGTGAATCCCGGGGCAGAAGGAGGTGGAGGCGTCCATGGTGGTTCCCGAATTCGTCCGTGGTTCTACACACACAGACACACGCACACACACAGACGCGCGCACATACACACGCACATGCACACAGTTGAATAAATAATAATAATAATAATAAAATTTTTAAAAAAGTAGGATGGTCAAAACTGCTGACATTTTGTAAAAACTGTAAAGTAAAGGTAGTATTATTTGGCAAAAACACATTCAAAATACCAAGCAGTATTTCGTTCATGCTGTATTTGATAAAGGCATATGATTTCATTGGCTGGTAATGATGTTGCCAATCCTGGAAACTTTGTGTGCCAGAAGTGGTCTTGCATTGGAGATGAACTGATTGGAAATAGATGTCCCAGTACAGTGAGGTTCACAGCAGACTTCTCCCCATGTCTGCTGTTTCCCAGTGTGTGGCGATACATTCTGAGCTCTTCCATTTTAGCTTCCATTACCCACCACCCAAGTTCTCAATTCAATTTCAGACTCGGGCAAAAGCCTGTAATTCTATTTGTTTTGGGTAAATTTAGCAAGCTGCTCCTGATTACACCTTAGCCAGAGACCATCTGTTGACTGGCGTGCCTCTCTGAGGAGTGGTTTCTGTAGGGCTATGAATGGAAAGAGGCTGAAGCGCCACTGCTATTAGTAAGCAGATGCACCACATCAGGGCTAGTCCTTCCCGCCTTTCAATCTGCCAGTGCTCCATATTGATGGAGTGTCGTATGCCTGCAAGTCATTCCATCCTGAGGCAATGAGGAGTGCTCTCCTAGGGGCCATTTATCAAGTGCTTCTCCTGGCATTTGATGGAAAGGAATTTAGAAGTCATAGTTTGATACACTCAGAGCACAGTCACATTCTCCTTTGCACATCCCGAGTATCTGGGCCTGTGTGTACATATATTCAGCAGCTATGTAGTCATGCACTGTCAAAAGCCCCACAGATGAAAACAACAGAATACAGCTGTGCTGCGTAATACAACATGTAACCCTCCACAGTGTCAGAATCACAATTCTGTAAAGCACTGCTTCCTCAACTGGAATGATTGCTGGTTCATTTGCATCTGATGGGGAAGATGTGCTGCATGAATTCAGCATGTTGTGCAACAGCTCTGATGCCGACCATAGCATGCTGAGGCTTCTCTCTAAATGAGGATGATATCGTTAGCTCATGGCTAAGATGAGATTGTCCAAACACAACCCAGACAGCAGTTTCCTGTTGCAGTTAGACAGCAGGGGAAATAGATAAAATGAACATAAATTAGCTTCATCTCATTTTGTAAAAGAATTGGAGAGGGGAGGGAAGGAAGCAGTGGATTTCTAGGGTGCTTGGAGATTAGAAATAGATCAAGTACAGTAAGGAGGACTGGTTTCAGCCCTATGTTGCATGCCAACAAACACTTCTTCCCTCACGGCCTGGTTACTATTATGAAATAGCTGCAGGAAAACATGCCCAGGATCCATAAGCCACCCCTGGTTTTTCACATCAGTGCGAGGGTTTTAAACTCAGATCCTCATGCTTGCTCAGCAAGTATTCTTAACCTTCTGAACCTTCCCCCAAGCCCCAAACTCCATCTTAAAACCCCATTAGATAGAACATTCCCATTTGCATTGAGATCAGTGTTGTCTGAGAATGTAGGGGCTCCTGTAGATTTATATCACAGCTGTAATCTTTTTATTTAAGGCAGGAAAGTTTAAATATGATGAGTCTTGTATTTTTTTTTTTTAAGTTGGTGTCACAATTATACTTTGCCTTCGTGGGGTTTGTGGGTAGTAGCTTGTTTGCAATGCTAGGGATGGGAATCTGCACCTTGCACATGCAAAAAGTGCTCTAAGGCTGAGCTACAACACAATCCTTTTTAAAACATTTTCCCTATATTGTGAGGCTAGCCTCAAACTCAGGACACTCCTGCCTTGACCTTGCAAAGGCTAAGACTAGACGGGTGTGACACCACATCTAGCTATGACTTTTATCCTTAATGTCATGAATTAGAGTAAGACAGTTTTCTATACTCCTTATGCATGCACAACTGGCCTTTAATTCAGGCTATGTCCATTTGCAGGGTTTTTTTTTTCTTATTAGTAGAACTTGGATCTTATGGGTCTTATGCATACTAGATAGATGTTTCCTGTGAGTTATGGTACCCAGATATTTAATTCAAGTTAAGAAAGTCACTGAAGGTTCAGGGAGATGAGAGTTAAAATGTTACGAACAACATGTAGTCTATAGCATGTTTTTCTTAATTATGTATTAAAATATTGCTATAATTTTTAGTTTTTTTCAAACAAAGAGTGGATAATTACGCAAAATAATCGCTTTTTCTCCAGTGGCGAGGATCAAACCTGAGGCTTTGCACATACTAAGCAAGTACTCTAAAAGCCGTGCTTCATCTCCCACCTCTGTCTTTGAGGGGTCTCAAATTTGGCCCAGGATGGCCTTATGCTTTTAATCTGCCCATCTCAGATTCTCAAGTGCTGAAAGCACAAGTATGTGCCCCATCCTGCAGAAATTCTTAACGAATGGAAAACACTAATCTTGAATAAGAAAAGTGGTTTCTGGGAATGTTTTTGTTAATCAGGACCATTTGATTCATTGGCACTGAACTGCTGAATGAGAGGCTGATTTCCTAAGTGTAATATTTGCACTTGCCTGTCAACTCTGAGTTAACAGCAGATATTTAAAACTGCAGATCATCACCAAACTGCATAGCAATTGTTACACAAATAGAATCATGAGCTTCATGAACAAATAAAAGTATCCTGAAAGAAAAATGGAATACTTTTAAAAAGACATTTCAAAAGTCATACAGTCAGATTGCTCTATACTTAAGTTTAGTGTATACAGATGGTTTAATGTGGGCCTGTGGCCTTTGAGAAATAGCACTGGACAATCATGCAGAAGTCTCATGGGAATTGTCCTTGTATTAGTTTATGCTATGCACTCAATATCTCTTTACCTGGTCTGGATGTTCTTCATAGCAGAAGCATGAAACTAAGGCAATGCCAGGTATGAAGAAATAGTATGGGTTGGGGTCTGAAGCTGATTGTATTATGATATCAGCTCTCCCCACAAGCTCCAGGATATGTAGTCTCCAGGATATGTAGTCCAGGCTGAAAAAAATCACAAGAAACATCCCCTCCCCCAAAGGAATGATCCTTAACCTTTTGCCATTTGAGGAAACAGAGTTAAATGATTGAAGGTAAGACAAATATCCCTGAAAGCACTCTTATTGTTCTTGAGTGTACCTTTGGTTGCCTGCAGTGTCTCGTGCTCCAGCCACAGGCTAATTTTTAAGGGGTAGGTACTTCAATGATACAAGTAAGGAAATAAGACAAACAGGTATGCATTCAGGGTAGAGTTGGAAGGTAGAGGTTACACCATATACGCAAAGATTGAGTGAAACAAGATGATGTTAACAGAAAGTTTAGGTCTTCTCATCTCAAAAACAAACAAAAACAAATTCAAGATCAGTAGTGTGGCATTGTAAAAGAGGTAGATATGATAGGTCTCTACTATGGATAAAGCATACAATGGGGCTCGGGTTATATAGAGGACAAAAAGGACTTTGCAGTAAGGAATTCTGGTAAGAAATACAAAGCTACAAACTCATTCATCGGAGGATAAATGTTTACCTTATAAGGAAGGTATAAAGAAACACAACCTTCATGCCCTACTGATCACAGTTGTTGTTGATACATTTCTGTTAGTTTTGCATTATTGCAGATTATAAACCAAGTCCCAGAAAACAAATAATTACTAGTGATCAACTTAGAGATGGAGATTATATTGGAGTGGATCTCCCAGGATGAAGGATTGGCTTTGAGAGACAAAGCCCAAGAGTAATATCTGGGATAATTAAAAAGAGAGGGAAGAGCAAAGCTATAACGAAAGCCTCAGAATATTGGCATTGTACTGTGGATTCCTTCCTGCAGACCGCAGGACTGATGATCTGGTCTGAAACACACAGCTCTGGCGGACACGGAACATGAACTGTGGGCTTTCTCCCACCGGCCCCTCTCAGATATTCCAGTTGGCACTGCCAGCTTTGCAGTCTCTATGGGCCTATTTACCTTAGTAATTTGCACCTGATGCATTTATATTGGTAATTTTTTTTTCTCCCTGGAACCCTGAGATCTCATTTATTCACTAGTGCAATAAAGTGGTGGAGAGAAAATCCCTCCCTAAAGGAAAGAAGAGAAGAATTGTTTAGGGAAAATAACAACCATGCTAACCGTGGCTCTAATTAAAACATCAAAAGAAGCCTTGTTCTTATTTAGACATTGGCTAATACCTGCATCTTTGTGCACCTGTAGTCTAACACTGGTCTATCTGTGGCATCATCGCTAGCTTTGTCTTTTTCTTTTTAATCCAGTGTCAATGTTTTTTTGTTTTAAAACAACAGTAACAGCCCTAGGGTTGAAACAAGAGTTCTTGGCCACAGCTTGCAAAAAGCATGCTTGCTAATGCATATGTAGGAAAAATGACTTTGAATAACCAAAGCACAAACAAGAATTGATAGAATAATAAGCAATTAAGGTAGATTAACAAGGGTTGCTGAATTCCAGCTGTGGGCTGCTGGTATAGGCTTCTCCATTCAAGCTAGTTATAACCCACTGTGATTCAGAAACTGAACAGGAGAGAAGTATATCCTCATCAGTGTCATTATCCAGGTAACTTTCTTGTTTTCTATTTAGTTTGTGTGTGTGTGTGTGTGTGTGTGTACACACAGGCATCAGTATGTGTACATATTTTTATTTAGAATGATCAAAATCTTTGTGTCGTTTAATTGTAGCATATTAAAAACAAAGCAAAGCAGGTGTCTGTCCTTGCTTTCTGTGGGAAAGAGATGCCCATAGTTTTGTTTAACTGCTACATGTATGTATCTGGATTATAGCCTGGGTCAGCAGTTAGGCCACAGTATAATTATATGAGGACATCTTCATATAATTATGGAACAAACCACACAACATGAAAACCGTATGAACAGGTAGTTTACAGAGCAATTAGTTATGTAGCCTGCTTTCTACAGAAAGATTTACCACAGCCCCTCTCACTGGCACTGAACCTACACACTTAGGAGACCTTGCTAGTGATAGTAAGCTTTGGCCTTTCATATTCATGGCCAAAGGCACTGCAGTCTACTTTACAATGTGGACCTGTGAGGTCACACAGGACCTGGTCACAAGGTCACATATGTACATACGTGCTCTAAGCCCTGCTGTTATTGTCTCAAAACCATTAATTTTGTCTTTGAATTAGTGCTCTGTATGTCAAGCATTCTATGAGCAGAGGTGATGCAGACAATATGATGTTTGCCTATGGCAGTACCGTTTCCATATCACGTTGAGTTGCTCTGTAAATGCAGATATATACATGAATGAATTTAGCCTATAGTGGAATTTAGCCTGTAGCGTTCCTATAGAATGTTGGTAGGATAGGCATGTCAAACTTGTAAGGTGAATTAATTTCTGTTGATTCCCTTTATTCAGTGTTTCCACTATCCCAGTTACAATGAAATAAATGGATGTGTATAAGCCACGAAGTAAAGTTTGTGTCATTTTAGTTATTTCACATACAAGTTAAATGCTCTCACATTTGCATTTAAATTGTCATTGTGCCATGTAAAGACAAGTGATGAAAAACATGCTCATAATGAAATATTTTAGAATTTCTGGGCAACAACACTAAATACTAATATAAAAAAAATCATGGCACATTGAGAGAGACCAAGAAAGGCATCCTTTTTAATGTTAATATCATTAAAGGCACTCCCTATCCCAGGTTTTAAATGTATTTTTATTGTGTTCTTTGTCTTGAACCTTATGTAACAGACCCTAGAGAGGTCTGTTCAGCTAGAACTAATTGCAGAAGGCCCTACACCTCCTGATGCTTCCTCAGGCAGCCTGGGAGACGTAGACACCAAACACATATACTTTGAGGGCCATTGCTCCCTGGATAGGTTCCCATTTATTCAGATTTCACTGCCTTTCCAAACTTCTACGGTTCAAGAAACCTTTTAAATCCTTATGTATAGGCAAAGTATCACTTTTCAGACTCTTATTTTCTCTAATAATATGTGAGGGTCTTGTTCCGTTCTAGGCCTAGTAAGCAACAGGAGGAATTTTATACCAGCATGACAAGGGGAAGTACCCTCCCTGACTCGGGATCTGCCTCTGACCCATTCTTGATCTGCTTTCAGCACAGTATGAACTTGTTTCTGCCAATGCGTTAAGAGATATGGGTAGGCTGTTTCATTTGTCCTCATGAAAGTCAGCATGTCTCTCATGAAAGGATGTCTACTCCCACTTGCAGAAACACTGCTCTAACAAATGCTTTTGTTCACAACATGACGTGAGTCCACATACCACTGCCTCCCAGGGCCACTTACTAACCTGTTTCTGTGTCCAGACTGTCTTAACAGATGGAAGCAACCTCAGGAGCTGGCTCTGAAACCACAGGTCCTTAAGGTGGACCAGGGAGGAGTGAGCTAAATCAGGAGGGGGGTTGTGCGGTGAACCTTGCCAAAGGTCCCATAGGATGTTGCTTCCCAGAGTTCAGCACAAGCCAGGCCCTAAATGGGAAATGACTCTCTCCCAGAACTTTATCTCAGCAGGAGAGTTTGTAGCCTAGTGTGAGGAGGAGAAACCAGAGGCCCTAATTCATTGGGAGCTTGAACATGTTTTTGTTCCTTTGGGTGGGGGTGGGAGGCGAGGGGAGACCAGAAAGTTTCTGACTGCTTGAGAGCATGCACTTTACCCTTAAATACCTGATACAAGATCTTTTGTATTTGAGGAATTGATATATAATGTATTAAAAATGAATTGTAATAGATTGAGAATTCATGACTGCCTAACATCTGGATCAGTGGCACAGGCAAAGATTACTGAAGTAAACAAAATGTCATTGGTTACTTTAGAAGAATTTTACTTATTGAGAAGGCATATTTAAAATGTAGGTTCTAAAATCAAGCTACTTGGCCAACACTAACTAACAGCATGCCTGTGTATAGTAACCCTGTACTTCATGACTACCTTCATCTGTAAAATATGTACATTCATAAACTCTGCAGGAGTGTCATGAATATTAAATGATTCTATACTTATAAGCTGAGAACTATACCTATGTCCAGAAAATGTATATTATTGATGTTTTGAAGGCCAGATGTAGGAGGATCTGATTCCAGGGGATGTAGGAAAGAGGATTGCAGTCTTCCATAAAGTCCAGAGACTGATCAATTTGCACATGAAGGCTTCATATAAGTGCAAGTTAATATTCTCTGCCACTTAGAAGTTTGCAAATGAGAGATAACTCAGGGGTGAAAACCCTTTCCTCACAAGCAAAAAGTTATGAGTTCATGTCCCAGATCTCAAGTAAAAATGTCAAGTGGAAAAGACCTGTACTTTTGGCCTTGCAGGGCAAAGCCTGAGAAATCCCAAAGAAAAGATGGAGCAATCCAGAGTGATTCCAGAAGTTACCCTTGGGCTGCCACAGGCACACACAAATGTCTTCTGGTACATAAAAGTGTGCACGCGCGCGCTCGCGCACACACACACACACACACACACACACACACACCCATACCCACACATACACACTAAAAATGTTTGCAAATTCAAATAGCATAATGTAAATGTATTTTTTTTTGTTGTTGTTATTTTCAATGTTAATGACTTGGTTTTTCTTGGAAAAGTAATTCTGCCTTCCAGTCATTTAGGCAACTTTCTTTCATTTCCAGAACATGCTGGTTGGTTGATAGGAATGTAGAGAAGAAACAAGGTGTGGGCCACATTCTGCAATTACCTCACACATTCAGTGTGGGTCTTTAATTTTTCTTATCAGTAATTCACTTCAGATAACAACTCCACAGATAAAATAGGCCTTAGGGGTTGGTTGGCTGTGAGGAGGGAGAACAAAGGCTTTATTGGTCTTTTATCTCTTGTTTACTGAAAAGTATTTGGTTGTAAAAGATAAAGACAAACCATTGTGTTGGCTCCAGAAAATGAACAAATAAAAGTAATTATCACAGAGAGGCAGTAAGTAACAAATAGAATGTATTTACTTTTCCCTAGTTGGTGGCTTCAGTCTAGACTTTTTCCCCCAAAATTGTTGGCTAGTTTTTTTTGTTTGTTTGTTTGTTTTTGAGTATATTTTACATGCTAAGCCTTTAGGCTAATTTTCTTTCAGAGTGAAATTGAGCTCCTGCCCCAGACCTCAGTGAAATTTTGTTCCTGGGTGGGTCACAAACCGATATCTTCCTTCATTCCCTGGTCCAAAGTCTGGAGAAGGAAGTGATAAAGCACATTCCTCAAGCTTCTTGGGTCCTATGAAGAGAACAAGATGATCACAGTAGATAAGGGAATAATATGTATTTACTAGAAGTACCAAATGCTCCTGGAGAATACCTCAGAGGAAAATAATGTGCATTCCTTTGAAAGCACACTATTTTAAAAATCCTCAAACTTTTATAATGTTGAATAGGTAATGATCTTTCTGCTGAATAGTAATCATAATAAAAGGGTGACATATGACTCTTGCTTAACAATGTGCTCTGCAGGATTTCAAATGTAGTCTTTGAGGCATTTTTACAAAATCAGTCATGAATATTGCTTTTTATATGATTCTATTTTATTGCTTTCATTGATCCCTTAAAGTGTTTATATTTTAGTGTGTGTAATACATGTACATGGTATAACTCTTCAGGCTGTAAGAGACTGTATGAGAAGTTTCTCTTATTTTCCACTATTGTGTTCCACTCCAGAGAGTGACTGTGATTGACAGGCTCTGTGGCTATGCTTGCAAAGCCATAGAATGGCACTTTCCCTTTATGCAGTCACCAAGAAAGAAGAGCATAGTATAAGCTTTACGTGCTACCATTAAGAAAATGGTAGAACTGAGGAGAGTCCTGCTTCCTGGGGCACAAGCCATGTTCTCACTTTCCACATGTCCGAAGGTGGTGATATCTCTTTCAACCATTACTCTTGAGGCTGTTTGACTTGACCATGGAAAAACCAATGTATGTCCAGTCCCCAAAGATGACAAAGGCAAAAGTTTCACATCATTTTACAGTAGAGTCCTGATAACTCATGTGCTCTCTAAATCATAACTCACTTCATGTCAAGATGTGGCTTGAATGAGAATAAATGCCATAAAGGGGGTAGAGAGCTAGAAACTGGGTTTAAGGATTGTTCTATAAAAAGCTGTTAATGAAATTTCATCCTCTTGAGCTACATAGGGAACAGCATCTCTGCATTGTACCCTATCTATCAGAATAGCTAAGGTCACATAGGTTAGTTAGTTTCTTTTCCCCACAGAATGGTGGCCTCGCAAGTAAAGATAAACCTAACTGCTCACCGTACAGCCTTCGTATTGACTGCACAACCAGATTTTTTTTTAACTTGTATCAGCATTCTTCAGCTATGTAGTGGCAGACACAGGTCAATGGTTAGTACCCTAACCAGCCTAAAGGGAACTCCTGTGTCTAATGGACTCTGCAATACAGCTGCTTGTGACCTTGCCTGCCCTGGGAGGTAAGGTGAGTGTTGCAGACTTTCTCTGGCAGCATCACATCCAAGCGCTACAGGGTAAGGGTGCAAGACAGATTTTTTTTTTTAAATGACTGATTTACTTATAAATGTACTGCAATCAATGGGTATAGAATATTTTTAACTGAAAAGTAAGCCTAGAGGAATTAAGGAGAAATACACTGAGAAGACTTAGCATGAAGCATGTGCACTGCGCACTGGCTACCCCCATGTGCACAAGTTACATAAAGCAAGTGTATTGTCTACAAACAGATATCAAGGGATTCAAAAGTGTAGCATTCACTGCTGGCCAGTCTCACAAAGCTTAGGAAAGTTACCTGTGGCAACTAGCATCTCCCAGATCCTCCACAACTGAGGGACCTTGGACTTTAAACCTTAGGTCCACAGGGCGTGAAGAGCTAAAGCATTGAAGGACATTCTACTGAATAGAATGCCACAGCTAAGTTTGAGTGTTCTCACTGGGTCTTCCCTTACCTCCAGATGTTGTATCACCAGTACATTCTATTGTTATTTTTGAAAACTACAAGCAGGAAACCAAGGTTAGAGGTAGGGAGAAAACCATCCTATGTGTAAGTTCTTGCCTTGGGTATGTGCTTGCTTTCTTTTTGTTACAAATACATGAGATAAAGAAATGATGATGTTTCATTTGCAGTGATAAAGCAGTGAAAAAGATTCTTTTTCAGGGATTCTTAATATTGTAAACAAAGTTCATGTGAATTTTATTTGGTCTAATAGATGAGTTTACTATAGGTTAGATGGCATATTGAATGTGTCAGTTGTAGCAGTAATTGTTACTAGTAACATTTTAAATCCTATTTCAAATGCATATTTTACCTTGGGAACTTTAAGGCTGAATCCTGATGGTTCAGACTTTATAAATATTTTCTTGAAAGAGGTTCTGGTTTTCACTCTATGTGTTTCTTTCATCACATGATTTCATTAGCTCAGCATGTATGTGACTTTTCAGGAAGAAGTGAGTAATGAAGCCAGGTATAACTTCTACTTAGAGTTCTGTCTTTAACTTAATATTCATAAAGTAAGTAGATGCCTGTAGGACCCCATACTTACATCCATGGCTTTATTAAGTTCTTTAGTAACAAGGGACTCCTGCAGCCCTGTCTGGTCAGGAGTCACCAAAGTGATCTGGAGAACCACAAACAGTGGAAGGGTACAACGCTTCATTCCCTTTCCTTCTCAATGATCTATGTTTTATAGGATTAAATGAAAGGAATCAATGTAAAATAGACAATAAATTAGGATAGATTACTGAATAAACTTTTAGAAGCAATAGTATTTCATATTAAAAAGTAATTTATAAATATAAAATGAGTGAATAAATGATTAGTAAAAATTAAAGCCAAAGAAGGATGAAATTTGTAAGTAGCAACTACTATTTCTAGCTGTTCATAGGTATCATGTATTTTCTGGTTAGCTGCTTTAGAAACTATATCCAACCTAAAACTCATCAAGTCTATGGGAAATTCAATTCTTCCAGTATTTGTGTTTTAAATCTCCCAACTATTTTTTTCTAGGACTATAGTATCAAAACTATAATTTGGTATCAGAGATACTGGAAGCCTCTGATTGTGCTGTTTGATTCTCTTAGATTTCCGTTCCTGAATTTCCGTAAGCTTTGCCCCTTCGAAGTCCATATCCTGCCCAATGTTGCAAATAATGCAATACTCTGCTTAGCCTTCTATCCAGCCTCACAGCATAGGGAGTAATCTTTATGAAATTAAATCCATCAAATATTTGTGAGCACTTGTTATACAAACCCTGCGCTTGTGGTTATTGAGGATACAAACATGATTAGGACCCAGCCCCTGCTTTCAAGGAGTTTTACAGGCTTGGAGAGAATAAGGTTGGCATAAATGTAGCTGTCAGTTAAAGCACAAGGTGCTGTAAGGCTGAACAAAATTTCCATCATTTTCCTCTTCAAGAAGTTGTATGACTCCCTGTCATCTTTTGGATCAAATGAAAAATTCCCTGTCTTCATTATCCGACACGTCCCTAGCTATTTTTAATTTATGTTTTACACCGTCCAACAAATGCCGTTTCCTGTCCTCTGCTAATACCATCTTGAACATGTCCCGCCACGCATTCTTTCCTTCCTCTGTTCATTCATTATTCCTGAAAATACCTACTGCCTGCCAGACACTCTGATACTCTGGAGGGAGCAAAAGTGAATCAGTTCCCGCCTCCAGCAGCTCACCATCTAGTGGGATGAGACAGGCAAGAAACTGTTTTTAAAGAGTAGTGTGTTGTGACAGTGTGCCAAGGGCCCAGGGAGAAGAGAACTGATGAAGGCCTCACCTAGGAAGTGAGTCTTGCCAGAATGTGATGAGCTAGCTGTTCGCTGGCGGGGTTGGAGGAAGCAGGAAGAAAAGAGCATTGAGGCGTGGAGCAGAGGTAGCATTTTATGCAAGAGGAACAGAATGTAACTCAATTAGGGTACTGGAGGCAGGAATAACCCTGGAAAAGAGATATCATGTTCGAACTCCAATCCTGCGCTACGGCATCTATTCTTCACTTTTTATGTTAGGAAAATCTGCCTGCTATTTGAAACAGAGCTGCCACTCTCGGAATGCTTATGCAGCAGTGTCATGAGTCACCTGAGTTGCTGTAGGTAGAGGTGAAATATTCCCAGCAAAGGGGGGAAGAGACTAACCTAAGTAGATCTAAGAGATCCTGAGCAGAGGTAATGTACAGAGATGACTCTGGTCATCCATACTTTCATATACATATATAAGTCAGAACAGGATCTGTTATACTGTAGCAATAAGCAGTATTTTATATCCTCTATATTTTTTATCATAGCAGGTAATTGCCCTGCTATTACGTGAGATATAGCTCACATAAGTTATCTCAATCTTGGGGTTTCGTCACCTTGACACAATCTTTTGTATAAGAGAATTCTGAAGAGCCTTACTTCACTCCACAGGTAACACATGTTCACTTTGCTCACAACTCTAATTACAAGGTAAAGAGGAGATGCAGGTCAGTCCTGTACCAAGAAGAGAAAGTGGCTAGAGGTTGGTTCTAGAAGTCTCTGCCATGTTGTTATTCAATGTCATGTTTTTCCCTTCTGTGGCCTTCACTGTTGAGCCATGCATTTCCTTGTAATTGTCACCTGGTTCTTTCTTACATGTGTGTAGTGCTCCCGGCAATTTTTCAAAGTCATGATTGCATCTTCTGCATCTTTTAAAGGTTCCTTACCAGTCCCATACCAAGCAAAAGTCAACACATAGAATAACTGGTAGCAAAAATACTCTGGGTTAAATTTGACAGGATTATTTTGGGTGGGGAGGCCTTGGACCTTGGTGTTCCTTTATCTAAACACTTGAAAATTATCTGATTTATTTTGCCCTCATTTGTGATTTCACATCCATCAGATGCCTGGAATTCGATTTGAACAAAAATGAATCAATAGGGGCTGGATGGTATTTTATTGTAAAGCCTTTAATGCCATTTTGCTTCAGTGACCCTCATTTTTCGTCCTGGTCTGGTAAAAACTGCACAACATTTACTCTGAATGTGACATTGCCTTGGCACATTTTAAAGGTGAATCTGAAAGTTTAAGGGCATCTAAGCACGCCACCCTCCTTGCGTTACCCAGTTGGCGGGACTCAGTAGGAAACAAATCAACTCTCGTCCTCTGTGGAAAATAAACACATGAAGATGTAGCTTTAAAAAAGGAAATATTGCTGAATGAATTCAGATGTGGTAGAAGAGGAGGTCAAGACCTGTGGCGTACTTTATCTGAAACGTGTTTGCTTGCCCAGACTGAACATTTCATCCTTTTCTGGTCCATCTCTTTAACTCTTTCTTCCCTACTAAGCCTGACTTTTAAAATAAGTGAGAGGCAGTGAAGCAAACCCTGGTTCCGATTAGTTCCCCATAGTATAAAGACAGAATAAGTGAGTGTCTGTAGCTTTTGAACGTAAGCCATAGGAAGTAGGTATAACAATAATTATTTCTGGACCAACACAAAAGCCAGCAGATCAATTTACTCTGTCTCCAGGACCAATTCTACCACAAACATTTTCTGCTCTGAAAAAAAGAAAAAAGATAGATTCATTCAGTAGTAGTAGGGCTAGCTGTTTATCTGTCATCCAGCAAACTTGAAACACTTACATTATGCTAGCACACCTCAGGGGGTTACTTGCTGGCTTCCACTTCTGCCTGAGAATTCACTACTGTGAAGTGTGTGTATAGTCTTGCTTTCTTTTTTACATTGAATTTGCATTTTAACGTTTTCTCATTCTTCATTGCTAAGAAGGAATTTTTTTTATCTTGTTATTTCTACCTCGGGATTGCTGCAAGTTGAAGCTAGGCTAAAATTGGGTCATACAGTGCAGACACAGCTGAGAGGCAGAAAGGATTTGAATCAAAGGAAAAGAACAGGATTAGAAATTCCAACCTTTCTGTTAGAGTTTTATTTTCTGTACTTCTTTTTTAATTCTGCCACTTTCTGGTTCTGCTGAAATTTCTTTAATTTTTTTCCCTTCTCTCTCATCCATGCTTCTACTTGATTCTCCTTGATACTTTTATTTTATGAAGGTATTTTCTTTTGTGGCCATTACCTTGCTTGCAATCTCCCTCATCCATCTCCCTTGTGCCTTAGCTGCTGTGGGCATTAGGTACACCATTTCCATTCACTTCTTTACATCAGCTTATTTAATGAATTTGCCTGACCTCATAGAGCTGAAAAGTGGCTGCGCTGGGTTTCCCAGTCATTTTACTCCCTGTGGTCTGAGAGTAGAATCTTTGGGGCAGAAGTAATTAGTGTCTTTGAGTCCTCAGACTGTCTAATGGCACCCTGCTTTCCTCTTATCCTAGCCACTATATGCACCATGTTTGTTGCAGTGGATCCATTTCAAATTTCCACATGGGTGCTGATTCCAATCCTCAACACAATTTAGAGATTGGGAGAAGACCACAGTCTTCTGGAACCTGACAGCCAGCTTCTTATGCTGACTCCATTAGCAGTAGGAAAAGAGGTGTGGAGCCAGGCATCCTCTCCCTGTGGGCACCTACTCCATAATTGTCAGAAGACTAGCAACCATTAACCTTGGGAGAGCGCAGAGAGGGCTCCCCAGCTTGATACAGATGCTAAAGGTGTTCCGTAGCTGCACAGCCGCAGCTGTGATACCTGTTTTGCACTAATTAGGAGTTACCATGAATCTGTTTGACAATTAAGGACAGAGTGAACTTTAAGGTAGATCGCTGCCATGGGATTGCCAACAGTTTCCAAGCAAGTGAAATGAAAATTTGCATCAAGCTCTGCATTTTATCAAGACCATAAAATTTCTTTAATAGTGTGGATTCAAATGTAGGACTAAAAGTCAGAGGTCGTCTTTCTGCCACCTGAAAAAGGTCTCCCTTGGGAGTAACTGTTTCACATATTTGTGTGTGTGTGTGTGTGTGTGTGTGTGTGTGTGCGCCAACCCATAAGGAGAATGTAATTATTCCAACACTAGCGTTAGCAGTTCTTGGATTTCAGTTGTCTGAATTTTCACTATACCCAAAGTGTTTATTATAATGTTATAGCAACTTGGCAGCTAAGACCTATGTGAAAGAGGAAAGCAAAATATAAGTTCGATATTTTTTTTAAAAAATGCAGTTTTCACTTTATTTTCTTATTTTCCCAGAGATCGCTTTTTCTTTCATTTTCAAGAATCCAGCTCTTTGCGTGGGTTTTGGTAGAGGTCATGGGGCAGCAGCAGCAGGTCTGAATCAGGTTGGGAGTGTTTGGGGGTGTTCTGGGCTTTGCGACCTGGGTTCCTGACCACCTTGCTGTGAATGGCACATCTCAACAGTAATAATGCAGCTTCACATAGAGAAGCTTCACATGCATCCAAGACACTGGCCTCGGAAATGTCTCTGACAGCAGCGGCCTCTGAATGATGAATTTCTTTCTGGCCTTGTCCTTGGGCACTCATGGGGCACAGTGCACGCAGCGAATAGGCTGCACATGACCACGGTCTTTTTTGTCTCATCCATTGTTCCTTCTTTTCTTGATCATCTTGGACGCTAGGGCCCGAAAGCAGGTCAGTATTTCTTAAGTCGCATATGAGACCCATATTTTAAAATAAAAATTCCCTAGTTTGTTTTCTGCTCCTTCTCTCTTCTCTTCCCCTGCCAAACCTGCAATTAACCTGTACACACATGTCTACTTCGATCCATTTGGACTTGGTCAGGAGTTCTTTTATTCCTGAGGGTAGATTTACCAGGACTGTATTCTTTATGGTGCTGCTTGTCAGGCAAAAGTGCCTTGTTATCATCCAGAATCAAAGGTAGAGACAGCAGCCAGGTGTAACTTATAGCTGGGATTCAGGAGGATGTGAAGAGTTCAGGAAAAAGCCTTGTGCTGTGTGGTATAGTTGAAAAACTGTAAATATAATTAAGCCAGGTGGATTCCATGACAACAAAGAGGATTAGGGCCTGGGTGGATCTGCAGACCATTGAGACCTATGCGAATAGATGTCAATTTATTTATATCCTTTCTCCCCAGGGGGTGGAAAACAACAACAACATAGTTTGATGTCTAAATGAAGTAATCTCTAGAAAGAAAAGGGAGATTATATTTGTTAAACTGTACAAAAAAATCAGACGATAATGTGGCTTTGTTCACAGTATTACATAAAGAAGATTAAAGACGAAGAACAAGCTGCTTAAACACTGTAAACTAATTAGTTCTACGAATTGTTTTCCCGAGGTTCATGAGATATGAAGCATTGGCACTAGTGCGTGAAATACACTCTGCCTCAGTGCTCTTTTCAATTTATTTTTCTGTTAGTGTCATATGTATATATATATGTGCATATCTATATATCCATATATGTGTGTGTGTGTGTATACACACACAAAAAAAGAAAGGGGTTACAAAGGGAGACCACATGCTGTCTTCTAATTGTGTGATCCTGGCTGACGTTTTGTCACCTTGCTCCTGGCATGGGATGATCCTCCAATACCCTGTTTCATTTTCTGCCATCACAGGTTACATTTGTGCACGTTATGTCTTGACATGACTCAGAAAAATTCATATTTCTGCCCTGCACAGTCAACTGCCAAGACTGTTAGGCCCTGCCCACTAGAAGTAGCCTTTCTTTGTTTCTCAGGTTTTGGGGATTTTCTGAGGCCCCAAGGCTAGGGTGGAGGCATAAGTACAGATCATCTTTGACTTCTCATTCCCTACTTCAGTGATGCCCCTCCATCCTAAAATTGAATATTTTCCATAAGGGTAAATTCTCATTCTCCAATATCTTAAGTATATTTGCTTATTTTACACAATCAATGTAAGCACATTTGGTGTAGGAGCATCTTGTATTAACTTATGTAGCCATTATTATGAAAGGCATAGCTGTGAGCAAATGCCTAAGGAACACAGCTTAAGGAAGAATTGCTGTTTTCGTTTTGGCTTCATGGTTTCAACAGTTGAGTCCATAGTTGCTTGGCCTCTTATGAAGAACATTGTGCAAGTAGGGACATGCCAGGAGCAACTGTCCCGTGTTAACAGACCAGAAAGCAAAGAAGAATGACAGGAAGGGATCAGTGACAATATACCTTTCCCACTGGGATCTACCTCAGTGATCCACTTCCCCCAGCTAGGTTCCACTTCTCAAAGTTCCCAGAATCTTTGTAATTATATCACTAGCTAGAGATCAAGTATCCAAAATAAGAGCTTGTGGATGCAGACAGTAGCAGTGCATTGTAGTACTGAAGTGTCCTTTTCTTTTTTTGCCTTTGTTTCTGTATTTATTTTGCAAAGGCAAGAGGTACCCTAGCCTTAAGTATTTCCAGAATCCTTAGATTTTTTTAAAATGAATTCCTGTTTCCTTCTTATCTTGGAGAGCACCATACCAAATACCATTTCATTTTCATTTTTCCCATTCTTTCATTTTATCATTATGTGTCACACTGGTTGACATCACTTATACACTGGATTCTGGCATCCTTATTGTGAAATTCATTGAGCTCAGTCCTCAAGACAGATTGCCTTCGCACCCACCCCAGTATTCAATGCTGGAGCCCGTTTCTCCCTTCTTCCCTCTCCAGAATGCAAGAGAACCTTGGATTTTCTGTACATTTCTCAGTAAGTTTTAACTTCCTGTTGCCTGCTGCATAGATCTCATGTCTATTTTGTTCCCTGTTGTATCTCCAGAACATAGAATGGTGTCTATGATGTGGAAACAGCTTAGAAATGTATATGGAATGAATCAAATAACCATCTATCCCTTCAATTGGTCCCTTCAGACTCTATAGGTCACTCGCTATACCTGCTTCTCTTGTCTGCCAAACCTCTTGCTCATTCTGTCATCTAAGGTCATCTGTGCACCTTATCTTTGTTCAGATTTCTGCCATTTCCAAGTTCTTCCTGCTCAAAGGTGAGCAGTCTTCCAGTCTATGAGATCAGTATCTGTCCATACCTTGATCCTGTATTCGTCCTTACTCCAGTACCCAGACTCTTATACAAACTGTCAAAAGTATTTTTTAGGCTATTCACTCCAAAAGTCAGGTAACTGATTTCTGCTTATCTTTAACTCTGCTACTGGACTTTCCTTATCACAGCTTTGAATACATGAAAATTCATGTGCTCCTATAATAAAATCAAGATGGTTCCCGAGGTCTGGTATCAAAGTCCCCTCCTGACCCCTGACTTTCCCCATCTGTCTCTCCTCTCTTCTAAGCCTAGTCTTGCTTCTGACTTATTTCAACTGTGGCTTCTTCCAGGAGAGTCTCTGTGAAGTTCTTCTTTAAAGATTGTCTGCCTTTGATTCACTTATTCAAGGCAGCCACATATTGACATGATTTGTATACAGAGTTTAATTTCCACTAGCATCCATTGGAGAACAGAACATGTGCCGTTAGTCTTGATTTCTGTAGTGCCCACCAGCATTTTATAAAGCTTCATGTGTTACATTTTTGCAAAGCGAAACTTTTTATTATACTCATCATATGTTATAGTTGATAGTATTCCTTGTTTCTGTCATGAAGCAACTACTTTAGGGTCATAAAGCATTTCTAGTATATATGTGCACCCCTTCATGGAGCGAGAAGTCATAGGTTGATAAAATACCATTGAATTTAATTTCAAATAGAAATAGCAAATATGGAGAGAACAAAAATGAACAGTTCTAACAATACATTTGTTGAAAAATTCTTTTGTTCATGCATTAATATACATTTCATTAAATGGTTATATCAAATTAGTAATGTTTGTTTTCCCATTTTAATTAGTACTTTATGTATAAGAAACATTTTACAGATAATTTTATTTTTTTAATATTTTTATTTTATTTTTACACCCATGTCTGTGTGTGTATGTGTATATCAGAAGGTACAGTGTGTGTATCAGCAGGCACTGTGGAAGCACAAGGGTGACTTCAGGAATCATCCTAGATTGTGCTACCTCCTCTTTGCTTTGCTCTAGAGTTTCCCAGAATCTGCCTTCCATGGTTGGGAAGTATAGGCTGCCACCATTTCCTCCTGGTGTTTTTTATGTGGGATCTGAGATCTGAATTCAGGACCTCCTGCTTTCGAGGCAGAAGCTTACCCTCTGAGTCATCTGTCCAGCCCTACATATAACTTTAAACATAGGTAGTATTCTTTATTTTTCAATGGCTTTTTAAACTGATTTAAATGGATGTTTTAACAGTGTTTAGCTATCACATCACAGAATTAAGTCAGTCTTCTTTCAACTGAACTTTGATATTTTGTTCTTACTTTTTCTTCTTTATTGAAACATATTGGTATTTTTGTTGTTGCTATTGTTTCTTTACTTGAAGCGCAATGTATTAAGATCATGGACTCTGGAGTGAGAGCCTTAAACTTGTTTTCTCTATTTGTTAGATGATGCTAATAGTGATTCCAGTTCAGGATGGTTCAAAGACTTTGAGAAACTGCAATGCTCTTAGCACAATACCTGGCCAACAGTCATTCACAATTCTGTTAGGTAGTCTAGTATTCGTTCATGCTAACAGATTTCTATGGAGAGGGAGTATTTGCTTTTCTATTTGATGAAGAAACACCTTTGAATAAAAGTCTTACCAACTCTATTGCAGAAACATTCAGTGAGAATTCCGTAGTAAACTTCTATGTCTCGTGCATCCCAAAACCCACAGCGACAGTGGATCGCTTGTTGGCCTGGATAAGGGTAGCTATAATTTGGATTTTTTAATGTGTTTTCATTTATTGAGGTCAGCGCTTTTGTGTCAAACAATTGAAACTTGAGAAGAAGAATTAAGGATAGACTGGGTGCTGCTCAATTATTACTCTGATCAGATTTTAATTAGCACCAGATGTAGAAGGAAGTGCTACTTTTATTATCTGCTACCATGCCTTTGCTTACATATTTACCCTCAGGTTACAAGTGTTTTATTAATTATTTTTGTTGGCAATCAAGACAGATTTTGACTTCTGAATTGAAAACTGCTGGCCTGCTTAAAAATTAATAGCCATCATAACAAGTGAACAGTATTAATTATCAAGTATAAGGAAACCTAAGCAAACTAGAGGAATTCATTGGTAAGATGAGGTCAGTAGCTTTCACTTTTATTTGCAATGTCATTTTGGTCCCAATCACTTGTAAACTATTTTTTTTAAATCCAAATTAAACTTTCTTTCTTGAGTTTGAGCCTTTTAATCAATTTGAATTGTCAACATGCATTTGCATCTCGTTAGGTCTAGTGTACTTTCCTGAGGGAAAGGTTAGGATTGCCTAATTACATATTTTTGAGTAGCTTTAGAGAAGAGTAAAAACATCCATAAATAAAATGAAAGCTTCGTTTTAGAAAGCAGATTAATGAAGTATGAACAACAATAAATGGAAGCATGAAGGAATTCAGCCCTTCCTCAAAATAATTAGATACTAAGGGACTTCTGATGGTTCCAGAAGTAAACTCAGGTGACCCTGTCTTATTTACCAAGACTGATGAGCTCCAGTTGGTATGTTTCTTTCTTTGCCCCTTCCGCTTTTCTGCATTTTTTACATGCTGTCTAGAAGTTTGCAACTTTCATGCTATATATTTTTTCCTATCTGACTTTTATGACTTCCCCCATAAAATGTATTGGTTGTCTGAGTCTCACAAATCCTAAACTACTTAGTGGCTGTGGCTGCATCCATTATGCTGTACTACATGTCTCTGTGTGTGTTTTCCTGACATCTGTGTAGATATCTTCTGAAATTTACAAAACCTTTGTAACTAATCCCACAGGTTGACCTGAGCAGAGGTGGTGTTTGTTGCTGCTAATTACACAGTGCAAACCTTTGGGAGAGAGGTCCTTTGTTAATGATGAATTCGAGCAAGCAGCTAAACATTCTTGAATAATGCTGAGAGGTTTCTTGCCTAGGTCTTGTGCCTGAGGTTCGCTTGCCTGCCTTCTCTCTCTAAAGATGTCTGGCCTCTGTGCTTGGTGTGCATGTTAATTGCTGAAGCACGAGAGAAGCAGGTAGCTTCTTTGGCAACAGGGTGCAACACAAACAGCTGTGTAATGAGGCTCATGTGGATTATTAGGTGTGACATGATGGCTGGTATTTCTATCACCACATTATGTATCTGTCAGGTTTTTTTGTCAGACTGTTTCTTTCCTACATCTTGAAAACCTGCCCCTGTATTTCAGTTATTATCACTAAAAATGGCCAGAAATCCCACTGCTACCAATCAGTTATTTTTCTTCTAAATATCAGGCTCTGATTGATAGCTTGTTAAAGAGGACCTGTCTTTACAGTAGGTGTGCATTTGATTTAGATTATATTCGTTTGCATCATTTAGCAAATAAGTAATGATCATAGTTAAAGTTCTGGATAGATTTACTTTTACCTAACTTAAAAATACCATTCATGTTTGGTGGCCTGGATTTAATCATGAAAGAATCATCATATGCAAAGCAACAGGACTAATCAGGGATTAGTCAAGAGAATGTCATAGCTGTACTGATACATACCTTTTATCACTGGCTTGGTTATCACTATGCTGTCCATCCCAGAGAAAGTAGGATTATGTAAGAGAAGAAAAAATGCCGAGTTGTTTCTCTAAAAGATACCTGATAAACCAAAGATAGTTGAAACATAATTGATATTATTAGCAATATCATAATAACATAATAATAATATAACAATAATAACATAATAAGGGCCACATTGATTGTGTCTGATAGAAAGCCCCTTTCCCAACCTGTGTTTTCTATCCTTTCATAGTCACACATGAAATTACAATCCAGGAAGATAAGGGTTTCTCTAAATCATTTTAAGTTAATCTGTTTTAGGAGAAAAGGAAGCCTTGAGATATTTTATTACTTCTATTTTTCTGTTCGATATCACATACATGCAATGATCTAGTCATTAGCTTTCTCCTTGGATTCATGACC
Organism: Typhlomys cinereus; assembly: GCA_023101885.1. Classification (NCBI taxonomy): domain Eukaryota; kingdom Metazoa; phylum Chordata; class Mammalia; order Rodentia; family Platacanthomyidae; genus Typhlomys; species Typhlomys cinereus. Next base: position 203,666 of record JALPQD010000376.1, on the reverse strand, counting down.
AAGAAAAAAATTCTATTGATAATGCAATAATCCCCCTTGTGAACCTGTGTGATGTGTTGCTTCTTTTTTGGTTTGGTCACTAAGAAGCTCAGCTAGGATTTGTGTACAGTTGCTAAACAGCATCTCTATTCAAAGGATTCTTACTTTGGGGTGTTATAAATGTGTGCACGTGGAAGCTGGGAGATTACCTTGGGTGTTATTCTCATAAACACAGTACACTTCTTTTGAGACTGGGTCTGTTACTGACTAGAGTTCACCAGTTAGGCTATTCTGGTTGATCAGCAAGTCCTGGGATGTCCCTTTCTCCATTTCTCCAGCTCTAGACTATAAGAACTTGCTACCAGGCTGACATTTTTATGTGGATTCTGGGGACTGAACATATATTGTCATACTTTCCAGGCAAGCACTTTACTGACTGAGCTGTCTCCCCAGCTCTGTTGGTTCTGTTTTGTTTTCAAGCTATGTAGCGTCTAATGATTTCATTATGTGCAATTCTTATTTGTGAGCTACATCAAATCATCTCTCAAAGGAGTCAAGATACGATAAACTTGAAAAGAATATATTTCTGTATCATAGCATAACAACATAGTTTATATGTGTGTGTGTGTGTGTGTGTGTGTGTGTGTGTGTGTGTGTGTGTGAAATAAACAACTTACAGGCAGGTAAGTAGACTAAACATAAAGCATTTCTGTGGGGAGTTAGAAGCAGAGACTGCTGATCCCTAAAATTCTGGGAATTGGACTTGATAGAAAAGTAATGAAGTGTTTTCCCTCAAATTCTACTATGATGTTCTTGTTGAACTGGTCATTTTCATTTACTTTATAGTTAATTAAACCAGAGGGGAGAAGCAGCAGGAATAGAATAGTATGTTTTGAAACTCTAAAGAAGACAGTTGATGGCTTTGTTTATCAGCAAAGCAGTGCTGGGTCTGTGCTTCATGAGGGAGTTATGAAAATACAGACTTAAAGGTTTCCATGTTTCCAGCCTAAGTATTATGTGCTCTGTTTGGCTCTCAAGTGCAGCTCTTTAAGAACTCTCAAGCCACCCTGGCATCTTCCATCTCATGTTTTATTGATTTTCTAACTGTACCATTTCAAACAGGTGCCATGCTGTGAAAAACATGAACACAGTTTGAGATTCACTCTTGTAAAATATCTTGTCGTTAGACTTTTTTTAAAAGGATCTGGGAAGTATCGATATTAATTGTCAGCACCCCAATGCTTCAGAAATTCTATTCAGCCTCTACATTTGGAACCCCTAAAATGGTATATTCTCATGAACAATGCAACGGGTTCTCACTGTGGGGTGTTATAAATGAGGCTGTTCTCCTGAGAAATATTTGTCCAGATTGTGGATACACTATATGAATCTGTCTTAAGATGCTCATCTTGTGCAAGGTTATAGAATATACATAGTCCTCGAGTAGCCCCTCACATTATGCTGGCTCTTTAGACTCTGTTCCCCCTTTGGCAATGCAACAGATTGAAATAGCTTTTGGAGCACTTTAAAAATATTGTGCTACTAAAAACCTTAGAATCTTTTGACATTTTTCTCCCAGGATTCTCACCAAATCTTTGATGGACAGCAGTGGCATCTGGTTTTTTTTTCCAATTTCTTGGAAAGTCTACATAGTTCTCCATTCCTCACCAAAACCCTAATGTGGTTTCATATGCTAAATTGCCATAGGGCGTTGCTGAGTCTATAAACCATCTGCTGTTTCATACTTAGCTCACTGCGGTCAGTGATACTGATAGCTGGGTAAGTGTGAAGCCTATGAAATGATTAGCCACCTTGCAGGAGCAGAGTGAGGTTGCTTAGGACTAGTTTGTAAAGCTTACAAGCCCTATTCCACAAAGACAAATCAATTATTAACTTTCAGTACTGTATAACTTACAAAGGAAGAAAAGGAATTGTTTATTCATTGTGGTCCCATGACACCTTTGCTTAACCGGGAGGTGTTACAAATGCCATTGTAGTAACTTGAGGATGTATCCTTCAGCAGCTTATTAGCAATCACTTCCCAATCAAGCAACTATCTTAGCCCCGAAGTTGATTTAATAAGGCCCAGCCCTATAATATATAGAAGCAACTAACCTCTAATTGTATAAACATTATCTTAGTTATGGAGCAGAAACTGTTCCATTATCTAGTAACTTTTGTGTAAATTTAATAGCACTGGAATGGTAAGAGTGAGCCTGGGCAGTTATGGATAAGATACCACAATTTATCCCTTCAGTTAAAATAACATTAAGTAGTCATTGGTCTTTGTGACTTCTGCTTGTATTTTACCTCTGACAGTCAGCCAGTATCCATCTGGAATGCAATGCCCTGATGTCAATCATCTTCATCCCCATGTAGATTTAAATTCAGGCATTATTCTCTACACTGTTTAGCTAGTACGTGACACCAACAAAACTGCCTTTTGACAAAGTTGGTGCATAGAGAACTGTTCTCCAACAAGCTAAAGTCATCTAGGATGCTAGAGATGGTGAAATGCAATTGAGTTATTCATCATTGCCAATGCAGAGATGCATGGTTGCATGGCAGCACCTCCCGGTATCCATTGTATCAGTCATGCTTGGAGAAAAGCTCAACAAAGGCTCTGATCCTCTGGGAAATTTTTACATACAAAATTGGAATTCAGACTTGTCTGAAATCCTTGAAAACTCTATTCTGGCTGTTCTGTGCTGATGACTATTTCTCAGAGTGAAAGACAATCTGTAAAATATTATTGATTTCATGGCAAACTCCTGAGAAGTGACTTAAGAAAGAATTTGTCAGGGTATGAAAACTTTCATGGCCAATACCACCAGGTAGATATCTCATAAGAAGATCAAGCTCGGTGTAGTAGCTAGGTGAAGGCAGACTCCACTAGAAAGGGAAATTGCTTTGCATCCTAGTGAAGTATTTCTATGTAGGAAGAATGTGGTGCCAATCATTCTCTGTCTCCTAAATTTTCAAGATAAGATAGAAATTCTACTTTATGTGAAACCTCTGAATTGTCAAAGCATCATTCTGGGTAAATCCTCTATATATATGGAGCTGAAGTAGACTCATAGACTACCACTTTATATAATATTTAATGTTTATATAACCGTTGCTGTGTATTAGCTATGTAAGTGGTAAAGTCAAATGAAAGCCTAATTATTCATAAGTTAAAACATTAAATTAGAACAGGTTCTGAACCTGGGAAGACTGGGTCTTACATTAATATCTGTTTCATCCAGAATGGTAGTAATAAGACTATTGCATTTTCAGATTCATTTTGCTTTGAGGATTGGGTTTATCATACCTACAGTTCCTGTCTTGGGGCATAAATTCTATCAGTCTTCCCAGTGAAATATAGTTCATGTTAAGATAGGACAGGATCCCTGGATTGTAGACTGATTTTAGTCAGTGAAAACACCTAGCTCTTCTTGATGTATGTTTGCAAACAGAATCAGTAAAATCCGCAATAGGTTGGTTTCATTTGTGTTGAGCTTCAGAATAATATCAACAAAGAAGATGAATGGAAAAATAAAGATCCAAACTCAGCTAACATCAACAGATCAGTACTACCATATACCTGGCCTGGAATGCACTTATAAACAGTGGTGTCTTTTGAAAGTCAAGATGGGGTTTTGTAGAGTGAAAGTTCCAGAAGCAAAATTTCAAACAATGTCATCTCTACAAAGTCCACCACACCCAACCCTGGATCTTCATAAGTAACAGCATCTCGGAAGAGGGCAGAGTTGTTTGTGGAAAAACATTGATCAAGGTCATGGACTAAGTGAAAGAAGCCCTATGGGTTATTGTGTAGGTGACTGAAGAGTTCAAGCAGGTGCCTGCGGGAGGGGATAGCGGCTCCATTTACAGTGTTGAGATTCCTGGAGGGGCTAAGCATATCAAAGGTTTGTTCAAATATCCTTTGGCCTTTTCATCAGCTCCACATTTGGACATTTGCGTCGTGGGCCCTACTAGCTTTATTTCAGCATTGAGTATGCTCAGATGACTGAGCCGGCTCATGTTACTGATTACTATCTGTTTGTCATTCTAGCTCTCTTACCTCCCACATGAGTTGTACCTTTTTGGTGCAAATAAGCTGCCAGAGCTAGCTCGGCTTGATCCTTGTGCAGATGTCTCTAATTAACTTGATTGAGACAAGTCCCTGAGATCCTGTTGCACTGTCTGACATGTTCCCCTGTCCTGGGAAACACTGTCCTGTCACCTGATGCATACTGCTTGCTAACGTCCTCTGGGCAACGTTTATTAAAGACTCAAGTCTTCAAGTGTCCATGCTTTTAATATGAAAGCTGTGGAGTGATGGTTGCTAATAGGCAGTCAGGAATGTAAGGGCTATCTCAAGTTTTCCTTGGCATTCCAAGAATAAATTTCAAGAGACCTTTACTGGCAATGGTACCCTCTAGTGTTTTTCATCATTTCAACTGTTACAATTTTTATTGTGATTAATAGTAACATATTTGTAATATAAGTAATTCATTGCAAACATAGGTCCCTAAAATAAAAAAAAATCATATGTATGTGAGATAGTGCTGGATTGGCTAGTTGTTCTATCTGCAAGATGTCAAATTGCTAAAGATTAAACTGATCCTCAAATAGTTTAAAGATTGGGTTTTTAGTTCCTTCAAAAATCTATATTAAGCTGGGTGTGGTGATTCATTCGAGTAATCCCAACCAACACCCAGGACGTGGAGGCGGGAGAATTAGGAGTTTAAGGCCAGCCTAGGCTACTTGAGATGTTGTCATTAAAAAAGAATTACTCGTTTTTAAAATAAAAAACTAATTATGTCATAATATCTTGTGTGCATAGTTTTGCACATGTATAGATGTGTTTCTTAGGACAACCTATAACATTTTCTATAAGTTTCAAAGCTTTTATGTGTTGATCTAACTTAAAGCTTTGACTCTCCGAAAGGATATTTCTTACAATGGTTATTTCTAAAATAGGCGGACACAGATGCCAGTAAGCATGTAAAGAAAGAAGAAATCTTCAACTACACATAAGAGCTACTATACTGTAATATCAATGACTTTATTATTCCCTACAGATACGATGCTAGGCAGTAAAGGAGAAATTGTTAAATTCACTTTTATATTATCTAGAAGATGTATTTGTCCACAAGAGCAATAATAAAATGAAATCCAGAGAAAGATATCTGTGTTTTTTTTGTTTGTTTGTTTGTTTTTATCTTTTTCTTTAGTAGAAAGCCCTTTGTTAGCAAATTCTGGTATTTTCTTTCTTGGATGTTGTTCTCATATCTATTAGAATATAGACATCAGACATTTTTATCAATTTCCATTTACATGTGAACACCTGACATTTCCTTAAGAGACTTTCCCATAGAAACTGTATTATCACAAATCATCACATGCACTACTGACCATCACCCAGCTGCTTGGCCTTGTGCTAACCCTGACTTGCCAAAGAATTTACTCAGTAGTTATCACCTCCTCCAGATTGTACTTTCAAGTCACAAGGACGATATTTCTTTAGCATGGTTTGGTAGGGCAAGTGTTTCACAATGAAGAATATACAGAAGATGGAGGTAAGACCCTATTCATTCCAAGGAATATATAATGCAATTAAGACTCTGCTCCCATGTTTAAAAATTTTTCTATGATCGCATGCCTTGAAATGCAATGATATCCTCAGTCTTATGTGATCTCAGGAAGTAAAGAGTTGGCGGCGGGCTGATAAAATTGTAAAAAGCTTTACAGAGAAATTTAATCGTTGTAAAGAATTCAGGGAACAAATTCAGAGGCTTGAAGGCAGTGTACAGGTGGAAGTGCACACAGCAAGAGGAAAGATCAGGATAGAGGAGTCTTGAGTCATGGTACCATACTTTGAAGGCATGAAGAATGAATATCTAGACTTATAGAATAGGGAAGCACTTGAGTTCTTAACTTGGAATAAAGGCTCGATGGACCAAGAAGAAATAAAGAGAACATGGGACGCCAGCTTTGTGGAGATGAGACTAGCCCACACAGGTGGCAGTTGGTCAGTTTCTGATAGATGTGAGAAAGATATCAAAGAAAGATCCACCAGCATTTGCTAACATGTGGGCTTTGCTGAAAGAAAGAGACAAAAAGGCATCATTCTTCTGATTATTTTATCTTTCTTTTTGTAGGCAGGCTCACCAGAGTGTAGAAAAGTGAAATTATAAAACGAAAGTTTGTTTTGCTCATTATTAGCAGTATTAATCTTTGATGAACAAAAGAAGAAAAGAATTTATGGGTTGTTGAAGGACTGCTGAAATTGAGGGTTGCAGAATTTACAGGCACATTTTAAACTTCCATTTATGCACCATTAGGAGAAAACATTAGCAATTGACAGATTCTATCAGCTTCTCTGTTTAGTCCTCCAATTTTAATCAAATAAAACTGAGATAGGCATTAATGGCTCATTTCCTATTATCCACTCTTTCTGGTCAATCTCAATGCTGGCATGCATATGGTAATTGGAGATTAGTCATTTCCTTGGATACATTTCATCATCCTAAGAAGTCTTGCAGCGATTGGCTGGCAGCTGATTTTGGTCCAGCATGGAGGCTTAATATGGCATTTCTGGCTATTCAGATAAGCCGTTTTTGGAGTACTGCATGGCACTCCCCAAACCAGTGAGTTAGTGGTCACAGGACTCTCTCCACAGTTGTTTTTCTCTTCTCTTCTTTTCTTTTCTCTTTTGTTTTTCTTTCTTTTTTTTTTTAAATTAAAACAGACTTCTGAACAATATGTTTACACCTGCTTTGTCACTGACAGGGCTATTGTAGGGGAAAACTGACTCCAGCTGTAGGTGTGCCTCTGAGTTTCAGGGCCCCTCCTAATGAATTGTAGAATGAGAATCTCATTCTTCTACAACTCTCACTTGAGGATCAGAGTAATTATTTCCTATTGCCCTTTGTGGGATACGGTTATAATTGCATTACTGTTAGCGGTGTTCGTGTTAACACTTAATTGTTAATGTCTCCTAATTTGGAGGAAATCATCACCTCTTCATATTTCATTGCCAGAAAGAGTTGTTAAATTCTAAGAGAGTTACTTAAGACTTCCAAATAGAGAAACAAGAAATGCTAGACTTCAGAGATTGAACTTATGGCTTGACTTCTCTTTCTCCCATTCTTCTGTAGTGTGTGTGTGTGTGTGTGTGTGTGTGTGTGTGTGTGTGTGTGTATTTCTTTAAGGTATTGTACAACTATTTCATTTTGAGGTTAAGCCACAACTCATGGTTGTTCACTGGAAAGGATTCCTGTGGTGTGAAAAGGGCTCTGGAACTCACAGTAGAAAAAGGGCAGTAACTCTCTCTCATAGCTGACATCCTGTTTGAGTGTTGAAAGATACATTAATGAGAAAAGAAAGACACCACTGTGGTGAGGTCAGCCAGGCTGTGGTGGGCTACAGTGGGCTTTGACATTCACATGACTGTTAACATCTTCCTTTATAATACACTGAGCTGCATGTTATTAACAACCAAGCGATTCCTTAGCCTAGCTCTGCAGCAGTAAACTGAAATATTCTGAGAGGTCTCCATTCAAGTTTTTGATAATAAAAATAATAACAACTGAACAGAAGAGGAAATACCAGAATTATCGGGATGTTGAAATCTGCTAAAGGAATTCTGTTTTCCTTTAAATCCAGGGTGGGCGGGCACCCAGAGCACTTCGAGGATCCTGACTTGGTAGGAACGTCCTCAAGCACAAGGGAGCCTTCAGGAGCTGACTTCTCAGACGTCCAGTCTGTGTTGCCCCAAGACTCCAGTGCTCATGAGAGTCTACTTCTTGTTTAATGTCTGCTGCCGCCGGATTGAAATTCCTAGTGATTTTCCATTTCGTGTTGAATTCTGTGTTCTAAGTTGAGCACCAAGCGCTTGGTGGTCTTGCTTTGCCCTCTTTGTTTTAACAGAATGTGGCTTAAGTTTCAACAAGTGTGCTAGCAGCCAGATTCCCTCATCCACCCATGTGTAATTAAATTCTATGCTCTTATCAACACACAGACTCGTTTGACAACATTTCAGACTTGTTCCTTTTTAAAAAGGTCATTTGCTTAAGCAGCTGTAGTTCCTTAATGCTCACAGGATGCCAAATAACCTGTTTGACCTAATTTTTTTAAAAACCATTGAACTGGTTATTTCTTCATCAAAGGTAGTCTGTGCATTCTTGATGAAACTATGGAAAGGTTGATTAATGAATTTAGTTGCATAAGTTTCAATGCATAGTTCCAAACAAAAGTTCTGTCAGAACTAATGGAATCATCAAAATGCTGAGGTCTGAACACTTGCAGGGCTTGGGGTACATGCCTTGATTGCTGTTTACACCTGGAAGATTTCAAAAACACTTCCAGGGTAAGAAAGTCTTCCTTTTAAGGAGAGTCACCTGGCAGCATTACAGCAGTGAATGGGCCTTCAAGAACTTTCAGTAACTGGCCCTGGTATCTTATCAAGTTATGCTCTGACAAGAGAAAAACTACACCATTCATTTTATTTTGCTTTGTGACTCATTAGCTTTATTTCTCGTAAACACCCTTCCCTTCCAAGCACACTTTAAAAAGTTCTGTCATTAAAAGCAATTTTGTTTTTCCTGCCCAAGGGTGACTATTTTCAAGAAAATATGTGCATTTTGACAATGTGAGTATTGCCTACTTAAAGCTGCAAGTATAATTTCTTTTTTATTGGGTGATAAACCTTCTTTGTGACAAAACAAAGGACCATCATGATTTCTTCCTTTTTTTAAAAAAATGTGATTTTTATATTCCTTTACCCACATTTTGAAGAGCATTTTTGGTAAGGCTGCTTTTTAAAAAAAGAAAGTTATATGGTTTTGTGTGTCAGCTCCAGCAAAGACATCATTGGTATCGAGTGTTAAATGAAGCATAAGAAGATCATGAAAAGAGAATAATGCTATGCTTCATTTGAAGGTTTGGGTTTAAGTGCCTTATTCCATCAACTATAATGGGATTATGAATTCACTCTAAAAAATCCTAAACCAGACTTAATGTTTGCATGTAGGCATTACCTTTTTCTGACTGTTTTTGATTTGCCTTGGCAAGGGAAGTGTTTTTGGATAGTAGGTCATTGGACTCTCTGGCTTCAGTTGCCTTTGGGGCTGCTTCCCCAGGACTCAGCTGTTCCTACCCACTGTGGGTATATGCACATGGTTCAGTGACACTGAAAGATAAAAATCCCTAATCAAAAGACTCTGAGATAATATTTCTGAAATTTTGGGTATCCATGTGCCATCTTCAGAACTTACCTTGCTTGTACCTAGCATTTGCATCAGACGTTACTTAATTCTCTTCTTTCAAATTAGCTTTCATTTATTTTTAAACCTAATATTTCATTATGGGCACTTTTTATGCCTTCTTCTAAATGTCCTTTTACCATGAATACTTACCAAAGTAGCAAGGCTTTGATCTAGATGCCTGTGCTCAGCATGTCAAAAATAGAGACTTGCCAGTGTTAGAGATGTGCTGGAGAATTGTTGGTACCATGCTGAGACTCCTTGAAAGAGGATCCTGAAGAGAATCATCTTGTTCTGTGAATCCCCATGTGTGGATGTATCTACACAGCGCCTGTAATTCTAAGACTGCCAAAGCCTTATTCCATTCACTTTGTGAAAACTGGGTTCCAGGATGAGGTTTGGGAGATGCTGAGAAAGCCCCTCCACTTGTTACACTGTCTCAAGTTCCACCATTATAATCATTCTTTTAGATTTATCTTTCGATTTTGTTCAGTAATTACCTATTTAAATGTAAATTACTCTGCAACCTTTTAGTAGTTTTCTGAAGATTGCTTTTCACCGTGGTGGAGGTTAAGGCTACACCAAAGGGCGTGGACTGGAGATCTAGGCTGTTGGGAGGATTCAAAGAAATGCTCCAACATGGCACACTTCCTAATTAGCTTAGGGAGCCCCTTCTTAGGGATGTCTTTTAGTCCAGGCTAGTCCCTCCTCTTCTTCATCATGCTATGTGCAACAATGAAGTCAAATGGCCACACTCCCTGGCTCAGCCTGCCTGGTGAAAGCTCTGGTTGGCTGGCCTTTTACGCTGCATTACTAGCTGTTGGGAAACCAAGTGTATCTCTTCTCACAGATACAAGTGAATGTTGTAACCTGAAATGGGAGGTTGAATTCCATAGTCTGTGACAGAAAACAGGAAAGGTCGGGATCACAAAGTAAGTTTCTGTAAGCTGATTTCACAACAGTTTTCCTTATGTAACCCAGTTGGGAAAGATAGCATCCATCCACCCAGATTTGGCGCAGCGACATCCGCCTTATTCCTGTACCTGTGAGTCATTTAAACAGGCAGCAGAAGGCTCATTGAGGTGTGGAAGTGGAAAATGGACTTTGGAAGAGAGAAGTCATTTCTGTCATTTTCAGCTCTGGTTCCCGTCCTTGATTGAGCCATCTTCCTCCAAGCCTTCCTGAGTGACTAGACCACATGGACAGGGAGGATAAAGTATTATCTCCGCAAAGCATAGCAGTGACTCAGCATTTAATACCTGCACCTTTGACACAGATTATGGCTTAACAGAATTTACGAACTGTCCATTGTTTCTAAATCCACAGTGAAGCTTTGCTATCATAGTAGAAGCTTTGGCAGCACAAGGCAGACTATTTGAGCAAAGGGATGCACCATGAAATAAGTTAAACATCATCTTTAGAATTAGTGTACCACCACCATAAGATAAGTGCTATGGGGTTGAGTCCCAGTTCTAAGAGCAGGAGATATTGATATGAGTTCCTTGACTTCTAGCATTCCACTTTTTCTTGTGTAAATTAGAGAGAATGAGGAGATATTCTCAGTATGATAGTTGGGTGTCCTGGGCAGAGTCAGGGGGGCTAGACCATACAGGGCATTGTTTGGCACCAGTAGCAGGAAACCTTAGTTTGTTTGCCTTGACCTCCTTTTTTGCTGAGGGTCTTCAGCTCCGTCTTGGATGCATCTTGCATGTTTGTTAATACCCTTCTTTATTTGTTTCGTTATGATATAGAATCTTACTGTATAGCCAAGGCTGGTCCCAAACTCATAATCTTCTTGCCTTTTATAGTCTCCCAAGTCTTGGAATTATGGACAGGTACCATCACATGTATACACAGTCATACCTTTAAAATGAGAGACTCTCTTTGCCAGCGAACTAGAATACCCAGAGCTGGATTGAAGAGTCTAACTCTTATGACTCAGTATATTACTCATGTTGCTGTGATCGATTTGCTGGGGAACAAAACCTTGGCAATTATTTAGCAACCTGCTTAGTCAATTTTCAATTATGCTGAACTTAAGTTCTTAGAAGTTCATGGTCAGCAAGACATGATCACCACCCTGTCATTCCTGCCCTGTCAGCTCACACTTAATGTGGCAAAGTCAAAGATTTATGTGACATCCTTGAGAGATCATAGAACCTAGGTGTTCTGATGTTCGGAACTGCCCAGGACCACTTAGCCATAGGAATTCTTCCAGTGTGCTACATAAGTTATGGCAGAGCGAGATCTAGGAAACAGGAGGAAATGACATTGGGCTGTCACCAGCAGTAACCTTCAACTATTATCTATAGAGACTAAATGTTGACATCCACACTCTGTGGTGTGCCAGAAATGATGGCCTGGGGAGGAACTTGGGAAGAAGTGAAGGTGAAATCCTGAGAACTGTAAGTCATAATTTGGGTCACATTTGAAACCATAAGACACTGCTGTCACTGTTGGTAACACTGGCCTAAGGAAAGGCAGTGGCTCAGAAACTGTCCTGGAATTTTTTTTTTTTTTTCTTTAGAGAAGGGAAAAAAAAAAGTCTCACACAGAATGGAAAGTTTGGGTCACAGGTGTGAACCCTTAGGCTCTGCTTCCTCAGTGAGCTCAGCACTGGTCTCAAGGACAGAGGGAGAAGAGGCAAAGGAGTTCTGCATTAAAAACAGATTTACCTTTTCTGGCAGAGGGGTGGCCGTGAACAGTCTCCTCCATCAGGGGCTGCAGTCAGCGGGGAGACTGGGAATAGTAGCTATGGAGTCACCGTGTTTATTTTCCCTCTCCTCTTTTCCTGGCATGATGGATTTGGCTCGTGGATTTGGTTTTCCTTCAGAGTTCTTTCTGTGTGATAAGTGAAGGTTAGCTACTTGGGGACTGGTAGTTAATTTGCGCCTATGGGCAGCTCTCCTCTGGCCTGGGATTCTATTTGTAACAGTTTGCTCTGTGGGTTTAACTAAACTGTCAGGACAGCAGAGGGTTGAGTTATTGGAGTTCCTTGTGGAAAGGCAGGGCAGGAAATGAAACTGTTCTCAGCCTCTGCCCAGCTGCAGCCGTGAGCAGAGTGTCTGGTCCAGGATCCTCTGTGATGCCTTGTTTCTCTAGCCGATGAAGAGATGAATTTGTCCCCTGAGTAAGGGCAGACAGTCTGTGTAGCAGCACTGCCGGCAGGACCGGTTCCACCGTTTGGAAAGCAGGCCCTTGCATTTCTAGTTTGTCCTGGGCTGGGGGCTACCATGACACTCCATCCTCAGTAGAAGGAGTGACAGTTGTGACAGGTGATGAAGTATATGAGGATGTTGCAACACATATGCCCTAGAGGTTGAGATGAAGGACCAAACCTTCCTCATCACTCTCAGATTGCTGGTGGCTGGCCCTGAGCTGCACCCAGGCTAGCTGAGTTTCCAAACACTAGGATGTTAGGGGATGTATAGGCCTAAGGTGGTTTCTTACCTTTTTTTCCCCCCAAATCCTTATTATGTTCCCCTGTTCTCAGTCTGTAGTCTTTGCTTCAGATTTAAAAATTGATAGTAAAATTCAAAGAAAGAAAAGAAAAAACTTTTTTGATCTTTAAAATCATTTGCTTAATGCTTTTAGGTCTCTGCCTAAATTCTCAGAGTGAACCTTAATCTAATACAAGGTACTTGATACTGCTTGGGGCATTTTTGCAATTAGATGCCTAAATACAGCCCAGTGGATGTAACTTTATGCCTTCATTGTCAATAGGAGTAACTTTAAGTCAACCTCACAAGAAACTGGCGCACATAGCAACCAAGGTACAAGCTATCCACATAACTACATAATGGGCCTGGGGTATTGGGAAGAGGAGATTTGGTTTATCTGGGGTCACTGATCTACTAATAGGAGATATACAGTGCTTCTCAGACATGGAAAGAGAATATGAAAGCATATGAAAGCATGTATGAGACTGCTCATGAATTTCAAATAGATGATAAGAAAATTTTTGTGGCCAAAGTTTTCTTGGATCAATTCAATCACTCATTTTTCACCCCAAGATCACTTTCATTATCAGAACTCTTCTAATTTTTAATTGTTCTCCAAAATGTTTATGCCAATTGTTTTAACTAAGTATATAGTTCCTCATGCAACATTATTTTGTAGATTATATATACTTGCATAGTATATTATGTTTTTATCGAAAAATACTGGAAAACCTGGAAATCATTTCTTTTTGCAATTATGAGAAAAATATATTATCTTTGAAGAAAATTAGAAATATACACAGTTTTGCAGGAATATATAGGAGTGTATATGTGTGTGTGTGTGTGTGTGTTTTCACATGTGGAGGTCCCAAGTTGACATCAACTCTTCTTTGATCACTCTTTACTTTTATTGCTAGAACATGGTCTTTCAGTTGAACAGAAAGCTGGACAATTGTGTAGGAGAGAAGCCAGCCACCTTCCCTTGGGGTTTCTCTGTCTTTTCAGTTCCGACTTGGCTTTACATAAGGTTTTGGGGATCTGAACCTCTGCCCTTAAGGTTTCAGACAAAACATCTCATCTACTCATCTCCCAGAACTAGAAATGTATTTTAAGGTATGCAGATAAAAATAACTGTATTTGTAGTGCCCCTATCTATAGTGTGCATGTGAGTGTAGAGGTTTGAGATAGTAGTGCCCCTATCTATAGTATATGTGGGTGTAGAGGTTTGAGATGTGCGTGAATATTGTAAGATTTAAATTATTTATTATTTTATACTATGCTTTTTATGTAGTAATATATGACATTTATTTTGCTGAGGGAAATGACCAAAGTGAATTGTCTTAATTTTAAATATCCCACTAAATATTTGAGGACATACACACACACACACACACACACACACACACACACACACACACACACACACACACACACACACAGTATGCTGCTAGCATTGAAGAATGTAGAAGCAAGGCTGGCCTTGTGTCCTGGTCTGATTTCAGCCCCTATCTTCATATAAATAGAAAGCAGTGCTCTGGAGAGTTGTGTGCCGCATTCAGGCTCCCTTCCTGGGCTAGTGACAGGGGACGGAATGGAATCCAGTTCTCCTGCTTCTCAACCAGCTGTGTTTTCTCTCCAGTACAAATCTCTACTCTCATGAATGAACTACAGGCTCATGAACCTTTTGAATTGCAGCACAGCAACCACAAAGGTACAAGCATACATACTGGGCTTGAGATTATTGGAAAGAGGAGACTTGATTGAGCTGAGGCCACTGAACTGCCTATAGGAGATGTGGAATGCTTCTGGGTCATAGGAAACGGGAACTCCAAGCTGTAACTGTCATGTGTAGCAGAATACAGTGTTACACTTTGCAGGATACAGTGTTCACCTCTGATTCATGTTCTGATCCTTGTGAAGTCTCTGAGAGATTAGTGGGGATGGTGTTTCCATTGAACTAGTGACTAAATTCTGAGAACTCAGGAACATAGCAGCTCCTCAGGGACCATGCTGTGCTTGGCACTTTAGGTCTAGCTCGCAGCAGAGACTTCGGGCTTTCTGCACTGAGAATGCTCACGATGGAGCAAGGTTTCTGTTTGGGATGGTAATGTCCGTTCAACAGCCAATACAGCATGCATTCCATTCATTCACTTGCTTTCTTGAGTTAAGTCTCATTCCTGTTAGTCTCATGTGAATGAAAGGTGGCTTCTCCTCCTTTCTCTGTTGCAGGTCCCATCTGCATTCCCTTCAGACTCTTTCTTTTTGCAGGCTCCTCCCACATGAGCTCACTCCTTCTTTTAAATTATCACAGTTCTCTATTTTCTGCTATGAATATAATAACTTGGGTGTGCAGTTTTAGGAGCATGGTGTGTGTGTGTATGTGTGTGTGTGTGTGCCCACCCATCCTAGTATTTTCAGGATTTCTGTAGTGATCTCATACTCTGCAAAAAAAGAACATGCTAAAGAATTGCAGGAAATAATTGATCAAGAGGTTGCTCTGTGCAGGGCACATTGGAATTTAGTTAATGTGTAGCCTGAAGCAGAAAGTGACTGGCTGCTTTCAAGGCTCTTTGAAAATATGCGCAAGTATTTGGTGAGAACTTCAGAACTCTGGTAAGCTGTCTTTGATTCCATAGATATCCCTAGGGCCAATGAATAAATTACAGATGCTTTGTAAAAAATATTATTTAATGCTTATATTAAATAATTGATTCTTGATCAGGCAACATGACTGTAGGTTAATCAAGTTATTGCTACATTTGCTTAAATTTCCCCCACTTTTTAAATAATGCTTTGTTTAAAGAGCAAAGAGAAGTATCCTTTCTTATTCTGTTTAAAATGAAAATTCTTTGTGACCTATGAAAGCTCTGCTTCACCTGTAGGTTGCTTTGGGTTTATTTAACTGAATGGTTCCGTTCCCCTGTTCTCTTTTGCCTAGATTACAATAAGGAGAGTCTTTTTCTCAGTATTTAATATCTGACACTTAAGACCTCTCTTCAGTGGCGTAGTGACTAAATTCCCAAAGATGCTGTTTGGGGCTTGAACTCAGTGACTTCCTAAGTAGTACCTTGAAATCCCAAGGAACTTGGCAGAGAGACTGTATCTCTATTTAAAGACAGATATATGTGTCTACTTAATCCCTGCTTCATATGAAAGCTGCTTATGACTATGTTATAGCTCTGGACATCTTAATTCATGTTTTTCCTTTCAATTTCTACCCTCTTCTTGTCTCTGCAAATCTTAACACTTCTTTTATTTTCTCCATGTAGGGTCTCCTGGGACCTAGACACCATCTTAGTGATACTCCATACCCTATTTTCTGTCTCATTTTAAAATGTTTTCCTGCTCTGATAAAACAAAGGAATAGGGAGTGGGTCAAGTTCTGGAAATACTGGACTAGCTTGCCTAAGATCTTACTACTCCCTTCAGTTCCAGCAGCTGTGTCTGCCATAGCTGCATGATAGGTAAGGGATACAGATAGAGGGAGGGCCTTCTTGTCTTTCATACTGTATATCCTAGGATATTGTTAGAAAAGGGGAAAGGGGAACCAGCTCATTTCTCCTCATCTTCACAAGTATATTCCTCTGTCATAGATGCCCATATAAAGACACAGCTTTTCTTAGGGGATTTGAAGTTGATTAGCATCTCTGATGAGCCTCAAAGCTTTATGATAATGTTGATATCATTCATCCTTTCCCTCCTCCTCCTTTTTTTTTAATGATATTAGAAGTAGGTCATTGGTGTGCCAATTTTAGCTGTTTGTCACATTTTCAATTACAAAGGGTCTTAGTTTGTTCAGATCTGTCATTTTACGAAAAAAAAGTAAACGACTAATATCTTCTCTTAAGAATGAGGCTCTACTCACTCAAGTTTTCAATAAATCAGTTGCAGTGATGTGCTTGCTGTGTGACAGACTGCAACCGAACCTCATTATTCATACATGTCTGTGTGATGTTACTGAATCAATTTGTGCTGTATCCATTTTGCACTCATGGATGGTTCACGGTCCCTTATGAGCAGAAATAGTCAGCAGGCAATAATAGAAGACATGGAGCAGAAATGGATGAGACCCATCATCCTTTGCTTCATGGTGCTAGATCCGTTTTTAAAGTTCAGATTTAGTATCTTTTTTTAATTCTGATTTTTTTTTTAATGATAGCATCAGTAAGATCACGAAACAGTTACTTTCCAAACCCGTGGATTGTTCAATTTATATTCTCATGCAGGTTGCTAAATAAGGGTACAGAAAAAGTCTCTACCTACTGGTTATCAGGCTAGGACATTCCCACATGTAATTTCTCAGTGACATTATATTCCTCTGGTAGTGCAGTAGTCTTTGCCGATTTAAAAGACAGCCTGAGACCAGGAGAGTCTCAGCTCCACCCAAGTAAGCCATTACCTGGCAATGGTTACAGGCTTCCTGGCACTGTTGAGTGGACTGACAGAGAATATTAGTAGCAATGGTCACCTGCGACTCATGGTGAACAGATTGTCTTTTGTCAACAGGAGACAATTAGGGCCAGACACCCAGCTGCAGTGAGGTGTCCACTTTCTGCTGGTGTCTCTTTAAGTGCAAGGCCAGATGCCACAGACCAGTTGAGGAAGCGGTGTGTTTCCAGCCTTCGAACATGTTGCTGAGCACATTCCTTGACAGGTCCCGATGCTTAACCATTCTCCCTCTGCTCTACTGCTGAGTTCACAGCAGAAGAAAGCTCCACCCTCACAGGTCTTCAGTCTTTACATGCACAGGGTGCTAGGAGATCATTCTGAAATACTGTTTGCGATTCAGTTTACTGTTCTCCAAACGGATTATTATTAAACTTGATGATCTTAGTCAAGCGTCTCCACCTGTGTGGGTGATAATCACTCAACTGACCAGTGGTAGATGATCTTTAGAACTCTCAGCACTCCACTTTTCTGGAGGTCTAGTCTTTTCATTGGTACCTTAAAGCATTTCATTTTTCTGTGTTCTGAACATTCAAAAAGGTCATTCTAGTTGACATCCTAGTAAATATGAAGGGAGAATGTGCCTTAGGCTAAACAAGAAAGAATTCTCAGGTATGTATTTATGGAAAATCATATTTTATTGTCAATGTAAAAAAAAATCAAGATTGTACTTAGCCTTTGTAGAGAATCAAATGTAAAAAACACAAAGATCTCAATGGCATTTATTAATGTACAGCCATACTACCAGGTTATGGTCCGGTGGGTGAAGCATTTGCCATATGGGCATGAGGACTGGAATTCAGATCCCCAGAGCCCACATATAAACTGGGAGGGCAGCATGATGACTCGCCTGTAATCCCAGTGAAAGGGAAGCTGAGAAAGGGAACCCTCCAGGCAAGCTGGCTAGCTTGCCCAGCCATAGTAGTGAGCCCTGGCTCAATGAGAAACCGTGTTTCAATCCATCAGGTGGGGAATAAATGAACGAAACACCTGACATCAACATGGGCTTCTATACACATGAAGACACAAGTACACATGCATTCACACACAAAAATGTACACATGTGAACTTGCATAATACATATATCTATACTAAACACACACAAAAATAATAAATCTGTAAAAGATCAGCAATATTCTGAAACTTCCAAAGAAAGGCTAAATTTTTCTATTCTCTCTCTGATATATGATAGGTGATTAAATTTCTTTGCATACAACAGAACACAATAGAAAGAATAACTTCCTGAAAGTTCAGTCTTCCAGAGAGGGACTTGATCACTTTAACAAATGTTGTAAGTTAGTTTGTGAAGCAGGTAAGAATTCAAGGACTAGTTTCTCTTACAATTTCAGCAAATAATTTATGATACTGATCCACATTAAGTCTTCCAGGACCTGTTTCTGCATCACAGACTTACTGTGCAAAGTACTCCTTTAGACTTCTGATTTATTGTCTGGCCTTCTAACAGGAATTCAGTAGTCCACATAGACGCCTTATTTCTCTTCTGTGCCTTTTGGTTCCCTCCTGCTGTCTGCCCAGCATAAAACACCTCTGCTAACATTAGATCATGCCTGTGTAAACTTTGATTCTATTAAGCCTTTTCCACTTCTAGGGCTCTAATAGAGACCCCACGTTTGCACCGCAGAATGTATTACAAGCTCATGGTTCTGTCCCTAGTTTGGGCCTGAGCTAACATGATATCTACATGTAGATAAAGGTCAGTGAAGTCTTTTAAATAACTGATCGAAGGCATATCATGTGAAAGCTTCCAAATAATAATTATTGTATGGGAAAACCAATATGTCAAAAATAATAGCTTTCTTTCATTGAGTGTTAAATTCAGCTCTTAGTTTTTTTAACAGCTAATTCCAACAATAAATATAGTCTAAGCAAAACTAAAAAGAAAGAAAATACTTTAGATGCAGTAGCATGAGACTTAGAAAGAAAGATAAAGAATTGGATTGAGCCTTGAACAAATTTCAGAATTTTCTCAATTACTTCATCTGCACAGTGTGGAATAGTAGCCCTCACTTCATGAAACTGTTCCAGGGACTAAGTGCATTAGGTGTATGAGGGAATACATTTTGTGGGTAAGATAAATCAGATGGTTACTATATATTATTTAATCCTAAAATTGGATTTTTTAGAGTAGTTGTAGGTTTACAGAGAGTTCATTTTCTCCTTCCTCTCTTCCCTATCATAGCCCCTATTAGCCATGTTTATAAAGTTAACTGGACAACTTTCTCCAATTATATGTTAAATGTATAGCAAATAGAGTCAGAGAACAATTGAAGGGACTTTGGTGACTTGCTTTTTTTTTTTTAAACCTGAAGACTATCCAGCTTTTTCTTGCCTTCTCTAGGAGAGCAGGATTAATTGGCAAATGAACATTCTTCTGGAGAAGAGCACGGCTCAATGAGAAGCAGTGTTTCAATCCATCAGGTGGAGAGTAAATGAAGGAAACGAATTCCCAAAAGTTGTGTTTCTTTCAGCAGCATTGGGCATGTCAAATTGCCATGTTTTAGGCCTGTCTAAAATGCAAAAGGGGGGTCTTCAAAAATTTAGTGGGCCACCTAGGCTGTATATGCATGCTCAGGGTCTTGTTGGTTCTTGGGATGCCTTTTGAATATGCAAGTAGCATTTATCCTTACATGAAATGGATTTATAAGCCCCAATCATTAGGTTATTCCTCCAATCGTATCACATTGCCATCTTGGGTAATGGAGGGAAATTGAACCAGGAAGCCCGCTCCTTGGGACAAGAGAAAGCAGGAGCTTATAGATGAGCCCCATCCAAGGCAGCAGGGAAGTCAGGTAGATTTGCTGTAACAAGCATGAGGTGTTCATCTGCCACAGTCCTACGCCCCACCCACTAGCACAGTCGCTGCAGTCCTAGATTTCAAAGCAGCTTTTCTTCAAATGGAATGTGTTTCAGTTCTCTAGAGGCTTACTAGGATCTGAGAAGATACTGCTCCTGTGTGTTGGCTGCTACACGTGCCATTTTTTCTACCCTCACGTCGATGGAAAGCACTGGAAGCCACTGCTTTGCATGTTAGAACAAGCTGTTTGGAAAGGTGACAGTGCACGAACAGCTGGCTTCTTCAAGAACTGATTTGCACTGCCCTGATATCTCCTAAACAATCATTACTGACTTTTTTCTACCTTCAGTGCTGAAGCAAGTTGCAACCTGTTAGAAAACAGAGATGTGCGAAATGGCTTGGAAGTTTGGAATAAAAATATGTGTCACACCCTCATTACTTCAGGTTAAATTGACTTCATCTTGATATGCATGGACTCCTGCAGCTCTTCCTTTGCCCCCCTGTGTAGACTAGGGACCTTTAATCATTCATTAAGCCCACAAATCTTTTTCAATTGGGGTTCTGAATCGAAGGGATCATTTATATCTTTAGTATTGCATTAGGGCAGTCAAAGCTAAAATTGCGTTAATCAAACAGCAGAAGAATATGAAGCACTCCCATGCAGAGAATGGCATCTTCCTGCAAGAAGCATTCAAAGCCAGAACAGTAGCGGCACCCAATCAGGGCATCATTAAAGTCATCTGAACATATGTTAATGCTAACTGGACCAAAGTGTTAGCTTTACAGATCATTATGAGGCTTGTGAAAAAGAGTAATTCACACTGAGTAAGTGGAAAGAATTATCCATTACCAGATTGCAATGATGAGCTTTAACACCCAAGAAAGAGCCATTTGGGTGGCATCTATTGCATGTCTATGTCTCTTCCCAGGGTAATGGGATAAGAGAAGATGAAGACACTGAAGAATTTTCTATTCTAAACAAATGCAGTATTCAGATAATTTATTTGATAAACGTGGTGCTCTTTTCAAAGTTCATATATTAACTCTTCCCTCAAAGATTTTCAAGGAAAAGCTGTGCCCAGTTGAATACACTGTCATAAGGTTCCCAGTATGGCTAGTCAGCAATTCCTTATCCCACAAAGAATTTTAAAAATGTGCCAGCTTAAGGAGGTCAGAGGTCAAGCATGGAGGTGTTTCATGTGCTTTTTTTTTGCTTTTTTTTTGGTCTTTCTTCTCTCTAATAGACTGTTGACATGGGTCTTCGGTAAACTCCCTGTCTAACTAGCCTTATTCCTGATCTTTGATTGGGGGAGGAGAAGCCAATGCTCAGATTTCAGGATGTAAAGTTTTGTTTAATTTCAGTCCATCATTTGTTGATGTCAAGTACAGCAGATGAAACGCATCCTTGAACGAGCCTTGAGATCTTTGGGTCTTTGCATATAAATCATCTTGCCAGCCATTACACCCCATCCAACAAGTCTTGTTGACACTGACAAGGACCAGATGTGTGGGGCCATGGAAAAGACATTAGGTTTTGACACGAGCTGACTGACAGTTACACTGGAGGCAACGGTTCAGGTTGGAGAGTTTGCTGTCTGGCAGGTAGATGGGAAACTGCATTTAATGTTATCAAGTGCTTTCAACCCTTTGTTGCAAATAAAGCCACCTCTGTTCATGGATTGAACTTAAAATATCCAGGTTTCAGCTCTTTGGCCCTCATCCTGTTTTCTCACTGGTTTTTAATATTCTTTTTCTGATTGTCAGAACCACAGAAGAAAATTTGAGAAGATCAAATTTGTGAATATTCATAAAGTTGTTTCCCACATACTCTTCCTATTCTAGGCTGTTAATATTTAAATATCCGAAACATGACAAATTTACAGGTAGAAGCAACATACACAATAGCTTTTACATCTCACACTAACAAAATGACTTTCATATTGCTTTGAGACCTGAAAGTGTTAGTACATGTCTTTTAGAAGATTCCCCCAAAGTTTTACTTTTAGGAGCTTAATAACTTCTGAAAGATAGTGTCTGTATTCCTGAGGTTGGAACATTTTTACACGGGAGTAGTAGTTAAAGAAAATCTGATTTTGGTTTCAAAATTTATGAGACACTGAAGTCATTTGAATCTGAAGGTAAAAGAAGCAGTAGGTCACACAGTAGGGCTTCAGATGTCAAGCTGAAATGATTTTATCTAGTATTATACTTTTGATAACTAAATGTTTACTCTTTATTCAGAAAATAAAGCTCTGATTTTATATTCTTTATAATATGTTGACCAAAAAACATATTAGAGGAGTTAAGAAAAAGTTTTATATTAAAGTACTTTCTTACACTTTGCAGAAAGCACCTTAGAGTAACTGCTCAAAAGTGAATTACAGAGCTTTGTAACTACAATTTACAGTGATGACATATGAATATATTTTCACTTTTAGAAATTCTAAATATCAGCATTTACTTTGCTTCCTGCAAATGAGATTGTAAAGTAACAGGAAATCTGCCCATGCTGGTCATGAGATGAATTATTTTTGTTCATATTTGTACATTTTGATGTTTTCAGAAAAATGGGTTAATGGTGACCTAGCAGGCACTTTCATTCTGGGGGCCCCCCTTCCTCTGCTGGCATCTTTGCCTGCAGGCTGCTGAGAGCTGATTATTCTTTTAATCAAACCCGTCACAATCAGGGGAGACAATTAGCCAGGTTAGGCCTCTGCTGATTTCACATGTGGCCCTTAGCCTCAGATGGCCTTGAGCACTCTTGAATCCTATCAACAAGTATGTCAATAATACCTCCTCTGCTCCACCTGATGCCGATAGGGCCTGCCTTTCATCTCTGGAATTGCTTGAGCTTGTGAGCCCTGGCTTGTTTTAAATGAGACCACAAGGTATTGAAATTTTCAGAAGTAGAAACTTGGCAGACCATGTTGCTGTACCATTTTAAAATCACCTAGTCAATAACTCTGAAACTCATGAAATCAATTTCCTATAAATAGGTTTTTATTTGTTTCTGTACTTAGGCTTTTTTGAAACTCCCTTTCTATAGCTTGATTTCCATGTAAAATGACATACACATGGTGCAGAAGAAAGAGACCTATGAATAACAGGCTTGGCTATTATAAGCTGTGCTTAAGTCAGAATAACATAAGATACAGTTGCTCATAATGCATGGTTATATGCATGGTTATAAATTCAAGTGGATAATTGTTTTCTGAATATAAATGCTATTTGTTATATTAGTCAAGCCATTGCCTAATTTTTCCAAATATTAGAATTTTTTAATAAGGAAAAGGAAGTGATGACTTCTATTAACTCTTTCCATATCGAACATGTCCAAGCAGTGTTCCCATATTTCTTAGTGCACGTTTTGCTTTAGAATTTAGCAAAGGATGTGGCTATGCTCCCAGGTTATAGTTAAATATCAATCAAGTAGTTCAGTATCCAATTTAATATTCAGTTTTATAAATGAAATGTCTTGAGGCTAGGAATGTAGGAATGGCGTTTTTTAGGGCTCTTGCCTACATACACAACCAAACCCTGGGTTTAATTGCAGCCTCGCTTAAAGCAGGTGTGGTTGAGCATACTTGTAATTCCATTACTCTCTGGTAGAGGCAGGAGGGCCAGAAGTTCAAGGTAATCCTCAGTGATATAAGCTCTAGGCCATTCCAGGGTTTGAGAGACTCCTTCAACAGAGAAAAAGGGAAATAAATAAAGTGTCTTTAGAATAATGACAGATCAAATAGAGAGACTTGCTTGAAATAACTTAAGGGTTATTAGTTTTATATCATGATAAAGCATTCAAACAACATTTGCTGTGGTATTTACGTGGCGACCAGAGGAAAACTTGTCGAAGTCGGTTCTCTCCCTCAACCCGAAGGCTCCAGGGATTGAACTCAGGTCGTCAGGCTTAGTAGCAAGTACATTTACCGACTGAACTATCTTGTCAGCCCTAGGTCTCATGTGTGTTCCTTGAGTTTAGATTTAGGTAATTTATATAATTTGTTTATGAATTATTCTTTTAGGGTTTCACTTTTTCATTCATCTGCTCACCAGCATTCATTCTTTATGCATAAATAATCTGAATTTATAAATGTAGATTGAAATTATTTGCTTTTCACTTCTAAAACTATGGAGTACTTGAGATCTTCAAGTGCATTCAAATTTCATTTTTCCATTTTGTAAAATCTAGATGTATCTGCTGTGTTAATGATTCATTGTGGGGAAAAAAATGGTCCTGAACTTTGTAGTTTATACTGTGAACAATCTTGCTTTTTTCCTGTACACATATGCATAAGACAGCTAATAAAAACCAACATGGCTGATTTATCCAGTTGCTCTATGGGCAATTAAACTGGGAATATTATCTCAGCAGGAATAAGTGATCAAATCACACCTATGAAATAAATGGAACTTTGAAATGAGCACATATTATTACTGAACAAGAGGCTATGTTAAGAGTCCTGCACTGATCAATGGGGTTTATTGATAAATACCAATGAATAACAGTGATGTCATAAATCTTTGATAGTTTAAGGAACTATATTTAACATTTTCTGTCTTGGTAAGACACACAGCTTTTATGCTATGGAGCAGTGTTGCCTTCTACACTTGTTGAGCAAAATGCTCTGACTTCCTAAGGGATCAAGTACCAAGACTGAATAGTCAATTATCAAAAGAAAATAAGAAGCCTTAGAACCATTGCTCCTTTTCTATTAATAAATGGGAAAGATGATTAAAAACAGCATGATAATTTTAATATCTTTTGAGTTGCTTTATGTAAGCATAGATCCTATGCTTACCCATTGGCTTGAGTGCTTTCTGACTTCCATAATATTACATGAGTAATTTTAGAATTCTAAACTCCCCTGTGTCTCTTGCGAAACAGAGTCCAGTTGATGTAACACAATAAATGCTTTGTTTGAGTATTTAGTAGATGAACCGCTTATATCTAGTGCCCTGTCTTTCACCCTCCTTGTCTTTATGGCTAAGTGTTTCATGTTTTTGACCAATTAGAGGCAAAATTTAGGAGCAAATGCAGAAAAATCATTTGCCTTATCGAGCAGCACCTTGAGGCATTAAGTTCTCACAAACATTTGATATAAATTATGACTTAGAGTATGCCTAAAGATATCAGGAGGTAGAAATATTTACTCAACCAAATTAGAGTAGAAAGAAGGCAAGAAGAACGAAGGGGCATAGGCATTCCACAGTTCCAGTCCTGGATATTTACTAAATCAAGGCCCCATTAGGCTGATTCTTCACTTTTTGAAGAAGCACAGATTTTACTGTTACCAAAGGAAGCGAAGAACTTCACCTCTGGAACCTAAACCAGCACATAGGTATTCCCACGCACTCAAGAGCCATTTCATGCCAGTGAAGTGTCCAGAAAAGCCATTTGACACTAGTCCCTCTCACATGACTCTTCACCTTCTTCCCTACGTGGAAGTTGAGACATATAAAGTATTTCAAGGCTTTTTGCCACTGTTAACCCAAATTTGTTGTCAAAAATAAGTGACTGCCGGAACGGATAAGATTTGCCTCACCTTTGGGACCTGCAGGTCTATCAGCCACACTGAACAACAGAACAGTTATGTTGACGCGTCCTTCGTCAGAGTCAGAAGCAAGGTTAGAGGAATGGAAGTAATGATTTCCATCTGCTTACCATGCTATCTGTAATCTTAGAGATGGACGTGTATCTTAAATTACCCCCACACCAAAGGCATCTAATTATGTTCTCAAAGATTTTGGAAAGTTTTGTTCAGGGAAGGCAATACAGATGGCTTTCTCCTGTTGTTTATAGCAGGAGGGAACAGGTGTAAAATAATTTTTGTAAGTGCACATTACATATTTATACTCCTTTATTGGGGATGTTGGTTGGGAAGGCTACTCCTTAGATATTATGACTGTCCATGAAACAGATGAGAAAATACCTGAGGGAAATTGTTAAATGGTGATTTCATTGATTATTTTTCTCTTCGTTATAGTTACTATTTCCTGTCATGAGGTTTGGACCCATAGTAGGATTGAGAGCAGGTGTGTGTGAGGAGGGAGGATGATGATGTGACAAACCATCACAACAGATTCTCTTGGAGCTTCTTAAGCAGTGATGTTTCTGTCCATAGTCCTCTACATATATTATCTGTACAGAAGAAGCAAAGTTGTCCTTATGATTTCTATCATGTGTATTGCCTTCCATTTTTCCATGCCAGTCATTAGACAATCCCAGTGCTTTCCTTGCGATACCTTGTCATATGACAGTGTCTCTCCCTCACTCAGCTGAAATGGATGCAATGAATCCAATGCAGCAATGAAACTGAGAGTCATCTTGTTATCTAACTGTCTTATCATTGAGCTGCTGAAACAATTCCATCCCACTTAACATGCTGACTTCTGTATGTTGCTCCCCAATTAATGGAAATGGCATCATAGCACCATTGGGGTATCCGCTTGTTCATTTGTTCACTTAAAAAGTGATATGCAGAAAGAAAGGATTTCTCTAAATTTACAGTTTGTAAAAAGGCAGATAGTACTTAAACCCCAGTAGTCTTCATTCTACATGTACTGTCATTTCAGCACATTACCCTTTAACATGAGCTGATATGCAAGAGCTTCAAAATAATGAGCAAATCTTGGGGATTATCTTTAACTCTCTTTTGATGTGTCTGCCTCCGTGTAACCTCTCTCATGTTCATCTTTTTTTCTTTAATCCTACAAATGTCCTGTTTAAGCCCTCTTCCTGTCTCGGCAATCACAGGAAGCTGAAGAGTTTGTATGTAATCTAATTTGTAACATTCTACAGTGCCAAGTATCTCACATACAATGGGGACTGTAAAAATAACCACAGAATAGATGCAGAAAAGAAAAGTTTATTGGCAGGTGCCAAACAGCAAAGAATCCTTGGTAGAAGCTTAAGACATAAGTGTGTGTGCCTCTGTGTGTGTGTGTGTGCCTGTGTGTGTGTGTGTGCCTGTGTGTGTGTGTGTGTCCTGTATTATCACAATAGACTCTTGAATCATCTCCCTGTTCCCAACTTCCTTTCTGTTTAGGTTACCTTCTCTAGGGCTAAAAGAAAGTCATTTCAGTATGCACATCCAAGTCTGTATGTTCTTAAAAATCTTCCCTGTTCCTTCATTGCCTGTAAAACTGCTTTTATTCAAGGTCACATCTCAACTTTCCTTGGTAGTCTCATTTACTCTCATAGCAAACACTCCCCCCCCAACCTATTCGGTGAAGTCTTCCAGAACTTTTCCAACATCTGTTGTAGTGTGCATTGTGTATTTCTCATAGCATTTGATACTGGCTTTTCTCTATGATATTTATCATTATTGTGGTAATTTGTTTGTGTGACTTTCTGTCTTCCACCCCACAGATGGCCCACTCTATTTCTCGACTCATTTTTGTTCCTGCACTTTCAAGAACAATGCCTAAGCCAAAGAAAGTGATCAATATACTGATATTTAATTAATTAAGAAAGAATAAGACATGGATCTGTGAAAGATCAGCCGAGTTAAGAAAGGATGAGATGTCCAGTCTTATTGTTCAATGACATGCAATTTTCAAGGTGAATTCCAAACAGGTCTTCCTCTAGAGGAGCCTTATGAAGTCCAGTGCAATGTGAAGACATTGTGGTGGATGCCTTGAGAGAATGGAGACACCATGCCTCTTACTAGGCAATCATGCTATTCAGGGCCTCTTCACTGAAGCCTTTATTTCCTAGAATGTACTCACTGTACTCAATAGTCAGGGCTTTTAGTTCTAGACATGACAGATATTCGTGGGTTACACACTTTGAAGAACTGAAATTTCTTTGTCATGGTCAAAAATATCTCCTATAATTTTGCCTCATCTGGTTGCCTTGTGTTAATATTTATTGAGGATGTATTGTTTGTCAAGTCCTGTATTATTTATTGAACAAATGTCCTAGGAGGGAGGCACGGGTAGTCCTGTGTTCCAGAAGAGGGAACCGAGTCTGTGCAGAGGCGATGGACCGTGTCAATAACCTTACACAGTTGGTAGCAGCAGAGCTTGGATTTGAAGGCAGGCAGATGGCTCCTCCTGACTCTTTCTGCGCTGCCTGCCACAGCCAATAAGGTAGCTGTTCCTTCTCAGTTATCAGTGCGAGAGCCTATAAAGTTGAAATTTCTTTAAACAGCTCAGGATTCCATGATAACCTCTAGACATTAGCAAACTTTACATACCATATGTGCTAATAAAAAAAAAAAACAGGTGCCATGGGAAGGATGAAAGATTAAATTTTCTTTCCACTCTGATTTCTGCTTTTTTTTTTTTATTGTTGACGCCTCCCTAGTGATATAGAGGATGCCTGTTTGTGCTCCTGGACATCTTGTTTGATTTGCAACCCTCCTTAGAGAAGTCTGGCAGCTGACCCCCACACCTGCCAAGTGTCCCTCAGCCTATGTCAGACATCCCTGGCTGAGCAGGTCTAGAATGCTCAATAAGTCCCTTTTGTGGGCTCATGGTCACCCTGTGGAATTCCTGCTTCCAGAATTTTCCAGAGGAAAATGAGAACAGATACTCCATTAAGTGTTCCCATTTCCCCTCTTCCTTTTGGTTATAGATGAATTGGTAAAGGGACAGTGGGAAGTAGTTACCATGTATGCTCTTCACAGGAGAGATTATAATCAGCTTTGGTTCTTAAAAATCACATTTCATGATGACAACTCTGTGCACTTTGGTCTTAGGAGCTGCAACTTTTAGATCACTTTATGTTTAAGCAAGTTATCTAACATTTTTAAAACGCAAATTAAAGTTGTCTGTTCAAACCCATAGACTGGGATCATTTATGTTAAGTAATATTGATGCAATACCTTAAGAATTATTTGAAGCCAAGAACACAAAAATAGCAAAGTATGGCTGAAAAGTAATTTTTCTATGGTGCTTTTATTTTAATTTTTGCCAGTTTTCACAGTAAAGGAACTTTCACTTCTAAGTTTGATTGTATTGCACAAGTTGGTTTGGAAAAGGAGGGCCATTTATGTCCTGCACATAGCAGCTGTATTTACTGGTTATACAGTCTGTAATCGCAAATTGTGCTTCTATTTTAATGCCAGCATGCCTGAAGCACAGGGCTCTTTTCAAATATTCAGACATGACTACTTAAAATTGAAAAAGAGAAGTTGAAGCATTAAGTCTTCTCATCTGAGATTTTCTTTCTGATATGAGGAAATGAAATCCTTCAAGTCTCCCATAATTTCTACTTACACTGTCTTGCTTATGCAAACTTTTAAATAGGCTGTAGACGCAGCAGAGCATATAAAAAAATCTGAGCAAAGCTTGTCTGGCTCTGCATTATTGTTAAGTCAGCGAGGAACCTAATGGAGTCCAGAGTATGAGACAACAAGAATCAAATCAATGGACACAAAAGGCAAATGAACTTGCATAAATTAGCACTCTAATAGGAAGGGATGAATGTATATTCTCTTTCATCTTCAAGTACTACATACTGTTGAGAAAAGGTCTAGCAGATAGCACCCTGATTTATTTTCAGCTTTGTTCAGGGGTGCAGAAACAGGGAAATGCAAATAAATTGAGCATTGAGGAGAAGCTCCAAGCTGCTGGAATGAGATCAATGTATCTAATACAGTGTGTAGGACTCAGCACTCTGTATCCACATGGAAGATTCTATTGTCAGTGTTCCTTACGGAAATATGAATGCTCACAACGATCTCCAGAGGGCTTCATCCATGACCAGAGTTTGTCTTGGAGAAAACAGACTCTGATCTTGACAGTCAGGCATTTCCAGATCCTCTATGTCTATATTTATACAGTACGCACTGAGGAAATAGGGAAGAATTTTTTTTCATATGTTGAATGTCTGAGTTTCTGGAACCAGAGCAGATCATCTGTGCTGCTTCACCAGAGAGTAGTTTCATTATTTCTCACCAGTTCAACTCAAGAAATGCACAGGGAGTGATTCCCTATCGCTCCAGCTCCAGCTGGTACGATGGCTCCAGCATAAATGTCACAAGTACCCGCATTACAGCAGCTTCCGGCCATAGTGTGACTAGTGACATTGTGAATGTTTTCTGTCAGTTTTGCCTCTTCTTTCCACCATGTTATTTGCCGTCTAGCTATGGGAAAGGAGCTGAGCAATTAAAGGGCTGCCAGATGATGTTCACTGCATTTGCTAAAAGACAAACACGTCAGCCACAGATTTGCCATCTTTCTCGGGCACCTCCAGCTGGAGAGAGCAACAGGGTCCTACATGTTGCAAGTTGAATTAACACAAGGCACTGATGATGTGCTTCTGGCATGTCTCCAGGAGCCTTACCTACAGACAGAATTCTACCCCAGGGAGAATTTGGATATCCTCTTTTGTGATACTAAAAGGCTTTCTGCTTGAAGTAGGTACTTTGAAACATATGTATAAAATTCGGGGATTTTTGTCTGTGTGTTTTTGTTTTTAACCTAGGAAGCATTTCCTGTTTGGGAAATATCCTAGAAAGTCTATCTTAGGGGAAATACCATCCGTATTGTGAGAAAAAGGATTAATTTGCCAGTGTTATTTTGATCCCAATCCAGAAATTCAAAAAGATTTTTTAAAAAATCATGTCTGTTAAGTACCAGCCTTTTTCATTTTTTTTGACTCTTGTATATCTTGAAGATAGGTCTTTCCTTACATAGCTCTCTTCCATTATAGTTAACTGTAATCAGTACTTTATGGTCATATTATGTAGCCTTGTTTCATTAAGGCGATGAAAATGGTATTGAGCAATAGCAGTATAATGCAGGGAAACAGTTTGTAATTCAGTTGGAAATTGCTAATGCAGTAGACAGTCGATAATACAATCAGCTTGACTTTCCTAGGAAAACATGAGCTAAATTTCCTCTAGTTTTCTCTCGCATCTCAGAGGGGTGAAGGAAACATTCTGAAGCAATCCAAGAACCTGGATGCCTTGTAAAGAAAATTTTTTGATGAATCGAATTTGGAATGATACGTAAAATTCTATTATTTAAGACTGGAATTCTCCCTGGAGGTTTTACCAAAAAAAAAAAAAAGGTGCTCAATAATTAGAGTTCTGAAAACAAGCATCTGCATGGCATGAAACCTCATAGTATTTTCTACTAGTGTCTGTCTAGAGTCTCAATGCAGAAGTTGGGATCTTAATACAATTATTTGTGAGCATGGCGTGTTTGTCATGCATGTTGTGCACATTTTCTTTTTTTCTTTTTTTTTTTTTTTTTTTTTTTGCTATAGCTGAGGTTCATTCTGCATGGGTAGTGAATAGGAATCCAAAATTACATAATCTGGTATTTTAGAGCATTATTTAGTTAGGATGTTGCTCTTGAGTCTAGTAACTTGGATATGACTCTTATTGAGCCAAAACTGAATATAAAAAGTTGTGTTTAAGAGGAGTTCATAGATTTCCTAATATACATAAATACTTAGCTATAAATACAATGCTGAAGATTCTATCTTAATTCAGTTAATGCTTGAAGATGTTGCATTGCAATTTACCATTAAGAAAAATAGAAGAGATGTGTCTCATTTTGAGTTGAGCTATAAATCTTGTAGTTTTTATTGCCAGAACAATTTTCTCATATGTGGTATGAAATTTTAATGCCCTAATTGCTAGAGAATAGCAGTATTTCATGTTTCTATTTACTCCCCAACATCTCTAGCATCTTTAAAGGTATTAATTATGTCTTGAAGTCACCACTCTGATTTTAAAAATAAATGAAATCAAGTCTAATGCCCTCCCAGAAGTTCTATGTATATATGTCTATTTCTTCAACTTCTGTACTGGAAGTTCATACACTGAAGTAAGGCGCTTGTGTTTTTCATACTTTACAGTTCATTTCCTATGGTGTGTTCTATTCTAAAATAGTTTTAACTTCTAAAAAATAAGACCCCTGTACATTCAGGTATACTGGGTTCTTCTGATCATGGCCCCATCATATGGTAACTTTCTACAGCAGAACCTTACTGTTTTCACAGGCAGCAGGAAAAAGTTGATGAAGGTAGGAGTATCTCTCCCTTTCTCTAACTTCGGGTGTCAAGGCATGCAGGATCCAGGCCAGATTTGCCAGCAGCAGCAATCACTATTCTATATCAGCCTTGCAGGCTGTGTTACCACTGCCTACCTGGTCAATGCATGTTATTTTATAAAACCTCAGTAACTTCTAAGTACCATGACTTATACCTTTCAGTTAGTGAACTCATTATCTTTGGATGGGTTTTGGTGTGTTTGAAGCTACAGGATAATCTGAGTCAGGAAATCTTAATGTACTAAAGTATATTTCTGTTTGCCTGTGTTTTACTTCCCAAAGATAGGGCTGAAAGATCTCTTCTAAATTCAATTTGTAGAATGGAAAAAAATTACAAGTTCCCTTTAAGCATGCAAAATGGGTTATGATTTTAATTAAATATTTGGCATGTGCAAGGTGGGTACCCAGATGTTGAATTAAAACTTCAACAAATGAAATTGCCCTTTTCTGTAAATAAATAGAGCAATGAGATATAGTGACATTTATCGTCACGTTGGACACAGATTCTGTGCTGAGTTCCAAGCTGATTTAATGTCTCCCATAGGTTTCATAAACTCCTTTGTTGTTTTTTGACTTAGCTCATCAATGCTGAGTTTTTGACCAGCAATAGTTCATGTTACTTTTTTTTTTTTTTTTGAGCAAAAAGAACAGTTTGATAGCAATCAAATGTTAATGAGCACATGGTAAAACTTCAGGATCTGGCTTTGTACTATATGCAGTGCTGAAGAAAGCCAGTGTGACCCCTGCTTTCTAGAAGCTCACAGCGCTGAGACTTGTCACCCAGCATGGACTGCTCGTTATCACCCCCTTATTTCATCAGCTTGGCATTAGCCATCCTTCTGAAACCTACAGTCCACACAAGTGACTTCTTCAAACTGGGTAGCGATACCAAAAATTCTGAAAGTTCAAGAGGGAGGTCATGCACATTTACTTTGAACTATAGTTCTTTGCCGAGGTAGACATTCTGCAAGACTTTATTAAAACACAATGGAAGGAGAAAATCGTCCACTCTGCTCTCTGTCATTGACATAGACAAGCTTTCGAACAGGTAGATTTATTGTTGCCCTGGAGAATTCCCTGCAGTGCTTAGAAATGTTTCTAAGAAATAAATGGTGAACTGTTGTCTTTCCTCGGGATACAGCAATTAGTTTCTTATTTTTTTATGATTGCACTATTCTTGCATATATCTTTCTGTGGTCCAGGCGATAAAAGTAAATAGAGGATCCCGCTCTATGAATGAATATCCTTTTAATGACTGTGGGAGGAAATAATAATACTAAGTAGTGCAAAACCACTTTTATGTGATGACCTGCTACACCCGGCTCTCCCACTTCCCAGTCTTAAACCGCAGGCCACCAGCAAACCTTGCAGACAATGACAGTTTCATATACTCTGGTGTTAACAGAAGTCCCTTACAGCTTGTTTTCCTCCTAGGACACAGTTACTATGGTTTTTGAAGGGTGCTGGCATATTTTATTTTAATTTCTAGGGTCAAGGAAGAGTAAAATGGAGTAGGTGACTTTTCTATAACACCCTTCATTCCATCTCTGGGCAAAAGTGGTGCTGAAACCTTGTGATAACACAGTGGCTGGGTGATAATACAGTCGTTTTTGTAGTGCCACGAGTTAATTCAAAGGTGAAGCCATCCCTACTTAGGAAAATAATGTGTCTTCGCTCCTTAGACCAGCCACTTGCTCAGAGCAGCAAATGGATATTGAGTATCTCCATGAGCAGGATGCTATGGGAGGGGCCATAATCACCCACCGCTGCTGTCTTCCTTCCCCTCATTTATTTCCTTCCTATAGTAATGTACTTCGAAACCACCCCACCTTCTACTTACCATTAATTTAATTTTTAAAGTCCACGATTAGTCTACTCAGACTGCTATAACAAACTGCTGTGGACTTGAGGGTTTAAACAACAGAAATTTATTATCTGGAAGTCAGGGAAGATCTAATAGGGCTGGAAATGGATCTTTCCTTGGCTGATAAACAGCTACCTTCTCACTACTGTGTCTGTGTGGGGCGGACAGAGAGGGAGCCCCAAGATATCTCCTCTTATGAGTACACTGATCCTATTGGATGAGGTGCTCCCTTAATTACCTTAATTTAAAGTAATTAGACTTTAGATGAAGAATATGTGTGCCAATACATTTGCATACGGGGTAGAACTTCAACATATAAACTCCAGCGTGGAGGATAGGGAGCAGATAAAAACATGAAGTCCTTTAACGCTGTGTAAATGAGAGAAGAAAAGGTCCTTAAATGAAGAACATGCCAAGATAAGCCTTTTGTAGTAGGTCACTAAATCTTTAATTTGATGTTCCCTGCTCCCTTTACATATGATATATTCCAACAAGGATGGTTGCAAAGGTAGATAAAAAAATGCCATCTCCTGTTTACCTTCCCACCTGCGCACAGTGGCTTGGCATGACAAGGAGAGGGGTGGAGAAGTTTCTAAGCATTAGACATAGCTTGGGTTGTGGCCCATAGGAGCTCAAGGAGTAGGGATGATTCTAGTCTTTCTTTACCAAGGTTCAAATCATACTCGGTAGTGACTGGATAATTCCTGAGAAATTTCATTTTTCTCTTCTCGTCCTGGCTTGAGGTGCAGAGAGTGGATGAATGGCAGGAGGAATACACTTTGTATTCGCCACAACATCTCACTGAAGCAAAGCCCCGGACCTATCCCAGCCTGCTCTGGGCCCGACCTAAGCAGAGAAGAGCCTGCAGACCCGAAGGTCCTCAGCATTGCCAAGTTCTGGTTGCCGGGACACAACCGGGCCCAGAACAGTGGCTGGCAGAGGCTGAAAGAGAGTCTTGGGTGTTCCTGCCAGGGTGATGGGCGGCTGCAGGATTTCATGAAGCAGTCTGATGAACCCTCTCAAATAGAGGCACCTAATGTTGTTCAGCTGTGTAATTGGGATGGAAATGGGCCAACGAGAGGCAGCACTTTGTGCTTAACCTTTTGGGAGGCTTGTTCCAGGAGACTGTGTGTGGGGGAAGAAAAAAAGAAGCATTACAAATAATAAGCTTCTCCGCCTGATTTGTAATGAATTAGTAATAAATGGCCCAGTGCTCTACGAAAGTCTGACGATTACAGAGCAGCTTTCGCTAAGTGCGCGGGACCACATCTTATTTTGATCAGCTGTAGCATAGCAAAGACATGTAATTATCATAATCTAACAATTAGCCTGGCATCACTTTCCAGTGTTTAATTACCCCGATAAATGGTAATTGAATAGAGAGGACTTAATGACAAGAGAGAAACTTTCATTCTGCCTTAGGTGCTTAAGTTGTCTACTCGGCTAGGCAGAATTTTCTAGCTTCAACAACAACAGTCCTGATTATCATTTTCAGTTTCTGCCATAATTCTGTTTCTTGATCTTGACCTTTTGTTTGTCATATCATTTAGATCTTCGCAAAATTTGGTCTTGGAACCCAGAAGGCTACATTTCCTGTTTTCTTGTGCATAATGTCCTTCAGCTACATCTTCCCTTCTTAGAACATCGAGGACATCATTAGCATGTGTGGACACACTGATCTGAGTGTTGAAGATGTTGAAACCAGTAGACGCAGTGCTATCTTCAACATCTGTATAAAAAAGAGCCCTACATACCGGTTCCCATTTTCTTCCAAATGGTGAATTCAATACGTTTTATGACTATAGTCATCATGTAATTTCTTGCTACTCCAATATCATCTCCCTAATTTCTTAACTTCATTCTCAGTTTCAGATTGTTATCCATTCGGTCACAAGGTTCTGAGCAAACTGTGAGTTGGCTACCTCTTACATGCCAAGTTGCACAGCACAAAAACAATTTCTGCTTTATACTCTGAAATTTCCCATGAGATATTAATGTAATATCACTGTTATGACTCTTTGGCATAACCAATATGCGCTTCTCCATGTCTAATGACGGTCCAAGTAAAAGAGCCATGAGATGTACATGTCCTTTCTTCTGGCTTGTTGTGTTTTGTTTGTTTAAAAACAAATTACTAAAGGTTAATTCCTTGTAAGCCTTAGATAACCCAGTGGTGAAAAGTCAGGCCAACTATGAGACTTATAAGGTAACAATCTCAGTAGGTTATCTCCAGTTAATACAAATGTTATTTCAGTATTTACACATGATCAACTTAAGAAGTATTAACTCGTTGATTTCCAAAAAACCTTTCTTGAGTTGGTGAATAAAGTGGAGATTTATTACTGCCCTTTTGTTATGATTACTTTTGAAACCGAGAATGCCTTGGAATTCTGCTGGGTAGCCCCATTCCACTGGGATACAAAAGGATACTTGGAACTGAGCACTTTGGCAGAAGGCTTGTTTGTTTGACTCCCAAATCCCCAGAACACAGTCAGTTTGTTGAATCCTGTCTCCCAGGACAGTGGTTGTAAAACCTATTTGATGACTTTCTGCATCTGCTTTTGGCAGATCTGTGCATCTAGGGCAGGTACCCTACCCCATCAACTTTAGAGGATCCCCCAAATTCCAGATAACTTAGGCAGCACTATCTGGCTTTGTTGGAAGCTCCTGGCCAGCAGAAATAGACAAAGAGTCTGTTCTGTACTGTAGAAGTGACCCCTGTTAAGACTACCCTGTCTGCCAGATGTTAATTCTTTATTTTTGTTTCAAATCCCCCTTTGAAAGCTATTTGACGTGATCTGTGATGTGTTGGATCTGTTAGGTCTCTGCCTGGCTAATTCCTTGGCTGACTGGCCTGTTGACATTGACACACTCCCATTCCCTGCCTCGGGCCTCGTTGGGGGCTTAGAAGCAATTAGACTGTCACCCACAGCTCCCAGTCCCTTCCTGCTGGAAAGTCTTGTTTAGGCTCTGCCAATTTAATGCTTTGTTTCCTTTGGAGCTCTTCTGTCAAGCTAATAAAACAAACTCCAAATGAGTTAAAACACTGGAGGAGAGAACATTTTGTGTGTCTTGTGTTTGAAATAGGTGCGACTCACGGGAGATAACAATTTTTAAAAGTCACTCAGACTGATGTGACTTGTGTTTGAAAAGCAACAAGCAGAAGCTATTTGAGATTCTTATCCATTCATTTGACATGGGGAATTAATATTAATTGTGGGATTTTAAAAATCACTTTTGAAGTGCACACACGTAATACAAGGAAACAGAAAAAAAATGACAGGTTAGTGTACAAGGCTACTGATGAATTCTAAGTATCTGGGCAGGAGAAATTATGTCTTGTTATTATTTTCAACAGGTAATGAATTCAGGCCCAAGCTGTCATATTGCAGAATTCATCATTAGCAAAACATACATCTATATGAACTCCATTAGAGTTTTCATGAATGGATCAACAGAGCATTCAGATTGGTGTAACTAATATTTTGTCAGGATCTTACAGTACTTTCAATGAACAAGTACACCGTGTGATGTAAACTGCATATACTTTATGTATATAAAATATGCTGCCCTGTATTTCCTCACAAAGAGTAAGCACTTCTGATATTCATCTGCGAGGTTTCTTTGCTCATATTTGTGAATCTTAACTTCTCTAGGAATATTGCTACTGGATATTGCAAAGTTTGGGTTAGACGGCCCAATATTATATGTTTTCACATAATCATTGGTTTCGGCCACAGCTGGTCAGGTTACAGTGATCCTGTCCAAGCCTCTGACTGTCTCAGAGCTACATGTGACAGAAGATTACAGAGACATCTTAAAGGTGAGCATGCTCTAACCTAAGACAGAAAAGTTTAAAATTAGTGACGCAAATATTTGTCCTGCCCTCAGTGGTATTACCGTTATTCATCTATGCCAGGCTTCAGTTGCTGTCTATATTTCATGCTGAAACTGCTGCAGGAAAACAAAAGAACATCTTCAGACTTAGGCTAGGGGAGACATAGGCTGCATTCTGTGCTGAAAGGAAGAGGAGGAGGCAAGAGAAAGTATGCTGCTCTGCTGCCCGGCTCACAGAAACATGCTTATGAACTGATCCAAAGTCTTTTCTAGGCCCCATTAGGCTTTTTTTGTGGGACAGGCAAGAAATTCCTCTTGGTTAAAACAGACATCTTATTCTGTAATTAGCCTTTAAATCAATGCTAGTAAAATTGAAGGACACAGCTGCCAAGATATATTCACTCTCAATCTAGTTCAAAATTTGGGAGGAACCTGGAGCTGATAAATATGCTTAATCTTTGATCATAAATCATATCCTTCTATTGCATTTCAGTTTCAGAATGTAATATATTAGGTTGCCATGTAATTAAAGAAGTGACAGTGGAGTTCTGTTAAAGTAAGAATATTAAAACAATTACCTCTTGACAGATTAAAATACGTCTAAAATATAATAATCAACTATCCGGTTGATGAGAAATAACATTTTCATTATTGAATCTTCAAGGCATTACATGAAAGGGACAGAAGTGGCTCACAGCTTCCCATCTTCTAATGGCACGGTCTCCTTTCACTAACACTGTTTCTATATTCATGGAGCAAAGCAACTTCGCTCAGGAGCTGCTTGATAAAATACCCCACTACATATTTCCCTGGAAGCAGGCTCTCTGCTGTGCTAGCAACATATGCTAAAGGCCAATTTAGAACGCTTTAAATATGCACATTCCCCTTCCTTGTGCAGATACTAAAATGAAATGCATTTTGGCTCCTGCACATAAAGAAGGAGTGAAGGGAGGGACACCGCAGGAGTGGCTGCCAGAGGATGCTTATGATGCTCTGCACACTGAAGCACACGGGACACTGTTTGTACGTCCTTTCTAGCGGGCCTCCCCAGCTGACCACAACACAGGGCCCAGGTGAAAGAGGGGTAAGGTCAGTGACATAGACAAAAGACAGCTAGTCCATGCCTGTCTACTGCACCAAAAGAACAGCAACTGAGTAAGCTAAGAACTTACACTGACAAAGAACACGAGGGGCTGGATGTTCTGTCTTGCAGTGTTCCAATGTGGAGAATAAAGTATCTCCTAGGGAGGACAAAGACTTTATGGGTCACAGTAACTAACGTCATCAAACAGTGCTTTGATGCTTATCTCAGTACAGAGTCAGGAGCACATATTGAGAACTAAAGGAAAAGACAGTTGTCATCTAGGCTTTTATTTCATTTGATTTTTGATATTCGTGTCATGATTCCTTCTAGCTGCCAGGAGAACTGCTGGGAAAGACATTAACAGTGATTTAAAATTGATAACGAAAATATTGCATCCACATGTCTGCATATAGGGGCACACTTCCTGGCCTTCAGTGGTCACTTTTGCCATGGATAACCACTAAACTGTGGCTTTCCTGGAACCTTTCCAGCAGGCCTCCATCATCTAGAACTCCCCATAAACTTCATAATCTACCTTAGTATTTACAGTGATTGCAAAGGACTAGTTTCCATGCTCAATTTTGTTCTTCTTAATCAACTAAAATGATGTTCTTTCTCATCCAGTCTGTTGCCAAATTTTGACAAATTAGTGTAAAACTAATCCTTGCTATTAAAGAGAGTGTATGATATTGCATGCTGTATGGAACATTGACCAGGGCAGCCATGCCACCCAGGGAGCAGCAGGGGCTTTCTTTTCTGCACACGAGCTCTTTCTGGCTTCTGAAAATTTTGCATCATGAGCACAGTCAGGGCGGTAATTGTTTTATGCAAACACAATCACTTTGCTAAGTGCAGAGACTGTGCGTGCTTTTACACTGTGAACAACTGAAATATTTTAGTGCAGATTGCATTGTAATTATTGCTGCTTTATGGGTGTGCTGCCAGATATTACAGGGTTTTTTTCCTTTTTAAAGATGCAGTGATCTCAGAGAGGTGACGGTCACAAGCACAATGGGAGAAATTAAGGAAAAAGAAGGAAAGAGAAGATATTTGCAGGAAATTACTAAGAAATTTACAAATCTGTTAAAGTAGCGACTGTACTGCCACTGGCATTTGTAAATATTGGCATGTAGAGTCATTCTTTGTAGATGTGAGTTTCTCTCTAATATGAGCTAAAACTCATGCAAGCTGTTTGCTGATGGAAAAAAAATATCCCTTTATGTGAATGGTTGCTGAGCCTAACAGCACTTTATTCTGTGAAAGACAAGAATAATGTGCATGAGTCAGGCGCTAACCCCACCATCTGAGGCTCATTTTAAATGCTGATGCACTTTTCAGCTCTTGCTTTGGAGTGTGGAATCAACTGGTAGGAAGAGTTATGAGACTTGGTGGTGTCTGTTTTTAAGAGTGTTGTGTTTCATGGGATAATTTCTACAACTGGTGAAGTTTTGGAAATACTGTGGTTATGACGCCAAGCTATGTTCCAGAACCATGCACGCAAGACTTGAGTTCCATTTTAACTCTGCTACTTATTTACTGTGAACATTTGGACCAAAAGGATGGTGTCCTTCCTGAATGTTGTTTCTTGACTGATAAAGTGCAGTATGATAACCACCCAATAGAACTGTTTTAAATATTTCATATCTAATATGTATTCCATCTGTGTAAAGCACATATAGATCCTTGGCACAACAAATACTTGCTATGTCAGTAAATGGGAAAGAGATCTGAAACCCTACTGAGAATGAGAATTCTCCCTCTAGGAGAATACAGACAAAGTTAGCAATTTAATCTCCCATAAAGTGTAACATGAAGAGCTTTAGATTTGAGCCCGTTGCTTTGGTTTCAGTTTTGCTTCTTCTGTCTTTGTGTAGCTGTGTAATGTTGGGCATGTTGGTATAATGCTGGGCAAGTTGCTTGATTTCTCTGTCTCAGTTTCCTTATCTAAATGCATATCGTAGTAGTATATATTCTGGGGGGAGTAGAGGGAATCTCAGTGAAACACTGAATGTAACATCGTGAGCACCAATAAATGCCAGTCATGCCTGCATTTTTCCACTGTAAGTCCAGAAGACAATAGTTGACTGCCACATTGTATGTACAAGACTTTGTATGGGATTAGAATGTCTGACTTTAAACTTCTTTTGATTATACTTGAGTATGTTTTTAATGCCTTTCATGAGTTTTAATTTGTCATTGCTTCAAGTTTGTTTTGTCTATTCTTTGACATGTACCTCAGTAAGCAAATCTATACAAATTTAAAAATCCA
Source organism: Typhlomys cinereus (assembly GCA_023101885.1). Taxonomy (NCBI): domain Eukaryota; kingdom Metazoa; phylum Chordata; class Mammalia; order Rodentia; family Platacanthomyidae; genus Typhlomys; species Typhlomys cinereus. The sequence continues at coordinate 162,669 of JALPQD010000376.1, read as the reverse complement.
AAATAGTACAATCCTATAATCCCATCACTCAGGAGGTAGAAACAGAAGGGTTAGAAATTTAAGTCCATCCTCAGCTACCTAGTAACTTCAAAGCCAGCCTGGACTACATGAGACTCTGACTCAAAAAATAGACAATGAACAAAGATCTGAACAGAAGTATAAATTGATTATGATGGTGTGGTCTCATGTTTAAAGTGGGAACAGTAACTCACTTTCCTCACATTAGTACCTGAAGGGATTACTAGCAGCCCAGTATAGAGTTGGTTTTGTGCTCCACAGTTTCCTGTGTTAGAATTTTAGTAGCATCAGCAGGGATGAAAGTTAGAAAAGGAGAACTAAAATTTGAGATGCCAAAAAATTCTTGACAGTGTCACTTAATTATAGAATAAAGGAGTATCAGAATGGGTCTAGGAAATGGCAGTTTTAATTTTTATTTGCAACTTTGAGCACTGCCAAGCGCTAGGCAATGCTAACATGAGTGACACTTTGGGAAAGAAAACTCTTCCCCCTTGAAGGTCTTTAAAATCTATAATAATAATATAATAGGATAAAGTGCATCTGGGCATCGCCTTCTGCTGCGGCTCTTGTCTGGCTCTTATCCAGAGCTGTCAGGATACTGCCCGCGCTGATGATTCATAGCCCAGCACCCTTTTATCTCGACATGGCAGTGTCTTGTTTTTGTGCTTTGGCCGTGATGCTGCCTTGATGTTCAGAAATCTTTCCTTGCGTCTTGACAAGTTGCCCGTAATGAAGGAAAAGTAAACCTGTACTCATTACATATGTGGAGTTGAGAGCAGTTTTGCTTTTGTTTTTCAGAAAGGTGTGTTTATGTTGGGGCCCTGCTGGAAACACACGTATTCTGATAGCCTTTCCTTATTTCTCTTGCATCAGCTGGTGCAGTTCTGTGTCCTCGATGTTCTTCAGATGCCTCCTCATCTGGGACTTAAGGAACCCTGAGAGGCCAGTAGAACAGGTTGTCGTGTTATCCTAACTTGTGTGTAAGGAACCCAGGCTCCCGATGATTTGTGATTTCTAACCCACAAATACAATCCTTAAATTCAGGTCTACTCACAGCATTTCTCTGTGGGACAGGACTCAAATCCTGTTTTTGTGAGTCTTTAACTTACCATGAGTCGTCTCCCCCACATTTCCCCTCCTTTTTTAAAACCATGTTGTCTATCAGAATCTCATCTTTGTGCATGAATATTTAGCATCAGGGCAAAGGAGATAGGCTTCTACCAGTGTAAACATTTGCTCCAAGCTGTCGGAGGTCTTAGTTAAGCTTAGTTCCAACATTGTCAGAGAACTCAATGAGACAAGGGTGTAAGGAGAATGAGAGAATGTCAGGGAGCATGGAATTGTCCCAAAGATAATCAAAGGAACAAGGGTTCTGGGCTCAGGAGGAAGGAGGCTATAGACATCTCTAAATGTTTTATGGACTACCTTGTGGAAGAAGAATTAGATTTGTTCTTTGTAACTCCAGACAGTAGATGTAGGAACAGTAGGTAGAAATTACACAGAAGCAGATTTATGCTCAACATATGAAGCGACTTTTTAACATTTAGAGATGTGTCCAAAAATGGAACTGACCAGTTCCTCATCACTGGGAAGTATTCGCGTGAGGCTGACTATCCAGCTGGAAGATTATGAGACTTTATGAGCGTTGTATTTCAGCAGTAGCATGGTTTTATGACAAACCTTTCTGAGGGCTCAAGGAAAGATTTCTTCACTAGCTCCAAACAAAGGGGTTTTTATAGGCTTTCCCACCATGGTTTTACACTGAGAAAGTTATATCCATAACAATTCCTGCCTCTCAAATCACTGTCCCTCATGAGATACTTTCCAACTGACAGAAAAAATATTCGTCAAAACAGACTGAGAATACTTTTCTAAAATTGGAATTAAAGTCCAAAATGCAGATACAGTGCCAGGATGTGTATGCAGAGCACTTGCATGTATATATATACTTAGTGTGTTGTATGTGTGTGTGGGTGTGGGTGTGGGTGCGCTTGTGCATGCATACACTGATATGTAATATTTTAAGCCACGTTCTAAATCATAACGTTATTTAGTGAAAATTTAACACATGATGTCCTGTAGTTTCAGAATTATTGAAGGATTCAGCCACTGATTCTAAACAGACACCTCTCTCTCGGTGCACCATCTCATCCTTTTCTTCTTCTTCCAACAGATTCCAGAGGGGTGACTACCACATTGACGTCTGTATCAATGACTACCTGGATGTTTTCTGCCCCCACTATGAGGACTCTGTCCCAGAAGATAAGACTGAACGCTATGTCCTCTACATGGTGAACTTTGATGGCTACAGCGCCTGTGATCACACTTCCAAAGGGTTCAAAAGATGGGAATGTAACCGGCCTCACTCTCCGAATGGACCTCTGAAGTTCTCTGAAAAATTCCAGCTCTTCACTCCTTTTTCTCTAGGATTTGAATTCAGGCCAGGCCGAGAATATTTCTACATCTGTGAGTATGCAGAGATTTATTATGTCGTAGGGCAGCTGCAAGATCCCAGACTCGTTATTTTTACCTTAACCGGTGTTACAGAGAACTGCAGAGTTGGACTCCACATTACAGATGTCTCTTTGTAAAATGCATACATCACAATCCCTAGATACATTAGCCGGGAATTGAGAGCACAAATTAGATTAAAGACACGGTGCCTCTCCCCCTATGAAATTGGGTGTCAGCCTGTTCAGTGAACCACTGCTGACTTGTATTTCTTTTAAATGAAAATTGCCAGGTCTTTTCTAAAGCTCAGGGAAAGGAAAAAAAAAAGATTCCTGAAAAAAATTAAAGGAAATAATTAAATTTACATAACTTGGAGTCATTGGATTTCTTATTCAGGTGTCAGCAATATCCTTTCAATCATCCACATTTTTAGTGGAGAAAGCCAAAACTCCTGCAAATGTCAGCATGCTGACGATAAATACTCGTTTTGCACCAAAGAGAAAAGACAATTATTAGGAGCAGCTGTGTCTTTAGACAGCCGAGTGTGAAGAAGTTTCTAGCAAGAGTTCCAGGAGAGCTGGGTTCTCACCTGCGAGCACCGATTGACTGTCCTGAGAGAACTCCAAATGTCTCTCAGCAGACTTTCACATTAATCTCAATGCTGTGACCGGGTTCTTTCCCAAGGTAGGCAGCACTACTGCCCAGACACTACAGGGGTGTGGATTATTCCTAAATGTTTCTCAAACCTCAATGTACTTAAGCCACATCAGAGGGTCTGTTGCCATACAGATTCTGACTTGATGAGATACCCCTAGAGTCTGTATGCATCTCTCAGGTAAATTTCATGGTGCTGGCCTGTGGACCACAAGGCAATACCAACTTGAAGCCTCTCGTGCATGACTGGCCTTTTCTTTAGTATCAGCTATGTAAGCAGGCGCATCCTTTCCACATAGTGTCCTACTGACTGAAGGATGGAAAAGCTTGTTTGTTTGTGGTACATGAACAGCTTACTTTAGAACAGTTTAGTGAACAGCTTACACCAGCTCAAGGAATCTTAGGGGTGTGAGATGGAGTGATACCAGTTTGAGAAAGCATTCTTCTAGTTGGAACCAGTGACAGAATGAGGAGACAATTGCAGACTGATGGCGGATGCAAGAGCTGTAGGAATTTCAGGAAAGAGGCGCCTCACATGCATGAGGGAAGCAGGGATGTGCTTCTAGTGTGTTGAAACCCACACAATTCTGCTCATTTTCCATAACATCCACTGTGTACCCCAGCTTCCCAGATAAATGAGATAAGGAACATTCCTGTCTTCTTGCATCATTTCTTCAGTCCAAGTATCTCCACCCGCGTGGTTTATATGTATGGTTTCTAGTTCCTCCCTTCTCCAGAAAACCAGAAGTTGATTACCAGAAGTCAGATTTCACTAGCACCAGGACTCTCTCTCCCTTCTATAAGAGTTGAGTTCAAAAGGAAATGGAACAGTGCGTTTTATTATTCCAGTGCATATTTCAAGGGTTAGTCATGAGAAAACATGTAAAAAGTCTTGATACTATCTCAAATTCAGTCCATAAAATACGAAGAGGAAGATTGCGTCCCACCAAGAGGCAGGAAACGTGAGCATACAGTGAATTCTCACGTTCGCAGGCTGGTTGCCCGTGATTGTTGCTGAATTTTGACTTTGTGAAAGAATCCTATTCAACAAAGGAGGAAAAGGAAGAAGAGGTCTTCAGTTGTGGGGCAGTATCTCATGAATTGCCCAGCTGTGAGATGCTGGACATATAAGGGGAAATTATTGCCAACTCTGAAGTCCTCTTGTTGGCTTCTCCAATTCAACAACAGCAACTACAACAAAAACCCAACACAAACCAAAAATGAAGAGGAAGCACCAAGATAGGAAACAAACCTACCAGCTAGCTAGTTGATTGCATGATTATTAGAAATTATGGAATCCATTGAGGTTCATAAGCAAGATGCTCTTATTCAAATACAGTGCACTGCTGGTGACTGGGTTTCCTCATTTGTGGTTAAATTCAATATTTCACTAAAAATCATTATGTGTCTTCTATAACATTCATTTAACGGAGTCGTTTAACTGTCAAGGGCTCCCGTCAAAGTAATTGTTCCAAAATGCTTCAAAATATCAAGAGCTTTTTGCTGTTCAGCTGAGTTTAACTTAAATTACTTTTTTTAATGAAAGGTAAAATAGCACAAAATTAGCAGCGAAGCGATGCTCATTTACAAGAAGCACAGTGGTCTGGTGTTCAGTTAAATTGAATTTTCAGCCATGTTTTCAACCCTCAGAAGCGTCTCTCCCTGTCTGATCGGGATTGAGAAACTCTCCTTTCCTTGTCTGCTGAGAGCAATTGTGGCAGAGCTAACATGGATGTCTAGGCACGTTTAATGTGCCATGCTCATAATTAAACTCAAGGATTCTTTGGGGAGAATTGGTCCTCTGTTGAATTTCCGCTGTTAATATGCATGGAATGATGGGGTGATTGGGCAATGCCTTTTCCCACTTAACTGTATTAGAAGGAGCCGTACTGCCTATCTCAGGACCAAAGTTGACCACATTGGTATCCTACTGTGTGTTCTCCAAGGATGGGGTACCATCCGTCGTCTTCTCGCAGCCTAGCATCTCTTGTCACTTCTTCAAGGCAAGGAAGAACAAGGAACCCAGAGCTTAACTGTCTGCCCTGCTACAGGATGCTTGGGCAAACTTTAGCTGAGTGGTGACCAAAGGCACCAGAATTCACACAGACACAGATATATGGTGTAGACAGAAGGAGAGTATTTTATAACAGGGTTTAACCTAGATTCAGAAAAAAACAAAAAAATAGAGAATTCTTATGAAGTTCAACTTTATCTTCGAGGTTTACTTCATTTTTTAATTTCTTTGAGTTATGCAAAATTCAGAAAATATAATAGCTCAGAATATCTCATGAGGTGTCTAATTGGTCTTCACACACACATGGCCAACACTTCTCTTGATCCTTTCCTCATCCACAGTACTCACATGTGCTATATTCTCCTCCCCTTGGGAGCATAGCATTAATGCCGAGGTATACTCACCGAAGCATTGCTGTGACTCACTGGGGCCACTCCTGAATCGGACTAGCACTGTTTTGAATCTATAGGTGTAAGTTTAGCAAAAAATTGGCCTACTAAAATAATTTTTGAAGCTCAGTGGCATATCCATCAGAATTGACAGATTCCTAAAACTGCCTGTCAATTGAATAAGAGAACGATCGTTTAAATAGGACTTCTTAGCAAGCTTGTCCAACTTCTGGTCTGCAGGCCATATGCCTCCTAGCATGGCTGTGAATGCCATCTAGCACATCACTATGCAGTCCATACCATCATATCACAAGGTCAAAAAGTTTGGACACCTTTGTAAGGAAACAGCGAGTTTAAGAACTTCAAAAATGCTCATTTTAAAAAGTCTTATGAATAGTAACCTAATGAGAACATGTTTGTGAGAACTTTTCTGGTCTTATACAGAAGCCAAAAGAGATAAAAAGAAATAATTAGAACTGTAGGTTATCTTTATAGCTCTGTACAAATACAATTTGAAGAGACACCTTTTTAAAGTAAGAAAAACTGAGTCCCAGGTCTTTCTGGTGGCCTAACTAGCAATGGGATCTTAGGTAAATCATTTAATCTCTCTGGAATTTTAAATCTACCTAGCTGCAATGGATGATCTCAGAAGACGCCTGGAAGTGTAATTTCCTCATGTTATTAATTTTTATCTAAGGTCTTCAGCTTCAGGGTAAGAGATAACATCTGTGCAATGACCCAGCACAATGCTTTACCTAGTGAGTTTCAATAAGTACCCTGAAGGGAAAATCTTTAGGAGAATGCAGAGCAAAAAGGTATGCTAGACGGCTCTCCTGCTGCCATGATTGCCTGAGGTTTCTACTAGTGCAGTAGTTCCGTTGAGATTGAGACGCTTCTGGTAATGCTCTGGCACGGCCCTGCGGTGACTTCCTCCCTCAGCCAGTCTCTGACAGGCAGGAAGTGTGCTCCTTGACTCTGTTTCTCTCTTTGTAACCTTCAACCTCTCTGATTTCCTCCCATCTCTCGGCTGTGCGCTCTCTCCGCTCCAGCCTCTCTGTCCTCCATCCTGTTCCCAGGGCCCGCCCCACCCACTCCAGTGGGGACTTTCACATCCCTCTGCTCAAGTTCTCATTTATCTCCCTTATCACTTTCTTTAGAGAAAGGATGCGCCGACCTCCCTGTATAAAAAAATAACACCGTGTGTGTGTGTGTGTGTGTGTGTGTGTGTGTGTGGGTGTGTGTGGGTGTGTAGGTGTGTGTGTGTACAAGAGGACACTTGAGTGTGTGTGCTTATGGAGGTCCAAGGGTGACTTTAGAAATCACCCTGTATTGCTCCACCTCCTTACTGCTTTGCCCTGGGGTTACCAAGTCTCTGGGGTTAGAAGTGGTGGCTACCACTTCTACCAGGCTTTTTTTTTTTTTTATTTGGGATCTGGACTCTCATCAGGTCCTTTGGCCTGTGAGGCAAAGGCTTTAACTCATGAGCCATCTTCTGCAGCCCAATAACACCATCTTTATCCTTCTCTGAACACACTCTCCTACTTTATTTTGCCTCAGGCACCTACCATTCCTTGAAATTAAGTATTTAATATGAATTGTCTGTGGCTGTTTCTGCCACGGAGCATGTAGTGTGCTGTTTGGTGTGCAGGGTATGTTCAATAACAGACAGTAACTACTGTTTTCATCACACTTGTTCTCATCTAGGTATCGTTCTAAGCACTCTGCCTTTCCTAAAATAGCACCATGAGATAGTGGGGGGGTTGTTTTGTTTTGTTTTTTGCCTTTTTATGGGTAAGCAAAGGGAGGCAGAGGTTAGGTCATTTGAAAAAAAGGCTTACATAGATACAAAGTGGTTGACGGGAGAAGTAATTAAAACATAAGCAACTAGAAGACATGAAAAGGTAAGGAAGGCCCTGAGTCTAATGTACTTTAAAAGGAAAACTACATTTTTGTATTTTAAAAGTTAGAAAGCAGTAACACTCAGTATTTCATGCACCATTTAGAAAATGTTATTCTGTTAACTTTCCCCACAAACTACTCAGAAAACAGAAACATAAATTTTAAACCTAAGTGTGCATCTTCAGTTCTCCAAAGCACACTTACCCACCTCCAGGAAGCATTTAGTTCTATCATTCTAGATAACTTCCCAAGCCAGAAGAGTCACATTTTCTAAGAAAGTTTCCTTAAATATGCTAAATACGCAGTATCCAACACATGATTACATTCTTGACTCAGATATTTGTGAATTTTAATGAGAGGCGTATTAAAGATACGTCATCTTCTTAAAAAGATAGTATAAAAGCTACATATAATTCATAACCAGAGATGTTGCATAGACATTTTCTTAAATCCATGATGTACTGCTACTTGAGTATATATGGTTAACTGCTAATGCTCTCTCCTTTTCGTCCTTCCTTCTTCCTTCCTTTCTCCCTCTTTCTCTCCTTCCTTCCTTCTCTGTTTCTTTTCTTTTTGAAACATTATTATGTAGCTTAGGCTGGTCTCAGATTCATTGTGCAACCAAGGATGTCCCTGAACTTCAGACTTTTCTTTCTTTTGCTTCCACTTTCCAAATACTAGGATTACATCATGTATCCAGTTTATAGATGGCTGGAAATCAAATCGAAGGTCTCTTACAAGCTATCAACAGAGCTATGTCCCCAGCCCTGCTCTATGTATTTGATTAAAACTTTCCAACTTTCACTTCAGCAAAGTCTTTAAAAATTAGCCAAATAACCTAAATTTGTAAGAGATATCTTATTGAAGTGACAAATGATAAAAATTTGTTTATTTAAATTAATTTTACTAAACTTATTTATTAAACTAATTAAAATTAAGTTTAGTTCCAGAAACCATTGATTATACAGTATTGTTACTGACCAGTTTTTCATGGATACATGAATCTTTAGTGGGGAAGAAGAGAATTCTGACATAAGAAACTCCTTTACTTGCCAAATGGTTCCAAAACCCTTTTTGTAAATGAATTCAGAGTGTAGTTTCTCATAGATGTATTTATAGAGTCAAGAAAGGGCTCTATCATACACTTTGCCATAATACTGATAAAAGATGGTATGTTTTTAAGGAGAAATAAATAGTACAAAAGAATACAAGAACTGCTCAGAAAATAATACTTGAATAAATAATTTCTAACAGTAAATCACATAGAAGGAGATTTCTAAAGAATTTTCTGTGGCTATATTTAACAAAATCAGAAAAATTAGAAGCCACAAATACTATTATTACAGTCTCTATAGCAAGTTCTTAATTGTTAATGATGTTTGTAAATTTGTGTCAGAAATAACATCACATCAAAGGAGAGTGGATAATGGTTTACACATGGGAAAAAGAATGCACAGACTTGAGTTGTCAAGATAGCACGTAGTGGAAAACCTGGTGATTTGAGTTTGCACCCGAAAGCCACATGGTAGAAGGAGAGCACTGTTTGAAAGTTGTCCTCGGACCATCACCAAAATGCCATGGCGTGTACAAGTTTTCTCTCTCTCTCTCTCTCTCTCTCTTTCTCTCTCTCTCCCAGTAAATAAATAATAACTTTTAGAAATGCGCGGATTGTGGAGAGCAAACTTTGTGCCAGGGTTCTGCTCCTGTCCTCCCGAATAGAAAGCGCGGCCTTGGGGAGGTCACTTAACGTCGTCAAGCTTCACTTCCTCAGTCCGTAAAATGTACTTAATAATAACAGTGCTTCACCATGGTCTTTCTCGTTTCCACTGCCAAGCAAATCAGATATGCTTCAAAGAAACAGTTGGCCACTACTAGATAGATGAAAGAATCTGCTCTATGTCCTTTGAAAAGTTAGGTAACTTAAATAGCCCAGAATGATAACTTTAATAAGAAAAATCGTAAGTTCATTAAAATTGAAGTTGAGAATAATTCATAAGGAGTGTTCCGGTAGGATTATATGTGCTAAAAAATACCTTTATTCCTTTTGAGTGTTTGGATATTAAGCAGCTTCCAGTGGTAAGCTGCATAAATACTTTGTTCCTGACAGTTCTTATTTTTTGTGAATTTTTCTCATTGAAATAGAAGATTGTGAAAACGACACAATTATCAAAGCAAGAGACCCCCCCACATACACCATTACAGTATTTTTACTCTTACCTGTGGTGACCTGTGAACACAATATATTTTCTTAAAACAAGTCAGTACTTGTTCCTATGTATCTGTGTATACATTCATATGCATATACACACATGTACACACATGTGTTTTGCCTTTGCTATTGACAAGTTTACTGAGGCTCTTTTTATTATCATGTGATCTACAAGTAACTCTACCGAGTTCAAAGAACCCCTAAGAACCTGCAAGAGGATGTTGATAGACTTAAGGTTATTTTTCTGTGTTCATTGTCATTTTCTCTTATGAAAACAATTGTTTATTAACCAAGTGTTCCTTTCACCTGAACGTGAACACATTTGTATTAAGACAGAAAGGAGTTGAAAGGTAGTGTAAGGAAATTGAAAGATTTTAATATTTTCTGAAGTGAAAAATTGAAAAAAAAATTAGGTTTTGTTTTATCCAGAAAATAGCATGCAAACGTTTTTCTCCATTTCAACACTGGACATTTTTAAGGGATTATGTTAGTTCTCTGAAGTACTCATTTTATTCCCTTTGTAAACTTCCACCGATCTTTTCTGAACTTGCAAGATTGTACCTTTTCATTTAAGGAATGAGTTTAGAGAATTGTGTCTGTTTCAAGTTGTCCCTAGCCATCTTTTAGGAAAGCACCAATGGATTTCAAGGGCCCTTAAATGAAGGTTAAATAAAAAACCTTCGAGAGGATGTTAGGGGACTTTGGGATATTTTTCTGTGTTCATTGTAATTTTCTCTTATGAAAACAATTGTTTATTACCAGGTGCTCCTTTCACCTGAATAGGAATTTGCAGCCTTGCTGGGCACTGCAGAACTCGTGCTGCGCAGGTGTGGGCTTCGCACTGACTTCTCTCAGCACATTTCAGGTGTCCTGAGAGAAGCAAAGGGGGGAGGTGTGAGTGACAGATCGCAGCAGAGCCTTCAGTACTTCATTATTTTTTAACCTTTTGGCAATATCGCTTGGTCAAGTATAGAGAATTTTCTGAAGAAATGCATGTCTTGTTAAAGGGCTATATGAAAGGAAGGGTATAGTTAAATACTGTTGAAAGAACAGAGAAGTGAATGCCAGGTCTGCGAAAAAGAAAACAGGAGTGACCATAACGGTTTAATAGATGTTGACACAGAATATTCTGGAAGTTGGCACAAGGAGCTTAACAATGATGGGATACTTGATGGGAACGCACAGACACCACATGACACCCAGGGCTTCTAAGCACACGTCCCATTATCTGAATTCTCCAAAGACATTTACATGGGAAGTTTAAAAACAAATCATTTTTGTGTGTACTCTGAAGAATGCAAAATGCTTTTTTAGGACAAAGGAAGCCTATTCTGACCTCCTGATATATAGGAAGGAATTATGTCATGTTTGACTTCCTTTTATCACACTGAGATACATGCTGAAAGAAGAACAAATGAAAGGATTACTGTTCCTTTCATCCCTAAATGTCAAAAGTGTTGTGTCTTCTATAGAAGTGGCACACCTGATTAATTGGGTAATTTCACAGAGAAGCACTGGTACTCCACTCTTTGAACATGGAATGTACCAATTTGGTGTCAGAGTTAACCAAAATGGGCTGATGAGCTGTTGAATTTTGTGTTTATCTGGCTGCACATAGAGCAGATGCCAGGAGACATGGAAATAACATGCGGTAACACTTGGAATAACAGTATTTATATTCATCAACTTTGGATTGTCAGCATGCTAGTCACTGTGTTTCCCTTAGTAACTTATTAAGGCAACTGAACTTCAGTGTGATGGTGTCTCAGTGTCATTTGTTGTAAGTTACACAAGCGTGCACACACCAAATGCATGGTCAATCTTCAGAGAGGAAAATGAATCTTTTCTAACAGGAGCCCAGATGTCTTCCATCTGCAGTGAAAGGTGACTGAGGGAGGTGCAGTGATGGGGTCTTCCACAGGAGAGAGTATTTCTGCCGATTTCCCCACTCATCTGTCCTGGTTCTATTTTAGCAGAATGGTCTTGTAACTCTTGGTTTGAAAGTTGTCATACAGCCTCACAGCAGGCTTATATTATCTACAGAGTTCTTTATGAGGAAATATAAATCACTACAAATGAGACTTTTCACAGCCAGAGATATGTAGAAATGCGTGTCAGTGCTTTTCTGGCTTGCTGAAAAATATCTCTAGGCTCTGAGGCTCCATCACAACTCATCCCGCTCCCTACCCTTTTGGGAAGCAGTTCTCAAAACTTGAGATTTATGGTCCAGAAAGCCGATAGTAGCTATAAAGTTTTCTATTTTCTCTTTCCTTTAATATTAATGCAGAGAATGCGGCATTATCATTCATTATTTTAGTTCATGAGCATCCTGTGGGCTTGAAATATGGTTCCTGGGGATATGGCTTACCTCTATTTAATAGGGAAGCTACGTGGACTTTGGCAATAGGTTGTTTTTCCATCAAATATTTTTAGACAGATTGTACGAAATCCACATTAGGAACAAAACTTTAATGCAGATGCTACATGGAGGCTTAGTTTAAAGGTTTAAATCTTACAAAATATTAATTCATTCTGAGACCCCCCCAAAGTAAAATACTGTGAATTGGAGAACAGCCAACTAACCTATTATTGTTAAAAATTGCAGTGATAATATCTTTTCATTTTATTTTACTATTTTCAGAGATGTACAGAATTTCCAACTAGCTTAATTCACATCAGTGTAGCTGAGTTTTAATTTATAGTTCCATTCCCTTTGCACAGAAATCTTTAAAAAAAAAAAGCGTGCTTTTAACGTAAACATGACCTGCTTTTGTGACTTCCCCCTTCCCCCAGAGCCAGGGTTCTAATATAAGCTTACTTCCCTGATTGTTCTTAGTTCTTTTTAAAAGTTAATTTCTTTGCAGTAGATTGCCGCAGATTCAACTGAGCCTCACTGGATGCTGTTGTGCTCTGACAGTCCCCCTTCATTTAAGAAACTAACTCTTGGTGCATTTTAGGTGGAATTTTGAAGAATAAATCCAAAGGAGCATAAGCTAGAGACCAAAACTGTTTTTCTGTTGATTGATTGCTTGACGATCTTGCTCTATACACAGAGACAATTCAGTTCAGCTAGTTTGGAATCAGCATTGTGGCTCCTGCAGTGATTTAAAGTGAAACTGAATTCAGTCTCTTGCTAAAGGCTTACTCACGCCTTGACTAATAATTGCCCCTCTAATTGTATTATAGTGATTTAGCATTTATTGCGTGCATTGTATATCAAGCTTGATGCTAGGCACTATACATGCTTAATGTGCAGAATCCTCATCAGTGAGGTAGGTTACTATTATTATCCTTATTGTGCAGATGAGGAGGGTGAGGTGCAGACCTCATAAGTAACTTGCTTATGATCACATATAGGGCTGGGGAGGTGGCTCACAGATTAAAGCCTTTGTCTTATGACCAAAAGGACCTGAGTGCAGATCTCCAGACCCCTCTTAGAAATGTCTGGCAGGAATGACAGTGGCTTGAAATTTTGGCCTTGGAAGACAGAGCCTAGGAAACCCCAGAGCAAAGCAATAAGGAGAGCAATCTAGTATGATTGCCAGTGTCACCTTTGGGCCTCCACACATGCATGTGTACACATGCAGGCACATACACACACACACACACAAATAAATCACATAACTAGCAATCATAAGATTTGAACCTTTGTGGTTTCCCTCCATGTCTAAGCTTATTCATATGCTTCTCAATTTAAAAAAGAGGGGAAGGGATGCAAAGGGTGCTGAAGTTTTACCCCAGGACTTCACCTCACATGTGCCAAGCATGCACTCTGCTACCAAGTTGTACTCCTCACCGCAATATAAATATTTTTAAAGATGTCAAGGAGAGACATATTTCAGATATTATTAGCAAATCATGCCAGTTCTTCCCATTCCTTGAACTTCAAGACAGTTTGTGCTATAAAAATAACTAAAATAAAATATTTAAGAGAATTTCATGTCACCCTCTTTTTGTAATTCACGTTTTTATTTTTAAAGAAATGATAGTAGTGTTGAATGATTCGTGTGGTCAGACAATGATGACATAATCAGATATGCCTTCTTCTATTGTGATGAAGACATTTAATGATTAACAAGACCATTGAAAGTGTATGTCTCTTCGGTACCCTGAGTCATTTCTCAGAGGCTAAATTTCATTAACAGAATCAATACCGCAGTGTGGACATGGGGAGATATATCGCAAAGCGTTGTGACCAATTGTCTCAACATTGCTGCCTGTTAATATGACCTGGCAGGGAATGCTGAGTTTATTTCCTAAATAGCACAGTACCTGCAGGTTGTTGCTGTGGTTACTACAGTTAGTTGTAATTGCTGTTGCTCTTATTATTTAAGATCCACCTCTGTTTCATAGACTTGGAGTTGTTAAGAGTTCTTTGCTAAAGATAGAAGAGTAGAATTTCTATAACAAGAATTACAGGGATTGAAAGCATTTGAAGTCCTTTAAGATGGAGTTTGGGGGCTGCAGCAGTCACATAATGCACTCTGATTTTGCATGGATGGGATCTTGGCACTGATTCATGAAGGTGGGCACCCAGAGTTGAGTTGACATTCCAGTCACCCTCCTAGTGTGCTTCACACACTCATGTAAATCTCCTTTCTCCTGCCCTTCCCTCTCCTGATAAAGAAGTCAGAACAACAGAAACAGACAGTGATAGGTCATGTGCAGTAGTAGTAGTAGTTTGGTAATGAAAACACTGAGAATGGTCCAGGTTGTAGAGGACCACTAATTCTGATCTGAAAAGACTGTGGATTTTCTAACTGGAGAAATGAGAGAGAGAGAGACACAGAGACACAGAGAGAGACAGAGACAGAGGATTAATTGATTAGTTGATTGGTGATACGAGTTGCCCTGTGAGTACTCATCTATTCTGTATGTTTGTGCATAGTATCTCCTCCCTATATTATTACCACTGTTGTTCCCATTTTATTGACAGGAAACTGAGACATATACAGGTCAAATAATTGGAATAAAGACCTGACCCAAAACATCTGACTCCAAAGACCATGCTCTGAGTAATTACCCATGAATGACTATCTAAAAGTTGATTCCATCAACAGGACTGGCAGTTACGAGAATTGATGCTAATCTCAGAAACACAATAAACTTTACTTGAATTTCTGTTGTTTCTATATTGCCTTCAGCTCTATTACCATAGCTATATAGTTGGAATTTTTATGTGCAGGCTTTTATGATGTTTATGTTAAATTGAATTGCTAAATCAATAACATTTGCTGGATTATTAGTTTAATCAAATAGCAAAATTTCTGACCTTTTGGTTTGGTGTGTTTATTATTAAAGTCCATTTAAGAAGATGTATTGCAGCTACTTGCTGTAATATTTATATTCAAAAAGCTATAAATATGCTTATTCAATTCAGCTTGGAGTGTGTGGACTGTGCATCTTATTCCAAGGAAGCCAGAGAAGGTTGAATTTCAGTACCACATGTGACTTCCTTTCAGCTGAGCAGTTCATCAGCTCTTACCAAGCTGCTTTATCTGTGGACTTACGTAGCGTGCAGCATAAGTGACAGTGGAAAACAGTGGATGTTATCTGTTGTTTCTCTGGGAGCTCACACTCCGACGTGAGAAGTGCATATCCATGAAAATAGTAGCAGAATTGAACAGAAAGTAAAATTAATATTGTTCAGAAGATTGCCTTAGGAGTAAGGTACTACTTAGAGATGTGAAGTACTGATTTGAGGTGTAAGGTAAAATTCAGATCTCAGGCCTTAAGACGCTATCCCCACTGTCCTGATCCTGTCTGTCAGCTGGGGGAATAACATTGAAATCTTGGACTATGCCTCCCAACAGTCTGATTTATTCAGCCTTACAGGATGGCTATAAGACTCTAAGAAACATTCTGCTGACATTTTGTGAACACTGGCTTAAAGTAAATGTGGGTGGGTCTGAATTCAAGACATGGAAGAAATGATACTTGACGATTTGAGGGATGGAAATGTCCACAGTGACTTCTGTCTTGAGAAAAGAATTTCTTCTGTGCATGTTGGTGTGACCCAGAGATCTCTGGTTACAGAGAAACTAAGACAGTCTAAGACACAGACTGAAGTAAAGCTGAGATTCTGAATCACTTTGTTCACGTCGGTCATAAGCTGTTCTTCTTCTGTATCACCAAGCCAGCTGCCTTGTTTGCTTCAGCTGTAAATGAAATCTAGTTTGATTTGGCTGCTGCAGACAAGAACCAGGTAACTCGGCCAGGTTTTGGTATTTCTTGTATAATTTTAAATGTTTCATTATAAAGCAAATTCCTTTTATAAGGTAATAAAGTTCATAAGCAAGGATAAAAGCCAGAATGCTGCTTAAAAATAGAAAGCAGACAAGATATTAAGTGAGAAGAATGGTTGGGCTGGGGCTAACAATGTAGAGAGAAGCATGTACCTGGAGAGGAAGGAAAACAGAGTGACTCAGCTTGTAATATCACATTATACAGCCCGGGGTTTCTGGAAGTGCAGTGAAGAAGTCGAAGCCTATTGTCTGTGACCTTTTGTGCTTGACAGCTTGTTTTCCTCTCCCTGATGTCAGTTAGAGCCTGATGAAAACGGAGTGTATCTAAGTGGAGCAATGATTTGGTTATGATTAAAGGTCAACAGTGATGTGTATTTAATCACCATTTGCCACTCACAAATTGAGTTAGACAGAAGTCATTTTTAAAACCATGTAATATGTCCTGATTCCTAGAAAATAAGTCTATTATCTCACGGATTCCCTAAAAACAAATGCATTGCATTTAGCTAAGAGAGCCAGGAGATGTGGGTCTCAAGTGTATCCTCATCAGGTATGTCCAGCTGGGCAGGATGCTTAAACGTAAGCCTCAAGTTATTCACAGGGAAAGAAGTCAAAAGGACTAGCTTAATAAATAGTATTCTTAATATTGATATCTGAAGGGCAATTTTTTACTTTCTTAGTTATCAAAATTAATGGTGACTTCCATGACAAATTTTATGGGTACTTTAAATTATACATTTTCATGTGTCAAAAATAGCTCCTATCATCAACTAGTTTGAAGTACAGTGGTGGTCAGAAATAGCTCACTGTCATTTACTCACAAGAGCATTTTTCTCACATTTTTATAGTATCAAATATGACCAAAATATATTAATTCAGTTCAAAAGGCATTAATTCAGTTCACTGGGTTCATTTATTTTTCTGCAGTGGTAAAGATGTAGAAATATCATTCCAGTCACTTAGAGAACTATTCTTTGGGTCACATCCAAATCTTTAGTGGTCAGATGAATGCATACAGAATATTTTCAAGGGCTAACTGGAAAATTGCTTTACTATTGGCAGGTTTTGTGCACCTACTTTTCCCCCAAAGACTCTCATACCTGAAAAACATGGCGAAATGGTCTTTTTCTAAATTGAAAAACCCGGCTGTAGTCTAAATGAAATGGGATAAATTATCTTTTTCACAATTATCCATTAAAGAGAGAATTAGAATGAATATTAATCACAGATGTTTCATCAAGTTTTATTATCAACCAGATTGACTGCCAAAGTGCTTTCTGGAAGACATTTTCGCTCCCTCCCCCACCTGCTACTGAGAACAAACTGCTATTATGGGTCCTTGGATAAAGATGAATGGTCTTGGTGATTCATCTGAGAAAATCCACATTTTACTGTCCATCCCACTGCAGTACAAGGCATCACTGAAGAGCATGGTTTGTCACTTTACTGATATAATTATACAGTGAAGATAGATGATAGGATAATTCTTTTTGCCATCATCAGAAGCAGCCTAATCAATAAGCCTCTCAGGGCTTATTGGGTTTCATCCAACCCATATTGTTTAAAATTTCCTAAGCTTTGTTTGTAGATAGCAGACAAAATGCCATTTTCAGGATGTGTGAGTGTGTGTGTGCATGTATCACATAGATCTCTGTATGGCATGTGTTATTCCACGGTCTCTAATTGTTTAGCAATGAGACTTTTTTTAGTGTACAGTATGCAAAATAATGACTTTCACTGTGACATTTTCATACATGCATATAACATACTTGGTCAGTTTATCCCCATTTTCCTCTCTTATTCTTTTTAATTTATTTATTCAATTGTGTATATGTGACTGTGTGCACGTGTGTGTGTGTGTGCACGTGTGTGTGTGTGTGTGTGTGTGTGTGTGTGTGTGTGTGTGTGTGTGTGTAGAACCACAGGCAAATTCGGGAACCACCATGGACCGCTTCCACCTCCTCTTTGTTTACTCTGCCCCGGGATTCACAGGCTCCACCCTACCAGGACCAGAAATGCAGGCTGTCCCCGCTTCCGCTCACTGTCTATACGTGGGATCTAGAATCGGTACTCAGGACCTTCCACCTGCAAGGCAGAGGCTTAACCCCTGAGCCACCTCTCCAGACCTTTCTCTCTTATTCTTACTCTCATATACAAATTATTTTAATATATTTTTCATCTTGAAACCATTTTCTGGAATAATCAGCTGCAATAATCACAATAATGTATGAAGCTTTTGTTAATGAAGAACATTTGCTATTGTTCCATCCATTTGCAAAGTGCACCAGAGATCAGTGTTGTATTTATTTACTAAGAGTCTCTGTTGTAAACAACTTTTATCAATTCCTGAATCTTATACAAAACAGGCAATGAGAGAATCTTCTCCCTTACCCTTCTAGAAATGGAAGTTTGGAGAGAAATTAAGTACTAAGGATCAAAAGCATATCTCATCAAGATACATTCATTTCATATTGTCAACTCCAGTATTTCCTAATTCCTGTGTGATTCTTCTCTGTAGACTAGTACCTAGGACAAAAGATTTGATTGGCATATATGCCTGTCCTTTGGAAAGAATAAAGAGCACCTTGATTGACAGTCATCAGAATGCATGAAGTAAAGCAGAGGAAATGTTTTTCAAAGTTTCTCTTGTTTGTATTTTAGCCTAAAGAAGATAGATAGGCAGTGGTGCTGAGTGGACAGAAACAACTACTGTCCAAAACAAGGGCATATTTCATTGATGAACAGTAGTGTGGAATAGTTCAAAACAATGAGAAAATCTGTCATAAATCCTTTTAAGTGCAGCAGAGGCAGAACATCAGTTTACCACTTAAACTTTTAGCCTATCATATGGCAATATTCTTTGTCTTATACTTTTGTATTTGTCTAGCACTAGTTTTGAATTTTTATTTGTGTGTGTTGTATGGGCAAATGAGCTAAGGCATGCAATATAGAATTCAGAAGATAACTCTGTGGAGTCTGGTCTCTCAGTCTACAGTTATGTGGCCTCACAGGATTGAACTTAGGTCATTAGACTTATAGGACAAGTATTTTAACCCACTCACTCATCTTGCCAGCCCCTTGTCTAGTTAGTACATTAGCAGTATTAACTGGGGTCAATAAATTAAGGAATATGGAACACCTTTTTCAGTTAGGGTTTGTCCTAGTTTATCTCATTGCTATCCCAAAGTTCCTGGCATGAAGAGTGTTTATTAGGTATTACTATCAGAGGTTACAGCCTATAGCAAGAGTTTGAAGAAGTTATTACATCACATCTACATTATACAGATGAGACCAAAGGAAGATTGTGTTCTTATTACTGCTCGGCTCATGTTCTCCATATTATACAATCCAGAGTCCTTTGCATGTGGAATGTTCTCACACACAAGTAAGATGGGTTGATAACTAACAATCACAAACTTTTGATCCTTTATAGCTACTTTTTGTTAGAACAAAGACTCTAAGACAGAATAAAAATTCACCTTATATCTTCATTTCCAACTTTATTCTAGTGGCATCAATAGAATATAAGAAATATTGATGAGGAGTTTATGTTCTGACTACCACCCCAGTGGTTTCTCTAAACTCTGACATTTTTTTTTTGAAGCTACTTTAGGGTTTGGATACAAAGATCCAGAAATGAAGGGGGAAGCATACGTTTCTGTGAGATCGGTTGTGAGTGTGAATGTGGTATAGGTATTCAGTAAATGCTCTTTGGACTATCTTGTATCACCTGTTCCTGTTTTGATAGTAGCAGATGCATATGAGTCATCAAAAGGTCTAGTACCCATAGAAGTACTTGATTTCTTTGTTCAAGTTCATTAGAGGGTTTAGTACCTTGGACTAAGCTTGCAGTTTAAAGAATTCTGTTAAGGCCAGTGGGTAAGGTAAGGTGCCTACTTGTAAACTTGGAGAGTAGTGTTTGATCCCCAGAAACCCATATGATAGAAGGATGGGGGGGTAAGTTCCAAAGTTAGTTGTTCTGTGACTTCCATGTGCCATGGCATTCGTGTATTCATGTGTTTTCTCTCTCTCTCTTTCTTTCTGTCTTTATCTCCTCTCTCCTTTCTCTCCAAGTTTAAAAAATGAACTTTAATGACAATTTCAAATTCAGCATCTCGCTCTTTAATTCAGTGCTGTAAATGTGGCAGAAGAAAAGGAAGCATGGAGAAAACATGGGATCATCTGTTCACATGAGAATCCAGAGACCCAAGGGGTCTCTCCTAGCCTCTGGGTAGTAATCAGAGCCCTTCAGAAGATGCTTGCTTTCTAGAGACCTTGATCTCTCCAGGCGTAAATAGCCAGATATTGCTAAATTATGTTTTCTGGAAGAAGTTTCCATCTGAATTGGGGTAGAAAGAAATTAATGTTGGTTGTATCCCCTTGAAGAAATGTTCAAGTCTGCATCATTTTTAAATGCATATGATAGTAGAAAATTAGAACTTCACAAAGGGTAAATTGCAGACCGATCCTTCCATTTACAAAATGGAATTTTTGTCATTAGCCCTAGAGCCTTTTGAAAAATGATTTGATTTCTAAAAATCTAGCTTATATGTACTTTTTAGTATCAGATTGTTTATAGGACCCAAAGAAGGTGACAAAAAAAAGTTGTAAGGAAGTAGGAAGAATATTTCCTTAAGAGCAAGATAAACTCCTTGATACCCAGGAATTGAGATAAAAATGTTTTAACTTCTTCATGAACAAAATTATGATAGTGATGTGAGTATGCTGTTTTGGTGTGGTGCTGACACATACGTGATGTTTTCTGGAAGTGTACTAGTGGTGTGTGTGCATTTGGGGTGGTGATATTTTTGTGTGATGTTGTGTAGTGGCATGGTAGTATGAGGTGTGCTGTTTCAAAGGTGTGGTGCTTGCGGTATGTGCATACATGTATGTTTTGTTTTGTGGTGATGTGTCTGTATGCTGTTTTGTGGTGCGTTTGTGGTAATGTGTGTAGTGTGGTAATGTGTGTACTGTTTGTGGTGATAGCAGTGTAGATGTTTTTTGGTGGTGATGTGTGTGTTTATGGGTTCTTTAGTGGTGATCCGTGTGTAAGTTAGTTTGTGGTGATGTGGTGACGTGTTTATTATGTGGTGGTGGTGGTTGTGGTATGTGAGTTGTTTTATGGTACTGTGGCAGTGATGTATGTGCTGTTTGTGGTGTGTGTGGTAGTGTGTATTATGTATGGTGTTCTGTGATAATAGGGTGTGGTGATAGTACTTTGTGTCTGCTATTTTCTGGGGCACTTCTGGCCCTGGCTAAAGTCATACATGTGTAGACACCATATTATACTATGTGGACAGCAGGCACTGATAGCTACTTAGGAGAAATAAGAGCTCTGTAACTTCATTAGTTTTTCAAATTAGTATCATAGACAGCTCCCACTTTTCACCCCTGTACTTTCTAGAAATAGTCTCATAAAGCAGAGAGCCATAATGTGCCTCCCATTTTCCTTCAGGAGTAATATCTTAATTGAGGCTATGTCTCTGACCTTATATTTGAGAAGAAATAAATCATCACCATGACCAACCCTATGTCGGAAGCAAAGATGATGCAGTTATAACTTTCTACAGCTATTTAAAGTAGTAAAACTCTACTTTCCATAAAAGGAACATAAGTGTATTACACACATTGATTTTACATGCTCTGAGGAATATGTTCAACAAATAAAGAGTGCAGATAAACTATTTCATAAAAGCAGAACTGGAAACAACATAAATTCATTAAACATTTAATTTCTAACAATTTGGTTGTTTGTATTGAAGGCCAGCTTTGGGGGTTGCTTTGGTCCAGTTCTATCCCAGGGAGTTGGTGCATTAAAGACTCTGATCTGCTGGGGAGTGTCTTTCTTCTAAGCAAAATGAACTTGAGTGAGCTACCTTATACCTTACCATGCTGAACCTTCATTTCTTCCGTGTGTGTGTGTGTGTGTGTGTGTGTGTGTGTGTGTGTGTGTGCGTGTGTGGCACAGAAGTCAATTTCAACGTCAGATATTATTTCTCAGTAAGCACCTATCTTGTTCTTTGGAGATTGGGTATCTATTTGATCTGGAGCTCCCCAATTAGGCTAGACTGGCTAGTCAGCCAACCCCAAAAGTCTGCCTGTCTCCACCTTTCCAACACTGGGATTATAAGCACATTGTTCCATAACTGGCTTTTACTCCTGGTTTCTGGGGATCTAACTCGGGTCTTCATGCCTGCAAGTCAAATACTTTATGGACTGAGCCATCTCCCCAACTTCAATTTTTTAATCTGGTAAAATGAGGCATTTGAGGTAGGTGATTTTCGTACTTGATTTCTACAATACAGTGATTCATGCTTCAGTTGGTCCAAGAGTATTGGTTACTCTTGTGTGTTGCTATGAGGCAACATTTAGGCTCATAATGGGAGGCCTTAATGGGAGAAAGGGAGATTTATTCAGCTTGCAGTTCCAGAAGGGCAGTACAGTCTTTCATGGCAGAGACGTCATGGTTGACTGGCAGAAGCTGGAGGAGACCTAGGTCACTGCAAACATCTTGGAGGCTGAGAACTGCAAGAGTACTTGCTACTAAAATAGACTACTTCAGGAGTAGGATAACTGCCCCTATGACTGCCTTCCTCCAGCAAGGCTCTACCTTTCAAAGGTGCCATGACCTTCCCAAACAAATGAGACTGTGGAGGACACATTTCAAACCATGATACTAAGAATTCAAAGATGCTCAATGATAAATATGATGATGGCAATGATGAGGAAGTTAAAAATTCTTTCTTAGTCCAGTTGCTCTGTTGCCATTATCTATCTGCATCTTTGATAGGAATGCATTGAACAGCTACTAACTTATTAGTAGTTTTTTTTTCAAAGGCACTTTCTACAAATGTTTAATGCATCCTTAATTGAATATGAAGAAAATCCCTATTCTGTCATGACAAATAAGCCATGCAGTCATATTTATAGTAGACTTAAGAATTTAATTACATTATATGAAACTCATATGCCTACTCAGTGATTGGATTTGCTTGTTTTACTTTTTTTGTTTCAAATGTGACTCTGTTACATTTCTAGTAAATCAATGAATAAGCAAGCACCTTTCATTCATTTTTTTTCCTTTTTTTCTTCCTATTTCATTCAACATTTGTTGAGTGCGTCCTGCTGTCCAGATAGTATCTCCAACTATGAATACAACAGAGAAAGAAAAAGATATTATAATAGAACCTAGAAGGCTACCATCTCCCTGGGGAAAGGAAGTGGGAAAAGTAGCTAAGGAGCTAACAAATAAATATGATGTATGCCATACAGATAGGTAGTAAATGCTGTGATTGACAAATAAGGCAGAATAAAGAGAATAGGAACTATGAAGGAGAGACTGATATTTTGCATGTATAATTTATAGAGACAGCAGAACCTGATGGAAGTGAGGCAGTGATTCCTGTGTCTGTCTGGAAAGAGATTTACTGACCAGAGCGAACAGGAAAGCCCAGGACCTGAAGAGCTATTCGCCTGCTGTGCTCTGGGTATTGTGAGGAGATACTCAATAGCTATAGAAGTATTTGCAGCAGAGTTCCAGGAATCAGTGTAAAACATGTCAATGTGTGGGTCAAAGTATGGGTCTCTGTAACCACAGCAAGGTCTGGAATTTTGCTCTTCACTGTTAGAAGCCCATGGAGGGTTAAAACGGGACTCTACCATAATGGGCCTTCTTTCCAGTGGGATCACTCTCAACTTTTGTCCATTTATCCAAAGTAGAACAGAATCCATTCTTTCTCTGACTGCACAAGAACCCATATATGTAGTCAGTTAAAGGAAAGAATGGGGGAGAGTGCAGATAGTACAAAATATATTATACATGATACTAAATAAGATATTCATGGATAAAATATCTTCATTTCAAGAAATCAGAATAGAAACATAAAATGTTCTTTGTGATGCAACTTACCAATGCCCACAGTTTTATTGAATTTAAAATAAGTTAGTGATTCAGCTCCATATGACATTTCCTGAAGCATTAGAAAACAATATATGGAGAGATATAGATATAGGTATGTAGAGACAGATATGTCCATAGGTAGGTGATTTTGTCCTCAACAGACCCTTTTCTTCACAAATTTACAGGGTTGGGTTTAGATAAGAATTTCTACTCTGCATTGTTTTTCTCTTTTTCCATTTTCATGTGTAAGTGAAGAGCGTGTGAAGATAAAAGTTGGTCTCAAGGATCATCCTTATTTGCTCTTCCACTTTATACTTTTTAAGGCAGGGTCTCTAATCAAACTCGGAGCTCACTGATTGGGATAGTATAGCCCAGCATGCTTGCTCTGAGGATTTCCAGTTTCTACCTACCAAGGTTGGAATTGAAGATGTGCCAACATACCGTCCTTGGTGGCCTTTTTAAATGCTGGTCCATCTTTCAGCCCCATTAGTTTGATTCTTAGGTCATAACTTTTTTTATTTCTCCTCCCAACTTGGGCTGACTCTATGGTTTGGAGCAGGCAAGAGTTGCCCAGAAATCAAGGTGTATGCCCTAAGGCCAACCTGGAAAAATCTCTTCTTCTATGGGAGACACGCATCTATTATAATAGCAATACCACTAATTCCCCCGTTTTCTTCTTAGAACATTGGATTACTGTGTATCGTCTGCTGTTTCCTCCTTCTATGGTGCACATGGGTTCTTGGGAGTGTATCATTTTTGAACTATACTATTAAAAGGTTACTTTCATGGCAGACTCTTCCTTGATTAGGAAATATGTAGAGAGCGTGTCTCTGCAGGCAAACCCCCACTTGGCTTCCAACTGGAATCTAATTACGAATACTTCAGATTACTCATTCAAGTTCTACCAAGTTCCAACTTCCCCCTGGACTTTTTTTGGAAGGACTCTTAAGAGCTTCTGGGAAATTATGAAACAAATAGTTAAAGTAGGGCAAACATAAAGAAAAGTATGATTTATGCTGTAAATTAAAAAGACGTGGAATTGAATAGCCATTCTGCCATACATTAAGTATGACATTGGGTGGGTATTTAAACTAAGCTTTGGTTTCCTTGTCTCTGCAATGAGGATAATACCTGCTTGAAACAACTGTACTGAGGATTAAATTTAATAAACCTGGCACAGTGCCTAGAGCATGGAAATAGCAGATAAGTGATAGTTATTGTAAAAATATTATTAGTGTTGTATGTCCTGCCATGTGTTCCCTCCCACCAAGCTAAATGTCAATTAAGAAATAATTTCACGTTTCCAATTTGTATGTAGTCCAGTTAAATAGTGAAAAAGAAACATTATGAAAAAATAATATCATACAGTAATTGGTGCCAAAAGAATCCTAAAATTAAAAACAAGTCTTATTATTTAATCCTTAAAACAATCATTCGTTACCATTCTGTGACAGATTTATTGACTACAACATTCAATTAGAAAACCTAAACTAATGAGAAGTCACCCTCACTCGTGATAATGACCCATCATTTCAAGCTTGAACCATGTGTACTGATTTGGCTTCATTTCAGAATAATAAATTATTTCAAACTCATTTCATTTCTTGAAACTGTCTTTATGATTTAGGTCATGAGTTAGATTATGTGAGTAGTGCTCTCATCTATTCTCCAAAATACACTATATGATTTTGAGCTATTTTAAAATTGAGAAACTTCAGATTTTGGGGGGAAATTGCATGAAAGGGCTACACGGTTTTTTAACCTCAAATTTAACTTTTTAGGCTCCCAGTTTGTTATTCTTCAATATTAAGAGGTGTTTTTTTTTTCTTTTTCAAAATAGTTCTGCACAAAGAGAATACACTGCTAAATACTACTGCTAGGATATGTTTGCACATGCAAATGACTTCTATTTAGGGAGCTCAGGATTAAAACTTGAAAGAATGTGGCACTAAAAAGCTTGAATAACCTTTGGGGAAAATTTTCACAACAGAACTTGAGTATGAGATATTTATAACCTAGAATTGCAGCTTACCAGCAAGCATGTGTGGATATGTATGTTCTGTATACTACAAAGGACTTCACACTGAAACTTGTTGTTTTCAGTTTAGTTTTATTTAGATAAACTCAATGGTTTTGTTATCGAGAAACTGTGAACTGGAATGAACTAGAAGAAACTAGAACTGCATGTGTCTCTGGCAGGTGAGCCAGGCAGTTTCTACAGACAGGTCCTTCTGACTGACACCCAGAAAGGCCTCCAAGTTCTTCCCAATGTTTCACAAATGTTTTGAAACTCACGATACATTTTACTGTCACTGAGAAGGCTTCTGATCACATCAAGGGAAACTGTAATCACTGGCAGACATTGACCTATTTACACCCAAAGACCATCTGCCCTTGGTTTCTTGTAAATTTTCAACCTCCTGTGGTCATCACCAGGATCACTGCAGGTTTGCCTCTCACTGCCGTGGAAATCATGTCTTTAATTCTTTGGGATGCAGTAAGTACTCCTGCTCCCTGTGGACGGCCCTAGAGACTGGCCTGGTTCAGGCGCGGCCATCCTGGGGACTAATGAACACGTCATGCGCGCCTGGAGTTCTCCAGGCTCTGGCACAGCTGTGGCACTTTCCTCCCCTACTGTGAGGCACAGCACGCTGGCCATTTGTTGGCAAGTTCATATTTCACACTGCAGGGAATTGAAATGATTGAACAGACAGAAGAAGAGTTTTATTTGCAGTAGCCTACGTATCCCCAGACTCTGATTTGGCATAAAACATCTGCTTCATGATGTGCTTCAAGGCCAGTTCCTTTCCTTCCACAAAGGTTACGACTTCAGGCAAGCTGTGCTTCCACTGGCGGGAGGAAATTTGCCCGAAGACTTGATTTAGTCAGAATCAAAGCATCCTGCCACAGAATTTCTTTTTTCAATTATCTCCGAAGAGGCAGCCAGACTTTAAATGTATCAGTATAATAAATGTAATGAAACGAGGGCACTTCTTTCCCCCTGTTTCCATCCGTGGGAGGCGCTCGCACAGTCACGAGTCCAGATCCAGAAGCCTGTGGCCCATATATTGGCCACAGCTCAGGGTAGGGTAGACCTTTGGATGTCATTTGGCTCATCAGCATGATAAATCAGTGCTTGTACTCATTGTATCTGCAGTGCCTATGTCTTTCAGGTTATGAAGGCAAAATTGGCATGATGTGAAAGTAATTATTACTATTTTTCATCGTGAAGACGCATCATAGAGTCTGTCTTGTGGTATGCTCCTAATTACTAATTATGCTTACCCGCATGATTTTGTTGTGCATAGTCATATGTTTTGTTCAAGACAGCCCTTGCTAGCCTTACAGACATATCTACAAAATTAAATCCTGGCATTTTATTATGCTAGAGCAATTAGATGCCATCCTCATAATGAGAAACATGACATCTTCATCATTCTCCTCTATATTTTCATGTTGTTTTAATGCAGACATTTACCAGCTTTGGATATAGTCCTCTTCTTCCAAAACTCATGCACACACTCACATGCACATGTACACACACACACACACACACACACACACACACACACACACAATTCTCTCTCTCCTCTCTCTCTCTCTCTCTAATTGAATATCTGCATATCTCCAAGGAGTCCTGTGGATGAAACCATGTATTCATCTTCTTTAGTTCTTAGGCCACTTTGGTTTAAGAGTAAGAACTGTTGCTTTTATGAAGTGCCTTTTTCTATAAAGTCAAAACCTCACAGCAGTGCACAGAAAGCCAATGGTATAAAGGAGCTAAGTAGAGTCTTTAATAGAGAGAGCTGGGTTGTAAGTGTTTTTGTTCCTACAGAGCAGATAGATTTGGCTCCATCTGTTCCATATTCATAACAAAGGAGCACACTTACAGGAGGGCCAACTTCCCCCGAGCCGCTTGGTAATGATCTTTTCATAGGAAAGAGAGCACCTGAACCCAGCGGCTTGGCCCCGCACAAAGCAGCTAGCGGGATTGCCCTTCAGAATCCTGCTTTCCCTGGAACTCAGGCTGACATAAGATTTCCCAAACAGACAGTGGAAAAAAAATGTACTGGATTCTCATCTCCCTGCAGCACTGAATAGTTGGGAAGTTCAGAATGTATATGTTTGACCTTCCCTTCCTGCGGCCACGGATGTGTAATTAGGTAGTGGAGGGAAGCTTGAGCTTGAAGCGTCTAAAGGTATCACAGGGGAAAGGCTGTTCTTCCGACTTCTAAGTTGTTTCTATTCAGACTTTTTAATCTCTTCTAAAACTGGGGTTAATGAATAGAAATATGAGTTACACCAAATAAGGAAAAACCCCTGTTGAGTTTTGTAATTAGCAAACTTCAAAGCCATTTCAACTGAGACCTCTTAGATTGAAAAGATGAGATGACCTGAGAGTTTTCTTCCACAAAACAGCAGAAAAGTAGGATGAATTCTCAAAATGCAAAGAAATGCAATAAATCTTATTTTTATAACACGAAAGAATCAGCATTGAAATAGAAATAAGCCCTTAAAATACAAACAATACATTGGTATGAAACAATTGACCTAACTTTAACATATCTCAGCTAATGGGTAGAGCTCTTATGTTTATATGTTACCTTCAAAGATATCTTAACAAACAAAATCACAACTTGAGGTGATCCTTTTCTTGGTTCTATAGTCTTCAAATATTAAAAGTTCTTAAAAGTATTTAAAATACTTCATGTTAAAGTTATAATTGCAATTTGGCAACCTATTGCTATCTGTTTTGATACCATCAGTGCACTTTCTACTTGCTAAACTAGTTTTCTGGCGAATCAAACGTAAGTAAAGCTTTTCAAAAGTTCACAGTGGGCAAAGTTTTCACCTTGCTCCAGTGAGATTGCTCTGTGACTTCTCAAGAGGAAAAGCAGAAGTAAGAGTCATCAAGAGTGACAAATGCAGCTGTTGATCTGTGATGACCGACCTCAGGACTTAAAACTCATCAGTAACTATATTTCTAATTCATTCAGTTTTTAGTTCCTTTAGAAATATTTTTGAGTGCCTGTTTTGTACTAAGCACTATGTTAGGTTTCAGAAAGTCCCATATACTTAAAAAAAAAAAAAAAAAAAAGAGCCAAACAGACAGTGGAAAACTGAGATCTGGATGTGATGGCAGAAAATGAAGACAACTTCCAAGTGGCCAATCATGACAGGCTTCCCTGAGGGTAGCATTTGCTCCTTCTCCTAGAGGTGGAATCTGCATAACTTTGTGAAGAGTAGGTTTTTGAAACAGGGTCTGACTCTGTAGTTTCAGTTCACCCAGTATATAGAACAGGCTGCCTTGAACTCACTGCTTCAGCCTCCCGGGGGGTTAGGGTGACAAGTATATGCTAGTATAACTGGTCAGAAGGGAGTCTTTTGTACATACCAAAGTTTACTTAGAGTGTTACTTTGGATATAAAGTCAATGTTTGACTTAAAAATTGACCAAATTTTGAAAGATAAACTTTCTAAAAATTTTAAATCTAGCATTTCCAAATGAACTTATATTATAGGTCTTACTATATAGAGAAAAGTAATATAGGCCCTTTAACAATTTTACATTGAATTTAAATATTTTATAGCTATTTCTCCTTTCAAATGCAGTCTTTATACTTTTAAAATTTTTCAGTTATCTGGCTTTACTGTCTCAGTCTCCCAAGGGCTAGGATTACAAGTATGCGTCACCACATCTGACCCTTCCATTATATAGTTTAAATTGGAATAATCCGCTGACATGTGCTCATCTTGGCCAAAGTCTTCATACACTCTCAAAATACTAAATTTTCATGTTCAGATTTTTTTTAATGAAAGAAATACTTCTCTGATTCTGTTTCCCTTAAAAATGCCTATAGGTTAATTTCTAAATTATTCACTTTGTCCTTTAACACAGTTTTAAGTTTACTTGTCATGTGTAATATGTGAGGTGTCTTAGCTTGCTGGTTCTTCATGGTAGTAGTTGAGGGTTTAATCCAGGGCACTCCTCATTGCCACTGGTCACCTTTCCTTTTGTCGTTTCTTCAGGAAGCCCATGACCTGGAGTCCAGCTTTATTTGCTGTTATTCCCCTGCTTATCCAAAGAGCTTGTGACCTCCATGCTCCCCCCCCCAGGTCCCCTGTAGATCTACATACCTTTGTCTTTAAGATGCCTAGAGTCCTTTACTTCTTTATTGAAACCTCACACTTAGAGAGCTTGAATTCTGTGCACCTCTAGAGTTTGGCACTGAGAACATAATTTCCAAGCTCAAGACGAGTTTCCAAGCTTAAGAAGAACTCTCCAGGAAGAAGGGCTTGCTCTTGATTCATTCATTTGACATCTGCCATGGGCCTACTCTTTCTTTTCTTTCTTTCTTTCTTTCTTTCTTTCTTTCTTTCTTTCTTTCTTTCTTTCTTTCTTTCTTTCTTTCTTTCTTTTCTAATACTATGTTTTGTTCACAGTTGATCAGCAGATCACTGGCATTAGATAATTTTTTTTAACTTCTATCATTCTTCCATTCTTCATTGAACACAATGAACCAAGCAGTAGACTCCCCACATTCCAAACCCTGGTATGGTCCCTATTTATGTGGAACTGTAACTCAGCTGCAGGAACAGAAAGAAAATGTAATATTCTGCTCAAACGCAGCATTCTATGAAGGACATAGAAATAGATGCCAAAGGACCAAGAAGAGAATTACTGCACTGGAGAGAGACCATTTCTTTGAGAGGCAACGGAAAGGTCACGCGAGTTAGAAAAGTGGATTTTCGAGGCAGTAATATTGTTGGAGCTAGCCATTAATGTATATTGAAGGAGAGAGTAGAGCGGATGAGATAAAGAAGGAAATCAAGGTTAGGGCTAGATTATGAAAGGCCCTGACTGCTATGCTGTGGGGTGATGAATGGGACCACAACCATCAACTCTAGAAATAGTCCCACTCAGAGACAATAAGAATCAGCCAAAGCAAAGTCCATAAGATTGCCTTTGGTTTTACTGACTCTGTCAACATAGAAAGCCTACCCAGGAAAGATTTTGGGCTGTGAAATTAAGTGTGCAATTGGTATGTAAAGCACTTCCTCTTTGATAAAATTTAGCCTGCAAAAGAGAGAACACTGGTGCCTAGAGTGTCATTAGATGCCTGTCGCTCAAACCACTGGATATTCCTGCTTGTATATTTGCATTTCCATCAGATGCAGTGGGTATGGAGGGAAGTATGGCTTATTGGCAAAACTAGTCACTGGTTTATGGAAATAGTTACTTGAATATTTTCCAAAAGCATGCTTAAGAGTAGAAAAAGAGTAATTTCTATATGGCAGCCCTGCACTCATGGGCTGGTTAGGCCATACTTTGTGTCTTGTATTGACCTTGGGCTGATGACCCTTGTCAACATCGCCAGGACAAGCTTTGCAGGTACTAAGGCAATTTCAGTGCCCAGCCACGCTGTCCTCTGAGTAATTTATTTTCCATCTTTGGTCTTCTATGTGTCTAACTTAATAGCATATTCATAATCTTAAGATAGATTTTTAAAAAGGCAATGGTTCCATTTGAAAAAGTCAGGGGGCCTTCTAGGATCGTTTCTAATTATCCACAGTCACCTCAATGCACAGCCTCACACACCTTTCATCACCAACATCCCCATCTATGCCCTCGCCCACTCCCACACAAAGGCTGTCATACATGACTGTGGTAGTATCCGATTTTTTAAACAGACTATGAGTATAGGTGCTGGGTTGGTGCCCATAGTGCCAATCACTCAGGAGACTGAAGCAGGAGATCATTTAAACCAGGAAACTGTAGTCACTCTGCAGAGGGAACATAGTGCAATCCTGTCTCCAAAAAAAAGTGACTTATAAATTATGTTTTATCCCCACTATCCCTTCCTGTCTCCTTACTCTCATATATTTGGAGCTAGAGACCTTCAAAGCCTCCAACTGGGACTTTGGGCTGAAACCATACTGTAGTGAAATAGTATTCTACATATACAAGGATCTATCACCTGAAATTCCAAGTGCACTGAAAAACTCCACAGTCCCTTTACAGTAGGCCATACCTAAAATCTGTTGAGAAGAAGAGGCCTACAAGGAAACTAAGGTCTAGGCAGGTTTAGCAGCTGACTCAAAGCCTCAAAAAGAGGTCTGGATGGGTGATCCAAAGCGAAGCTCAGAGCTTCATTTTGCTTGCACTGAAACCACTAACATTTTGCTCCTCCCTAGGACCCTCTCAACAAAGGTCAAGGATCAAAGTGGTTATGAAAGGCTCAAAGAATGAGAATCCTTTTTCTGAGATCGTCTTTGAACTGAATTTATGTAATGACTTGCTAGTAATTTACTGTTAACGCTATGTTCATGTTGCAAGAGGACAGTTTATGTAGTGAGTGAAGGCGGGACTCTGCTAGCAGTTACCCCGACAGCGTGGGTAAGTAGGCAGGTAGTTGTGCAAGAAGTCTGTGGAGAAGGAATATTGTAAATCATACCTCTGGAATTCCAAGAGCTCAGCCTTTCATCTGAGCTTTTACTTTTGTGGTCATTTGTTGTTGTGTGCTTCTGAGAGAAGGATTTTTCTAAATGAACAGCTCTGCTAATCATGTTTTCGCTTGTTTGCCTGTTTTTGTCAGATGTCTATCTAGTTCACCAATATCACCAGAACAAGAGGAGGAAAACCATCTGACCTTAAGACCTTGGACAGTCAGTGACTGAGGAAATGGCCTCAAGCAGAGCTGCTGGGTCCCTATTTCATGATTAGGGAGCTTGCTTTGTTCTAGACTTTTTCAAAAAAATGCAAAATACCTAACAGTAAAATTAGCAGTTTCGTTATGGCTCCTGCTTTCCGAGTGTTATATTTCTGTGGCTATGTAAGCAGACTAGATTTTCGCATTTGCTTAAGGAGGTAAAATCTGATTTCATTTCTAAAATTTCTTTAAAGTGTTTCAAAATAAATTTTTCTTAGAAAGAATTGGAAATGCTTCTTACGAGGACACTGAAAGATAATTCTCCAAAATCCAAATTGTGTCTTATGCATAACTCAATGGATGTGGAAGTAAGAAGGACAATTCATACCCGTTTTTAGTAGAAACAGATTGTCACTGAGCTTCAAAGAGTGAGTACAAGATTGCTTACACTTCAAATACACACGTACATGGTGCGAAACTGTCCTAGTTGTTTATCCCCAGAAACCAGTGAAAAGAAACTTGTCCTGAGTCATTTATTTAAGTTTGCCGAGAAAAAGTAATTGATCTGCTGAGAATTGGCTGCTGGAATTTAAATACTATTTCAGTTAGGAGTGTGGTGAGAATTTTGCCTAAGGGTTATGGAGATTGGGGGGCGGGAGGAGCAATGGGTGAGATGGGCGGGACCTCCCAATTTCTCTTTCTTCTGAGGCTGCCCAGCTGGAATTGATTCTACCTCCTTTGCCCTGAACTTACTCTAATTATTTTCCCCAGCTACAATCCCAGGGTGTTGAGACCAGCTTTTAGCTCAGGGGAGTACCTTTTCCCACTTTCCTTGTTACACTGTGGGAAACACATCCCTTTCCGCCTTCTAGTTTTTATAAAAGAAATATCCCCAGAGCTATATTAAAGAAGCTAATGTGAACATGGTATTTTTTAATTTCTCCAAGGCCTCTGTACTTAGTAACTTCCGTTCCAATTTTTACATCTGAGGCCATGACCTTAACATGCTGGTGATTTGAGTTTAGAGACCCTGGCTTCAGGGGGTGAACCGGGTGGGCAAATGAGAGGCAGCTCCTGTGGTTGTGGTTGCTCTTCCAAGGCTGTGAGCTGTTGACTGCAACAGGTGGGATTCAGAGTTGGGGGCGAGCTCAATTCAGCATCAGAGCACTTGCCTAGCATGTGCAAGTCTCTGGATTTGGCCCCCAAATCACACACACAAGCTAACTTCTTCTATATGTAACCCCCCTCTCTCTCATTTGAGAAGGGAGAGAGAAAGGGGGCGGGGAGGAACGTGCACACCAGTTTTAGCATTCTACCATGTGGGCTTCCAGGGATTGAACTCAGGTCTCCAGGTTTGTGAACAATGTGCCTTATCAGTGAAACTACATCGCTACCCATTCTACATGTAACTTCTGCTTTTCAGTTGGTACAGTGCTGAGTTGGGATGCATTCCACCTTAACTGGTGATCTTTTTTTTCTTAATTCAAAAATTAAATATGGTACTTATTCTTTTTAGGGCAGACAGCTAGTTCCAAATTGATGCTGTAGTGTTCTTTTTCCTGAACAGAGGCCTAACATTTTTTTTTCCTGTGTCTGGTAACCATTTTCTGAGACGTCCATATGGGTTTGGTTAATCTCTGTCTCATTCCCACCACTTCTGTTCCTCATCCTGCACCCCCATATACAAAATGAATTTTACTGGTTCATTAAATTCTGGGAGACGTTTCCAGTCCTACTTTCTATTTCACTGGACTTGACTTCTTCATCATTTCCTGTGGAAGGAATATTAATGCTTAATTCTGCCTTTACCTACCTGGTTTGCATATATTTGTGTTGTATGTTAAGCCACGTGAAAAGTCTACAGGGGAAAGCCTTCTGAAAACTGTGCCCCACTAATCACCAACTTTTCTTTTGACTTACTCCAACTGAGAAGTATTGCCCATGGAAAACATGATAGAAGACTGTGTTTTTAATGTTCCCATTCATGCTCATTCCTTTTAAAAGTAAAGAGCAGCTTTATTATTCCAAGAAGGAACATGTCCCAAAGTGTCCAGGTTGACTTTGGACACAGAAGTGTGTGGCCTTTGGAATTAAGATTCAGGCTGCATGAAGTTAGAAAATTTAGAGGAATCTAACGCGTGCGATATTGGGCCTGAGGATGTGTAAGTGACAGAATATGGAAGGCTCACCCGTTTACTGCTCAACTTCCATGGTATTTTAAGAAAAAAAGTTTGGTGATTTGATTACAAAGGAACTTACGAGTGGCTGTAGCTTTCATCATGTTTCATTTGATGGTCTGTGTGAAAAGATAATTGACTATAACTTTTGGAAGGTCAGAAAACTCAACGTGGGTTTAAAATGCTGGCACTTCGGGTTGTTTTCTTTTTTAAAGTTCACCTTTGTTTTGCTGTGTAGATTTGAAGAAAGGCATTTCCTCTGCTGACTTAAGATTAAAATTTATCAAAATTTTGTATCAAATTTGGATCAAAATTTAAGTTCACCCAGCTTGGATTGACGCATGAGGTTTCGTGCTAACTGTAAGGAAAGGCACAGGTGGGCCACATTAGGAAAAGCAAACAAACTTGAATGAGAAGGAAAATGAAAAGCAGTTTTTAAAGGCAGAAGCGGCAACAGTTTCCAATGACCTCTCTTCATGGCAGGTTTTAAGTGGATTTGCAATCATTGCTTGTATAAGCCGGTGAGCAGTTCAGATATTCAGGCATCACAGCAGAGGATCAGCTCCTATGACCACCTAGGAGCAGAAGATGCTGTGATGTCCCAGTCCTTCTACATGAAGTGAACCTGGGACACCTCCGTTTTGCTTGCACAGTGCTTATGTCAGTTAATGATCGATTGGCAGGTTCACCCAAATGTTTATGGCTAAAATAACCAAATTAGTTCAGAGTCAGGAATCTGGGTTTGAGCTCGCTTGGGTCCTTGGGATCTCTTACAAGATGATACTGATCAGTGGACTCAACTGAGCCACTCACATACATGATCTTTAGCAAAATTCAGTTCCTATGCACTCTTGGCTGGAGGTCTCTTTTTGTTCATGGGCCTCTATAACAATGTCACAACATGACCCAAGAGTGTGAGCAACTTCTGTACCATAATCACAGAGGGACCACCCCGTAGCTTTTGCTGTGTCCTGATCATTAGAATCAAGATACCATTCATCTCAATCCATCCTCAAGTGGAGAGGGAATTACAGAGGGATGATGGAGAACTGCATACAAGGATAGTGGGGGTCATCATGTGCCATTGTGGAAGTGGCTTACAAACAGGAAGCAGTGTTCTCTTGCTAGGCCTGAATTGTAGACCTGTAATGGTGTGAATATATTTGCAATGCTAAATATAGCTTTTGTAAGTACCATTTTGAGGACCTTGAATATGAGGTCACCCCTTAGGTGCTACATTGTCTCCATGCATAGCCCCAGGGAATACCTAGGGAATGGGGTTTTGGGAATGAAGTTAAGGCTTCTGAGGTCGTGGAAGGACTTGAAGACTGGGGCCCCTCCTGGCCTTATTAGCATGGTCCTCTAAACACAGAGGCCGGCTGGGGCGGAGTTGTTCCCAGCTTGTATTTCATTATGTGTTGCAAGGTTTTGACTGGTACTTTGTAGCTCATTAAGGGGAAAGGACCCTATGGCTAGATTTATGAAGTTGCTGTTTCATTGAAAGAATGGGAAGTTTCACTTATTTTAATGGTCCCTATATTCCTGTTCCCAACTTCCCGATGCTAAATGAACCCTTTTTCAGCCACAAAGTGGGAGCGTATGACAACTGTTTAAAACATTTTATGTCTTTTTTTCATCTTAATTTGAAATATTTTACCAAAAAAAGTCTCTGTATCTTTTTAGGAAGAATTGAGGTTTTCTTCACCTGAGGCAGAATGATGTTTCTTACTGGT
Source organism: Typhlomys cinereus (assembly GCA_023101885.1). Taxonomy (NCBI): domain Eukaryota; kingdom Metazoa; phylum Chordata; class Mammalia; order Rodentia; family Platacanthomyidae; genus Typhlomys; species Typhlomys cinereus. The sequence goes on along the minus strand of JALPQD010000376.1, from coordinate 126,330 downwards.
TGCCATAGATTTGGTTTGTAAGTTTAGGAGTGATTTTTTTTTTTTTTAATTCTTTTTTCCTTGTTGCTAGCGACTGGCTTCTGGAGGACCTGTGTAGCCACTTAGAGTACCTGTGACAATTGTCAGGGTCACACAACCACTCCCAGACATAATGTAAAACCCTGCACAAAGCTGGAGTAGCTCTTCATGTGCACCCCTTAACACCTGATCATACAACACAAAGGCAAGAACTGTGTTCTAGACATCTAGGACATCTAATAAAAACGCTGATGAACAAGGACTTGAAAAATATTTTAATGTAATATATAATGCACTTTGGTAATTATACATTATCAGTTTTCAGGGTTACTTAATTTTCCAAGGAAAGCAGCATAACAAATAAATGCACCTGTAATATATTTCTAAAGTATATTTACAATGTACAATTTTACATGAATTTTCTTTTGACTAAGGTGAGGTTAATAGTGATCATCATAAAGCGATGTTTTCCACAGTAAAAGCATTAGTCTTATCTGCCTCCCCACATAGTCCAGGCATGTGTTTTCACTCTCACTTCTATTCTTAGCGCTATCTTTCACTTGTAAATCATCCTGAGAGGATTTCCTTTCTATATTTACTTGTAGGAATATTAGATACTTCAATTACTGTGTGATTTTGTGTTTTCCTGTGCTGACTTTTGTTTACTTATGACTGGTAAAGACACTCTTTTTAGATAATTATATCTTCAGATACCATTAATGATTAACCATCTATGTTTAAAATGGGATTAAAGGTATCTAGAATCAGTCAGCCAAGTCTTAAAGAGTGCCGAAACCTTGAACTTAATATGGAGTAAAGCATGTTCTCTTATTTTAAAATCTTCTAAAAGAAATGGGAGCTTTGTTAATCTGTGTGATTTTTTTTTAAATCATTTTGGCTTTTTTTTGTCCAATGCAAAACTCAAAATTCACTGATCTAGCAAAGGTTACACTTTTCAGGTCGTCTCTTAGGCTTAAAGGTTTCTTTATTCCATGGGCTCAGGCCAGAGACGGTAAAGTCAGTCACTGAAATTTGTAGAACACTCACATTGTGTATGAATATTCCTTGTCATGAAGTTTTCTAAAGATCAGAGTGCAACAGTCGAACAGTATCACGGACATCAATCACATTGCCTCTGTTACAGCTTTTCTGATGATAGATGAGTAAAACTGACAGGGAAGGGATCTTTTTATTTTATAGTTTTTGTAAATATATTTGCTATCTCTAATGCACAGAAGTTTATTCAGTAATTAAGGCTCACATTCCAAGGTTGTGAGAGAACTCCCTAACTTTTCCTGGATGGCTTATCATTTGCTGCTGTTCAGTTATTCCAAGATATCGTACAATATTATTTTAAAGTATTTTATTTTATTGCTTGAGAGGAGAGAGAGAGAGAGAAGAAAGAGAAGAAAGAAGAGAAGGTCGACACATGCATGCTGTGTAGAGGTCAAAAGACTTTTAAGTTGATTCTTTTCCTTCCACTATGTGGGCTTCTGGAGACTGAACTCAGATTTCCAGGTTCGGCAGCAGGTACCTCACTCACTGAGCTATCTTGCCATTACCATATCCTACAATAATTTAATGTCCTGGATCTATTTGTTTTGAACAGAATTCTGTGAAATCCAAGAAGCTCTTCACAGGCAATGAAACATTTCAATCCTGCTCTGTGCCTTCTTACTTTGTAGCATCATGTGCAAAGTCAGTCATTTGCATGTGACAATTCAAGTTCACAGGACTTGCAGTGAGTTCATCTCAGCTCAGAAAACTTGTAGATCCACAGTGCAAATATACATGCGTCACTTTTTCAAACCACTTCCCATAAGTCAAACACACTGTTTCAAGAACCTTCAGCTTTTCTTATGAATCAGAGTCATCTACATGGGCTGTATTTGTGACATGCACATTCACAGTTGGGGTCCATGGGAAGGACACCATTTCCTGGATCAAACCAGAGAGTGCAAATAGTGTGCCCTAAATAACACACTAGTTACTGTAAGTGTCAGTAGAGGGAATTTTTCCAACTTTGATTTAATGAAAGCCTATAGGATAGCCAGCTGTTAGCACTTCTTAGCTGCTTGTCAGAGGGACCCAGAGAGATACAGAGGGCTGAAAACATCTTTTCTCTATATTTTTGGGGGCTTAAAATTGGGAGTTTCAACAGGTGTCGGAGGGTGACACTAGAGTCCTTTATATCTTTTAGGTGGTGAACTTTTAACTTCTCCTCCAGGAGAGTTGCATGGATCAGTAATTCCGTGAGAGTTCTTGATAAAGGAGTTTTGGAGTATGAATCCTCTCATTTGCAAAACAAGTAGTTTTTCTCTGAGTTCCTGTGAAGAATACTATAAAACTAAAGGGGGAGAGAAGACACACAAAATGTTCATTCCTCCTTGTCACTTTGGGCACTACCAAATTTGAGCCCTGTGCATTCTGATTGATCTCATCTGCTCCTCTGAACAAAGAAACCACTTGAAGCAAGTCCACAGGGAGGAAAGAATGTGGCGCTCATTTCTGTGATTTTTGTCATTTCTAGAAAGCATTCATAAACACATGTGGTCGTTCAGGGTCTGACCACCCTTTGAAATCCCTCTGACTTTATGCTATGCGAACTGAGGGGAGATAATCTTTAAAAGCCAAGGGAAGTTTACAATCTTATTATCTTGAAGAGGAGAAGAAAGTTTCTTCCTCAAATGATTTATAACTTGAAACATGTTGTCATATTTTGGTAAACCCACTTTATTAATTCCATCCTTCTCTGTGGAAAATGAGAAGAGAAATGTGCCGTTGCAACACAGTGCTTTCTCAATAGCATATTGTGCTTAGGAGAACATGCTGGGAGTCGCTGGGTGCAGTTAGTCATACAGAAAGTGCAGCCAAATTCTGAGTAAAACCTCTAATTGAATTACCTGCAGAGTACTGACAGACAGGCTTTCAGGACAGACAAAGCTCTGCTTTCCCCAACAGAAGTAGGTCATGTTGAAGTCCGCCTAGCCTAGTAACTGTCTGTTACTGGTTTTGGCCAGAATTCTCACCATGAGCCTCTGCAGTTTAGGAGGAGCAAGAGGGTTCAAGCATCAGCCTCCTGGATTAGAGAAAATGGATAACAGATCAAGTTCAATGGAAGTGCCTTTGAAATAGAAGTCCTAAGTATATTTCCATAGATTGTACACGTTCTTGCATGATTCTTTCTTTAGTATATTGAAAAGAAAAGATAGCCTTTTTCTACAGCAGTGAAATCAATCTGTAAAGTATTATTTGTTTTAACTTCGGACATGAATGAGAATATGTTCTTGCTGTTCCTAAAAGAGTGTGTTGTAGATCATTTGCATGTGAAAGCAAAAAAATAATGGGTTGTTGTTCTTTCCTTTCTTTTTCTCACCCTCTCTGTCTTCTCTACAGCCTCTGCAATCCCAGACAATGGAAGAAAGTCCTGCTTAAAGCTCAAAGTCTTTGTGAGACCAACAAGTAAGTTCACTAGAATGAGCTTCAGAGGGTCCCTTCACTGTGCATGCTTTATCCTGTAGTCTGGTTCACAGCGGTAAAGCTTTTTTTTTTTCAACTGTTAAACCTCGTGTGGTATCTGTTTCGTATATCAACATCCATGCTTTAGTTTTCATCATATTTTTCTCATCATTCTTCATGATGCTTTTATTTTAAAGTACACAGCAGTTGCTAACTTGTTGTTTCTTAGACTGTTGTACATGCACAGCAAATGGGAAAAATATTGGCATCTGGATACATGCCATTGATTGTAAAACAATCTCTACATTAATGCAAGGAAAAAATAGAGAGAAAGAAAAAAAAAGAAAGAGATGGGAGTTTAAGGGTGTCTTCACTAACATATTTGGCTGTTATCTCTATTTTTGTTATAGATAGCTGTATGAAAACTATAGGTGTTCATGATCGTGATTTCGATGTTAACGACAAAGTAGAAAATTCATTAGAACCAGCAGGTTAGTATGCTTAGAGAATCTCTTTTAACAAATGCATCTATCTCTCTGGTGCTTCCTACTTTTTTTTCCTTTCTTCCTCTTTGCATGTTTGCATGTTACAGTCGTTTCTGCTTGGCCCATTGCTAGCAATTTGCTAATATTACTTATATTCTATTTCATTCTTCTTGTATCTTTGTGTAATACATGTTAGATAGAACACGACTTTTCTTTTTTGGACATGGGTTTCATTTACTATAGTATCCTAATCTGGAAGACTCCCCAGAATGCTAAAAACCTCACTGCCTTCTGCCGTGTCCTCAGAGTATGCTGGTGCATCACTGTTAATATAAAGGATCCATTTTCATACAAGACAGAAAACATTTCTATTGTATATGTTTGTGAAACTTTCTTTTTTGTTCTATCCAAGTGTGTGGATAAAATCAGACTGTTATCGCACAGAATAGTGACTGATTGAACTTACTTAACTCTCTCCCAGAAATTCATATGCATCATGGAACTGATCTAAAAACTGCATTTTATTTCAATATCATTTATGCCATTGTAGATAGCAGTTGGTCTGGAGACATATAATCATGCTGCCACCACAGATTTACATACCTGCCGCTCCCATGAATGCACATAGCTTCCATCAAGCCAGATATAATCTTTGAGGACTGAAGCAAAATAACTTTTAAGTATAAGTCATTTCTTTTTTCCACCACTGGCTGACTTTTACATACTCAGACTTTCCTATTGCCCCAAAAGAAAACAAAGATCACAAGAGGACTCACTGACCCACTTGCACCATAGCATACTGGTGATAGTGTAAACCTGTAAAAGTGACCTATAAATTCAATTTGGCTACTAGGTGCAACCAGGCAGCCTTCCAGCCACTGTGGGAAGGCTCTTGCCTTCCTTTCCTGTTTGGTGTCTTTTTCCTCCATCCACCTCCTGGAGTTCTTAACAGCTTTCTTATCCATCTCCTGTGACCATCTCCAAGCTACAGGAAAATAAAGTCATTTATTCTTCACAGAGAGATTTAAGCATCTATGAAAATGAGGATTTCTCAATGTTTTTTGATCTTTTTGTAATCGTTTTTCTCTCACTTATCATCAGTCCTAGAGGCAAAAGGGTTTTAAGGTCCACTTTATGCTCCAGGTAGTGTCACAGGGAGACTAATCAGTTAGCCTTAGGGAAACTTACCAGAGTAGTGCTGTGCCTCAGGACATGCAAGAGCGTTCACATTGTAACCGATGGGAAGAATCAGGGTTTCCCCAAGCATTTCTGAGTTGGGCCTCTCACGGAAAACCTGATTAAGAGGTGTATGCCACGTGCATTCAGAAGCCTTAGTGGCTGGTCAGGGATCAGTTTACTGTTTCAGAGAGTAATAGGGGAGGTAGAGACACATTAGTTATGTCCTGAAACACTGGAAGCCCTACTGTGGCTTTTTGACCTCCAGGTACCAGTCTTCAAGTTCAAGAACATGGTCACCACAAGGCCAGCAAATTAATAAATCTCTTCCAGGACATAGAAGCAGCACTCTTCCTCCTATGGCTAGAGAGATGTCCCCAGACCACTCAGCACCGTAGTAGTCAAACATCTTGGCTCCCATTGTTAGGATAAAAATAATACTCTCGTACCAGGACTAAATGCACAGATTTTAAGAGAGAAGATGTACCTTTATTAGTTTGACTGATAAATCACAAATGGAATGACCAATAGGGTTAGGATCGTTATGAAGTTGCTCAGGATCCAGATGTTTGAGTTCATTTCCCAAGGTACTATTCTTCCAGATAAAATCCTTTGCGTATCTAGAGAGTAGCAGCCTATCTAAAAGCATAACAGATGCATGTTTTCCTTTGATAATACAAATCCACACTGAAGGCTATTCTGTTTTAAAGAAAATTAACATTGAATTCAATTAATGAAGTTTTCATATATTCATAAGTGTACATCATTGTCTTCTATAAAGCAATAGAGAGCAAGCTCTTTTTCATGAAGCATAAGAAATTCACAACAGCCCAAAAACTGTGGTCCTATAGCCAGTGAAAGTTTGCAGAGTTTAACAGAAAGGAGTTAAGTGTGCGCATGTGCACGCACAACAGGAAGTAGAATGTCAAGGCCAACACAGGCCAGGAGTCATGGCTACATTTAAAAGCTTGTTGGTTAGCATCCTCTCACATACCAACCAGACAAGATCGAGATGCAATGCCTGGCAGTAAGAGCGCAGTAGCATATTTGAGTGCTTCACCTTATTTCCTAGAATTCAGTCAGACTTGAAGTTCTTTACTATGGTGTTGACTGCCTAAATTAACAACTGTTCTTCTTTGGCCAGCTCTGGATGTATACACAGGCTTCAGGAATCCAGCAAGCCTGAAAGGATTCCATTGCATGTTCTCTGCAATGTGTACTAATTCACCTGTCTGTGGAATGCATTTGTCTTTTTTGTTTGCTTGCACACTCTGCCTGCCAGTTTCCTATCATCAGGGATGCAGGATAATCTCAGGGCAGACATATGCCACGTTACATGCTCCAAAATATCCCTAGTGTTCTCATTTAACCATTGAAACCCCTGTATGGGGGAATCCTGTAGCCAGGAGGCAAGACTTGATTTGGCTTCTAAAGAGGAATGTTTTCTTCTTCCAAGTTCACACTTGGAACTCTGACCAGTATAAATAATTTCTTTATAATAGATCTTATTTACATTGCGATGATTTTTTTCTTATTTCGACATGCAGTTCTGAAATTTACCCAAAATTTACCCAGTTGAGCAAGTCTCTCATTTCTTGCCAGACAGGGAGTGGTATACAGAATTTCTTATCACTGAGGCCCTGTTTTAATCACAGCATACATTGTAGAATACGGACTCAAAGCAGCATGTTCCAGGAGCCAGAACATTTGATGAGTTTTCCTATTCGTGGGAAAGGCAGATGCTTATGAAAGGGGCTAATTCTAGATATCATCTATGACGAAAGGGCTGGAAGTTTCATATGGCCTTATGACCCATTTAGATGAAAATCAAAGCCTTTCTTTCAGTTGTCTCACAAGATTCTTTCACTGTGTCTTGTGCTAAGTGACCATGGAGTCATGGGCTACTTGCAATCATCTGAAAGGGATGTGAAGCAGCCCCCTTCACACCCCCCCTAAGAATCCAGGTGTTGCTTGGGTATCATGTGCAATTCACTTCCAGACTGCACAAGGAAAATGATCGGTGATATGTTATTGAGAAAAGGTGGAGAAGAACCCAGTAGGTGATGTCATTTCAGGTGTGTAAATTATAAGTGATGTTTCAAAATGAACTCTGGAATCCTCAGGGTTTAGGGTTCTTTTATAATTAAGCCTGAAGTGCTCCATTGTTTTGATTGACACCATATTGATGCTCTTAAGAATGTGATTTGGATTTTAATTTCAGAGCTATTAAGGGCCTTTACTTTTGCCTCCTTTTAACTAAGGATTTGATTAATGTATTAGCAAAGCAGGAAAAGAACAAAAAAAAGATGAGGGTCCCCACACACTTTTCTCCAAATCACTTGCTTCTTAATCTGTTCTGTTCTCTTAAGCCACAGCCTCGTCATCCAAGCTGGTTAAAGTCCAGAAAAGGAGAACAAATTAGTCCAAGGTACAGTGGCTTCTACATGAGGACCCACTGGAATGATAAGAGCCCTTCCGGGCAGAATAGTTTCTCAGTGCTGAAAAAACATGTTTCTTAGTTCCCACTGGGAAGTGCATGGATGGACACAAACATCCCCAAGAGTGTATCTGAACTAAGCATATATATCTAAATCAGGGTTCTGTGAGAAGGAAACGTATGGAAAGGAAAGGAAAGGAAAGGAAAGGAAAGGAAAGGAAAGGAAAGGAAAGGAAAGGAAAGGAAAGGAAAGGAAAGGAAAGGAAAGGAAAGGAAAGGAAAGGAAAGGAAAGGAAAGGAAAGGAAAGGAAAGGAAAGGAAAGGGTAAGCAAGGGAACAAAGAAAGAAAGAGTGAGAGAGAGACAAAGAATTCCTTTTAGCAATTGTGATTGTACCCAGTAAGAAAAATCCTTACTGTGAATTGTGTGGTGGGAAAATACAAATAGTTTAAAATAGTGGATAATTGATGCATTAAGGTGGTAGGGTCATTGAGAGAGGGTAGGGATTATCTTGTGAAATCTGTATAGTGGAAGACAGTCATTAGAATCTCATTGGTCATTGTCCCTTCTCCCACCCCTTAACCAGTCTGTGAATCCCATGAGACAGCTCTCAGGCTCCCTGGGCAAGTCCCCCTGAGGCTGTGATGAAATCTGGACAGAGGTCTGCTGTGGGCCCTAGGAACATGGTGTCCAGAGGTTATTTAGGCTAAAAGCACAAGCCAGACCAGGTGGAAGGAAGGAGATGGCCCACATTCGACAATAACACAGCTCACGGGCAAGCTTCCAATCTATCTTTGGGCACTAATTACAGCAAAGTTCCCATTTCGAAGTTAAGCCTGTTAATCATGCAGATCAGGGAGGCTATCCAAAGTCAGAGGCAGCCTCGTAGAACACTTTATAGCTAAATAAAAGAAGCTTAACTCACTTAATCCATTTTATTTAGAGGAAAATTTGCATCCATGCTGATAATTTATGTGCCAAGCTTCAGCCTGATAAAAATAAGAATAGTCGAGTTCAAGTAATTTAATCCTGGAGATGCAGGGCCTGTAATGGAAATAGTACCATAATTGATTCCTAATTGTAGGCAACTCAGTGGGTACAGAATCTTTTGAAGTTTACTAGGTATTATATAGTTTATTTTAAACACTTGTTTTGCCATTTAATTTTTCATATTTGAGAATTCACATAGATTCCCTACAACCAAACATTTCAACACTAATCCTATGCAGTGGCTAAAAAGAGGAAAATGAATAGCCCGTTCTGCTTAACCACTAATATGCCAATGTAACTACATTTCTCCCCATCCCTCCAATGATTCCTTCCTCCCTCATGGTGTCTTGGATTTAAAGGTACATTTGCTATCTCAAGTTTGCGCAAGGCGTGTCTGACTGCAAGTAAATCAAAGTAGCTGATGTGGCAAAGGTTAGATACTATGTGCAATTTTCCCCTCAGTTTTTAGGTATAGTATTAATATTGTGGAGAAAGTCCAATTTTCTCTGCCTCTCCTTTGTTTGCTGTAAATAATGAGTGATTATGCAGACGTGAAAGTCAATGGTGGCACAAGGTTCATTACCCTACTTTGCAGAGGGCGGCGAGGTCTGTTGACAGCAGGCTGCTGTGAGAGAGTTATTAAGGATGTGAAATCTCATTGGAATGTGTGCTTTCTATTTGAACAGATGACACCGTACGTGAGTCAGCCGAGCCATCCCGCGGTGAGAACGCGGCACAAACACCAAGGATACCCAGCCGCCTCTTGGCAATCCTACTGTTCCTCCTGGCGATGCTTTTGACATTATAGCACAGTCTCCTCCCCGTCACCTGTCAGAGAAAACACCAGGGTCTTGGAACACCAGAGATCCACCTAACTGCTCATCCTAAGAAGGGACTTGTTATTGGTTTTTGGCAGATGTCAGATTTTTGTTTTCTTTCCTTCAGCCTGATCTCTAAGCAACAACTAAGGGTTGGAGGGGGGGCGCTAAAGTAGATGCTGCCTCCTTCATCCCACCCCACCCCAGTCTTTACCCTTGATTTCTCTCACCCCTTCCCAATTAAATGGACTCCAGATGAAAATGCCAAATGGTCTTAGCGACCCCAGTGGGTCTTCAACTCCTGTGCGTTCTTGTCTGAGCGCTCACCTCTGCTAGTGCCCGGAGTCGGCGGGATGTGGACAAGAAGGAATAGCGGCAGATGCCGCCGGTGACGGCCAGGTCCAGAAGGGTTTCCCGCTCTTATGCGATATTTATGCCTTCTCAGTCAGGACTGTAAGATGATCATGCGGGGTGTCCTGGCACCCTGTCAGGTCCAGAAGGGAGGAGTAAGAGTAGATATAAGATTGCACCATTTCCTCTAGGAGTGTATGAGCGAAAAGGCTTCTAAAAGGGTGAGACACTAGTAGTTTGGGGATTTTTTTTTTCTTAAATATGACCGTCTTAGAACATTCTCACAGGAGAACATGTGCTCTCTAAGAAGCCTTTCTTCCCCCAGGAGGCCAGATGGATATGGAAATGCTAACACAGAGTAAGTGTAAGATAGAGAAACACTCTGTGTTTGGTGGGGGGTGTGAGTGCCTCTAATATTTTTAGTGACTGGGCAGTGCACACCAGATATCTTTTTTTTTTCCTTTGAATACAGATCACCATGGTGCTACAACTTTTTTTTTTTTTAGAAACTCAAAAGAGGCATTTTTATGAATAAAGTGACCTTCCCCAAGGCTTGACAAGCCAGGGTTGATGCGTACAGAATGGAATAGCTTTGGCTACTCCTCTGGGGGACTATGTGCACCAGGAAAGGATGTCAGTGGCCAGAGGAGGTGCGGTTTGGCTTTTCTGGAGCTCCAGTTTGCTGTGGCCTTTCCCCGACTCCCACCCCAATGCCCATGTTCTGCTCCACACTCCGTGACCACAGGGGACCTAAACCCAAGCCCCCGTCACCAGGAGAGTCAGTCCACACCACTTGGGAGGGCTAAAGGGAAATTTGGAATAAAAAATTCCAAAGTTTGGAATTAAAAAAAAATTCAAGTGTTGATTTCATATTCTTTCCCTTTCTGACACAGCCTATAGCATAGGGGGAACATGAGTTTATCTGTGGGGAGATAAACAAGATGGAGTCCCAAAGACTTTAACAAAATATTTTTTTAAAAATCCACTAGAATAGAAAATACATTATTTAGATATACTTTATGCTGAGAGTGAGTATATATGCTTGTCCTATTTAAACTTGTGAGAAAAAAAGTGGTATCCCTTGATACATTTAGAAATATGGGAGGGGGTATCTTGTTTCATTGTAGGGTTGGGACAGAAGGAGAAGAAACACAGGATGGCCCTGTTGGAAGAATCTTAGCAGGATCCATGGGGAGCTATTACCAGGAGATGCAAAGCCTTAGAGTTTGTACTTGGTGGGGTGTCATGAACTTTAAACCCCAAAGCCTCGACAGAGAAAAGTGTCAGGCCAATGGAAAAGCAATCTTGCCTTTGTTTGCTATCGCACGACATCAAATAGAAACCATGCCTTTCAGAACAAGCAAGTCGATATAATGCAGTGATCGTGTAACATATGGGAAATTGAAAACATTCCAGAAAAAAATAAGGATTTTTTTATATATTCATTTTTAAGATGTATATGTTAAAAAAGAGGGGTTCTTGTGATAGATTGACTCCATGAATGGGAATTTGCTTAGAATTGTGAGTAGTTTCAAATTTGAAAAATATGTGAATGGAGGACAGCTGTGTAAGTTCTGCACCCTAGAGAGTTGTACACATGTTGAAATGTGAGCTCAGCTCACCTGGTCCTTTCAGAGTGGATGTGACTGCTGAGACTGTTCTCATTGGGAGCCACAAGAGTGGGGGTGCCACTCACATTCCAATCAGTCCTTGTGCCCAGTGTCAGAGACTTCTCTGGAGTGGCCAGATCTTACCATCCAAGGTACTCACCATTTCACTGAAACAAAAGTACACAGCCTTTGATCCCCTTTTTCTTTAACTATTTACACGTTCCTGCTCAGTAATATCCAGAGATACTATTCTTATTAATAGTAAAAAGCTTGTGGATTAGTGGGATTTGGGTAGGGGGAAAAAGATACCTTGTAACATGGATGGATAGAACCAAAATCATATTGCATGTGTTAGAATCAAGGAAGTCAAATGATCCTTGATGACTCTGGTTAGTCATAACTACATTAGCAGTGCTAATTTCACCTTAGAAATGGTGGATTCAGTGGTTTCTCTAGCATTTGTCTCCAACAAATGATGAAATAATTACTCATGGCCCTCTCTGCCATTGTCTTTCGTTTTTCACTCTGAAATTAAACCCTTTTGCTTTACTGTCGTGCCACCAAAAGTGAAATTTAAAAAAAAGTGAGATTATCTATCCACACCAGTAGACAATATGTTTCTGTACCTACAAGTGATGTCATCATAGCTGACGCACTCGCCTGGAGTTTCCAAGATGATTGGTGTCAGATGGTTTTTATGTTGTCTGAAAAGCGCTGGTAGCCTTTTGTGGTGGTGTTACAATCCTCTGGGGACTTAGGAGGATGTCGATGCAACTTTGTAGCAGATTTAATTTGAAAAACAATTGAAAAGCCTGAAGGGCAGCCATGGCGCCCTTCAGCCCCAGTTGGTCAAACCCCAGCGACCTTTGCCCCTGGTTGCCAAGGGCTTTGCAACATGAAGCAGGGAATAAAGATCTGTCTGTTTAGTGGATACCGTGTATCCTTTAATAGACCAGGTAACAGTTCGTGTTAGTTTTAGACTCTTGTTTTGTACTGTACTTTCTTGGGTGGCAGAGGAAAAAAGTTAAAACATTAAAAAAAATCTGCGTTCTTTAATTCTGTATTATTAGCAACCTCTGTTGTATATAGTGTTTGATAATAAAGTATTAATTTGATTCTTATGTCTTTTGTAAGTGAGAACAATAGACTTTCAGGATACAAACATGCATTGAGGCTTTGAAACACCCAGTGTGTACGTGGCTAAGACACTGCTTCATCCAGGACTCTTCATGGTCATTGCCCACCCAATCTTACAACACTCTCATCTCGGGACCTGAAACAACAGGACTGCTTTGATCAAGATTTTGTTCTCCATGATGATTTCAATGTCTGATGTTGGAGCCCTGTGGTCCTTTCCTGACCCCAAGCATGTGGTTTGAAAAGATTTAGAAGACTTAGAAACGGTTCTGTACTTTATTTGGTTTGTCATTTCCCCGTAGAATGTCTTGTCAGTATCAAATGCAGCTCAGGCTGGGGAATGGTTGCAGACCAATCCCTTTAGGAAGGCTCAATGGGGTTCCCCTCTCTGTGTCGTTGTGAAAGGAAGAGCCTCACAGTACCTGTGGGTTTTCAGGGTCTCTGTTTTTCTCTGGTGCCTTAGCAACGGCTGCAGCCATTTTTATTAATTTCAACAAATCAGAAAAACAGTTTTAAACTCCTCCCTTCCATTCATTGCTCTCAGAGTTTGTGGTCACTAGCTTTTCCTTTTGAAAAAAAAAAAAACACTTCCACCAACACCCCTGTTTGTCCTTCCCCCTTTATTTTTTGTTTCTTGCCTTCCTCCCACATTCTAATTTCCCTCAGAGCCGTGAATGGGCAGGTCTGTCTCTGGTTTGGCATGACTGAGTTTTTCCCATGCGTTTGCCCCAGAGCTGCTCGGATGTGAGACAAATCTCCCTACAATGGGCTTGCTCCCATTGTCTGTATAGTTTAATAGATGCTGGCATGTTGGAGGTTACCCATGAGTCAAAATCCGCTTTCCATGCTTACTCTTGACACCCCATTGAAGCCACTCATTGTGTGTGCGTCTGGGTGTGAAGTCCAGCTCCGTGTGGTCCTGCGCTTGTACTGCCCCGCTTTGCAGTTCCTTTGCACCTACTCATCGAGTGCTGTTTTGAAAATGCTGACATTATATAAACATAAAAGAAAATGTAAAAAAAAAATTAAAACACACACAAACCAACCCATACGATCTGTATTTGTATATACACGTGTCCGTACAAGTATACCTAAATAAAAATTAAAGATTTTCATCCTTTTAACTGGATCCCTCCTTCTACTTCTTTGTTCCTTGAATGGCGCCTTTATTTCAGGAGCTATTTGCACTCTGCTGATTTTTCAAAAATCTTTGTGGACAGAAAAGATAATATGACATGCGAAAGAGGAGAAGGTTTGGAAAACTCAGAAAGTGAAGCATAAAGAAATGGCCAAGTATTTAGGTGCATTCCAGTTATTCTGTTGTGAAAATGGTGAGATTTCAGCCTTGGCTCTATATTTGAGCCTTAAAATAGGCACCATATCAAGCCTTGTACACTAAAATGATTTTAACAGGAGATACGCACGAATTATATTTTTACTTTACATATATTTTTCACCCCTTAAAAAAAAAAAAGGCCAAATAAACATTTTCTAGGCAAAAATCTTGCACTTCAGAAAAAAAAATAGTACTAGTAACCATGTGAGTATAACCTCAATTCTCAGCTTCAAAGAAGAATTAGGACACACTGTGAGCAGGGATGCCATTTCCTATTGGTAAACAACAGGCAGTGGAGGCGATTTGCTCTTGAATTTTCTGCCCTAGTTGGGCACTGCAAAGTCCATCTTGCATCCAACTGAAGTCAGGTTTTTTTTTTTTTTACTTTGATGATGACATTGCTTTAAGCATAACCGCAGAATCTCATCAATTATGTGACATCATAGAGGACAAACGGAATTTCAAGACGAGTTTAATTATACAATGTTAACATTAAGCTCACTGAGAATGCTTTTTATGACGCTTACTCCTTGGCAGTGTACTAACACTAATTATAACTTACCTTTCTTTGCTGATGAAGAGTGGCAGCTTTATAGAATGAGAAACAAAATGATGTGCTGGACTACATATGTGACATTTTCTAACCAGAACAGCATTATATTATCATTACCATCGTCACCATCATCATCCAAAGCATTTAAGCAATCATGACACTGTGCTCGGTCAGTGCTGTACGAACAATCTTTATGGTCTGCACTCTCAATGTTCATAACATATGACAGACATTACGTGTAAACGTAACACTGATGATTTATAGGTGACAGTATAAAATCCATAACTTCATACTATGCATAAACAATAGGGTAGATATTTTTTAATACAAGCTAGAAAAATTTGGGATATTATGATATGGGGAGGAGTAAAATGAAATAGTCTTTAAAAGAGTCAAAGTGAGGTTGGATGCTCTTTATAAAAAAAAAAATGGCATGTTAAAAGCCAGTAAGCTTTAAAAGGGGAATTAAGTGCATGGAGTAAATTTTCATAGTTGCTATAAAGGTGACTGTGAAAATGAGAAAGCCCAAGACAAAAGCATGGCACTGAAATAAGTTTTGAAGATATTTGCCCCTTAAAGAAGTAGGGGAAGAACAGTAAAGGTGGCAATTTCAGATTCTGCTATATTATTATTTATTCAACTGTGTGCATGTGCGTGTGTATGTGCGTGTGTGTGTGCGTGTGTGTGTAGAACAACGGACAAATTCGCGAACTACCATGGACGCCTCCACCTCCTTCTGCCCCGGGTTTCACAGGCTCCGCCCTACCAGGACCAGAAGCGCAGGCCACCCCCGCTTCCGCCTGGCGTCTATACATGGGATCTGGGATCCGAACTCAGGACCTTCCGCCTGCAAGACGGAGGCTTAACCCCTGAGCCACCTCTCCAGCCCCACTAACAGTTTCTTAGGAACTGCTAACAAAACAATGTCCTTGAGATGTTTGCAAAGTTTATTTCCATATTCTGCTAATAATACCACCATCTTTCAGGAAAGCATTGCAAAAATGTTGTGGAAAGCATCATGATTTTCCCATTGGAAAACACATACTCTGGAAATCATTGCAAATAATTAATCAGGCCAGTGCTCTGTCAGTTTTTTACTGTGATACATTCCATTGTATTCAGTTGTTTGCTTCTTGGGACCTATAACTGCTGGTCCTGGGAGTGATAAAGCCACATCAGTTTTGGTTCCTTTGTAAATATAAGTGATGAGTAACTAAATGCATAAGATCAAAACAATTTTTTTAAAAAGTAGAAAATTCCATTGCACAGAAAGGTAGAGTATCACCAGGGATTGAGATGGTTTGATTTTAGGAAACTTAGTATCTAATTAAAAACATGGGTCTCACTGTGCAATTCATATTTCCAGGTAAGTCTAATCTCCTTTCTTCTTTCCAAACAGAATGCCATTTTTTTGCCTTTCTGTGGAGGTTTTTTGGAATCAACTATTAGGGCTGAGGAAGAGGACTAGGGGCTTCACATTGAGCCCTCCCAGCACAGCAGCCCTTTCCCCTGTTCCTATTGATTGTTCCACTCATCTCAAAAGTCTCAGCACCTGGCGAAAGAGGCACACGACTTCACTGCTTATGAAAGAGACCCCAGCTCATTCTAAACGTCCTGTCAGTTCTGCACAGAACTATTGGTGTCCACACTGAAGGAAGATGAACAAGATGAAACAAGGAGGAAAAGGGAAAAAAATCCCTTTCCTTTCCTTACGTTATTGGCTACTGATTCTGATTTTCATTCCTAAACGTGAGGGTTTCTGATGATATGAATCTCTACCTGTGATACCGGTATCCTAACAGCTCAGAGATGAAGATCCCAACGACCAAGCTAAAGCAGGGCCAGGGGTGGATCTGACCATTTTGGTTAAAAGCACCACCTCTCATACGCTGTCAGTCAATGTTCATTTGGAAGAATCCAATCTAGTGGGTGGCTCTCTGAGTCAATAATGTGCCTTGAAAGATCCTGGATTTTCATCGTGGTTATTCAAGCAAGAACTTGATGTCACTTGGTAACACCGGGATGCTTGTCAATCTTGACAAGAACACAAAGGGAGGTCTGAAAAAAATTTCAAAGGAAGATGACAATGGGAAAATAGAGCAAAATATTTTTGCCTGCTGTTTTGTTCACAAGTGCCAGGTGTTCTCTTGAACTGCACATACGATTTGAAATGTGGGTAGCCAAAGTCATTTTCCTTCCCTCACACCATGAAACAAGATCCTAAAACAAGAGAAAGAACATGTTTCTTCCCACACACATGGTAGAAAATGCACTTTATTGACACCCTGGAATCTTCTTTTTGTGTTCAGTGCTGCGTGTTTGTGCGTAACCCCCTTTTCCCACTCAAAAGCAAAGCATGAGTTTGTGTAGCAGAGTGTGACAAACAGCTCCTCTGAAGTTGTGCTTTGCTTTACTAGGTCTGGACACGTTTTCCACAGTAGAAAGAATAGGACAATCTGTGTCTTTATTTTTCACTTAAGACACTGTGCCAGCCTGTAAGCTAACTCCATTTATTTCTCCTGCAGGGAGCCAGCGTGTTCCTCTTCTGGAAGATATGGGTACTTAAAAATAGTAATAGGCTTTGTGGTTTATAGAGAGCATTTCATCCCGACATCTCACAGGCATGAAGACTAAAACATAAACTAATGACTCTTTTCCAACAAGCTTTGGAAGAATTAACTGGGAAGGGGGATTGTCATCATCCCTCCCTGGAGGAACAGAGCCCAGAAAGCTGCTTTACTTACCCAGGTAGCCCCAGGAAGAATGAGAGTCAAGTTCATGTACGATTTGGACAGAGGCCCCAGTCTGGTGCTCTTCATTCCTGAGGACTTAAGAGCTGCAGCTGAAGGAAAAACAAATGATATGTTTATCCCTTTTTCAGGAAGTTTCCAAAGCAATGCAATTGGGGGAAAAACTGGGCAACTTTCCAAATACTTATTTGTGAGTCAACGGTTTTATCATCAAAGTAGGCTTTTTCCGATGCAACTTTCTTCTCTAATTTCTCAAGCTAGCTCCTCCCGTCTTCTGTGCATATTTAAGCTTATCTGTAAAAGTCAGGAAAACTTTAAAAAGTGCATTCATCCTATGTGAACAGACAGGTGTGGTGTCAGCACACATGACAGATTCCACAACCTGTGGATCTTGAAGTACTTTATAGAAAATGCTAGGGCATTTTTATACAGCCCACATTCACCCTTCCAAGATCCCATACAGTACCAACACAACACAAGTGCTATGGAAAGCTGCTTTACTCTCTAGGAGCAACGAAAAGGGAAATGTCTGCACATTCAGTATAGAAGTATTTCTTTTCTTTAGTATTTCAAACAGTGGTTGATTAACCCTGAGGAAAAGGGGGAATCAACTGTGATCTGTATTGTTGCTTCTTTGAGGAGTGTCTCCCTGCTTCACACAGCACAGTCAGACTTTTTACATTCTCTAATTGCATGTGCTCATTGCACCATTTTCTAGACATTGTCTGTTCTGAGCGATGTGGCATTTGAAAGGACACTGAGAATCAAGTTAGACACATTTGAACATCAGTCCAATAACATCTAAAGCCATAATCTAAAAATGGGGTGGCGAAAAGAAATCACACTGGGGCATGGCCAGCCAAGCGTGACAGTGTTCACATATCTGACTCACTGTGGACATTGCCCAGAGTCCAGCTTTACAGGGAATCCCGCTCCTCCACCTGGAACTTCACTTGGCGTTTGAGATCTTTGGGGCCTTTCCTTCCAGTTCTGCTCACCTCCCCACTCAGAGTGTGACTAAACTTTCTGAGATCAGTGATTTCAATGAAACTCTTTGACTGAGGTATCTTGCTCATTATGGAAGTATATAGATTCTCTGGGTAGAGGACTAGAGCCCTTGCCTTCTGAAGCCTGTCTGGTTTGGAAGCAAGGATCCACAGAGATGACCTGAATTTATGTTGCTTGGGAGAATTTCTTAAATTCGCTTTCCAGGTTTACCTTAGTTTGGACTGGGAGCTGACATAAATTGCAGAGCCTTGATTCATTCCTGGTTTGGGTTTTGAGGTTACTATGAATTAGAGTGCCCTGTATTCTGTGTGGTGCCTGCCCTTCTCTGGCCCCTGTCAGTATTCAACAAAGCAAGTTAATCTCCCTGGTAAGTGACAGCTCTGTCCCTTGTAAATGGCATGGAATCAATTTTTTAACTTGATGTGAGAGGTTAGGAGAGTATCAGGAATTCAGTGCAAGCCAGTGGATTCATTAGCAAGCTGAATCAGTTTTAGCTGGAGTCTGTTTGGCTGTCCTTGTCTCTTGGTTCAGCTTTTCTTTCTTTCTTTTCCCCTTTCCTTTTATCATCGATCCTGTTCACAAGACTTATTACCTACTCTGTCTACTGAGAACATCAGCCTCCTTTGCTAAGCTGTTTAAAATAGACACACATGCCATACTCCTCCAACCCAACTTTGATGGCTCCATAGAGAAAAAGCAGAAAAGTGGGTTCCCTACCTACTGACCCAAACTTTTCAGAACGCCATGAAGAAACTACAGTAAGTGTCTAGAGTAAGTAAGAAAGCAGAGCTAACTGGCATCAAGACCACTTGTTATTGTACACAGTAGGCAATTACAGACCCTAAACACAATCAAGAAACAAGAAACTATGAAAGAATTGGCATTCATTTTTTTCACGGCATGCTTTAAGAAAAAAAAAAAAGATTGGTTTTTCAATCTCAATGGTATTTCCTCTGTTTATAGCTAACCTACTCTCTGTCCTGATTGAGTACATGAAGAGATAGACAAGAACAGATGAAAGTGATGGGAAGCTGCCCCAGGCAAGGCCAGAGCTCTGTCCAGCACAGACTTGTTCTGGTGCTACGTGTCTGTCTTCACAGAATCAAGTCTGCATTCCCAGAATCCTGGTGCAATTATTTTAAGATGATCCCATTGGAAAATTCCACCTGAGGGACTGAGGCACAGCCATGGTGTATGCCTTTGAGTAGGGTGCAGGAGGTGCTGATCATGTCTGTGGCTTCCCCAACATCCATGTTATCAGTTCACAGCTTGCAGAAGCTCCCAGTTTAGAGCCAGAGGGCTAATGGAGGATCTCCAGCCTTCCCTATAAAACAAAAAGTAGTCTCACTTGAGACAAGCATAGGAAATTTACCTTCTTTCAAGCAGCTTGCTACTCACAAAGAAAAACTTCTGGATGTTAGAGAGAATGAGTTGGGGCCACACATTTTTTTTCATCTTAAAATGAGGTGAAGCTTTCATGTTGTGCTGAATTGCCACAACCACATAGTTACATATATATATATTAAAAAAATAAAAATCTGGAAAGGGTAGAAATGAAACCCAGCAATGTGCTGGAAGCCAGAATCCTCAGTGATTTCTCACTGTTGACAAGCAAATGGTGTCAAACCACATGTAAACTTCAATTCATTTCACTTCACCAAAAACTAGCCACAGCAAAGAACAGCATAAATATTAATTTCAGCTATAACTTATGGAGTACCTCTTACATGTCAGAGCCAGGGCACAGCACTGTGGGTATTTTAATAGAAGACTGCCTTCTGCCCCACATAACTTGTATACATGAATTATGTAATGTCTTATCTACAGTCTATTCTAAGAAAGAGAAAGAGAAAGAAAGCAATTGTAAGTGATGTAGTAAATATACTTTCATCCCACCAATTGGGCATAGCTTATTAGGCAGGAAATAAGCACCTGACCTAAATGCAGCCAATCGACAGGCTGGTCAGCATCCTATCTCTTCTTATGTATTATCTATAACTTCCCAGGAAGATTGGCATGTCCCTCTTGAGTAGAATGGATCAGGAGAGACCTAAAACCAGAGCAGATATGCAGAATGATCTTAAGTACATTTCTTTCAGCAAAGCCTCATTTCAATTGCTCAATTCTGTAGAGCTGCTTCATTAAACCCAAGAATCACTTTCTAGTTCTGGTCCCTGGAACTAGTGCCTGGTCACTGTCTGGCTCCTGCTTTGATGATTTCTTGGGATTCTGACTCTATTAGTCTTATATGCCTCCTTAAAATAAGCCCTCATTATCTAAGCAACGCCAAGTGAATCATACTTCTTTGCAAGCAAAATAGTCTATTAAACAAATATGACAGCATGAGAAGGTTGTGAAGAAAGAGTCATAGAGGCACGGTGGGAGTAATTAATACTACTAGAATTTAAGAACTCCATTTTGAATTTTAATATATTAGAAGCTGCAGAAATTTGCCACATTTCAAAGGTCACATCTAAATTGACACAATGAATTTATAAAATTGACACACTTTTATGACGATACAGAGATTTTTATGAATTTGAATCTAAAATAAATAGTGGGAAGAGTTCCTGCTCCCAGCTAATATTCTGCATCAGTTGGCAAAGGATGAGTTACGATAGTAAGACTCTAATTAGAGACTTTGAGATGGCCCAACAAACAATGAGACAAATGCCAAACACTACCACAAATGAGCTCAAGGATCAATAGTGGGGGGAAAAAAGAATTCTATCTAATTCCTCAGAACTGGACCACGGAGAACTTTCCTTAATTGGTCCTCTGCTTGGGAACCTGGTGTGCTCCCTATTAACATGTGACATTTCCTAACAAAGTGATGTACACTACCAGCCAGTCTAATATTCCGATTGGTGGTAACTTGTTTCTGCTTGGCAGAAACCCTCAGGGAAAGCGGACGATGCTGAGCAGTTTTGAAAGCTACCCATACTTCCCATCACACATTAGCCGTTATGCTGGAAAAAGCAACTCATTATGGAGTATAAATGCTGTCGGTGGTGACATGGGAGAATCCTAAACAAGTGCAGGGAAGGGGCGGCAACTTCTATTGGTGTATGTATTTCCTTGAACAAGCTCATACCATTTCAACATTCCTTTTCAGTGCTGAGAATCCTTAAGCTGAAAGGCAGGAAAGAAACATTTCAAGGCAAGAATTCATGGGACAAAAGGTGCCCCCACTGCTTTAAATCTGTGTGCCTTGAATACGAGGGGGTACAGGGGAGGGGGGAGTACATTATCCCAGTTCAACTTGGCTGCAGTGGAGTCTGTTGGGTTTTCTTTTACTCCCATGAAAAGCTCTCTATACTGATGGGAGAGTGCACAGTTTAGATAAACTGGATTA
Source organism: Typhlomys cinereus (assembly GCA_023101885.1). Classification (NCBI taxonomy): domain Eukaryota; kingdom Metazoa; phylum Chordata; class Mammalia; order Rodentia; family Platacanthomyidae; genus Typhlomys; species Typhlomys cinereus. The sequence continues at coordinate 104,848 of JALPQD010000376.1, read as the reverse complement.
GAAGACCAGAGAGAGCGAGATGGATATAATACTTTCTCAGACTCTAAAAAGCCGGATGGTTACCTGCTATAATAAGTCCCAAGAAAAGGGCCAAGCTTATCTCAACTTCAACCTGACGTCAGTAATTATACAGAACATGAGAAGTGAGGTCCCTGTTAACCAAAGCAGGGGGTTTATCTGGCCTTCCTGGGCTCCCGGATAAATCCATTAGTATAGTGAAGCCTTGCAATTCCCCCTCTGGTAGCATAGTGTGTACCCTTATCTTCTGCTAGGCACCAAAGCACCATCCAGACAAAGCCAGGGGCTGTGCTCCTTGCAAGTGAGCACAGCTGCCCCTGCTTATCTCTTTTAATTATTATTTATGTTTTGCATTTGTTTTCAGGTTAAAATAAAATAAGGTAAAGTAGAAGAGCCACCCTGGATTTCCCGGGGCCCGGGTCTCATTAGCCAGATTTCCTTAAAACTCGGGTACTTTAGAGAACTTTTACCAAGTGGCTAAATGAAATGCACACAATTGCAAAGAGTTATGAATATTTATGATGGGTTAATGATGGGATTTTTTTTTGCATCCATGAATAATAAAGATTTTAACAAGAACAGATAACGAGATGGGGACGAAACAGAGAAGTGGTTAATACAAGGACTGCTGGAGGAGGGACCCCACTGAGAACAGCGGGAGCCCTTGGCCTCGCTGCGCTCTTCCCTACAACCAAGCGCAAGTTGGGGCACAGGGCTTAGGCTATTTCCTCCTCCTTTTTTAATAGATATTTTGAGCTAAAACAGGCGTTTTATCCATACTTTGTGCCTAAGCTCATGGTCTCCCCTGGAGGCCAAGGAAGCAAAGTGGAGGACAACATTGTTGTAAAGAGACTTTCCACTTGTAACAGCCAGCAGCGGCTACTCCAGCCTAGGTCTCCAGCAGAATTTGCTGCGCCTTTGCCCAACCAGCCACTAAACAAACAGCGCTCCACAGAGGCAGAAGTTGCTAGGTCCTTTCTCTGGAAGCTGCTAACTCTCTCCAAGAACTCCAACTTTAATTTGAGCAAGAACTTTATCATAAGTTTCTGAAAGGTAAAGATTACAGCTGCTATCCCCACGAATATTTCATGTAGTTCTCAATGTGATCCTATCACTCGCTGGCGCTAAGATAAGCTCCAAATCTTGGTTCCTGTTCTTCCACAGCAAGTTCTGGGTGCATGTGGCTTTGGTGCAGACAAACCCTGACATTTAACCATTATAAAGGTGATAGTGAAGGTGTTTCTGAACTAGCTGCCCCTTGTGACTTGAATGACTTACTCATGCGAAGCAAACTGTTCTCCATTATCTCAGGATCATTCGTTTAGTAAATATTTATCGAGAAGCTTGGGAGGTGACTCAGTGGATGAAACATTCACCATGCAAACATGAAAACCAGACCCCTAACACCCACATAGGGGCCGGGTGCACAAGACAGCCTGTCTGTAATTACAGCTCTCAGAAGGTAGAGACTGGAGACCCCCAGATCAAGTAGCCTACCCAGAGCTAGTGAATCATGGGTTCAAAGAGAGATCCTAACTCACATATAAGGTGGAAAAGCTCTGATACTTACCCCATGCTTGCATATGCATGCATATACATGTGAGCTTGCACTCCCCAGCACATTTGCGCAAGTGTATACATCATTTGTGAATGCACATACACATGTTATACGTATCTATTATCATCGCAGAGAGATCTTAGCATTTATAATGTGGTGTGTGTGTGTGTGTGTGTGTGTGTGTGTGTGCCACTGAGTTACAAGGCTAGTACAAGAATCTTAGGAGCTAGTAGGTGGAGCCAGAACATAAATAATGAAACAAGTAAGGTAATGGAGGATCATTGCTCACCAGAAGAATAAGGAAACAGGAATCCCTGTTTATTTATTGCAGTAATGGCTTGCTTATATGGTACATCAATTAAGGAAACTTCCTGAAAAGTTGCATAAAATCCAATGATAAAGAGTATCTTTTGTAGAATCATAAGGTGATTCTCTTTATCTAAACAATGACTGTGTCCCCTTTATCTCCTTTGGGAAATCTTAATTCTCACATAATGATGAGTAAGTATACAAATAAATGCTTATTTTTTTATAAACTATCTTTGATATTAGAAATCTTAGCACAAGCCCTGATATTGCCTGCTTTTTGGTTTAGTTCTTGTGTAATGTACCACCATGCTCAGAAATTTATTGTTGCAGTGTGATAGGCAAACAAACTGTCATCTGGAAATTCATTTGGTGAATAAATTCAGTGCAAGGAAGGAATGTGCAGAATAAGGAGGGCTCTCTGATTCCTGTGCTGGCTCCTCCTAGTTCCGTATTCCTCACCAGTATTCTCACACAGCCCCACATCCCTGCCTGCCAATTTTATTAAAAGCCTGCTGTGCGGGAATTTCCTTTCTCTGCTTTACTAGCTACCAAGACAACCCCTTCAACGTGATTTTTCACACATTCTCTCTTCCTGTGTTCTGCATCTTGGTGAAATTTCATCTTCCTGACTCACTGCTAAGTGTTTTTTATTTGAAATCACACTCACTTGTAATCTCAAATAAAGTGCAAAAAAAAAAAAAAAAAAAGGAAGTCATGAAAGAAGAAAGGCAGACCAAAGTCCTTCTTCCTCCAATTACTCAAACATTAAGCAAAAGTTACATGGGAACTGACCAGTTAACCAAGACTAACTGAGTACTGGAATCTATGGAATAGAAGATTAGTTTTGGCACACAGCACACCCCATTCCTCGGCACTTCTTCCTTAGTGGAGCACATGCATCTGTCTATGTACTAAATTCTGAGGAACGAGCAATAGGTTTTTCATGGAACAAAAAGAATAATTGGAAACTGGATTCCAATAAGATAGACCCTGGGTTGCTTAACCAGGGAAACAAAGGATGGAGAGCTAGAATGGATGGAGGCAGATGAGAGTAAGGAAGAGGAAGGAACACCTAATGGGAAGGAGACTAAAAAGAGGCTTTGGAAAGAAAGCCTTTGCATGCACTACCCACATAGAAGGAGAAGGAGGAGGAGGAGATGGGGATGAAGGAAGGAAGGAGGAGGAGAGGAAGGAAGGAGGAAGGAAGATAGAAGAAAGAAGGAAAGAAAGAAGAAAGGAAGGAAAGGAAGGAGGGAGGGAGGAAGGAAAGAAGGAAGGAAGGAAGGAAAGAAGGAAGGAAGGAAGGAAGGAAGGAAGGAAGGAAGGAAGGAAGGAAGGAAGGAAGACCAAATCAAAAACAAAAGCCTAACATTTTCTTAAAATTAAGCAGCCTCCTCTGGGTTATCATACAAACAATAGCTTCATCAGCCTAAAAGCTGAAACCCATATATGTGGTCTAATTCCACCATTAAGCTGTGTCTTGGTCAGTTGGAAGTTGTTGCATTGTGTCAAGACTTGCATGTACCAGTCAGCTGGACATGAATTCTATTTATCGAGCACTTGGTCTCTGAGTTGCAGGTATCTATGACAGTGGTTGGAGGAAGCTAATGATCATGTAGCATTGCACTGTTAGAAATCAGGTGAAGGAAAGACCGCAGTGCTCTTACTCTTCATTTCACTTTGCGAAAAGAAATGCATGAGCATCTATACTATCTCAGCATATGTACTGAAAATGAGAGGCAGAGAAAGAGAATCTGGAAGTTTGAGAACAAGCTATCCCAGCTCACAGGAGTCAGCTCCTATCTCAAACAAGGTAGAGACACCTGAGGTCCCCATTAGCATTCCAGGGCAAACATGGATATATACCTACTCTTTTTTAAAATTTATTGCTTCCACTCATACAAAGTTGATAAGTACCACATTCCCCTCCCTCCCTCCACCCTTCCCTGGATCCCCTTGCTCCCTCCCCCCTTTTCCCTTTCCTTTCCCCCCTTCCCTCCCTTTCTCCCAGTGCTCCTCCCCCCACCCCTATTCCTGGAGCATCCTTTAGTGTGCATGTCAAACTTCCTCTGGGTCCTCCTCTCTGACAAGGTGTAAGGACTCAGTGGCATTGTCTAGAGCTCTTTTTTGTGTTCCCCTTTAGTATAGGAACACTATTGTGGCTGTTGATCCCTTGCCTCTAAGAATCCTAGTGCCTGTGATCCATGCTAGACTTTGGGGGTTCATTGATATGTTGGTCATTGCATAGGTCATGCAAAGTCCTATTATGATTACTTTGGCTCTAACTTGTATGGAGTATCTTGCATATTGTTGCTCCCCCCATCTTTAGGCTCTTACAATCTTACTGCCCCCTCTTTTGCAAATTTCCCTGATCTTTAGGATGGGGAGAAATTAGGCTGGCCTGGTTCCAGGTGGTTGATGTAGAGTCTCTGATATTCCAAATTATGGTTTGTTGATTTTTTTTCAGTTTTGCTGCTCCTGCACTGCCCTTGGCTCCATCCTGATGGGTATTGGATATCACCCCCTGGCCAGAGATAAAATGCTGTTAAAATGGAGTCTTATTATAAGAGTAGATTCAAAGGTAGATGGAATAAGTGTAGAAGACCATGGGGGGGTCAGTCTCCCATTTGCAGGATGGTTACCTTCTATCTGCCAGACTCTATGCCCTCCCTTTCTGGTGAGATCATACCCCATCAGACGCAAGTGATCAGTAAGGAGAGTCTTCGAGCCCAATCAGATGTCTCATTACTTACTTGCAGTCCTTGATGATGGCCTATTTTCTCTGCTGTAGCATGATCCTCTCTCTCCTTGTTTCTGGTGGGACCTTCCTTCCCTTTCCCTCCCTGCTTATAATCTTTGCAATTACTGTAGAGTATATACCTACTCTTATAAAACAAGTGCACATACATATCCATGCCAACACACATTTAAACATACATGAATACAAGTGCACACATAAATCATAATCTGTATTATCAGTTCCAGTCTATGTCAACTATTCTTAATCATCATTGTGCAGTTAATTCCCAGGGGTGAACTACCATGACATAGGGAGTATTAAGATTCTGGGAAAAGTAGTCATGATCAAGAAACTAACATAGAAAAGTTTATATACTATCAAGAAGGAAGTCAATAAAATTAAATCATAGTGGCTATCTAGTTTCTTCTTAAATGAGTTAGTGCAAATCTTGAACCTTAGTGTGTACTTGGAGATCTCAATTCTAAGTCCTTAACAGACGTACTAGATTGAATCAGCAGGAATCATAGATGCAGGCCCAGCATGACAGATGGCCCAGATCCTCTGAGAAAGCAACCTGGTTGAATCTGAGCTTGCTGGCTTTCTTGAGATGCTCCAGTGAGGTGCTGGTTTCTGTTAGCTTTGTGCCATGAATTAAACCTTCCTAGGCTTGGTTCACAGACGCATGAATGTGAAAATACTTGCGTAGAAGAAAAAGCTTCATCACCTGTTTGTAACAGACTGGGTAGCACATCTTCCTAGGATGTACTTACTAGAAAAGGTCTCTCATCAACTAACAAGCATGACAGTTGGGTAATGGTGAATGTCCAATGATTATAATCACGGACAAGAACAATTGAGATAATACCTAAGAGACACTAGAATGTAGGAACCACTTCATCCTATTCTTGTCTTTGAGCATTCATCTTCTGCTTTCTATTCTCTGCTTTTCTTTTTCACTAATGTGAGATTCAAAGAGACTTCCCATACTGTCCACATTTCTGGTCTTCGTGGACTGACAGGATCAGGAAGTCTGGTCGGATAGTACCCCAAAGATGACTACTTCCCAAAGGGAAATCCACCCAAAACAGTGTTGTGGAATCAATTAGATTTCTAAAGTTACTACGTGGAAAGTCAGTCAGTATTCTGGATGTTTAATTTCCTTTGTGTTTTGTGTTAAAACAAGAACATGCTACATAGACATGTATGCACATGCTACATGCAAATGTGTGTGCACATGTGCGTGCATGTAGGTGCATATACACACAAACAGGAGTCTTCAGTCATCACTTTATACTTCTGACATATCCAGAAATGGCAAGATTTCTCACATCTATAATATACTGAGAGACAAAAAATGTGTGAAAAACTTAGCAATTAGAATTGTTTTCTGTGGAGTGCATCAGACTTCTTAATTTCATCAGCTTGAGATGTGCATTTTGCAAGTTGTGTGAAAGTACTTTGGCTTAATGGAAACCTCTTGATCTGAAAACTGGTTTATAACACTTGCAAGGAATGTGTAGGTTGAATACAGATTAACTACCTCTCCTGGGTATCTTATTAATCAGAACATTTTGTTAACTAGTATTTTTTTGGCAGTATAATGAAAGTGTCCTATAATCTTGATGATTCCAAGGTTGTACAAGATAGAGATGTAGTTTATGAATTACTAAGAAAATAAAAGTGATACTCATTATAGCTGTGGTATTAAATATACTTTATGGTTTTTCTTTGAAAACTAATAACTCATGTAGATGACCCATACATAATATACAAGCACATTTCTATCATTGCACATATGCTATTAAGCATAAAAATCCCAAACAACCATATGGGAGCAGGGAAGTTGCCTAATGATCTCTCTTGCAGTTCTCCCTAATACCTGGACTGTTTTCAAGTCACTGCCACATGCTAGGTCTGCCCTCTATGACATCTGCTTCATCTTTGTGACAACATTTCAGAGATGAGGAAATAGCACTAGTTGATAAATTGCAAATCTTATAATGACATTTGGAATAAAAGTCTAGTTGCTTTTCCTAAAATCTCTTGTATGTTGTGTATGTTAGTAAATAAAGTTCATTACTAAAGAAGCCCTGTGACAAGCTGGGTTGAGCAAAAGCTATGACTGACCCTTTGACAGGACTTAGTGAATGACAGGAAGGGTCACAGTGTTCTACAACCAATTCATAGGTTTAGTGATTTTTTTGTTTTCTTTTGTTTTTACAAAATATTTTAATTTATTCTTTAACAATCAACTACATGCATATAATGTATTTTTAATTACGTTTACCTTTTACTACCCTCTCTTACTCTCATGTCTTTTGTTTTTATAACCTCATGAAATTAATTAGAATTTTCTTGCATGAGCATGGGTAAGTGGTTATTACCACTGGCAATATACCAGTGGCTACACCGCTGAAGAAAATGGACCCCCACTCCTTCCTCAGCATCCATTAATTATCCATAATTCCTTAGCAAGGGATCAGGCCTTCCGACACTTTCTCTCATCCATGAGGAAATGTTGATAAGTTCTGTCTTGTGTGGGTCTTGTGCACTTGTTTTGTTGTGCTGTCTGTATTGCCTAGAATTCAACTCAGGATTCACTCAAGTTAGGGAAGTGTTTACTACTAAGTCACATCTCTCTATGATTAATGGTGCTATACCTTGCAAAGTCAGATATTCATCCTTGCTCTTGTTGATTACTTAGTCTACTTGCTTCTCGGTGGCTTTAACTGCGGGTTTAACATTTGACTCTTCATTAGCCCACTTAATTAGTTTATGTGGGAGAAAATGAAAGAAATGAGAACAATATTGTCATGGTTGTTTATCTCTCATAGTTTTGCTATATAATTCACATTGACACCCTCAAATATTAAGACACTCTGCTTGACAACTTCTATAGACAACAAAAGAATTCCTCTGTCTTTTCCATTTAAATGAACTATGGTTTTCTACTGTGTGGTTTTGTCTAAAAGCACAGCATTTTAGATTATTTCAAAAAGTATTTGCTTTCATTTATTTTCACATATGTGAAATTCGAATGTTAATTTAAGTGAGGATTTTTTTTTACTCTCTGAAAACTGTTATTAAATTTGAAAATTTTACTAGCTTTACTTGTACATTGTTATCCATGAAAATCTGTGGTCCTATTTCCATTGAAAATTAAGGGCTGCTTAATCATGAACAACTAATGGGCTTAAGTATATAATTCATTGGTTGTCTTAATATAGCTGAGAAAAAATGAATGACATCTTGATTGTGGGACTAGATATCTTGTTCTAAATAATATCCACAGTTGATGACCTATTAATGCAATTATTTTTTCAAAAAGTGAGAATAGCACCCTCAAAATGACTAGGTATATATGTATCTGGCTTACACAGGTGGCTGCCAGGATTTTGCACTCTAAGAGGCACAGCAGAAGCATCTCATTTTGTATCCCATAATTATCCTCTCTGCTTTTTTTAAAGACAGGTGCTTTATCAGTGTGCTACATTCCTAGCCTTGTACTTTTTGTTCTTAATATCAAATACTTCAAATTTCTTAAGGCAAAGATATTATCAAACAAAGACATATGGTCAATACAGCATAAGCAAAAGCTGTTTGAAGAACTTCTGACGAAACATAAAAAGGAGAAAGTCAGACGGCATCTTTTTCTGTCTGGATATGGCCTGGAAAGCAGCAGTCATTAGTTCAGGAGGAAGAGAACAGTGTGGTAAAGAAGAAACAGAAAAGTGGAGGGAGTCGTGGAGGCCCTCCCTAGCCAAACCAGGATGGACTATTACCAGACTCCTCTCAAGGGAGAGAACCCCCCCAATTCATCCCATTTCGATTTTTTATCTCTGTTTCTAGTAAATGCAACTCTTAATGATATCTGGAATAAAATATTGCTGTCTAAATTTAGAAAGCAATGTATCTTGTTAGTCTCAGGCTTTAATATCTATAGCAATGCAAGATCCTCTGGGACAGGCAACATTACTGAGTTTAAGGTCATTTCTGTGCAGGTTTTTGCAAAAGCAAGCAAAAGTAGAAATAGCTCTAGAATGAACGTTAAAGTGTTCATTGGGGTCACAGAGGGTACACCCAATAAATGACTAACAAGAAACTAAAATTTGTTTCCTTTTAATATAACTGGTGATCAAGAGACTTTGCATTGAGATTTTTAGAATATTCTCATTCTCCCCTCCCCCAAAAAATGTGGATAAAAGAACAGGAGCAACCTATGTTGAATGAAGAGAAAACAATGCAATCCTGTTCATCTGACACACTTCTCCCTTGAATTTTTTTCCTACCTCAAGATGGAGACTAGCAAGGCAAACAGATCCTGCCTGGGGTCATGTTCCTATCACCAGATATTCAGACCCTTCTGGTCACATCTTGAACTTTTACTACCTTATTCTCCTATCGATCAGTCTCTGTTGATTTTAACACAGAGATATTTTATGAAAATAATTTAATACCTTTTGGTCTTCTTTCTCTTTGAAGTTCCAGGCATTATAATTCAGCTATTTCTTGGCTCATAAACTTGGCAAGGCTTTCTGGAAAAAAAATCATCTCATTGGCAGCGAGGTTTCTCATATGCTGACAGTTTAGCTTATATGAAATTGCTGAGTAATAGGAAGGATAAAATAAGGATTGCGGGGGCAACAGGAAGCAGAATGCCCTCCACGAATGAGCCCCAGGCACTGAATTTTGCTTATCTAAGAAGATGAAGGTCTCTTCTTTGAAGTAGTATTCAGTGACCTCTCGCTAAAACTGTTTATTCAATGTGATTTTTCTACTAGATGGAAAGTGGTCTTGTCTTCTTCTCCAAACCTTTCCTGAAGTGCTATTTCAAAGGTGATTCTAGCTGTCACGTTGTGAGCGGCGGCCTTTTCTGCCTTTTCGAACCCCTTCTCCAGAGAAACACAGCTGGAGGCACAGGGCCACTTAGGATGCCTCACACTCAAGTAGTCCTTCATCTCAAAACAAATCTCTTAAAAATATTCCTTGGAGCGAATCTTTGTAGACTGTTCTGCCTGACATCACATGAAGACTGAAAAGAGAGAGAAAGAGATAACGAAAGCTTGTGCCCCTGGAAGAGAGCACATCTCCATCTCTGTGTTTGAAGCACATGGAAAATATTAATTAGCTAAGTCCTTGAGTACACAGTGAAGGAGACATCTGCCCTTGTTTTCTCCATGCTAAATCCCTTTTCCATGCTCACTAGAACTAAAAAAAAAAAATCACAGGAAGTAAAAATGGCTCAAATTAAAAACACACTGTTTCACACAACATCCTGTCTTGCTTAACAGTGCCATTATTCCAAGGCACTGTAAACAATTAGATAGGGAGATTGTAAAATTAGCTCCAATTTGCATAGTAATGCTTTACTATTATAATGTAGTGACTGCATTTGCAGAAATTTAATACCAATCCAGCTTATATTTTTTGTTTTAATTTATTTTCTGCAAATAATGTCAAGTTTATAGATTGCCAAGTTCCTCAAAGGAAGTCATATGAGGACACTATATTTTGCAAGTTTAATGCACCACATGACATGACAATTCTTGCCTCTTCAAGTTAAAGGCCACTTCCTGTGCTAATTCTGTTTTTCCCCTTGTTCAATTAAAAAAAAAAAAAAGTTCCTGAGATTTCCACTGATCTGGAGCAATATACTCATCATACATCCAAGGACATCTAAAGCAGCTTGAAATATTCTCACCATTTTATTTACAAAGAACTGTAGAATATATTCTTTAAAAAATCTTAAACCATATCTTAAGATAAAAATCAATCACAGTTGAATTCTGGCCTAGCAAAGCAAGATACATTAAAAGGGCTGTTGTTTATATTGTCACAGGTGATAATTCAGCAGATGTAACTATTACGGTCTTTTGGATTTGAAGTGCAATTTCACCTCATAAAAAAATTGAACTGTGACATGAATTCTGCTTTTCCATGAGTCTTTGTGCTCCCAGGGCCACACTGGGTCAATGATGAAATCATTGCAAGTCCTGAATCAATGGTTTCCTTGAGGAAAATTTCAATGATTTCTTTTTCACAAAGGAGATGAGCAGTGACTCTTTTTCCTGAAAAAAAATAAAAAAAGTACTGAGGGTTATCAGTGCAGAGATGTTAAGTGACCTAGTTTGTCAAAGTAGTTGGTTAACAGTCCCCAGGTAATACTCCATTCTTACAGTGGTACTTCAGAAATTAACTTCAGGACTGCTCTGCATATGTAGGCTACTGGCCAAAGAGGGGCTCCCTGGGGCAGAAGCCCAGTCTACACCCTATTTGCCAGCTGGGTCTGAAACACTAGGAAGAAAGTACACTTTCCCAGGTTGCACTAGAACTTGAATAGATTCAGTAGAATTTTGTCTGGTGCTCCAGGATGCTGGAATTTGTTTTTTCCTGTTGAAAGAACTGGTTCCTAGAGTGTTTCCTTAGTACAATTCTATAAACTCAAACAAAGTCTGTGGAATATAAACTGGAATAATTTAACTCAAAATGGTAATCATGTAATATTTGTAATGAACAGGCTTGTGGAAATCACTACTGATGGTATTCATATCAATCCTGGTTGAGATAGATCTTCTTACTGGTTCATTGAAAAGGTCTGATTCTATCTGTACTCAACAAGTCATGTCAACACCTAACCAATAACTTGATCGATGTGACTAGTTGATCATAAATATCAGATAAAAATCCCATTCTCACCCATTTCTATCTTTATCTAAGTGACAGCAGTTTTTCTCCTTATTTTATCTGCACATTTAGATAATTACCTCAACTATACATTTTGCTTTTCCAGATAGTCTGTCCTTCATTCTTGCCATCTCGGTGGTACAATTAGTACCACTGACCAAACTGTTTCGTTCATTGATTAGGGAATTGTTTAGTTTGGAATGATTTTGCATTTTTTTAAGAATCTGTGCTATAATTTGCTACATAAACAGTTTTATATCCCATGTGTTCTGGCTTATTTAAAAGCATCTGGTGCACTAACAGACAGGAAATAAAATGTAAAATGAGAAATAATGAATATAGATTTCAAGCCATAAGAGGAAAAATCGGTAAAGTAATGAAAATGAAAATGCATGTATGGCTCAGTATGCAAATTAATTGTTTAATATTTGTGTCTTACACCTAACCCTTTCAGAGAGGTCTCTGTATGTGTGTGTGTGTGTGTGTGTGTGTCTGTGTCTGTGTATGTGTATGTGTGTGTGTATATATACATATAATAAAATAAATGCTGTGTCACTGACATGGTTTCTGTTATCTTCTTTGTGACATACAAAACTTTCTCTTGAAGACCACTTTGTATCATTCTCTCTGGGTCTCTGTGCATGAACTACCAGAGTGTAGCTAAGACATATTGTACATAAAGAAGGAAGATAATGTAAAATTAGATATTGATCATAAATACAGTATTATAAGTAAAACTATAGTAGAAATGCTCCTTTGTTAAGCATACCATGCTAGCTGAACTTTGTTTTAGATATTTTCAGATGAACATTGCTTAGGAGCTTTTCTTCATTTTAATGGCAGATTTCTTTTTTCCTCTTTTTACATTTAATTAGTGTTGTATACGTGTGTGTGTGTGTGTGTGTGTGTGTGTACATGTGTGTACATATGTATATCTGCACTCACACATATACACGTATATACCTGCAGGTCACAGGGCAACTTTTGGAAGACAATACTGTCCTTCTACCATTTAGATTCTGCCAATCAAACTTAGGTCACAGTTTTGCAAGCAGGAGCCTTGCTCTTTAAGTTCTTGCTACTTTGAATATTAAGAACTCACACTTATGAAGACAGGTAAAAGTCCTCTAGGATTTATTTGAGAAGAAAAATACCATTTTTAGTAAATGCCACCCCCCAAATCTAGGGCTTTCTTCAACTATTATAATAAAAATTGTAAATATCCATACAGCACAGGAAAGACTGTATACCTCAAGTCACAGATAGAGGTCTTATGTGTTGTCCAGACATCTGGATAATGATTCTCAAGTCCAGTCCTGGAGATAATGATTTTGTTTCTTAAATCTGCATGATAGGACTGGAGAGATGGCTCAGGGTTAAAACCTTTGCCTCACAGGCAAAAGGACCTGAGTTTGGATTCCCATGTAAAAATGTCCAGGGGGCATGGTAGCAGTCTGTGTTTCATTCTCAGAAAGCTGGAGCCTGAGAAACCCCAGAGCAAAGCAATAAGGAGGTAGAACAATCCAGGATGATCCCCAGGTCCCTTGGAACTCCCCAGACACACGTATTCAAGTGTCATCTTCTACACACACACACACACACACACACACACACACGCATGCACGTGCACACACACATATCCCACAAACTCAAAAAAAAAAAAATCTGTATACTATCTATAATATCTGCTTATATTTTTCTTTAAATGTTAAAAGATAGCTTAATTAGTACTTCTTAAAAGAAATATATGTCATTATTATAAAGAAATAAGTCACTATAGATACATAGAAATGATCATAAAAATAAATATAATGAAGTAAATAAGCTTTTATTTTTAATTAATTAATTATTTTTATTTTTTCCACTCATACAAAGTTGATAGGTACCCCATTCCCCTCCTTTCCTCCACCCCTCCCTGGATCCCCTTGCTCCCTCTGCCGTTTTTCTCTTCCTTTCTCCCTTCCCTCCCTTTCTCCCAGTGCGCCCCCCCCCCATTCTTGGAGCATCCTTTAGTGTGTATGTCAAACTTCCCTCTGGGTTCTCCTCTCTGATGAGGTGTGAAAACTCAGTAGCATTGCCTAGAGCTCTTTCTTGTGTTCCCCTTTAGTATAGGAACACTATTGTGGCTGTTAATCCCTTGCCTCTAAGGATCCTAGTTCCTGTGATCCATGCTAGACTTTGGGAGGTCAATGATATGTTGGTAAACAAGCTTTTAGTAAATACTAACTGGATAGTTTTGCTTGTCAAATACTCTGATTCTGGCCTTGCTCTTTTTTAAAAAAATAATTCTTATTAACAATTTTTATCCTTGAGAAGTAAATAGTACAGTGCTTTCTACTCATTCTCTACTCAGCCCTCTCATATTCCCCTCCAGCCACTGTCAGCCTCTCTTCTTCCCCATGTATCTCAAATTAATGTTTGTGATTTTTGTCTAAGTTTCATGTCTTACTGGGTTATAATTGGGCCACCTTTGTGGCTGTGGGCTTGGAATTGTCACCTGGGACTTGGTGGGCTCTTCAGTTCATATGCAACAGAATTCCAGTCTCCCTCCTCCCAGAGTTGATTAGCTGCTAATAGTTCAGCTCTGTGAGATCCTCCTCCATTCTCAGTTTATCCATGGCTAGGTCTGTCTTGAGGAGACCTCATACAGCCAGTGCTGCTGTGATTCATGATTGCCTTGGTTCTTTTATGTTTTAAAGATGCCGTGGTTTTGCCATGGTTTAATGTGAATCCTTAACTACTGTTAATGTTTGAAAAAATCTGGGCACTTTTTACTGGCAATATTGGATATCTACATGCAGAAGAATGAAACTGGACCCTTATTTGTGTTCATGCACAAAAGTCAATTCCAAATGGATTAAAGACCTCAACGTTAGACCAGAGACTTTAAAATTCCTAGAAAAAAACTTAGGGAATACTCACGAATTGATTGGCCTTTGTCTGCATTTCCTCAATAAGATCCTAAAGGCGCAGAGAAATCCAACACTAAACAAGTGGGACTATGTGAAATTAAGAAGCTTTTGCTTAGCTAAAGGGACTGTTAATTGAACAAAAGGCAACCTACAGAATTAGAAGAGCATCTTCACTAGTTACACATCTGATAGATGTGTAATATCCAGAGTATACAAAGAATTTAAAAAATTAAATACCAAGAAAGTAAACAACTCCATTAAAATTGGGCTATAGTACTGAAAAGAATCTTCTCAGAAGATGAAATTCAAATGTCTAGCAAATATCTTAAAAATTTCTACCTCCCTAATCATTAGGAAATGCAAATCAAAACTACCTGAGATATAATCTTGCTCGTCACAATGGCTAAAATCCAAAACATATAGAACGGTGAATACTGGCATGGATGTGGGGAGAAGAGGAACCTGATACATTGCTGGTAGGATTATAAACTCATACAACTTCTTTGGAGATCAATTTAGAGGTTCCTAAAAAAGTTAAAAATTGAAATTGCATATAACCCAGCTATACCTCTCCTGGGAATATTACCAAAGAACACTGCATTCTGCAAAAGAGTCACATGTACAACCATGTTTACAGCAATTCTTTTCACAATATCAAAAAAATGGAACCAATCTAGATGTCCAAGAGTTGACAAATGGTTAATGAAAATGCGGTATATATGTACATATATATGTATATATACATATATGTATATATATTATATATACATATATATATGTATATATAATATATATATATAATGGAATACTATGTGTACATTTGTGGAGAATTAGTGGTTGGGTTAAGCCCAGAGCAAACCTGCAGGAGATTGTCTAGCTGATGGTTGGCATCCTTTTGTACACTTGGCCAGACATGCTGGTCTGGCAAGTATGGATTGTCCCTCTCGCAGCCATTACATAGAGATGGTGGGGCCAGTTCCCTCAGCCTGGTCTTGGTGCATGCTCTCCCATCAAGCTGAACTACAGACTATAACCAGACGATCAGTAAGAAAACAAACCCCTTGTTCCCTTAAGCAGTCTGATGGTCATTTATCAGCAACCATGCAGGCAAACTGCAACAGAAGTGAAAGAAATTATATTGAGTGAAATATCCCAAAAGGAGAAAGACAGATGCTATACATTCTCCCTTAAAAGTGTGTTGCCGAATCCCCAGTGGGCCAGTCAGGGAAAGGAGAGGGAAACAGTAGGGCCTCGGGGCTTGAGGCGATGGGGGCAAGCTGGTGACGGGGTCACCAACCAGACCCCTGGAATCAGGTGAGAAGCAGACAGAGGAGGAGTTGCTGCAGATTCAAATTTATTAAGGGAGTGTTTAGGCATCTAATCAGGTGTTGTCATCCCTCTGCTCTGGGGAATAGCCACAATCATTTAACTGTTTACTATGTGTCCATTGCAGGGACAGGTTAGATAGCCGCTTCCCATTGGTTGTTCATCCCTCCACCTGCATGGTTCTCTATTGGGACATGTCTGGCGCATGTCTGTACATGTCCAGGCTTGTCCGTAGCTGGGAGGCGGGCTAGAGCCTCCCTGAATTGGTAATGGCACAAAGTGGATCCAAGCATTAAGCCTTCAGTTTGATAGAATCAAACAAAAACTCTTACAATACCCACAAACACAAAAGAACACAAGCTGGCAGGGAGTGGGGGGAAAGGTTTGGTGAAAGAAGATCTCAAAAGAGGACAAATGGGGGGGGCTGGAGAGGTGGCTCAGGGGTTAAGCCTCCGCCTTGCAGGCGGAAGGTCCTGAGTTCGGATCCCAGATCCCACGTATAGACGCCAGGCGGAAGCGGGGGCGGCCTGTGCTTCTGGTCCTGGTAGGGCGGAGCCTGTGAATCCCGGGGCAAAAGGAGGTGGAGGCGTCCATGGTGGTTCGCGAATTCGTCCGTGGTTCTACACAACACACATACACAAGCGCGCACACAGACACACATCCGCGCACATACGCACGCATATGCACACAGTTGAATGAATAATAATAATAATAAAAATTTAAAAAAAGAGCAGAAATGGGCAAATGGTTACAAAAGGCTTCTATATAAGAAAAATCTTAACGAAGGAAGAACAAGAATAGGACACAGTACAGAGAAGGGTTAGCCTCCAGGTAACCAACCCACATACTACTAGTACTAGTCCCTACCTACCATCCCCTTCTACAACAGGAAACAATACCACTAGCTCTGTAAAACAATCTAAACAACAATGGATCGGGAGAAAACTGTCAGTAAACAGGAACAGATGTCTCAATACTAACCATAAACACCAGAGGGTGAACTTCCATCTAAAATGCTCTTATTTTATCTTTAGATAAGAAAAGATCTCAACACTAAAACAAGACACAGCCTAGTACAATAAAAGATCAGTGAAATAGACAACAACCACCAGCCAAGTACAGAGTACCTTTGATCCTATAATAGTCAGATTCAGGCCAACCAAATCTCTCCCTATCCTAAAGCCAGGGAACCTTTGGGAAGAGGGGGCGGTAAGATTTTAAGAGCCTAAAGATGGGGAGGTCTATTGCTGGCCAGAACATTCCACTCAAGGTAGGGCTGCTGCTTCCAAGAACTCACTGCAATGAGACTTATCCTTACTAGTCCTGCACAATGGCCAACATATCAACTTTCCCCCATAGACTAGCGAGGATTTCAAGAGAAATAATTAGATACAGTGGGAACCTTATGAACTAGGGCTAGACAGGTGAAAGGGAATGCCCCTGTCAGCAGAAGGGCCACTTAATATGCCACAGAGACCTGAGCCCCCCACTAGAGCAGACAATGCAAAGGGAATCCTGGGATCTACCGAACCACACAGATAGGAGCCAGTAGGATGGATTGATAAAGGGAAGGAAGGGTGGGAGAGGAAAGGGAGAGGGAGGAAGAGGGGGGGGGAGGGGGAAAGGGAAAACCACTCATCATGCTTGTAAGACTAGGAAAAAAAATTAAGTATTTTTAAAAAAAGTTCTGGGGACCTTTAGGAGGTGGAAACTGAGCCTTACTGGAGTAAGGCATGTGTGAGGGTGGGCCTTGAGGAAGGGTAGCCTCACCCCTGCTTCTGCTAGCAGCCTGCTTTAGTAGTTTGCTGCTTGCTCTGTCAGCGTCCGCCCTGATGTCTGCAGTGACCTGAACTGCCTTCGGCTTCTGCCATCTGCCATGCAGCTCCCACCATAATGAACTGTATCTCTCCTCTTGAACTGTTAGCCAAATAAATCTCCTTGCCTCCCCCCTTAAGTATTGTCTCACAATGACAGAAAGAGTACTGCAATAGGTTAGCCTTCATCTTTGAAGAAGAGAGAGTTAGAGAGGGGGAAAGAGAGAACATGAATACACTCAAAAGAGACATTTTACTAACATCTGAGTTGAAAGGGAAGCACATTCTCCGTGTGGTTCAGGTCTATCTACTGCTTACTATCATCTCTCACATATAGGTTCTGAGCCTTCATAAACCGTGAACAGAGTCTCGCCTTCACCAACTGCCCCTCTGCCCACTTCTGCTGAACATTGCTTCTATCCCTTCATTGTGAAGGTGGCTGGAAGAATCAAGAAAAGTCATAGTGTAATTACTCAATCTGTTCATATATTCAGCCTATACAGAGTATAGGCAGGTGAAGGAAGCACTGTGCTAATTGGTTTGACTATAGAGATCCAATCCTGGTCATAAAATGTTTGGTCTAGTGAAGAACCTATTACTTAGCATTTTACGATCATGATTTAAGAAAAGAAGAAGTTGCCTGGAAGATGGCTCAGCAGCTAAAAGTGCTGCTGTACAAGCCTGATGATGTGAGTTCAATCTCTGAGTCCCATGTGAGATAGCCAGGGATGGTAGTATATTGGTAATATATCTGTAATTCCAGCACTTCTATGACAAAATGGCATCAGAGACAGCAGAATCAGCCCAACGACATAACAACAGAAACAGAAAGAAATCCCTAACTCAGAGAAGGTGCAGGAGCAAAGCAAGTTCCAAAAGTTGTACTCTGACCTCCACATGTATGCCACAGCATGTGTATACACAAGCATGCACACACACTAAATCAATGAATGAAATGTATTTTGTTTAAGAGAAAACATGGCTGATAAGATTACTCAGCCATGAAGGACTGGTTTGCAAATCTGATGATGTGAGTTTGATCTCCAGAAGTCCAATGATGAAGGGAGAGTTGTCTGAAAGCTGTCCTCTGACATCCTTCCCATATGCTATGACATGCACATATTTTTCTTTCTCTTTTTTTCTTTCTCTCTCTCCTGTGTGTCGTGGCATACATGTATATGCTTCATCTGCCATGACATTCACATGCATGATTTTTCTTTCTCAAATAAATAAATAAATAAACAAACATAAAATTTTAAATTAAAAATAAAAATAAATAAAAAGAAGACAAAAATCTCTTATGGCCTGGTATTGTATTATGTCACTCATTTATTTTGCTGCTATCATATGAATGTGTGTGAGTATACTATGGGTAAGTGTGGTGTGTTGTGTGTGTGTGTGTGTGTGATGCACATGCGTGTGGGTCCAAGAGCCTGTGCACACATGAGGACACAAGAAGATGGCAGATGTTCTGTCACTCTTCATATTTCCTTAGATAGGGTCTCTCTCTGAACCTGGAGTTGGGCTGCTGCTGGCCAGCAACCCCCAGAGATTTCTCTGTCTCTGCAACCAGCAACACTGGGGTTATAGGTGCACATGGCCACTTTTTTTTTTTTTTGGTGGTTACTGAGATCTGAATTCAGGTCCTCATACTTCTGCAGCAAGTCCTCCTACCCGCAGAGCCATCTCTCTAGGTCTTGTCTCAAATTTCTTCTAACTTACTAAAAAGGCATACTTGAATGTTTTTCAACTATATATGTATAAATAAAAATTAAACAGTTCATCCAGGTAACTAGAGTTTTGATTATGTGTTAATTGCTAATATATAGAACTACAATACCAAGGCAATAACCTAACGTTGCAGTGTTTCATTAAGGATTTTCAGAGC
This sequence comes from Typhlomys cinereus, assembly GCA_023101885.1. Lineage (NCBI taxonomy): Eukaryota > Metazoa > Chordata > Mammalia > Rodentia > Platacanthomyidae > Typhlomys > Typhlomys cinereus. The sequence continues at coordinate 85,599 of JALPQD010000376.1, read as the reverse complement.
ACTACCATATGGAGTTTTTTCATGTGAATCTCATAAGGTTTAGATACATTCAGAATTCCATTTTATAAGGTAGAAACAATTGCCTGTGGTCCCACAGCTCATAAATGGGAATATTAAGTCAAGGTCTTTTTGCTGTTCTCTCATGAAAACTTTCTCTCTATGTAGACAGTTTTGGTGCCATCCTCCCTCTGGCTAGATTTCTCTCCCATATTCAAGACAGTCTGTATTTGTGGGAAAGGCCATTTGGATCAAGCCCTGTGCAAGCAAGAACAGTGATGTGTCATGATACCCAGAAATCAGAGCCTGAGACAAAGTGCTTGACAGTTCCTTAGGCCCCTCTAGGGTGTAATTTGTGGGACTGTGAATGAGGTAGGTAGGGAAGGAAGGAAAGCCAGCAATGAGGCTGTAGTGAGTTGACCAGCACTGCAGGTAAGTGATTGCTGAACCCTCTTACCATCCTTTAGAAGCTTATATAGGCTGTGTTTCTAGACATTTAATGGCAAGGGTTTGGAAGCAATAGAAATACAAGGACAAATTTATCTGTCAATTTTAATTCTTAATAGCTAAGGGTTAGTTTCCTAATGTATTAACTTCCTCATGCTTGGGTGCTGCTCATTAATATATACCTTGCAGGTTTGCTTATTCTTTATGCTTGTAAACAGGCAAGCCTCAGAAGGACAAAGTGATGCACTTTGGTAGGCATAAAGTATATCTTTGGGAGGAGGGTGCCAGCATTACTTTCAAGTTGTCCTCCAGTGGGATGACGGAACAAGAGGTGAAATATGTCCTTTATATGCCAGAAGGAACCTTGGCATCATTCAGTATGAAGATTTCCATACTTGCCACTCATTTCCAGTCTTCATAATGCCGTCAGAAACTTTCCTACAAGTAGCTCTCAGCATTTCTAGTCTTACTTCCAAACATGAACTCTTGGCCTCTCCTTCCTCAAAGTCAACTTTCCTCTGAGGCAAACTGTAATGAAAGGATTCCTCTCTCTATAGGGAAGGCCATTTCATCTTCTATGATTGAATAGTCTACAAGACAGCTGATGATTGTGAACTAGAAACAGGAATTGAATCTTAGTCACTTAACATTGAGATGTAACTCGAGGAAGAGGGGGTAGCAAGGTTGCAAGAGCCTGAAGTTGGAAGGTGGTGGGTCATGCATTAGCTGGTTCTCTTGGCTTCACTTGGAATCTACCTAGGGACTTTGGAGAGCCTACTGACCCTAAGCTACCTGAGAGACTCTGGTTTAATGGATTGGGGTGCAGCCCGAGAATCTTAACAGCTTCTATGTGCAAGTGGATATAGCAGCCCATGATCTTCTGAGAGTAGGTCTAGCCTAGAGGATCTCAAATAGCACAGCATCAGGACGAACCAGAATATTTGCTATAACCATGACTATGATGTCTAGGATGGCGCACATGGATCAGCAATGTTGAGCAGTGCTCCAAGAGAATCAGGTGCACTGCGCTGGGATCTAACTCACTTTGAGAAACACTTCAGATCTCAGGTAAGTAAAGGAAAGAGAGGAGCGATTTCTGCACAAAGGTGGCTCAAGGACTGAAAAGTAGTATGTGGAAGTATGAAGATTATTTATTCCAATGACAGGACCAAGGGAAGACTTAAAAAAATCAAAAAGAGGCTATTGCTCATTCCTCCCAGAGAGGAAGTATGGAGGCCAGCTGTTCTCTATCTCCTCCCAGACAGATGATGAGAAAGGGCCTTTTAAACTGTAGCACATGGGCTTTTGGTTATGCACAAGGAAAAAATTCCTGGCACCGAGACTTGTTAAGCAATGATTTAGGTTATTAAGGAAGGCTGTGAAATGTTTTTTCTTTTTTTTTCCCTCTGGAGGTTTTCAAAACCAGTATAGATTTTCATCTCTCTGGTTGGCTAAGGTATTATCCTGCCTAAAGGCAGAAGGAATACACTTGAATGGCTTGTGCCTTGTGGATTTGTAACTAACAGCAATGAGGTTAAATGTGAGCTTGGCGGGGCTTTCAGAGTGAGGAGTAAAACACTCAGCAAAACAACCATTTCACTGATAAAAATTATTTTTAAAAGCCATTTACAATGTCTGGAAATTGTCAAAGGGTTGTGCAGAAAGTGGGGAAATAATCATCCAAGAAAAGCTATCGAGCAATAAGAATAGCAACTGTCCATTGCAAATGAATCACACCTTACCATCTCACACCCCGACTCTGCTGGAAACTCTCTTCTAGGTGTTTTCCTCTGTGCTGTTGAAGCCAAAAGGAAAGAGAACAGGAAGAGAGAAGAGAGAGTCTCCCTCTTTCCTATGTTCCAGCACAGGACTATGTTTTTACTCTGAGATTGCAGGCTACAGTTGTCCGGCATCCGCCATTCCTGATGCAACAGCTGTAGAAGGCAAGGTTGAAAGGATTGATGCTCCCAGCCCTCCACAGCTCCTTTCTTGGGCAGAAGCTCTATCCAAGGTATGACAGACTGAGAATACTGGGGCCTCAGTTCTTCATGTCTCAGTCCTGTGGAGGGAGCGTGCTGGGAGGGGATTGTCATTATGGAGATAAGAGACTAGAACCTTCCACTCCAGTGTCCAGGCTACTCACAGAGCCACGATGGTCGTTTCAAAATTAACTGTTCACTGTTCTTACTCCCAGCTCCTGCGCAGTGGATTGTACTCAGAACTGGCCAATGGCGTGGCTGAAGGAGCTAGCTTTATCTAGAACAGAGCTTGGGGAATTCCAAGTCTAAGGATTTCCAGAACAATGGGATTTTGATGGAGAGCAATTAAGAAGATGCTCATAGCTACTCATACAAGTAGCGGCAAGTTAAAATAGAACAGCCAGAAGTTTAACAGATAACCAGAGGAAGAGATTTGCCAAGAATAATCCATTTGGGATCAACTTTGTGGGTCAGAAAGACCCTCCAGTGTTAGAGAGCAATGCAGAAGTACGCAGAACAGGATTTGGAAGAGATGTGAAATCCTTCAAACTGCATGCAGACCTATCAACGCGTGGGAAGCTTTCCAGCACAAGCATTGAACATTGGCTGAACAGAAAGGGCTCTGAGCCAGGGACCACACCCACAAACCCAGGCCTAACTTTACGTATTTTTCTGGCAGTTATGAGGACTAATCATGCCCAAAGTGGTGACTTCTTAAGAGCAATGAGATAATTATTCACCCTGTTTGATAATGGAACAAAATCCCCTTTCTAAACTATGAGGGGAATTCTAATCCCTCCTTGTCCCATTCAGCAGTAAAGCGTACAAATCTAACAGACTCCAGGAGCTAAATGCAAACTTCAAGTCACACGTACTTCATGGTGACATAGGAGCCACCCTCTAGGCAACTAGACTAAAAAATAAAAACGGGATAGTAATTGGAACAAAAACATTAGATCCTGTATACTATGAGTGAAATAGGCCTCAAGGAATTAGTTGAGCCAGTGTCACTAAAAGCAAATGATCAAGAACAATATTGTCTCCTGGAGAGATGTGAGTTCCTAGAGTGCTTTAACATATCATCTAAATGTTTCATTCAATGATAAAAAATTATGACTGTGCTCAGAACCAGAAAAAAAGAAAACATTTTAGAAAAATGTCAGGTAGCAGAAATTGCCTGAACTACTACAGTTGGGTTAACAGACACAGATTTCACAGCATCTATTAAAACCATCATCAGAGAACTAAAAGAAAACGTATCTAATGAATTAAAGAACAATAACATGAGACAATATTTTGTGAAATACAGAATGTCAGCCAACACATAGAAATTCTCCAAAACAAAAGCACCCAAATGGAAATTCTGAAGAGAAAAAGTGCTATCATCAAAATGAAAAATTCATAGAGAATCTCAGGATGCACTGATCTTGAAGCGAGATCAGTACAGAGTATAAATCAACTGAAAGACAAAGAGAAAAAGAATAAAAAAAACAAACAGAAGAGTATCTTGGAGAAGTGTGGTACAGTAACAGAGCTTAACAGGATTGCTCAAGGAACATAGAGGGGAAATGAAGGAGTAATGGCTAAACTTTTCAAATTCGATTGTAAGTATTAATCTCCATATACAAACCACTAACCAAGTTCTTTTTTAAAAAATTTATTTTCTGTGTGTGTGTGTGTGTGTGTGTGTGTGTGTGTGTGCGTAGCGTATGTTCCTATGGAGGACCAAGGGTGACTTTGGGAATCATCCTGGATTGCTTCTACCTCAGAATTTTCTTCACTCTGGGATTTCTCTGGTTCCACTGCCACTAGTTCTGCCTGGAGTTTTTAAGTAGGATCTGGGATCAGAACTCAGGACCTTCTTCTTAGTTGGCAGAGTCTTAGCCCCTGAGCCATCTCTCCAGTCCCTCAACCAAGTTCTTGTAGGATGAGTCAACACCTTGACACATCACAGCCAGAATCTTACAAGACAAATTAAATAAATGAAATAGAATAAGAAAGAAAAAGAAAAATCTCAAAAATAGGGCTGGAGAGGTGGCTCAGGGGTTAAGCCTCCGCCTTGCAGGTGGAAGGTCCTGAGTTCAGTTCCCAGATCCCACGTATAGACGCCAGGAGGAAGCGGGGGCGGCCTGTGCTTCTGGTCCTGGTAGGGCGGAGCCTGTGAATCCCGGGGCAGAAGGAGGTGGAGACGTCCATGGTGGTTCGCGAATTCGTCCGTGGTTCTACACACACAGACACGCGCGCGCACATACACACGCACATGTGCACAGTTGAATAAATAATAATAATAATAATAATAATAAATTAAAAAAAAGAAAAATCTCAAAAATAGTAGCATGCCTGGCCAGACAACTTTTTCTAAAAAATTACTGTTAGATTAAATGAGGATAAGAAGGCAAGTGGAACCAAATATCCAAAATAAGAGTGAAGGATAAAGATTTGAATTTAAGAGCACTCTGGCCAGTGACTACATTGCATGCTTGTTTCCCCTCTCTTTATTTGGTATGATTTCCTATTATCCCTATACTGGTGTCTCCTAACAGTTTCTGAGTATCAGAGGAGGAAATAAACAGTTTCAATGAACACAGATCATCATGTTGCAAAAAAATTTTTAGTCCTCTCATCTTGTCTAGGATTAAGAGTGTATCTTTGATCCTTGTCAACATAAATATATCTTTGATCCTTAAATAAATGAATGTTCTAAAGAATATGGTGAATGTTCTAAAGAATATTATCTTTAGTATGTGAAGACACCCATCTTTGTCTTGAATAATTACTGTTTTTGCATGTTCTGCATCTATTCCTGTCCATGTTGGAGACCTTTGAAGAACTGTGTCGCCCTTATTCTTGGAGCATGGGGTTTATCTGTGGCAGATCTAGATTTCTTGTTGCATGGATAGCTTCTTGCAGAAATAAACATAAGCATTCAGAGATTTCCACCTAACTCACCTAACTCAAAGCTTCCTAAAGACTCAATTTGGAGACCTTGACTATAATAATTGGAATGAAAAAGATGTCTCTGATAGTTTACTCAGCTGGTAAAATTGTTATCTTGGTGTCGTCAAGAGCACCCTGAAGAAGAAAACCTCCCTGTTATGTTGACTGGTTCAGGGAAAATTAGAACTGAGAAGTTGGAAGGAAAAACATGATGATCTCCTCAACATTATTTGAGCCCATGAATCCTGATGTGTACAAAGCTACTCCCACCGCTGAAAAGAACAACACAATAGTGCCCCCCCATCATGTATCTATAGAGGATTTTTTTCAAGACCCACAGTGAATACCTGCGTTGTGGCCTATACATGCTATTTCCATTCTTTGCATGTTTTATGCCTGTTGCCTCCTATACATTGATACCCTTGTGCTTTGGGGACCACTGCGCTTTAACTAAAATAAGTATCATTTAAACACAAGTATGACAACAGAAATAGTTATTAGATAATTAATGAGTGGGTAGAATATACAACATGAATTCCTTGAACAAAGATGATTTATGTCCCTATATGGGTGGCATATAGCAATTTGGAGAGAGCTTTTATCAAGCTGCTCAGAATACAGCACAATTTAAAGCTTATGTGCTGTTTTACTTCTGGTATTTGCCACTTAATAATGTACAGTAACTGAAATTGTGCAAGATGAAATTTCAGATAAGGAGAGAAATATTGTACATCCTGTTTGAGTTGGTTTCTGTTAGTCATGGCCAGAAGAATATTGTATGATGATATATTCTTTGTCACTTTTTTGTGTGTGTCTGTTGTATTTACTTGGAAACTAACATAAGTATCCTTATACAAGTGATCAAACAGAAATAGGCATTATGTCTCAAAATGTGATGGTATCTTAGAAAATCATTGTTTTTTGTGATTTTTCATAGAAAAAAATGAAGTAAAGATAACAAATATACAACAATAATGAATTCAAGAAACTGACACCAATTTGATGACATAACAGTTCATGTATTGGACAATGTTCAGGAGGTTGACAGGTTCAGGAGGTTCACATAGTGTGGACACATCTGTCATTCCTGTGCCCATATTCTTGTAACTATACAGGCAGAGATGTGGTTGAGGTTTGGCATCAGGGAAGGGAGGGCAGAGGTGACGAGCAAGAAAGCCCTGAACATTTACTTGGGGCCCTGTTGAGCTATGTAGGACACACTTAAGGATCCAAGGAGGCCACATTTAAAAATAGCATCATGAAATTAGTACATTGCAGTCTGCCCTAAGGAGCAGACATGACCTGACTTGATGAAGCTTCACATACGAAATGGATTTTATTTTTAGGGCATTCTATCTGGGATAACAATGGCTGTGCTGATAGGAAGGTGGTGGGTATAGTTTGTCTTCATGGCTGGCACTTACGCTTGAAAAGAACGGAATAGCATATTTAAACTGTCAAGCCCTAATTGTTTCATTAGATGGTGGTAGTCTTTGACAAAAGGAGCCGGCTAACTGCTGAAAGCAAGAATGATGAGCAGTAATTCTGGCAGGGCACTGGGGCGCTGCACTAGTTACCTCTCCTCCTTTGTTTCTTCCCAGTTCATCTCTGTTACAAGGGGAAGTCTCATTTTCTAATGTAATGACTGCTATTAAAATCAGTTAAAAGCCTTTCATGAGCTCTGTGGTATAGCTTCTCCATATTTTTAGATATGAATGAACTCCAAGGCAAGTTTTAGCATTTGCATTCATCTATTGGGTCTTCAGCATCCAGTTTAATATCAATTATAGTAATGAGGGGTATTTATTTAGGACTTCAAACCCAGCAGGATCCTATAGTGATTTACACATTTTGTATACTATGGATGAAGTGTTTTGTTTACCACTAAGCTGTAGGCCCTTTACTTCTGATGCAAACACCAAACTACCATCAAATGCTTCTCCTCTATAGGGGAAATAGAGACCTTCCTGTCCAACAGAAATGAAGGAGGACTTTTTGGTAGACAGAAGGCAAAAACTCAGCTTAATATTTTGACAGGCCACTGTAGAGAAAGCCCCGGGCTAGTCATTTATGGTAAATAAGCAGTTTCCACATATTAATTTCAGAAACCATTTCAGCTCTTCCCTCTCACACTGCACATCTGTGAGGTATCAAGGGAAAGACAGAGTGGGAGGGGGGTAAGTAAGGGGGGGTGTTCTGATTTATTCCTTGCTGCTCAGTGGAATAAAGACCCACAGCATGTTTTCCATTTATACACGTTTGAGAATTTAGAGGCTGCTTAGAATGAGAGGGTGGTTATATTTCACCAAGAGACATCATAAAAGCTTTCTCCAGTTTGAAACACATGAAAAAATCAGATCCCACAGATAGCTATTTTTTTTTCCTCAGGTACAAGGAATCAAATGTGATTAATGCTGTTTTCAAGGGTCCACGTCTCCTCCCGCCTTCCGGAGGGGTGGGAGGAGTCCTATGCTGGCCCGGGCCTCTGTTCCTGGCAGGGAGGGAGGGAGACTCCTCCGCTGGGTGGGCTGTATGGACCTTGCTTCAGAGACTGCTCCTCTAAGTTCAGAGAGTTGATTTATCTTTGATTCAGGTTTTTAAATTAGCCTTGTTTAAAACCGTCTATCTTTCGTGTTTTCTGTTTTTCAAGGGCATCTTTGCTTTTAGCCAAGCCTCACATTACGCCGGGTATATAAATTTCAGCTGAGTCGTTTCCCAGATTCAAGAGTCATGAACATTGAAGCCCAAGTTTATCATCATGCAGACTGAGTTGGAGCAAGCCTGTCCTTGTCAGACATTGGTCTTGAGCCCTCTGCTTTATCGGTTCTAACTCAGTAAGAAATGGCAATTTTTGTTGGAGGAATGCTCATCATTCAAAGCCACTCCACCCTAACACAGAGGAGTCTTGCTATTGGAAAGGCTCCATTAAATAAGAAGAAACTGATTGTAAATAAATGAGTAAAGCAGGTTGAGGAGGAAAGAGATTTCCTTTTTTTTTTTTTTCTAAAGGAAACTGGAGTGGAAGGAGGGTGCTGTGGCCTTTCTGAGTGTCCTGGCAAAGATTCCTGCAAACACTCCAGGGGAATGCAGCAAGGAAGAAACCGCAGTCACCTCCATCTTGTCGCAAGTCTGTGAGACTGATCATAACCATAACCACAAAGAAGCAGGGACACATTCAGAGCGTGGCCAACACCTTCTCAGAAGAGTTTGCCTGGTTCACTAGTGTGCACAGGCCTTCTGCTTCTGCTCCCAGCTTTGCTGGACTTTTTCTGGGACTTCTCTGACTCATTGCTATTCCACAGGCCCAACTGTGGGGTTCAGCAGGTTCCATAGACACCGAAATTATCAGAGCTTATGGTAGTACGCTTGCCATTGGAGATAACAGGTAAATAGTCTATTTTCAAATGTCTGCTGGTATAACCGAGGTAAGAATCCATTTTTGAACTTGCAGTCTGAATTTTCAGGGCATCCAACCTAGGAAATATTGCCACTCAACCATTTCTATAGTTTTCCAACAATATATTTAATGATTAAAATTTTTTTCACCGGCTGGAGAGATGGCTCGGGGCTTAAGATTCTGCCTTGCAGGCAGAAGATCCTGAGTTTTGATCTCAGGACCTATGTAAAAACTCTAGGCAGAAACAGCAGCGGCCTGCACTTCTGGCCCTGGTGGACAGAGTCTGGGAAATCCCAGAGTGCAGCAAGAAAGAGGTGAAAGCAATCCAGGATGATTGCTGAAGTAACCTTGGGTCTCCATAGGTACACACAGTGCCTTCTGATATACACACACACACGCATACACACACACACACACACACACACACACACACACACACACACAGAGTAAATGAATAAAAAATAAAGTTTAAAAGAAAGTTTTTCATTTGCAACCTTTTTTTTAAAATTGAATACTGCATATACCCCCAATTTTTTTCCTCCCTAAATGCAAACAAGTAGCTTGGGAGGCTGGAAGCTCTAGTTTGTGAACTAGTCATGACTTCTAAAGTATTTTGAATAAGCTGAAATTAAAAAATATCAAAATAATTTTCTTTTAGGTCTACCTAAGACTATCTGACTAATTAAAATTGCTGTCTCTTGGGTAGTCAGTATATTCTTGTTTGTCTTTACTTTTTTAATCTGGAAAATTAGAATTCATTCTGTTTTCATTAATTTCCCTATGCCCCTGATTTGATAAAATGTTAAACAATTATATTGGAAGGCAGTATTTCCATTCCTATTTCATCAAGACATGCATAATAACTCATATTCCCATATTGTAACTATGGTTATAACTTGAAATAGTGATCTGCCATCGTTAACTCATTGGACTGACTTCACGGGATGCTCTGAGAACATGTGTGAAAATGCAGGAGGCTTAGACAGGATGTGAGTTTAAGAACATGTACTCAACAGAGGTGCTGGTAGGCCTGGAAGGGTTATGTGGGTATGTAGTCAGAAACAAAACTGTCCTTCTTTATTCATTTGTAATGAGAAACTTTCAGAGGCCTCAATGGAGAATGAATTTTAAATGGTGAAAATGATCTTAGTATCATCTTGCCATATTTATGACCTTTTCCTTTTTAATAACCTTTCAGAGTTTCTCCAGGGGAAAAGAATGGTCATTGTTAATGGCCAAGTTCTATTGATTTTTGTATGTAATCTTTAAAAATATTAATAAAGCCTGAATTTCTGCCTCAAGTTGAACAGTGTAGAACAGGCAGAAAGACATTCTATCTAGACAGTCCCATCGTATCTGCCCTTACTATAATCTTTCTGAGGATGTAGCTTAATTGGCAGAGTGCATATATAGCACATGCTAAGCCTTGGTTTGATCCCCAACAGTATATGAACTCAGCATAGTGACAATTGTCTAAAGTCCCAGCACTGGGGATTGGAGGCAAAAGAGTCAGAAGTTCAAGTTTATTCTTGTCTATGTAATGAATTCAAGGGCACCCTGGAATACATGAGACCCTGTATAAGAAAAAAAAAAAAAGAATTGATCTCTAAAGTATCCTCGAACCTGGATGAATAGGAGCACATAATAAAGTGAGTGTGGGGAAATGGGGTGGGGGGGATATGCCATTTGTCAAAATGCTTTTGTTGTATTCGTGTGTATAACACTCTTCCCCTCACTCCCTGCCACTCATGTAGTCATTCTTTTCCTCTTGTTTCTTTTCATCATATCGATAACTAGTGAGGTTCAAATAATTTGGCCAGAAGATATTTTAAGGCAATTCTCTATTGTTTGTGGTATACCTTATGGACTCCTAATGGGACTAAGAGAAATGTAAACATTGGAATTTCCTTACGCTGCAATGCAATAATGCTGTGTGTGAAATAGTCATGTTTCAAACTCACACAGAGCCTTTACACAGCCTTTAGTAGCATGACTGAAACCATAGGAAAGTGAAGGATAGCACATCTTGTGCATGATGCTGATAGATTCTGGCCTCACAAAGATCCCTGTGGTCAGCCACCTGGGTGCTGGAATTACAGGTATATGCCACCAGACCCAGCTTGAACACAACTTTTTTTTTGTCCTTGGACTCTGTTTTCTTTTGTTTCTGCCTTTGATAAGGATCGCCTCCAGGTTACCCAAGATTAAAATACCAGAATTACCCCTGACTGGTGCTTTTATTTTTATGGCAGAAGCCTGGGTAATTTTCTAGAATTGATTTGTTCTTTTCTCATCCTTTGATGATGTTATTATTGTTGTTTAGGTCACTCTCAGATAATCCATTGCCTTCCCACACCTGGAAACTTCCTTCATTACACATCTTTTCTCTGGCTTTCATGAGCCTACTAAGGTTCAGTTCAACTTTTTTTTTTCCATATAATTCTGCCAAATTTATGTCCTTGCTTTTCTCTTTTTTCTCTGATCCTGGATTATAGTTGATTTCTACCAAAAAGCCAAGTAAATTATTGCCCGCTTTATGGTGTTTGATGTTATTTGTACACCCTATAATCTTCCCTGTGAAATGTAAGCTCTTATGTGCAGAGATTACCACTTGTGTTTGTTCTAAATTTCTGACAAAACATTGATGGTGCTGGGGAAGTAATAGATATGCTAAAATCATTAACTGATTTTATATATTATTGAGCACTGGCAAAAGCATGCTTTATGTTTAGCAATGAAATAATCTCCAGACTAGACATGGTGGCATACTATAATCCCAACACTCAGGCTTGCTGACGTAGGAAGACCAACAGTTTGAGACCAGTCTGGTTAGCAAAATGAAACCCTCATGAAGAAAAGAAAAGGGGAGAGCGAAGAACAGCCAAGAAGGGAAGGGATGGGGAGGGGAAGAAAAGGGATGGTGAGGTGAGGAGAGGGGAGGGAAAAGATGGGAGGGAAAGGGAAGTGAGATGAGATGAGGGGAGGGGAAGGGAGGGAAGAGAAGGAAGGGAAGGAAGGATAGACTTGTGATCCTAGTTTCTCAAGAGACTGAAGCAGATCATAAATTTAAGGCACGCCTGGGCTACAGAGTGTGTTCAAAGTCAGCTCAGGCAATTTAATAAGACTCTGTCTCAAAATAAAAAGTAAAAAGGTGGTTGGATACAGACCTCAGTGGTATAGCACTTGCTTATCATGTTTGACATCCTATGTCTAATCTCTAGTGCTCAAAATCAACCAAACAAAAACACAATTTAGAGTGAACCAGACATAAAAAAATTATATGTGTTAAACTTTGTGTATCTTTGCTTTTATCGTGAAATCATTTGCTATTTTAGCCATTCTATGTATGAGTGTAATTTTAAAATCTTGTCTATGCACTGGGATGTAAGATGCCTGAGAGTCTAATGAAAGTCAGAAATTGTAAAAGTGTGACTGTCTTAAAAATTCTCTCATATTTCATGCTCTATTGAGGTTATCGTCTTTAAGTGACTGTGTATATTAGCATAAATAGCTTATCAACTTTTCAGAAATATAGTTTTGTGGTAAGCATGTTGTCCAAAGAGGGAAGCTCAGCAATGATGCATATGATTCGCAATAAATCCATGTGAGACTTTGAATTTTAGGCGATAGCTGTACTTATTTTTATTGTGTTTCTTTATGAGAAGCCTTTGGAAAAGCTTATGTTCCATGATCTGATGTTTATGGTCAGTTCAATCTTTCTTTGAAGATGAGCTACACCCATAAAATTGAACATGACTCATCCAGATACTTATGACTACATGATGCTCATTTGTAAGCTCCACTTCTTTACAGCCTTGTGGACACACCTCTCTTTGACAAGCCCGAGGTGCCCAGACTCGGTGGGGATGCAAGTATGTGTCACCACAGGCTCAGGAGTGAGCATGCTCTTCCATTATCCACGCTGACCTCAGTGTTTCTGGCTATATAAACTAGTCTGTCTGCTCTGAATATTAATCATGTTGGCTTTAAACTTGGGAGTCTTTTAAAAGAGAAGCTTCCCACTCCTCAACAATAACAAACAATTTAACATTGTGTTTAGCAACTTGTCAGCTACTCCATCTCTGTCAGAGGTATCCCTTTGGTGATTATATCTCAATCACGGCTGGGACAGTTTGCAATATGCAGTATAGAGAAATGAAGTGTCCATAAAACATTTTTAATAGCATTTCTTAATGGGAAGGGTAAAATGAAAGAGCAGAGAGAGGAAAGGAGAAAGTGCAGAGAGAAGAAAAATTGCAGAATAGCAATTATAACTAATACTTCTTAGACTCTCTTTCCCAAGTTTAAAGAGCTCCTATGGATTAACTCACTTAACTCTTACAACAATACCATGAGGTAGCTACTACATATATTTTCATTTTTTTTTCTGGTGATGAAATTGAGGTACAAGGGATAAATGCAAATTTATGATTTGAATCTAGGCAGTTTAACACCAGCACCCACAAAAAATTTAAACTTCTATGGCATATTTCCTCTTTATATAATAGTTGCTGGTGTCCTTTAAAAATGAAGATTTAATTTTAAAAATAGACATAACACAAAGTGAACTGGAGTTTGAATTGTCTGTCTAAGATTAGTCCTGTAAGATGCTTAGACAATTTACTGAAATGGAACTATCTCACCAGTAATGACCTGAAGTCCATAAAATGGTTGATGGTGGGTGGAATGATCGGACAATGTGATTTCACAAAATGCAGCACATGCTATTTGAAATCTAAGAATTATTAAGAAATGAATCTGTTCTTTGGACTCAATTGGTTTCTTTTCATCAAGTGTTCTTCTTGATTACTTTCCTAATTTTATTTTAGAGTTCCATGCAGATGTGCCCCAGCCTTTGTAAATGTCACAGCCCTTGCCAGCAAATATTAATTGATTAGATGTTCATTTCTCCTCCTAATGTACATGTCTAGTGAATAGGATTTTATGTTGCTTTGGTAAGGATTGATCGGTAGACTAGTTAATTAAACCAAATGTAAAGAGTATAGCATGAATATGAAGTGCATTATATTTTATCTACAGACCACTGAGAGCAGTATCTTTTCATGTCAGCTCAGTAGAGTGAAATTCAGATATCAGGATATCTTATGGACAAGTATGGCACTATTTGTAGTCATCACTAGACAGGTATGAAGTCAAGTGCAATAAAAATGTGTTACTTAGCATCCAGATTCCCTATTGGTAGAACTTCTCAACCAGTCTCGGGTCACAGGAACCTGGAAGAGTTGATTGTATCTTTCATTCTATGAACAAAGTATATGGCTAAAGTCTAAACCTACCAACATGCCACATTCCTAATTAACAAGTGTGGTAAATTCAGATATGAACTAAATAAATACATTCATTGGCTTTGGGTTTCATTGGATTCATTTGGCTGTAGACATAAGTGCCTCTTGACAACCATGAGAACACTGAGGACATCAAAACAAAACCAAAATCAAAAACCAAAACCAAACCAAACCAAAACCAAAAACAAAACCAAAATCATTCAGGCTCTCCATGAATCCTTGCTTAGATCTAGAACATATTGCATCAGTAAATTTTCTAAATTTTCAAAGCAAATTGGGGTTTGAACAACTTGCAATTGAAAGAATCCTATACACAGTGTAAAAAGCAGAAAAGGAAACAGGGCTTATTTAATTTCCTAGCCTGTCATCAAGGCACTAAAGTTAGATGGGATTGTCTGAAATGATCTTGCTCAGCATTTTTACTTTAGAAAACTCTAGGTAGCTAGGAGAAACCTTGTTAAGTTGCCATCGCTCTTCCTGACAGTGGCTGCTGAAGTGGTGGAACTGAGAAGTCCTGTTGAGTCCATGTGGTAGCGAGCCTTGGCCACCTTTTGGCCTGTGGCCTGACAAGGGTTGAGTCAGTGTAGAGGTTGAGCTGAGCCAATGCTTCATCTCACTTGAGAATCTGAACCAACTTAGAGAAACGTAGTGCAGACTGATGACTACTGCCACTTCAGGTCACACCCAGTTTGCTGAGAGTTTTCACTTGTGTGAATATTGACCAGAAAACACAAAGCATGTATTTGGAGAAAGAAACAAGAGACAAGTTGAGAAGGAAGAAACAAGAGACTTAAGTTGAGAGGGAAGGAGAGGAAAGAACAGAGACAGAGGAAGAAGAGAGAAAGAGAAAGAAGAGACAGAAAAAGTATGTAAATTTCTTAACTCCCAGTTTCAGTTTCACTCATTCTGTGTCCTGGTTGAGTACCTTGCTGCCCACTCAGTCATTTGGTTACTTTATAATTTATTTATTTTAAAAATCCCAATACCATTCTGTATCAGTACTAGGCACTCTGCAACTAGAATAATAGTACACAAGGCAAAATTTGTCATAAAGCTTAAAATTTGGAAGAGGAAGTTGCTAAGAAAAATGTGTTAAAGTATCCACTAGGAAAATATTTGAAATTATAAACACTTTCAACAAAGTAGCAGGGTCCAAAACAAACATATCTAAATCAGAAGCTTTTCTATACCAATGGCATATAGAGAAAGAAATCACAGAACTTAGTAATGATTTTGCGATAGTATACTCTAGATTTCTTGATGAAGGGAAGTCTTTGGGCAAACCAGTAGGAGGTGGCCTTGATTGTGGTGGGAAGATTTGCCTATCTTGGGCAGCATCATTTCCTGTATCAAAAAGTGAGCTGAGCATTGTCATACATGTATGTATTTGTCTTTGCTCTTTGCTCTTGCCATGGATGTCATGTGACCAGTTCCCTTGGCTTCTGATGTGAGGGCTTCTCTGGCATGATGGACTATAACCTGGAGTTGTGAGTTGAACGAAACCCTTTTCTCCCCTAAGTGCTTTGTTACTGTAATGAGTTATGAAACCAAAACAGATATGAAAGGCATCTATTATGAAACCTTTAAAACGCTGAGGAAATAAATTGAAGAAGATATAAGATGAAAAGATCTCCCATTAAGATATTAATATTGTATCAATGGCCATCCTGCTGAAAGCAATCTACTGATTCAATGTAATCCCAATTAAAATGCCAAATAATAATTCACATAAATAGGAAAAACAATATTAAGTTAGTAAGAAATAGCATGTTACTTGTATAAAAACAGACACATGGGCCAATGGAATAAGCTGGAAAACACAGAAACAAGTCAAGGAAACTATAGCCATCTATTTTTTTGATAAAGATGTCAACAATACACATTGGAGAGAATATAGCATCTTCAACAAATGGTATCAGGAGAACTATATGACTACATATAGAAGGATGGAAATTAGATTCTTATCTTTCACTGTGCACAAAAGTCAATTCTAAATGGTCTTTTAACATAAAACTTAAAGCAGAATATTCTAGAGGAAATTGTGGAAAGTGTACACACAAGATATGTCATAGGGAAGGACTTCTTAATCACTTAGGACTCCAATCACATAGGAAAGAAGGTCGATAATTCACAGATGGGACCCCATCAAATTGAAAAGTTTCTACACAGCAGGAAAATATCAATAGAGTGAAGAGGCCTGCAAAATGGGAGAAAATCTTTGCTAACTACATTTCTGATAGAGGATTAGTAGCTAGGACATAAAAAGAATTGAAACTAAACACCAATAAAAAACAATATAGTAAAAATGGGTTATGGAATAGAGAATTCTTAGAATAAATACAGTGGCTAATGAATATTTTTTAAAAGGGCTCAACATCATTAGCCATCAGGGAAATACAAATTGACACTATTTTGATATTCTACTTCTTCCCAGTCAGAATGGCTGTCATTAAGAAAACAAATGAAAATAAATGATAGAGAGGATGTGGGATGTCATAGTTAGTTACAGGTGTCCAATTGACATTTGAGGGTTTGAGTTTTGGGCACCTTTGCAGAGAATTAGTAGTTGAGTTACACCTGCAGCAAGACTGCAGAAGAATGTCTAGTTAATGGGAAAGGTCTGGTCCATGGTGGATGGGGTAGTCTTGGGCAGGTGAGTTGAAAGGAACTGGTTAGGGAAGTAGGTATCCTTTGGTATATATTGATCAGACATGCTGGTCTGGCAAGTAGGGATTGTCCCTCTTGCAATACTTCTGTGGATGTTTGGATATGGTGTGGAGAGTTCCTTTTTCTTTTGGTATTGCTGGGGACCCTCCTACAAGAACTGTAATTGGACTACAGTAAGCCAAAATTAAACCTCTTGATCCCTTAACCTGTTTGACTGTGAATTTTTCAACAATATGCAGGGTAACATGCAGGAATATAAGTTTGTGCAATCACTACAGAAATCTGTGTGGAGGTTTCTCGAAAAGCTATAAATGGAGCATCCATATGACTCAGCAATACCACTCCATAAACTCAAAAGAGTCCACAACCTACTTTAGAGACACTTGATATCCATGTTCATTGCTGATCTAATCACAATACTCAGGAAACAGGACTAACCCAGATATTCATCAACTGATGAATGCTAAAAGTAAAAATATGTTGGAATTTTATTCATCTGCAAAGAAAAATGAAATCATGAAACTTTCAGGAAAATAAATAGAACTGGAGACTCTATACTAAGTGAGATAGGCCAGGCCCAAAAAGAGAAATGCAACATGTTCTTTCTATATCTCTCTCAATGTTTATGTTAGGTTCAAATTTTGCAGATTTGAATGTTTAACTTGGAATGTCTGTGACCATCAGGAAGTTAGAGAAGGCTGGGAGGATGGAGAAGAGGCCTTAATGGAAGGAGTGTTTAATAGGATGCATGTTGTTGCAATTACTCTGCATGCTGTCAATACATTCATATACAAAGGAATGAAGGGAACATTTTTTAAAGTTATTTTATTTTTCTAGTTTTTCAACCATATTGAATACTCATATTGAATACTCCTTCTTCTATTCACCCCACTCTCTCCCACCCTTGAGTCCGTCCGCCTTCATGGACTCCAGGGTTCCCTCTGGTCTGTCATCTCTTTTTAAAAAAAAAAAAAAACATTTTCTACTTTTACAAGCATATTGATTATTTACCCAACTCACCCCTATTGTCTCCCCTTCTACCCCTCCTCCTTCCCCTCTCTTCTTCTATTCACCCCACTTTCTCTCACCCTCCCATCTGTCCACCTTCATGGACCCCAGGGTTCCCTCTGGCCTGTCTACTCATTTTTTTAATTTTTTTTTTTACTTTTACAAGCATATTGTCTCTCTCTCCCATCCCTCCATCAATACCACCCTCCTGCCTGTTGAACAAGGGGTTTTATTTTGGCTTTTGATTGTTCAGCCTCAGTTTCTTGTCCATCTTGACAGGTGAATTCCTATGGACATCAAGAGCTGAAGGATTTGGCCACACCAAATCCACAGGACTATTGAGAGGGACAATCCTCACTTGCCAGATCAGCGTGTTTAGCCAAGTACCCAGAAGAACCCCAATTTCCTTAACCAGCTTCTTCCTATTCACCTGCCCAGGGACTAACCCTACCCACCATGGGAATGGCCTCTTCAGCAATAAGACAGTCACTAGCAGCTTTCTGGGGGCTTAGTTCAATCACCAATCCTTTATGAATGTGCCTACAACTCTGAGCCATCAACGGAGAAGTTGACACCTATTTTTGACTATGACACGTGTGATATGAAAGCAAAGGAGGAAAACACTTGGGGGTTAAGAGTTTAAGCAGGGATGTCATGAGAATATGGAGAGTGGAAATGGGGGGCTAACTCAAAATAAGGATGTATGAAAAAGCCTAATTAAAATTGCTTTGAAGAATAAAGGAATTTGAATGGTGATACCAGAATATATAGACATTTCACTCCCAGAAATCATGGATTATTAGCCAAAAGTCTTAGTACCAGGCATGCATACCTCCCTGAGTGATTTGTCTGGGAGCTCCACAGGATCCCCATACAACACACGCTATTTATATTGGTCTTGGTTACTTACCATAACTAGATGGCAATTCTCTATCACAGATGATACCACACACGTTGCTGTTTGCAGAATACAGAGAAATCAACCTAGAACTGACTGGGTAGCATCCTCTCTGCTGTCTAGCTATAAGCTAGTTGGTGCTCACTTGGTGCAATCACGGCATGATTGTTAAGTGGGTAAATAAGCACTTTCTGATTGGAGATGAGGTCTGCTCCACAGGAGGGAATTAATACTTGGTACTATAAACCTAGTCAAAAGCTCACGGCTGGGAAGATCATGGGCCCTCTGGGGGAACTTACCATTGTTTTGCTAAATGAACATTTTGAAATGCTTTCTAACTGTTTATGTTTATACCCATAGATTAGCTGCTGCTTCACCCTTGGTCAGAGAAGCTTCCTTCTGCCGGGAGCAGCAACAAATATAGACTCATAACTGATTAAAAAGCACTGGGAATAAGTGAGTGCTGAGTGCTTAGCCCTAAATGGGATGTCTTTATCAACCCATGTCCTCAGGCTCAGGGAACACTGTGAAAGGAGGAGCAGAAAGAATGAAAGAGCCAGGGGCTGTGGAGGAATACCATGAAACCTGTCCTGCAGGACTGGATGAAGCTGCTGCCTCAAAGAACTCACAGCCCCTGTGGTTACCTACACAATATCAGCCAGTCAGCATTCAGCAGTGGTGAGGTGCGAGAGAGGAGAGGTTCGCATATCCCATCCTAGCTGAGGAGCTATTGGTAGTTGATGACTACTGGGAGGGAAGATGCGATTTTTCCTCAAGGTGGCGTGGCTACTGATAGACGTCATTCTCCAGTGGTCACACTATACCAGCACACATTTGGGCAGCACTCATTAGACTCTATGGGTTTTAAATAAAAGAGAAGAGGAAGACATAAAAGTGGGAAAAGGATGTGTTGAGAGGAGTGAAGGTGAGTGTGGGACCGGATCAATATACTTTGTATGTATGTATGAAAATGTCAGAGAATAAATTAAAAATATGATTTAAAAAGGAACTGCCACAACAGTAACAAAGTTGGCATGAGGCACCAGTCCAATCAGGGTGGCTGGTATACAGTAAGTCAGGAAGCTTCAGTGGGACTTAAGATCTGAGACAAGCTCAGGCAGAAGAGAATGTCAGGTCCTGAAGGACGAGCTAGGGATATTCTGAGCAGATGATCTGGAATTGCTTCTATCCACTGATGACAGTCTAAAAACTGAATATTTACAATAAATTTCTGTTTCTTAAAAGTAAACCATGACTAGAATCTCAAGATATTTTTCCTGAAAAGTAGTTTGTTTCTTAATACACATCACAGGAAAATGTGTCTGTACATAAGGGGTGAGAACAGTGTTATTTTGAAACATTTAAAAAGTTTATATGTGCAATATTTACTTGCCATGAAGACAAACTAATGAGAAAATACACTATTTTAATGATCACAGAAATATCAACTGTGGGCTATAGAGTCTAGATGCAGTCTCCATCTTCAGTTTTATTATTGTATTTTGTATTGCTTGCATGATATTGAAAGCAATGCTGATTCACACTAATAAATAGGTACAGCTAGTAGAAGATCTTATCAGTTCATCTTGAAACCTCAGGATTTTCTTCAAGTAAATTGATTTAGAAACTTCAAAGTTGAGCAACAGTCAACTTTCTTTAAAACTTTGGGCTCTTATCAATAACTAATAGGTCTCTATTCTTTGTTATGAATTTTTAAAAGGAAATAAATTTATGCAACTTAAAGAAAATATTAAAACTAAAGACTTCTTTGTGTCATGGGATTATTTGTTACTGCATATACTGGACAGAATCTATACCAAGATCACTTGGCTGAGTTCTAAGTACTCAAAAACTAGGAGTTGTGGGGCCTGCCTGAAATCCCACCTCACTCAAGAGGTTGAGATAGGAGAATCAGGTGTTCAAGGTCTTAGTTACATGCTGTGTTTGAGGCTCAGCCTGGGTTGCAGGAGAACCTGTCTCAAAACGAACAAGCAAGCAAGCAAGCAAGCAGCAAACAAAGTATATAGTAGGGAAAAAACAATTCTTGAACTATATTTTATCAAGTTGGACAGTTGTTTATAAACTTATAAAGCAAGTTTATAAATTTACTCCACTAACATTATATTTCCATGGAGCAAGAATATTTCCTATTTGCTTTTTTTTTTTTTTTTTTTTTTTTTAAATTTTTTATTTGCACGCCTCGTATGTGTCTGTGTGTGTGTGTGTATGTGTGTGTCTGTGTATGTGTAGAACCACGGACGAATTCGCGAACCACCATGGACGCCTCCACCTCCTTCTGCCCCGGGATTCACAGGCTCCGCCCTACCAGGACCAGAAGCGCAGGCCGCCCCCGCTTCCGTCTGGCGTCTATACGTGGGATCTGGGATCCGAACTCGGGACCTTCCGCCTGCAAGGCGGAGGCTTAACCCCTGAGCCACCTCTCCAGCCCCCTATTTGCTTTTAAATAACCATTTTTTAGAGTAGTACATAGCATGTATAGCAGTTTTCTGCTGTCCTTTTGGAAATGGGAACAGAAAAAGTAGTTGAAAAGTTCATTCTCAGTGACCTTAGCTTAGACAAATCTGTAAATGGAAACTAATAAGGTTCAACTGTGTTGAAACTTGGAGGTCTGTAGTAGCCTATGGCCCTATAGTATAATTATCTAACATGATTTCAGATTTTATAACTCTTAAGTTATTGTTTAAAATCTGCTTTTAAAGAGCTGTGAGATCACTTCTCCTCTTAGAACTCTAAACTTTTTCAAGTTTTTTAAAGTATGTGATGAAATTGCACTTTTTTAAATTAAGAATTCTCCATTTATACAAACAAAATGAGTTGTTGTTTCTCCCCTTTTTTCTCCCTCCCTCTCTTTACTTTCCCTCCCTCCCCTCCCTTCACCATTCTGTCTCTCTCCCTCCTATCCTTGTGCCTACTTGCTTGGGTAGCCCTGCCGATTGTCTGCTCTAGTGTGGACTCAGGTCTCTAGCAATTTAAGTGGCCCTTTCTTAGGTAGACCACATATAGGGATGCTCACCTGTCTAGCTCTTGTCCCTAAGGTTTCCACTGCATGTAGTTATTTCTCCTGAGTTCCTTTCTGGTCCATGGGGAAATATTGGTATGTTAAAATTGTGCAGATCTGGTGAGGGAGGTTAGGTGTCATTGCAGTAAAATACTGGATTTAGTTCTCCTGTTGTGTTTGGCATGATCTGGCAGTGAACTTCCTCACCTTCAGGATCTTACAATCTTGCTACCACCCCTCTTCTGCAAAATTGCCTGAGCCTTAGAATGGAAAAAGATTTAGTTGATCAGATTTGTGTTGTGGGCTTTGTGATCACTGATACTCTGCACTTTTATTGGTTTTGTCTGTTTCACTGGTCTTCCATTGTGTCTTCTTTCTTCTTCAGGTATCCAGATCTTTTTTTATCTAAAGATATGACAAGAGGTGTTTAATAGTGGTTTACCTTCAGGTGTTTATGGTTATTATTGAGACAACTGATCCTATCTAGTGTCAATTTTTCCCTTTCCACTGTTGTTTAGACTGGTTTACATGACATGGTGTTCCCTGTCCTGGGGGGAAGGGGGCTAGAAAGCAGGTGATTGGTTACCTGGAGACTAACCCACTCCTTACTTTGTCCTATTCTTGTTTTTCCCTCCTCTTTAAGATCTTTCTTACATAAAAACCTTATTTAACTATTTGCCTGTGTTCTTTAGTTTCTACTTTTTCAGGATCTTCCATCCACCTGTCTCGCATGGACCTGCACTCTTAATGGCCATTTTTTACTTTACAGTCTTCGTTTCATTTTAGCTTTATTCCAAAGCTTCCGCAGGTAATGGTTGACATTCTCAACACTGATGGACAGTAGGCTGATTCATCTTAACTGACTGTGATGGCATAGATGTGTAGGTGTATTATTGTTGGCCCATTTTCAATGGATGCCATGGTTAACTTGAGTTTAATTTATTCAGCGAGTGATCTGTTAATTAGTTCTTTGTATTACTTGGAATTTGGGTGTGTATGTAGTTCTAAAAAAAAAAGCTCAAGATGGGAAAGTTTTTGGAATTAAATATATTCACACCTTAAAATAGAGTATTTGCTCTTCCAGGTTCTCATACTGTTCAAAACCTCTCTTTAAAACATCTATGAACCTGCCCTTTAAGATGCCTTTTTGATGTGATGTGCAATTTCCTTTGTGTCTGTGATTAGCTGCTTCTTAAGTATTCCCGAGCTGCCACTCCTCATCCTAACAGTGGTCCTTTGTGTCCTATGGCAGCAGTGTCTAATTGTTGCACTCATGCACTGGCTCATTGCCAAAGGGCGAAACTCTGAAAATTTTATGGAAATGCTGATGTTGGTAAAGCTCCAAATGGAAGAGCATCAGAAGAATATGTTCTTAACTATCTAGGAGACATTTGGCCTCATATTCACAGCTGTGGTATTTTCATCAATTACCTCCTTCAGTATCATGGCCAGTGTGGGGAGTGATCCTGTCTGAATCGTGAGCAGGCCCAGGAATAGTGACCACCAACACTAAGTATTGTTGCTCTTTGTAAAAAGACCACTATGATTGAATTTTCTCTTCCAAAATTATGTGGTGATGTCCTAAGCCTCAGTAACTATGAATGTGGGATTACATATAAATACAACGTGTGGAGTTGTATCATGTGTAGATGAAACCGGACTTGACTAGTATGAGTGTGAACCCAAGTCATCATGGGAAGAGGAGAGATACAGAGACTGCTACACAGCAGAGATTTGTCGGCAAGCCAAGAGAAGGCCAGGGCAACTGGTAACACCAGCAGATAAAAGCATGAATTCATTTCTCCCGTAGAGTCCCAGGGAGAGAAAAATCCCACTGGAAACTTGAATTGGGGCTTTCAGCCATCAGAACTGTGGGAGAATGAAGTTCTGTTGTTTTATGCCATTCATTTTGTAGAAATTTGTTATTACAGCCCTAGGAAGCTAATAGATGGAGAAGAAAATGGTGGATGATTTGAAGATAAGGCTTTTGACCTTCTTAGTCATTACATTCTTCTCTTTATACCAGTAAGAGCTGTTGAGTTTCACAAATCACACACCTTTTCACAATTTTCCCATTCTTCTTTTGTTATCTGGCAGATGGGAACACTGTATGTTCCCCCATACCTCAGATGGGCTGAGTTACTAAGCACCTCATTTGAAACGGCTTCCTGGGTCCCTAATGCTCTGTCTTCCTAAAGTGTCCATGCTCAGCTCTGCATTTTCTAATGTCCCCTTACTTCCTCTCTCTTCTTTAGTAAAAGGGATCAACTAGTGTTACATTCCTTAGATTCCTGAGCTTTGTCAGCAAACATTCCATCTGATCTGCTAGAAAAATATTGGGTCACTATGTAAATGACCATGACTGAGTTAAGATGCATTGTCTTGCAAGTAACACATTTTTTTTTATAAGGTTTCATCTTCGGGCATAACTTTAGAAGAAAAACGATAGAGAATGGAAATTTCATAATGTTGGTGATTCAGGTGATAAGAAGACAAATTGGTTCAGACAAACACACCTTCCATATCCTTAAGATTGTATCTCATAGGCAATGTCTTTAATGTCTTTTGTTCCCATCTTTTAAAATTTTTTTAAAATTTATTTTATTTTTCTACTTTTACAAACATATTGAGTACTTACTTATCCCTGCTTCCTTCCTCTCTCTTCGATTCGTATATATCTTTCAATTCATATATATCTTTCAATTCGTATATATCTTTCAATAAAATGATAACCGTTTCAAAGATATAGCTAATGTTAATAAAAATTTGAGCAGAAAAATAGCTTTGAAACTTTGCTAAAATGACAGTAATTGTTACATCTCAATAAACACTTCTCCATGGTCCCTTCCTATCATCCCTCGATGAATCCTTCTCACTCTCTCCCAACCTCCTGCCTGTCTGCTTCTATGGACCCCAGACTTCCCTCTGGCTTATCTACTCTTGTAGGGGTTCAGGCAGCTGTGGCATACCAAATTGCCTCTCTTTTGGCTACCCCACTGATAGGGGCATTTCCCTTCCCTCATCTAGCTTTATTCCCCAAGGTTTCCACTTTCTTGTGTTCCCAATAGTCTATGGGAGCATGTTGATATGTCAGTCATTATGCAGGTCTAGAAAAGATAGATCTCACTGTAGTGAGTTCCTAAATGCAGCAATCCTGCCTTGGGTGGAATATCTTGTCCAACAATGAAACTTCTCTTCTTTAGGTTCTTACAATCTCACAATCCCGCCCTCTTTTTTGAGGTTCCCAAAGTCTTAGGATGGTTTGTTTCACATATTTAAACTCTACTATTGGGAATGTAAGTATCATCCTAAAAGCAGTCTGTGGGTAGAAACACTCAGAAGCCTAAATATAGTTCCTTGGATAATTACACTCCGAATGCAATGCTAAACAATTTAAGGACAAATTAAAATTCAGATCACAGTCATTGTGCATGTTTTGATTTTACTTTCTCTGTAACTGGGCACTTTAATACAATGTTCTTCTTTCTGAGAAGACTCCTTCTGTTATCAAATGATATGAATGAAAGAACCCACACATGCAACAATATGCATAAGGCACCCATTACCCATTACAATTGTATTCTAAGATTCTTCATTAAAATTGGAATGAATGGTTGCTAAGTATTATAAATATTTGTTAAGTGTATACACATATGTGTGTGTGTGTGTGTGTGTGTGTGTGTGCGCGCGCGCGCGCGCGCGTGTGTGTGTGTGTGTGTGTGTGTGTGTGTGTGTGTGTGTATAGTATGTACGGATAGTCTCTGACTTATGATGGGCTGACTTCTATTTTTTCAACCCTATGATGCTATAAAACCAGTAAACATTCAGCAGAAATCAGAATTCACATTTTGAATTTTGACCTTTAAAATGTAGTAGTATTCTTTATGTAACTTTCTTATGATGCTGGATGGTGACAACCAGTCATTTCTTCCACTTAGTCCCATGATCACAGGGCAAACAACTGCTATCCTATAGCACACCATGTTGGTAGCTATGGTATTTGGTAGATCAAGTACAATAAAAATCCATATTTTGACTTACAATGTTTTTAACTTACTAAAGTTCCTTAGAGGTTATTTCAGGAGTACTTTTGTACATACATTATAATTATATGCTACAAAGTCAGTCACATGGTTTTAATTGTATTCTTCAAGCAAATTTGGACTTATTTAAATAAACAAATTGATAGATTTTTTTCCTGGCACTGATTAGACAGAGCCCAATTCAAGGGATAGATGCCCAAAGCTAATTGCATATCCATCATGACCCCTTCATATACAACTTTGCATTTGCAGTTATGTTTTCTGGAGTCTTGGTGATTGAATATCTGTCTTTTCTCATTGAGCACATACTAGGAAATAGTTCCATGAGTGTAGTGTCCCAGCAACAAGAGTTAAATAATGACAACACTTACTGATTTCCTGCCAGAGTAAATAGCTGTAAGTAATTTTTGAAATAATAATGGTGGACTAAGTGATCACCCTCAGTTAATCAATATGGAAATGCCATAGGACTTAGGTCTTAAAATCCACAGAGTATCAATCTCAAAAAGAAAGTTTATTTTTGAGATAAAATAGGTCATTTACAGATAAAGCTAGAATTTTCTGAGGGGCAGAAATGTGTAAGAGCACATGTGGAGACAGAACACGTGGATACAAATCACATTTCTCTACTAAAGGTAATCTGCTTTTAGGAAAAGTATTAACTTTATTTCCTTTATGTCCTCATTCATAAAATGGAGAAAGTAATAGTATTTACCTATATAGTTGTAGTTGATAATTAAATGATTTATTATACAATCTCAGCACAGTGGCTGGCATATAGTAAGAAGCTGATAAATGGTAACTCTTATTATCAGTATTGTATTTCTTCATAAAAAAGGAACAAGCTCTTCAAATATCTAAGCAATCATAGAACTGGAGAAGTCTCTGGTCATTCTCTCTGGTGCATTCTTGGTGAAAACAAAGGTCAATTCCACTGAAGGAAGGATGCAGTGTGATCTTTAAGCATAGAAAACTGTGGCAGGAAACCAAATACGTGAGAGCTACATAGTCAAGGAAAACTGTACAGAACAAAGGAGCTATGTCCCTGGTCGTGTTCTCAACAGATCTCTACAATTTTAATTTATGTCTGTTGTGCACATAAAGATCATGGTTTCAGGTGATATTTTATGATTCAATAGGAAACAACTGCTCAGGAAACATTTGGCAAAGTTAAAATCTTTGCTGGGTATTTTCTTTTTTTCTTTTTCTTTTTCTTTTTCTTTCTTTCTTTTTTTTTTTTGCTTACAGAATGAAACTGAAATAGGATGATTCAAAAAGTGATCTGGATTACCAAGCTGCAGGTAGATGCAAGGCTGGTGGTAGAAGATGAACCAACATGAGGGAATAGTGTGAGAATGTGGAGAGGCTGAGCCAAATCACGAGCAATGTGCAGAAATGAGCTGTAGAATTGTCAGTAACCTAGGCAGTAGAATGAAGAGACAGTCCTCATTGGACCATTAACTGTTCACTATGCAAAAGGAAAAAATCTCTTGAGGCACTCTGCCTCCCAGAGACCAATGAGAATATATGTTGGATAGAAAAAGGAAACTATTTCCTTAGTGGAATACCCATTGATGTAAGGTTCATTCTCTAGCAAGTGCTCTAGCACAGGCCAGCACAAACAACCCAGACAAAAGCAGTGGGCCACACAATGAAAAAGACTTGAAAGCAAGAGAGAGCTTGACTGGTTAAGAAGAATGCTTTCATTGGGGGAAGGAGGCAGGATGGGATTCGGTAATACAAGGTAAAAGTGACTTATGGTCATTGCACTCATACATGAAACTGTAATAGAATAAAAAAGCCAGCACTTAATTGCACAGTCAAAATTATCTCGAAAACCTATTTTATCCTTAATGATATGTTACAGAAGTGGCTTGGCGCATGTAACTGTAAATGAATATAAGTAAGAAAAACTGAGTAGAATATGAAAAATAGCACATACATAAAATGTAATGTTTCCACATTTTGTAATATTTTAAAACTGAATCTTGAACACAAATAGTTGGATTCTTTTAAGTGAAATGGTTCGCTTATGTGATTTTCAAACAGTGATTGATCCTGGTTGGACCGTAAACTAGTTTTATTCTCTAGATTTATGAGATACCATTTTTGCTTTTCCATACATATCAACACCCAAGAACATTAATCCCTCTTTGGTACTGAACACTGAACATGGAGCCTCAATAGCATGCTCTGTCTCCTGAAGCTATCGCCCCACCTGTTTTCAGAAGAAAGGTATCTCTCTGGGAGAAGATGATGTAAGAGGTAGATCCTTTGTATTCTAAGATTTTTCAATTTTACAAATGTGCTTCTGGGAAAGTAGAAGCAGACTTTCTGACATCCATGTCTGTTTCTGCAGTGATGAGCAACAGTTCTACCTTAGGAAATCAGTGAGGGAAATAATCTACATGTGTTATCATTTCAAGACAGGTCATAAGGTGAACAAGCAACTCCTGGTGGCTTGCTTTCTAATGTGACCGGAAATAGCTAATACAGGATGAGTTTCACACATAGAATGAGAAGCCGAGTGACTGTGTTGTGATTGAGCTGATAACTCATCTATAATAAATATGGAGCTCATGCAAGAGATTAATTTGTCTCAAGGTTAGTCCCTTTTCTGCTGCCCCATCACAGTCAAGTATAGTTAGAGGAGATTAGAGAAATGTTTACCATTGCCAGGCCCGGACTTCAAAACTCCTGCTTCATCTTCTCAAGTACTTTCTTGGTTTGGCAACTGTTAGGATTCTTCTGTATTATCCCCTGAGACTCAAGTATTTAGCTTGGTTCTACAGCAGGTTCAAAGGTGACTATATTATGAAGCTGTCTGCTTCATCAATGAAATATGATCCACTGTTAGCTTCAGAGATGAATGGGCTATTAGAAATGGAACCTAGTTGGAGGAAACAGGTGGCATGGTTTTGAAAACTGTATTTTGTTTCCAGTGTCCTTTCTCTCCCCTTTCCTTATCCTTTTCTCTGTCTGTTTTCTAGCCTTCATGAGGTGAGCAATCTTCCTTCACCACACCTTCTACCATGGTCCTTGTACGTTGCTACCAGCAGGAAAGTAGTGGAACAAACTGATGTCTCTGAAACCCTTGGAAACCTGAACCAAAAATAACCTTTCTTCCTTCTAGTTACACTGCTTGGGTGGTTTGTCACAGCAACAGAGAAGGACTTGCAATGATTAGGAAAGTTATCTCAGAGATGGCATCACTTTGAGATGGGAGCCATTTGGAGCTTTATTTCCACAGGAGGAGCGCAGCCTCCCAGGAGAGTCATCCACTCACTTCAGGCTGGACCCAAAGGAGAACATGCCCTTAGCATCTAAGCATGTGATATTTGTTATAGTAGCCGCAGAGACATTTAGATCCATAAGTAAAGTACTTTCAATTAAAATTTAGGTTGCGTACGGCTGTTTAACTGTTGGAAAATAGTGAGAGAACTGATTTTGGAGACTGAATGATGACTCACCGTGTGATACAATGCCAATATGTTTACTCTGTCCCTGCAATAGGTTAAGGATCAGGATAAGTCCTTGCTCAGCCTACATCTCTGGAAGAGAAAGCTGAGATGAATTAGAACCCTAGTGTGGACTTGTTAGCACAGGCTGCATTTTCTAAGGTATTGCAAAAAGCAATGGGCTCAGGAAAGAACTGGCTAATTCCCATGCAAAAATGAAAGGGAAGAGATGCAGCCTAGGAATGTTTGGTTGGAAAGATGTTTTGAAATCTGTGACAAGAAAAGCTTGAGTTTAAAAAAATGTTAGTTGAATCAAATAACTAAGGAAGATCTTATTAAAGGTCCAGTATTCGCTTAGGTTATTATCGAATGCTTTGTTGGTTCTTTACTGGCAAGAAAGATAACCTCCTCTAAGTTAAATTGGCAATAGAGACAGGAGAGTAAGAAAATAAAATAACAAAGTTGACTTAAGAGTTATAGCTCAGAAATCAGGTGAGAAGTATTTATTAGCTTATTTCAATGAATTAGAGGCCTCTTAAGGCACTGGGAAGATTGTGTTCCTTAGACATAGAATCAGACTAATGATACCATTCGTTAATGGTTACCTTTATTTTGTTTGTCCATATGTTTGATTTTAAAGAAATAAATATTAAAATAGGTATCTGTCATCCATGTACAGTAGGAAAAACTTTGAATGCTTTAAAGCCCCCGAGAAGCTATCCTCTGAAACATATCCATCAGAAGTAATGGTGAGATGGACAAGATGGCCACCCACAGGGTGAAATCAGGGGTCATGAAGGATAACCAAGACAGAGGTTCTTCCAGAGAGTAGATCCAAGTCCTACAGAATCAGCCCAAATTAAGGAGCTGCCTCTGTTTGCCTAATGGGACTTTAAAATTACAATGGACCATTGCTTACTGTGTGACTCAGGTTCTTCCTCTGAGAGTATTTTTTGAAGTTATCCTGCTGTGTAGGGGAATGTGCAGTCAGGAACAGATCTCTCCCTCTCTCTCTTTTTTTTTTTAAGAAGTAACAGGCACCTTTATTATCTTCTAGAACGCCAAGGTCTTCCTTCACAGGCAGGAGCACACAGGAAAGAACAACTTTCAGGAGGCAGCCACACTGCTGCCAGAAGCAGGCCCGTGGGGTGGCAGAGTCATGGGTGGCAGGAACAGGGCCTTCAGCTTGTCGGACAGGCTGGCAATCTCGGGATCTTGCGCTTCATAGGACTTGACCAGGCGAAGCTGAAGCCGTAGGCATTGATAACCTCCTGCTGGATCTGCGTGGCCACGGGCAGCACAAACTGCAACATCTTGCCCATGTCGTTGCACGCATTGTCTCTGGCCTCGTCCATGCGCACGGCGTTCTCGGGAGCCGAGAATGCCTGGATCACTTCGGCCAAGACCACACTATTGTTTGAAACACAACGGTATTGAGAGGGTTTTCCGACAGAAAGTCAGAAAACCTGCTAGACAGATTCTAAAAGAGCTGTAACACTTGGCGGAAGTGAGCTTGCAGAGAGCACGGGAAATCCACGAACTCCACTATCGGTGAGGGTGAGATCGGCGGGGTTTTCGTCCAACCTTCTATGAAGGTGTCCGTCACGATCCACACTGTAACGTTCCATTAGGAAGGCAACATTCTAAAGAACTCACTAAAATCATTGTTTCTTAAGTTTGCCAGGAACAGATCTCTTGTCTTTTCATGATGCATGCAACAAGAAACGGGTTAGTCATATCTAGTCTGGGAGACAAGATTGTATTTTGCCCACAGATGCATGAGCTTGAATTTGCTACAGTGACCCAGAAAGACTATGGAAGGATTGAAGTGGGTATTTGATAACCAGAATTGAGGATTATGTAAAAGACATTATATTTCCATCTGTCTTGTTTCCCTCTTCTTGAGAAGAGCTCAAATTGTAAGGCCTCTTGCAACTATTAAAGAGTCATGGAATATGGGTAAAAATGAAGCATTCAACCTCCAGCCGTCCTTATCACAGTCGATGCCTCTGATCCGGTTCCTTGGTAAAAATGGAAGTTGTGATGATAGATGGTACAACAGAGATAGAAGAACTTTGACTCTCAAGTATGCTTGGAAGAGACCTGCAGTCTTCTAAGACTGTGATGTGAGTAACAAAAAAGTAACTATTTTGTTAAGCCATTGTGATTTGGGGTTGTTGGTTGTGGCGGCTAATATAATTCACTAGGTTTCATGGAGTATGTATTTCTGACCGGAAGAAATACTTGGTCCTCCATTGGCTTGTACTATATAGTGCATGCTATTTGTGTGTGTGTGTGTGTGTGTGTGTGTGTTTGTGTAGTGTAGAAAAGAAAGAGAAAGAGAGAGAGAGAGAGAGAGATTTAGTATAGCTACATTATGAGGCAGGCACAGAGTCTCATGTAGTATATAGATCAGATAGTTTTCTTTTTTCTTTCATCTCTCCTTACAAGGACCACTTCCTTTTCCTTTTTTTGTCATTACTGATCTCTTTGTTTAAGATTCACAGGTAAGCTGTTTATGACATATGCACTTGTAAGAATAACCAGAGAGCCAGAGATGATGTGACAAATTAAAGTGGACAGGAAGACTTTGCAAGGAGGGCAGAATTCACAGATAAAGATCATTTTGGGTCAAGGATCCCTCATACTTGCAGCTGGCTTCCAGATAATTCTTGCTAAAATATTCCTCTTTTTTTTTTTTTTAAAGAACTACTTAATTTCATTTAAATTTCAGCTTAAACTTCTACAGGACATCTAACTTTATGGGCACCAAAATGCCTGGTTCAGCTTTTCAATTCCTGTGCTAGAATTCTGGCACTGAGCCATGCACAAAGAAAGGCATTTTAGGTCCATGGTACTAGAGGCTGAGAGGTTGAAGTCATAATAATAACCTCTGCTTTCTGGTGGCAACATCCTATAGTAAAAGGTAGAAGGTCCAGAAAGCTATGAAAGAGAAGTCAAACTCCTTCAATCCCTTCATAGAAGGGTACTAGTGTGCTTATAAGAATGAACCTTTCCTTAGCTAAACACCTCCCATAAGTCCAGCCCCTAATGCATTTGCACTAGGGGTTAAATTTTTGATACTTGCTTTATTTGATGGAGTGAGAGTACACATTAAGGCTCACCATTAATAAAGAGTTATATATTCACATGAATACAATTAAAACTATTTACTGAGAAGAATTTTCTTACATTCTGAATCATCTCCTTTGACTTCTTTTTTTAAAATTTTTTTAATTATCATTATTATTTATTCAACTGTGTGCATGTGCGTGTGTATGTGCGTGCGCGCGTGTGTGTGTCTGTGTGTGTGTGTCTGTGTATGTGTAGAACCATGGACGAATTCGTGAACCACCATGGACGCCTCCACCTCCTTCTGCCCCGGGATTCACAGGCTCCGCCCTACCAGGACCAGAAGCGCAGGCCACCCCCGCTTCTGCCTGGCGTCTATACGTGGGATCTGGGATCAGAACTCAGGACCTTCCGCCTGCAAGGCGGAGGCTTAACCCCTGAGCCACCTCTCCAGCCCTCCTTTGATTCTGTAAGTAACCATGTTTACTATGATATCGTGCAAAATTAATTTTTCATGAAGTTTCAGGCATGACAGCTGAGCTGTAACTTAAATATTTAGAGTGTGCTTTCTTCAAAGGCCCATCTTTTTTAGCTCCAAGAGTGTACTCTTTACAAATATCCATACTACAAATGACGACCTCTCTCAACGATTTACAAAGTGGTCCTGAAATTGAGAATAAGCAGTGAGAAATTGTTTCAATTCTGCACTCCCTTGTCAGACTAACTCCTTGGTTTTCATGCCATCAGATTAAAATGGATTAATTTCAACCCTTCTGCTGTTGAGATAAACATTAATTCCCAGAAAATTTGAATTCTGACAAGCTTGAATCTTTATAACAAAGATTTCCATATTTATCTTATCCTTTCTTCTCAGACATATTTCCTACGCTTCTGCTGGTTTCCAAGAACAAACACACCGTAGCGATCATGTATGTAATAATCTCGCGTTCCTGCTGCCTCTCCCCTGTGTGAATACAATCAGCTGCCCAGGCTTCCTGCATTTCTCTCCTGTAGCTCTTCCTATTACTTTTCACTATGGCAACAGTCCCTAGAAATTTTAACCTTCCTTTAACTTAGAAAAATCAATTTGATTTAAATTGTAAACCCCCACTTAAATATAGTTTTGAGGATGAATTTGACATTATCTCCTCTTTAAGTTTCATTTCTTGTGACAGTTTCATTCAGAAGTATAAGTATCGATGGTGGAGATGAAGCTCTGGATGTTAAGTATTCCCCATGTGTTTGGAATTGTTGGAGGGAAGTTAGACATCTTGGGGTTTTTGAAACTATACAACAGCAGATGTAAAGATCAAAAAAGGAAAATCAGGGGTAAGAACATGAGGAAAATACTTTGAAGTTTAAGTGTTTTCTTACCAGAGGAAACCAATTTTTCCAATTTTATTAACATAAAGTTGGGATGAATAAACTCTTGGTGTGCATGAGCTGAGATTGAAACGCTGGTAAACAGGTCCACAGATGCGAGACTGGGCTGATAGTTTTTCACTTTCTCATTCATTTTTATTCTGTGAGAAGAATGTGAAAAGAAAAGGAAAAGCAAGCAAAGAAGAAAGAAAGAAAGAAAGAAAGAAAGAAAGAAAGAAAGAAAGAAAGAAAGAAAAAGAAAGAAAGAAAGAAAGAAAAAGAAGGAAGGAAGGAAGGAAGGAAGGAAGGAAGAAAGAAAGAGAAAGAAAGAAAGAAAGAAAGAAAAAGAAAGAGAAAGAAAGAAAGAAAAAGGCAAGGCAAAAAAAAATCCCTAAACTTGGGAAGATTACTTGAGATTAACAATTCTGAACACAAGGACAAATGGTACTTGAATAATGGAACATGTTTCTGTATCATGCAATGCATCAACTTTTCTACCATTTAAACATCCCCATAGTTATGCCTGTGGTAAGTATATTGTGAAAGCAGATTTATGAGGTATTATACTTTTGGAACAAATAAAATAGTCAAATACATTCATTGTTTAGCATTTATAACTAGTGTCTAAAACTTCAGCAATTTTGTTACTTACTTAATGAGTATTTATTACTATTTGAGGATCTTTAAGGATTGACCAATCTAACATAGCCTTCCCCATGGAAATTTAGAGCTAGAATATTGTGTGATTTCTAGAGCCTGTTTCCTCTGGTTTTCCATGAATGATGTTGTGGATGGATCTGCCTTTTCCTTTGGTTTATATGTTCTGGTGATCTCAGTGAACAACATGTTAGACTCTGAATTTGCTTCCATATGGAACAAGTTAGCAGCTATTTAATTTCTAAAAATGTTTGTGAAGTCTACAGCCCATTGTTATTTTTAGGGAGGCCTGCTCAGATCTCTGCCAGACAGTTATTTCAGAACTCCAGAGGTTCTTTCCTTACGAAACTCCTCCAGAAGACATGGCACCTTAAACACTGGATTATTGCAAGGATAAAATACAATACAGATTTCTTACTTTACTCACATTATTTTCTCAAAGAAGTTAGTCTGTATTCAGCCACATGACAGAGTGTGAGTGAATGTGCGTGTGTGCGCGCGCATAAATTTATGCATGTGCATGTTCATGTGTGTGAGTGAGCATGTGTGAGTGCCATGGTACATGTGTGGAGGTCAGAGGACAACCATCTGTATCAACCATCACCTTCCATCTTGTTTCAGACTTTAGCCTGTTTTTTGTTGTTTACCACTGCATACTTTGGCCTAGCTGATACTTGAGATCCCAGACAGCCTCGTGGCTTCATCTTTCATCTTGCCATAGGAGCACCAGAAACACAGATGCAATGCTCTTGTGCCCAGTTTTTATGTTAGTGATTTGAATTCAGGTCCACATATTGCATAGCAAGCACCTTTACCCACTGAGTCAAGTCTCGTCAGCCTCCCATGTTAATGTGTTAAAAGATATGTAAATCTTTAATTGACCAAAATACCATATTAAGAAACCTAAGTTAAAAAAACAACTGATGTAAAATTTTCTGTTTTTCTTTTTTTAGCATGTAGTGAGCCTTACAGATGATGCTAAGGTTGTTTCCATATTTTCTATCTCAAGTTCATCAGATGATATAAATTTCTTCTTGGCCTGTTAATTGGAACTTCCCCTGTGTCAAGAGTTTGGAGCTTTTTAGTAGTCAGCTTTCATCCCATTCTGAGAGCTTCTTGTAATTGAACGCTGAACACTCACGAAAACTGAGAGGTATTTAAATGTGAAAACGAATTCTTATAATTAGATTTACTTTTAAAAATAAGCTTGCCAAATACTGCTTCTTATTCTCAATGAAACTTAAGGTTAAGTTGAGAAAAATGTAAAAGTCCTTACATCTGTTTATGCCTATTTAAAACTCTGTTTCTCTCCTGAGTTGTTCTTGTTCGATAATGTTTCTCTCATTACATGATTGCTTGGTTGTAGCTGTAAGAGAATATTGGAATTACAAACATGCCAGTCGGCTGGCACTGCAGAAGCATATTGTGGGTGAAGCTTATCTCTGGGTGGCAATTGGAGGTAAAACAATCACGGAGAAAGGAAACACCATGAGAAAGGAAGTAGGAGGGAAAATGACTCATGTAAGCAAGTACAAATTGGCTCTGGATAAACTTAGAGATGCAAGGATCCTGACAACTTTTTACAAATATAATACCTGTTTGAAAAACATTGCAGGCAAAATCGTCAAATGTAAGCTCTTTTCTCTTTCTAAACTGGAAGGGATTCATCGGAGACCCCTTTTTCTCTGTTCTCTCCTTAAAGCATTAATTTTAAAACAAAACGAATTTGTCAGTCTCAGGAACCAGTCTCTCTCCTTTTCTAGATGAAAAATAATTTTGTTTTGATTTATGCATTTAATATTTCACACTGGAAATGTAAAACTACAGCAGTTATTTTATAGTGACTGAGATCAGGAAATATGGGGGTAATTCATTATATTTATTATTTTTCTTTATAAAACTATAAATCAATGTTATTGAAAATTAAATGTATGGTCTACTGTGAGGGCATTCTTGAGGTATAACAGTACTTTCCATAAGGCTTTGTAGGATCTGACAGAAATCTGAATTATTCATAGGCCTTGGATTTTTCCTTCAACCTAATCAAATTAATAAAACTATTTCAATTCTGAAAGCTATTAACACTCTGTAGATGGAAGCAAAGAGCATGCATTTATCTTCAGTTTCTTCTTGAATTTCCTATACATCAGGGAATCACAAAAATACTATGCAGAATCCTTATTAGCTTTGTGTGTATAATACAACAGCGTGACGACAATTCTGGCTTTCAATTGTCATTGTACTTCTAAGGAAGATGGTTACTTGTGTCCCTTAAAAAATCTTTTAAACTACTTTTTAAAGAAAAGAGAATGGTGGAGAAGCATTTTAGTTTTTAGGATTAATTACCATTTTTACATTTAGAACATTCAAAGTCACTAGTAAGGTGGAATCATAGCTTGTGAGTAGATAAATATAAAAAACCACATAAAGCAAATATCAAAAGGATCAGAATTACACCACTGGGTATGGTAGATAAGCAAATTCTTTATTGGTTGCAGAACTGAACTGATGGGAAAGTTTGGACTTCTGAAGAAAAAAGGAAATAAATCAGTTACATAAACTCCATTGTCTAATTCAAAAGTAAGTGCCAGCACTAGTAAGTGGAGAAAAAACTGGTTTCAGGGTGCAAAATAAGAGAAATATTTATGTGCATTCATGAACTAAGGATTTTTAAAATAATAAACAGCATGTTCAACCTTAACTTTGTTACATGGAAAGATTGCTCAGCTTGGCTTCTTTCGAATCAATCCTCCTTAAAGACTGAGGACATGATAATAAACTATGTCTCAGTGAGAACTTTCCTAAGGTGCAGATAATAATGAATAAAGATTCCATTTGCTGTATATCTTGATTAACACTGGGATAGAGTTGGGAGAGCTAGAAGAAGGAAGTGCTGTCAACTCCTTTGGGGTGTCTCTCTCAAATTCCAGATACCTTAAACAGGCTTTTAGTGAATGTTGGATCACTGTCAACTCAGGATGCAAGTCTCAACCAAAAACCCACAGAGGAGAATGAGACACAAATGTTTGGTTAATGAGGCCTCACGTGCTTTTCACCTAGCCAAAAAGTACTGCTCTCCCACAATCATGGGAAAATATTCCACTGGGAGGCGGGACCCACACAAGACTTGGGTTCTTCCTGTTTGCTCAGTTCTTGCAGCCAAAGAGTATAAGGACTTTGAATGAGACAGGAAAAAAATTGTTTATGCTACCTGTGGAAACAGAACTGCATTTTGATATTCCTGCCAAAAAGAATTAGCTGTAAAATACACACAACATACGTAAATGTATTGGATAGTATTAGTTTTAAAAGTTCATTTAAATGTGAGGAGAGGCCTCCCAGATGTTACCAATTTCAGTGGAAATGAGATCAAGTGATTCCTTTTGAATTTATGAACTGATGAGTCCACTGCTTAAGGCATTTATTTGTTTTATAGTCAGAGAAAATTCAACCTTTTAGTCAAAATAAGAAGAATATTTGGTGCTTCATCTTTATAGCAGGAGAGAATATTGCTTGTTAATTTGATAATTCTACCATAGCATGGAGCTAGAAAAAAACTTAAAGTGGGGTTTACATGCAATACTTGTGGAGAGAGAGAGAGAGAGAGAGAGAGAGAGAGAGAGAGAGCAATTTAAATGCGACCAGGGCCTGCTACAGTGCCCCTAGCATACACCCCTATCCTCTGAGTGTTGTGAACTTATCAAGTGTAGATTATTTTCCAGATTGAAGAAAGACAGGTGAAGGAGGAAATGCACATAAAACCTGCTAGGATGAAAGAGGCCACACTAAGAGTGGGGTGGGCTCTTATGCTAATGTAACTGGCGTTATTTTAAGGAGGAGACACAAAGAAGGAAGGTGACTATATGGAGAAGGAACTGGAAGGGCTGTAGGGATCATAAAATGGAGGGAAGGTTGGAAATAGTACCAGAAATCATCTTGCAGCTGGCCATTTAAACAGCATATCCAAGAGATCAAGGAGTGATCAAGACATTCCTAATGGAATATTAGAAAATAATAGGAAAGTACTTTGAAATCCAACCTGACAGAGAAATTACTAAACAAAGAACAAATAGAACTATTTGAAATAGTTTTTTTAGATAGTTTGAGTGCTTTTTAATATTAAGTGATTTATTAGGCATTTTTCTTGATTATTCTTGCTGGGTCCTCCTACCTTGCAAGTTCACTGATTTATTGACATATAAAATATAAAGATAGTTTTGTGAATTAAAATGTAGTATTACTGCTACTATTAATTCTTTCAAATCTTTCTCGGGATCTAATTTCAAAGCTTCTCACTGATATGCTTTTTATAAAATAAATGTTATATTTCTGAATTATGTAATTTTGTCATACATACATTAAAAACATTTTGAATGTAGAAATGAAGCACAGAGAGAGAAGGAAAAATTCATGGGCTGGAGAGCTGGCTCAGGGGTTAAAGCCTCTGTTTGGTAAGCAGAAGGACTGCAGTTTGAATCCAGATCCCACATAAAAACGATCAAGTGGATATGACAGTAGCATGCACTTTTTGTTCCAGAAGGTAGAGCCTAGGTGGCCCCAGAGCAAAACAACAAGGAATCCAGGTTGATTCCATATCACCCTTGGGTCTCTACAGTCACACACAGTACCCTCTTCTATACATTAGCACACCTACACCCACACATGCAAAAATAAAAATATAAAATGGAGTATATTAGCTTCTTACAGTGGCCATGACAAAATTGCACAGCATGAATGACTTTATACAATCAAGATCTATTCTTTTACAGTCTGGAGCTTCGAAATCTGAGATAAAGTTATTGGCAGAGCCACTCTTGCTATAAAGCTTCTAGAAGAGGATCCTTCCATCCCAACTAGATCTTCTCATTGTCCTAAACATTCCCATGGTATCTAGAGAAATCGTTTCTACTTGCTTACCTTCCTTCTTTGTCTCTCCTCCTCTTTGTGAATGCATTAGAGTTCAATCCTATCACCCACCCCCATTCCAGTATGGCCCCATTTTAACTATTTAGACCTAAGAAGTGAGTATGAACCTCTATCCTTTCACTCTTAGAAAAAGTCACTGTCTGAGTCAGTGAGATCCAGGACTTCCACACTTCTTTTAGGAGTATATAAATCAACCTGCTTGTTTGTTTGCTTGTTTGGGGAAATATATGTCATTCCTTATAGAATCAAGCCATGTTAAAGCCAGGTTCTTGTTTTCCTGCTCAACAATGAGCCAAAACTGGCTTTACACTTCCCTTGCCTTTTATTGCCAAGGAAATGCAGATGATATTTCAGAAACTGGTGAGTTCTACCTTCAGTTCATTCATTGAGCAGTATCTTGAGATTTTTTTTCTCATCCGATGGTGGACTCAGACTCAGAAAACTGGTATCAAAACTCAATGACCTTAACAAAGAAAGGAAAAAACTTTACTAGAGACTATGGCACAATTTGAAGACTGAAAATAGATTAAATTATAATATTAGTTGCTCATTAATGCTCCTGTCCCCCAGATAGTCCAGAGACTGTCAAAAAAGTTACAGAGAATGAGTTTATCAAGTTATTTCTTTTTGAAGTTTCAAACACTTATCTTTATAGAAAAAGCCCATGGGAAACAAATTTCTGAACTAAGCTTCCTTTGGTTAGATGAAGATGTGCATTCACCATTCATTAGTTTAATGACTTTGGGTAAATAATCCCATTAATCTTTGATTTCTTTCTTGTGAATTTGTAAAATAGGAATAATATTAACTTAACTATCAATTTAAGAGGGCATTTTAGTAGAAAAACCATTTGTACCTGTAACACTATATACGTCAATGTAAGAATTTGTTTCTGGACAGTGTCTTCATGGAGTCTAAGGCTAATAGTCTCTATGGCATAGCAGTTATGAGTGTACATCCTGCCTCTGACTGATTCAGCTTGAGTTTCTGCTTCACCATCTGCCACCTGCTCAAGGGTGACCTTCACCTCTGTATGCCTCTGTTTCCTTGCCCATAAAGTGAGGATAACAGTATTTACTTCATAGGCTGTTAAGAGGATTAGACAAGTTAATAAACATGAAGCAATTAGGATAGTGCCTGGCATATAGTAAACACTCAGTAAATAAAAATGGAGGCTGTCGTTACGATTACCATAAAATCTGGAATCCAGGTCACCCCAAACAGACAGTCAGAGCATACAATATTTAGAAGATGAAATTGGTTCCAGACATGCAGATGTAAATGCATATATGGAGCATAGCTACAGTCGCACATGTGCAAGCACAGATTCACATACACACAAATGCTATGCACACACCAACATAGCTAAGTGACAGGGTATAGAGGAAGGAACCTGCCAAAGTTCACACAGAGCTGAATGAGAGTAAGGGTGGTAAGTGTGGGCCTGAGAAGAGAGAAAGAGAACTTGAAACAGTCCCTGCATCAGTAACCAAGGGGCTAAAGACAAAGTTGCCTTTAAGGAAAAAAAATCAAAATACTGTGGTCAGTCTAGTTGAGATTTAAAGTCTGCAGTTTATGGCTAAGCCAATAATTTTCATGTGGAAACTGAGGATGACATTAACTAAAACAGGGAGAAGGAGTAGCCAAATGGTCACATGGTGATTGTGGTCCTAAGACCTTAAAACTCTGAAGATTCACACCCAATTTATGAATCATTTCACTTACGGGTCAGTAATCACCTCATTACTTAGAACTTGCAATAGATTTATATATTTACTTTTTTTTGAGGTAGTTTTGCTGTTTAGCCCAGGATGACCTCAAATTTGCCACCTTCTTTCCTTTACCTCCTCAGTGCCACCATACTTTTACCAGAAGCTACCATGGTTTTAAAAGACTTGTGTACATGCAACATTTCCCACCGTGAGTGGGATGGAACCAAATGAAGCCAGTATAAAGGAGGAGAATTGAGGGTATCAGAAGTCAGCCAGGCTTCTACTACCAAACTCTTTCTGTTGCCTTCATTCCCTGAACTACTTGTAACAAAAGAGCCACATTGATTCCAGACTCCTCATCTGTTCAGGATGAAATAAGATGCACACTTCATTAGAGAGAAACCACAGTCAGGTCCATGTCCCTCGTCTTAGCAGTTTTGCTCACATCCTTCCCTGAAGCGAGGCCATTGGTTTTGTGACCAATTGAGAACAGTTTAGGGACTGAGATCAAGGGAAATGTAGAAGACCCAGTAAAATCTGAGATTCTTTATCCTACAGAAAGAATGACTTGATATAATTAAGACAACTACCAAAATCTATGAGAATCAGTACATCTTGGACAGTTGCCTAAAATATCTTTAGCATAATTTGCGATTAAATTATACTAGTAGAAAACTGTTCAAATGGAAGCACAGACTGTAGAAAGGGGGAGTATTGAGAGATGATGATTTGAGTGATGATAAATATATTCTGATAATCTTCAAGTGTCCTAAGCTAGAGATTGCTTTGTGTCAGTTTGGAGGAGACTGAATTATGGTATGACCACTAATATTCATTTTTGAATTTTATATCTGTAGTAAAGCCAGGCAAACAATG
Organism: Typhlomys cinereus; assembly: GCA_023101885.1. NCBI lineage: Eukaryota > Metazoa > Chordata > Mammalia > Rodentia > Platacanthomyidae > Typhlomys > Typhlomys cinereus. Next base: position 43,838 of record JALPQD010000376.1, on the reverse strand, counting down.
GAAAGGCCAATTTAGACAAACCACTATGAATGCTTCTTCTCTTAAAAGCAACTGAAGATTGTTAATTGTTCTTTTCATCAGTATTATGGGTTGAAATGTTTAAAATCAATTTTAAGTGGTTTAGACATCAAAAGTGGATTTAATCTTTAAATATGCTTTTAGTTAAATTTGTTGTTACAGGTTTAAAAATAATAAGAGGCAGATATTTAAAATGAATTAAAGCTTGCTTGACAGCTAAAAAAGAATGCTTGGAGAAAAACAAAATTATATGTATGATATTATATTTAGTGACTCTGGGCATCTTAAATTATAATTTTGAAAGTAACTATAATTGCATTTACATAAAATATGATGAACCCAAGGAAAGATACATATTATTATACAGTGCACCTTATTCTAAAAACAAATCGGGTTTTATGATATTGTTTTCCTTTACAGACAAAAATAGTTTAGTGTAAAAGTGTTAGATAGCTATGGAAATTACAGAAAAACTTAAAATTTAGCTCATATAAATGGCTTTCCTCAGCTTTTTCCTGCAAGAAAAACAAACTAAAAAGCCAAAACCACTATCAACATTTGAGCAGCCTACAAGACTAAAGACTCTGTAGAGCTAGATATTGTAATGATGGGGTACTTTCAGAAAAAAAAATGTGCTCATTACACCATGACATAGTTTAGTAATAAAACATTTTATTTTCTATTTCATAGATTTGATAATTTGAAGCATTTTGCTATAGCTATTTGTAGGTTTTATAAAGTAATCCCTCCAAAAATCATGTGCTTTGGGAGATATTATTGAGTTTATTAGAAATTAGTTACTATTTCAAAAGGGTATTTATCATTTCTCCTTGAGAGAGAAAAATGAATTTTTTATGTGTGCTTCAAGGCAGATGCTGTGTTTCTCTGTGTTCAAGAATAATAACTATAAGTATATGTAATACAATGCCCCTATTACTAAAGTGTTGGCCAACCAACTAACATGCATTGGCAAACTCTCCTCCATTGTGCTATAGTTTGGTGTCTGCATTAGGACAACAGTCTGATTCTGGGCTGACCAGACTAGAGTGGGTGGTGTTTGCCTAACAGAGATGTTCTAGCTGAGCCAGCTACCCCAAGGAAAAGAATGCTTTATGGGAATCGGTCTGTTCTCTCATCGTGAGGGGAATTTTCCAGCCAATTCATTGGACTGTTCTTATGTAAACAGCCCAAGTATTAGAAGGGGATCAATGACATAACTTCATATGAAAACAGTTCTGCCTGCTGTTCCTGGACACACTCAGTTTAGCATGTTGATGGTTAAATTATGGAGGGCCTGGGATACTACTGCAGACAGAAGAGTATTATCATGGCTAGAGGAGTTGTTTAAACTTGAAACTACTACATCATCTCCTATCTGAATAGCTTTCTATATCAACACCTTTGATCATGTGGTCCCTTCCATGGACCCGTAGAGCTCTCTAAGAAACAACAATTTCATGGCAATCCTCAGCAGAACAGGGGACCGCAGGACCTTGCTCCAGCTCCATGATATGTCTTCAAATTGATCAATGCTGGGGGTTGGTGGTTCTGAACCCATAAAATTCCAATTTGACAAAGATACAATCAGGTAAAAGCCAAAAACCTCAGTAAAATGGCTTCAATCAAAATAGAAGACGTTGGCATGAAGTCGGATGACCTTCTGATCCCCACAAGCATAGTCTCATTATCGAATGTGACAGTTTGCCCTTCCTTTTTTTTAACCTCCTCCATGACTGGAATCTGTTCTGTTTATAATCCTTCGGAGGATTATAGCAATTGCTCTAAAGTTCCATGGTGAAGCATTTCTGCTAATGAGCATATGCCGGAAATGTGTGGGCAGAATGATAACAACCCACCCACTTTTAAGCTTATTTTAGAAGATGCAAACATGAGAAAATGAAAATTAATTAATGAGCAAATTAAGCTAAGTGCCAAGGATTCCGAATTAGGGATTTCCATTCCCCCCACCTTTTTTCTTTCTTTTACCTAGAATCTTTTATAAACTTAAGTCGTGTCTTTGTTGATTTAAAGTGACTTTTCACTGCTTTGGAAATAAAATCCCCACCTGTTGTTTGGCCCTACAGTGGTCTCCATGACCAGCCCATGGAGCAGATTAGAGAACAGGCCCATGTTGCCCCTTGTCTGACCTCAGGGGGTTTTGCGCTGCATCTGGCATCCTGACTTGTCTGGGACAGCGCTGAGCAGGTTCTTTGCTTCGAACTTGGTACATGCTATTCCCACTCTTCAAGTACTCCTCTGCTCCCTTTTATCATTTGCTTATTATCACCTCAGCGATTTCCTTCAGGGTCCTGCATAATGTCCTTTGTAGTCATTAATAGAATATCTGATTTGTAATCACTAATACAAGATACTTCTTTATTTCTTGTCTTTTATTTATTTATTTATTTATTTATTTACTTGTCTGTCTATCTATCTATCTATCTATCTATCTATTTATCTATTTTAATCCTTCTGAATGCAAGACAAGACAAGAACTTCTTATGGAAGAGAAGAACTTACATTGTGTCACTATCATACTCTAACATGCAGAGATAGTACAATGTAGAAAAGGAATCATGGATTAGTGGCTAATATACAGGCTCTGGAACTAAACTACCAAGAGGCAGTCCTGACCTAAGGAGACAGCCCACACTGTGGGATTCTTGTGATGTTAAAAAGCTAAGTAAGAACTGGTAAGATGGCTCTGTGGGTTGAAGGTGCTTGTCGCCAAGCCCGGTGACCTGAATTTTATCTCCAAAACTCGTGTAATGGAAGGGGAGAGCTGAATGCTGGAAGTTGTCCTTTGACTTCCATAGGAGTGTTTTGGTGTGTGCATATACACACATGAACACACACACACACACACACACACACACACACACACACACAGAAAATAAATGCTAAAATTTAAAAAAAGAATTAAAAATGTATAATTCACTTAGACTACAGTTCAATACAAAAGCACTGTGAGAATGTTTAACTATTTGAATTTTTAATTTTGAAAATTAGAACCAACTAAGAAGGCATGATTCACTCTTTTATTCATTGATTAATACTTATCACCTGGGGCAATATTGACTAATTTTGGACGCTCAGAAATGAAAACTGAGTTAGTTTGGTTAAAATTAATCTATAATGTAAAAAATTTGTCCCTAATATTCTTTCTTCTTCAACCTGGCTAGGCTTTAGAAACCTTCTCAAACCACCATAGAGGCCAACCACATAGGCATGCAAGCAAACGGCTGCTACTGCCCTAATATCTAGGGGTTGTACTGACTCTAGGATTGACGTTTCCTTCCGTATTTATCTGTCTGATCTGTCCTTTCATATTGGCCACGTTGAAGTGCTGGGATGAGGGAAACAGTGAATGCTATTTCTGATCTCTCCTGATACCTTGGGACTTAGTTTTATTTCTAGGCCTGAGGTGTGTTCTGATCACAGACAAGAGGACGATAAGAAATTATTAAGCCTCGCTGCTTTAATTAGATGTTCTTCACCTGACTAATAGCAGCAGCAGAGGTGCGAACTTGAATTCGCTCCACACTTCTGAGGTGTTAACACTGCCTGAATATGAAAATTAAGTACGAGTAGTTTCTTTCGCTTAAGAAAATGAAATGGAACAAAGTAAAGCATGTATATATGGGATGTTTCAGAGACACCAATTGGGTTATGGCAAATACTCACAAGAGAGGTCTATAATTATGGGAAATTTTCAGTTGCAATTGAGAGAGTTTTTCATTTATAATGTGGAAGTTACATGCACGTTTATTTTTTTCTTTCTGACCCAGACAACCTTTAAATTAGTGGTTGGAGCTCAGTGTTAATGAGATCCTAGTCGGGTTCAGTTCCTTTTCTCCTTGGCAGAGTCAGGAAGATCAGTACAGCAGCTCTTGTGATCCCTCATTCTGTCTCTGCTGTCCTCATTGATCCCTCACTTCTGCTTCGCTATGGGCAGGCAGTACATTCACCCTTCCATTCACTTTAACAGATAGTTAACGTTTAATCTAATGTTAGGAATGCAAGAAACATATATAAAAAGCAACCACATGGGTTATGACATGAAATTAAATTTAAATTGTGAGAAAATACATTTGTCTTGGAATTTAGAAAATACAGTTTGTGATATACTTTCATATTAAAAGAAAACAATCAAGAAGGTTGCAATATGTACTTTTCATGGAGACACCTTTTAAAATCTTTATTGATCCATAATGAATAAAAGTTGTAAATATTTGAGATATGTGGTGTGAATCTTTGATATATGTATATATTATAAAATGTATAAATCAACTAATTAATAGTTATCACCTTATATATTTATCATATCTTCATGTGAGGAGAAATACTTAAGAACTACTCCCAAGTATGCAGTACAATATTATTAACCAGAGTCACTATGATGTGTGTGAGGTTTCTAGAATTTTTGCATCCCATTATTTACATCATAACCTTTCATTAACATATCTCCATTTCTCCTACTCTTCATCCTCTGGAAACCACCATTCAACTTTGTGAGTGTGACTTTGTATAATTCCATTTATAAAATGAAATCATGTGGTATTTGCCTTTCTGTGCCTGGCTTACTTCACATGGAATGAATATCCAGGTTCATCTATGCTGTTGCTGATGATAGAATTTCCTTCTATCAAAAGGCCAAATATGCTGCTGTGTGTATCTGTGTTTATCAATTAATAGATACTTAGATTAATTTAAGATCTTGAATATTATGGATAATGTTACAATAACTACTGGATTCCAGATAACTGATTTTGCTTTCTTTGACTATATAGCAAGAAGTGGGAATAAGGACTGGAGGTTTGTCTAGTGTGCATGAAACATTGGGTTAAAGTCCTTGCACTGCATTGCCTGGGGATGATGGTGCATACCTGTAATCCCAGTTCTGAGGAGATAAAGCCAGGAGGATGAGAAGGTTAAGGCCATCCTTGATTACAGAGGTTTGGAGGCCAGCCTGAGTATACTTCTGAGTGGAAACACAGGAAATAGAAAGTTAAAGTACGTAATAGTAACCAGTTCATAAAAATTAAATGGGGGGAAATAAAAAAAATTAAATGGGGGTGATCTGTCAATAATGAGTGTTTGGGAAGAGAAGTCTAGTTGAAAGCTGACCAGAGCACCTCTAAGAGGTGATTGTTAAGTTAACACCTGATGATGCCAAGTAGCAAAAGCAACACCATGTGGCAGAACCTTCCAGACAGAAGGAACAAGGTAGAAAGGACACTGATGTATTTGAGCAGAAAGTACACTAGCAACTGAAGGCAAAGTGTCTGGTGTTCTAGAATGAAGAGCTTATGAAATGATGAACTCAGAATGGGAGAGGGGAAAGTGGGAAGACTGGCCAGCAACCAGGAGCCTTTATTTCGTTTTCTGATCAATAGGAAGCATTAGGGACTAAGTTGAATTCTAATGTGTTTTGCTTTACATTAAAACATTTTGTCCTCTGATGGTTGTGTGTCCTGAAAGGGGCTGAAATGGAGTTAGGAAGACTAGCTAGGAGTTATTGCAGGACAGAATATATAATGCTTGACAAGCATGAGGGTAGTGATAATGGATAGCAATGGCAACTTCAGGATGTGTTTTGGAGACAGGTGACAGAACTGGGTGATGGATTGCTTTTGGAGTGGGGAAGTAATGAATCAAATAGAGTTTTGACTTGATCAATAAAGTAAATGGAGACATTAATTTCTGAGAAGAGGCAAAACTCATTCTGTTAGCAGAAGGGAAGAGAAGTCAAGATTTGAGTTCTGAATGTGATAACTATGAGAAAAACCCATGACACATTTAAATGGAGAGTCTGGTAGGATCAAGCAAACTGACAATATAAAAATGTTGGTTTTTTATCACTTTCGAAAATGTGAGACATTTAAACTGAAGACATGCAGGTTATTGAGACTCAGAATTAACTAGCAAGTTGACTCTAGAAAATCACACTTCTGTCATCTTAATTTGTGTCTTTAACCAGAAAACACTGTTCAGTGCAGGCCAATCAGAAGCATCATTCAATGTTGATAATACAATACAGCATATTTTAAAAAGAAATTTGAGAAATGTTTGCAACACAGTATTAGAAAACTATAGAGTGTAGGGTTTTTTGCCATTTGAGCCAATATGTACAGACCAAAACATATTCTTTTTTAAAAAATTTTTTGGACAAGATATTCCATTTAAGGCAGGACTGCTACATCTAGGAACTCACTACAGTGAGACTTGTCTTTCCCAGACCTGTATAATGACTGAAATACCAACATGCCCCCATAGACTATCAAGGAACTCAAGAGAGATAAGAACATACTGTGGAAACCTTGGGAACTAAGCTTGGATGAGTGAAGGGAAAGGCCCCATCAGTGGGTCTGAAGAGAGACAATTTGGTATTCTACAGAGGCCTGAACCCCCATAAGAGTAGACAAGCCAGAGGGAAGCCAGAGGTCCAGAGAAGCATACAGGCAGGAGGGTGGGAAGGATTGAGGAAAGGAAGGGAGGGAATGGCAGGGAGGGGGGATGGAGGGAAGCAGGGATAAGTATTGAATATGCTTGTAAAAGTAGAAAAATAATAAAAAAGACCCCCCAAAACTTATTTATTTATTTATGTATGTATGTATGTATGTATGTATGTATGTATGTGTGTGTGTGCATGAGAGAGAGAGAGAGAGAGAGAGAGAGAGAGAGAGAGAGAGAGAGAGAGAGAGAGAGAACTGTATGTCCCTATGAAGGACCAAGTATTATTTCAGGAACCATTCTGGATTGCTTCTATCTTCTTTTGAGATCTCCCAGGGTGTACCTACCAGGGTCAGAAGTGCAGGCCACCACCTTTTCTGCTGTAGTTTTTTTAATGGGACCTAGGATCTGAACTCAGGACCTTCTGCTTGAGGCAGAGTCTTAAGCCCTGATCCATCTCTCCATCTCTCAAAGAGTATTCAAGCACCAAAATCCACGGTAGAGAAAGAATAATGAACAAGAATTAAGATGGTAAATATTTTCTAGAGTGTACCATGTGCAAAATTAATTGTTTCTAAAACATTTTAAGTTGCAACCTAGACAGAATATATCTTATTCCTTGGAGTTCTTGAATATGTATTATGTTTTTGTTAGTGTACACTGACTTTAAACTTGCCTAGGAATAAAAGTCATAAGTCTCAGTAACTCGGTTCTGTTTATAATACCAAAAGGATGAAGTATTCAAGCTTATGCAATTGGTACTTTTATTTATACACTGCTATAAATGTACAGAAAGCATTATAAAAGATTGACTTGTGCCAAAATAAAAAAGAAGCCAAGCATAATTTGGATTCCATGGAAAGCAGACCTTGGAAGTAGAGTTGTGTAAAGCTAGATTCTTAGGCGTGAGCTAAAGAAGGACATTTTTAGCGAGTAGGGGAAATTGGGCTGTACAGGGGGCAACAATGAGATGCAGTCTAGTTTCATGGAGCCTGAATCCAACCCTTGTGACATTTCTTGAACTGAGATGACCCTTCTGAGATGTCTTGGATTGATGTAGGGGTTCAGGACTTTTTAAAAAAGCAGCGACTAGTTATTTAATATGGTTGTAGTTTGGAGCAAAATAGCTTCTTGCAACAGAGGATAGTCCCGGGAGAGGGACTCAGCTGTGGGCTGTTATCAGACAAGGCACCCTGCAGCTGTATAATAAGTAGCTCAACTCTGCAAAGGGGATGCTGTTCAAATCCACCCGTCTTATTCATTAGATTCAGCCCTTCAGGAATTACTCCCTAGAGTTCTGAGATTCCTGGGATGCAGTACAGGCCTCATCAACAGCCCTTCATGTCCAGGATGCAGCTGATACTCCTTTCCTCCATCCTCACTGTCCACTCTGTGTCTCCCCTGGGCCTGCCTCCCTTGGTCTTAGAGCTTACGGGATGGGTGTCTTTGGCCTCAAAGTGTAATCATGAGGATTTCCGCACTGTTTTCAGTTCATAGCAGCATGTTACTCGTTGATATTTAAGAAATGGGTCATTGAGGGAAGTGATCTGTTTTTTTGCTAGTTGGTTACTTGGCTCAGAAAGCTCAAGGTGATGGGGTGGTAGCTTAAAATAAGGAGAAACACCCAGATGTATTCTAATTTAGTCAACTCCTGTCGTGAAGAATTGCCACCAGTGCCAGAAGTGGACACAGAACTCCTGGTATGGAGCCACCCCTTAAAAGGAAGACACATTCTTTGGTACAAGTCTATTGTATTGAACTTCTTCTACACTATACATAATTCTTTTGCACTTTCTCTAGAGTGGAAGAGGTATGGGGTCCCAAGGTTGCCGATATGTGATAGTTTATCCTTGCCAGGAACGAGTTCAGAGTGAGACTGTGTTTTGGTTTTTGTTGAGGCCACACTGTCCACCGAGGAGCAGATGAACCAGATAAGACTGAGTGAGTGGGTTGCCCACGATGGTCAGACCATCATAGTTTCCATTCCTGCTAATGTGTTACAAAACTCATGCCAGTACTGCTCCAACACTGCAATGCTTGATGACATAGGTTGTGTATCACCTTCTGTCCAAGGTGCTCAGCCTACTTTGCTAATTAGTGTCTCTCCTGGAGTGGATTTTCTGTGGTGGATATTGAAAGACTTTGAGACCACTCCCAGATCCACATGTCTCTTTGCTTAATTGTTCCTGATCTCTTCTTTTAATTTACAGGCTCATGAACAACAGCCATTTTCAACTGCCTATTGTGAACAGCCTCAGGCAGTTTCTTACTCCACAAAGAGTGAATAACTAGATGTTCACCTGGACCTCAACTGGAAGGTGACTTCAACTGGTATCTTTGTGACCCATTCTAAAAGTGCGGCAGCAATGCATAGTATCAAACTAAGCCATTCCATTCCTGATTCCCCATCAATCGGTATGTAACAAGGGGATGCATCTGGAGGAGTGCAGCTGTGGTGGGTGCTGCATCCTGAAGAGTGGTTCCATACCAGCAAATGGAACGGAAGGGAGGGTTGGGCAGGGAAGCAGCTGATTCAGTTGCAAAGAGTCTTTGGCACAACTACATACCGACTGTGAGAATGAATGCCAAATGTGAATATGGTCCTTCAGATAGGTCTCACGTTGAAGCTGTGTCTTTGCTTGGAGCAGTCACTGCATGTAAGCTTCCTGGAGAGAAGATGTAACTGGGAAAGGGCAGGTGAATGAGAGCCCTTCATTTGGGACAGTTCCTTGTGTGCACTGAGCTGTGAGCTCATCAAGTACCCGTTCAGATAGGAAAGAGCACCAGACACACTGAAGATCCCTTATGCCAATCTCAACCCATGTAGGTTTGGTTCAGGAAAAATTAACATCTGGGAAAATAACACAAATAAATAACAGCAACAACGCAAAGCCAAACTACGTCACATCAAATTAAAATGCAAACAGGTGGCCCTTTGAAGTGAGAAGACTGTTAGAATTCCAGTAATCCCAACAACTGGGCATTGTGTAGTAGAGGCTGAGACCTTCAGGGCAAGAATGAAGCATTAGGAGTGAAATGTAATTACTATTTTACCAAGTACATTTGAAAACTGACCCACTTCCCCTCACCCTCACACTTGGCGAAAGCACAAGGCCAGGTATGGCCATGTGTGCAGTTACCCGAGAGAATCCTGGCCATCACTATGACCTTTCTCACTATGACCTATGCTCCACGTTAGACTCAATAATCACATTCTGTAAACAGGTGCTCACACTTTTTCTTGGATCCATGCATCCTGCTCCTATCTGTTGTCTTATAGTTTTGACTTTTTTAAAAAAACCTGGGACATAAATCCTATACTTTCTTTGTTTCCTTCCTTAAAATCCTACAACAACATCATTGGGTTTTTGTATATATTTGCAATATACTTAGTATGATTTTTCTAGAAGGCAAACTGATGATGTTAGGCTATGACTTAAGATTCATAAATGGTTACTTAGTGCTTTCCTCATAAACTGGAATGCAAGGCAGTTCCTGGCCCACTTCCTTCCTGAGCAATTGAACTGTCTCATCACAGTGCACTTTGGGTTAGTCTTACAAACACAGGCTCGCCATGAGATTTACTGTTTGCCTTCCCTTCTGGGTTTTACACTGGCTAATGTCTTTGTCTGGAAATCTGTGATGACAGAGTGGCCTTCTCCCCTGCACGTCTTTGGGTCTTCGGTTCTCATCCTTAAAACCTGTGAATGTGCTACTGTAAATAACAGATAACTACAGATGTGACTGAGCTGGGAGAATCTTTTGGATTTTCTACAAGGGGACAATAGAATCACAGAGATCCTTGTAGGGGTTAAAGGTTAAGTCAGAGAAGGTGAGGCTATAAAAGAAGCAACAGTTAGAGTGACCTCATTGCAAGAAGGGAAGAACCATGGACCACGATCTGCTTTCACTTCCAAAAGCAAGAGACTGACTTTTTTTTTCCATTAGGAATGAAGTATTTACTACATTTAGATTTTTAGCCAGGGAAACCAATTTCAGCCTTAAACCTTCAGACTTCCATTACTATAAAGTGTGTATGTGAGTGTGTGTGTGTGTGTGTGTGTGTGTGTGTGTGTGTGTGTGTGTGTGTGAAGGCCCGAGATTGATGTCTAGGGTCTTCCTCAATTGCTCTCCCCCTTATTTTTTGAGCCAGGATCTCTCTGAACCTGGAGCTCACTGATTTTCCTAGGCAGCGTAGACAGTGCGCTCATGGGATCTTCTTGTCCCACCGCTCAGTGCTGGCTGCATAGCTGCAGCGTGCCGTCACACCTGGCATTCATGTGGGTGCTGGGGATCAGAATTCTGGTTCTCATACTCGCATGGCAGGTGACTTACTAACTGAGCCGCTTTCAGGCCCCACATTTTGTTGTTTTAAGCAACTAAGTTAATGATAATTTCGCCTAGAAGCAATAGGAAACCAATGCATCTCACCCCATGACTCAATCCAGGCAACAGTTCTAGATTAGGAGACACTCTTTCATGTTCCCTTTGCTAATCCACTAATCCTTACACCTCATTGTCTCCTCTCTCTCTGTCAACGTAGCTCTTCCTCTGACCTCATTCACTTGAGTATCCTTAGAAGGTAGCAAAGGACTGGCACATGGGCACAGTGTGCCTGCTTTTCTACACTGTACCCTTGCCCTTGAGGTTGCCCTCTCTGCTCCATGGCCTCCTGGATATTGACAATTCCTTTTTGTGTTTTGAGGGATTACAATTGCGTGGAGAACTGTGTAAAGAGAGATGGCAGCAGTTCGTGCTTGGCGGCTCAGATGAACTTAGAATTGTCCCAGGCACTGAGAGGAACAGAGGGGTCAGAGAGGTACACAGATGGAGGTCCCCAGCCCTCCGCATCACAATAAACACTGCAGCAGCTTTTCTGTTCCTCTTTCCACTGAGCACCTGGGATCCAGAGAGGTGGTCTTTTTTTTTTTTTTTTTAATTATTATTATTATTTATTCAATTGTGCATGTGTGTGTATATGTGCGTGCATGTGTGTATGTGTGTGTGTAGAACCACGGACGAATTCGCGAACCACCATGGACGCCTCCACCTCCTTCTGCCCCGGGATTCACAGGCTCCGCCCTACCAGGACCAGAAGCGCAGGCCGCCCCCGCTTCCGCCTGGCGTCTATACGTGGGATCTGGGATCCGAACTCAGGACCTTCCGCCTGCAAGGCGGAAGCTTAACCCCTGAGCCACCTCTCCAGCCCCCCAGAGAGGTGGTTTTTAGCTTTGCCTTGAGCCTTCTGTAGCCCACAGGGACCCCCATCCCATCTCGGCCTTTCTCCTGCATGTGCACCTCTGTTCTTTTACCTGTTCTAATTTTATGGCCTGAGCTTGATCATTTACTTCCCTCAGGCCCTCTCTTTGGATTCTCTAGAGACTGTTGTAGAAATTAAAAACAAATATCCAAAATGGACTTTTCCTCGCGGCTATGTGCTTGCCTCTGGCAGACTGAGGGGAAAGTCATAGGAAGTTCAGAAAGAAAAACACAAATGTTGGAAAAAAAACAATCTTGCTGCATTCCTGTCGTTTGTAAATATTTGTTAGATGAATGAATAGTGAGAGGGAATGGGAGAGAATAATCATATTTTGGTAGATGAAATATTTTTCAGCTTTAGCCTTTTTTTTTGGGAGGGGGGATGGGTACATTTCCCATGGGTCATCCTTACAGTACCAGGTGGTAATTTTAGAAAATGCTCATGGTTGAAAATTTTGGCTAGCTAGGGAAGTATGTGAAAGATTATATCAGAAAGTTTTATGGAAGAGAGCTCTAGATTGTAGGAGGCCAGAGAGGCAAACAGAGAATAGGAAACCCAGTCTTCAGCCTCCCTCCCTCTCTCTGTCAGGAATAGCTTGTTTGGGTTGGCGGTCTCTCATCCCTCTCTCTGCACTCTTCAGCACCAGAAACCCTTCTCATGTCTCCATGCCAGCTCTCATTGCAGATGCCATCTTGAACTCTCAGATTCAGGTCCAATGGTGTAGATTGATTCTTTGCCAGAGCGCCTGGTTGTGGGAAATCTACATATCCTCTGGCTACCTTGTCCTGCCTTTTCCCATGCCACTGCCACGCACGGAGTAGGCGCCACTGAGAGGAAGGTGAGCTGGGTTAGCAGAGATGGTGCCTGCCACGCTGACCCGCAGGGTCGCTCTCCGGAGCTCACAGAGATCATCTAATGGACACCCCACCTTTAAAATCAAACTAGTTACTAGGTCTCTTGAGGAGATCAGGTCACAGGTGTGCCTGCCTGGGTATCAATAGTAGCTGCCAAGCAGCCTTGCCTTGGGTCTCTAAGGTTTGGTACCATCTCACATTGCACTTTCCTGCTTTGTGGCTCTGTTTCTTCTATAATACAACGACCTATTCCCATAGCTGCGGACTGTCCAGTGGTCATTCTATTCCAGTCTGCCTGGGGGGCAGCAAATGGGGTGGGAATCCAGTCTACCACCTTTATTCATCTCATGTATAGGTAACATAAAAACTGCATTCAATGCCAAACCTCTGCTTGTGCTTTGAATGGACAAAAGCCGAAGTGTTCAGGAAATTTGCAAAGGAAGAAAGAACCGTAAGGCCTTGAGATCCTCACAGGGGACTGGCGAAGGTGGTGGTCATGGGGGGCTCTCCTTCCCTTTCAGTTTCTCAGGTGGACACTGTCACCTTGAGGGTTTCCTAGAGGTTTGGTCCTACAAGGGGTCCCTGTTACTTTCTTTAAAGAAGCTGTAATTAAGCACTATCTACAACAGCAAAGTCATGGAGTGGTGTGGTGTGTGTGAAGGCCCGAGATTGATGTCTAGGGTCTTCCTCAATTGCTCTCCCCCTTATTTTTTGAGCCAGGATCTCTCTGAACCTGGAGCTCACTGATTTTCCTAGGCAGCGTAGACAGTGCGCTCTGGGATCTTCTTGTCCCACCGCTCAGTGCTGGCTGCATAGCGCAGCGTTTAAAACCTTATTTATTTATTATTCATTCATTCATTCATTCACTGTGTGTGTGTGTGTGTGTGTGGTGTGTGTGTGTGTATAACAGGGCACTATGGGGCTGGAGAGGTGGTTCAGGGGTTAAGCCTCTGCCTTGTAGGCAGAAGGTCCTGAGTTCAGATCCTAGACTCCATGTATAGATGCCAGGCGGAAGCGGGGGCGGCCTGCGCTTCTGGTTCTAGTAGGGCGGAGCCTGTGAATCCCGGGGCAGAGTAAACAAGGAGGAGGTGGAGGTGGTCCATGGTGGTTCCCGAATTCATCCGTGGTTCTACACACACACAGATACATACATACACACATGCACAATTGAATGAATATAAAATAAATAAAAAATAATAAAGAAAAACAAGGGCACTATGTGTCCCCATGGAGGATCAAGGGTGACTTCAGGAATCATCTTGGGTTGCTTGTACCCCTTTTGGCTTCCTTCTGTGTTTTGCCAGGAGAAAAGAACCTGGGTCAGAAGAGCAGACTTTACTGTTTCCACCTGGCATTTTAAGTGGAACTTGGATCCAAACTCAGGACTCAGGAAGAACAGCTCACACCCATACCAGAGACCAAGGGTAATGGCCTCACATATTCACAGAATAGAGGCAGCAATGCTTGATTGCAAGACCAGAACGTCTGGCCAAGAATACTGAAGTGTGCCAACTTGCTCAACCAGCTCCCTCCATTTTACCACCTGCCTAAGGATTAGTCCCACCCACTATGGGCTGGGCCCTCCCCATTGATTATTCAATCTTCCCCAGGCTTTCTCAGGGTTTTATTTGACTACTCACTCATTCCTCACAATAGTGTCCAGAGCTCATGTCCTCAATTCTCAAGCTGATGTCTATATCTAGCTATGATACCCATGAACACACAGGAAATAAAACTGTGATCATATGTAGAACACGTTCTTAAACTGGACTTTCGTTGCAGGTTCCACAAGACACTCACTGTTGGGCCTCATCAAGACCCTGGACAAGGCCTGTTGGAACTTCCTGAGCTGGCTAGAGTTTCATGATCTGTTTAAGCTGCCTCACCAGCATAATTCAGCACAGCCTTGTGGCTGATGCAATATAGTCTTTGGTAGCAACAGCAACTGGCCCATAGTAATGCCCCACTAGCCCATAATAATCTCATGAGACTACAAATCTCGCGAGACTACGCCTTCTACAGTTGGTGCTGTTAACTGCCTAGCTGAGAGGGCCAATCTGCAAAGACTCAAGCTAGGATTTATGGGATGTCGGGTGGGGCATATAAGGGCCTGACTGTTGGAATAAAGAAGCTTTTCCTGCTTTGACAGAGCTCCGGCCTGGTGTCTTTTTCCCCGGTAGTGAGAGGGGTCAGGGCCGGCAACACTCATCTTCCCGCTTAGCCCCGGGTTGTGCCTGGGTAGACCAGCACTCCCTTCTACACTAGCTGCCGAGAGCCTGGCAACTCACCATAAAATATTTTTATATTTAGACCATCTGGTTAATAATACAAAGTTCATCATACCTGACACTGGATTTCTTATGTTGTGAGTAGTAGACATATACCTTTACTGCAGTAATATAATGATGCATATAACTAACACTGTCCTGATTGATGGAGAACCATTATTACAATGCCATATTCAAAATATATTGCCTTTGACTAGAACATGCAAGTGAGATCAATTCTAAAGTTATCATCACAGATTACAGAAAGAATTCATTTATATGTGACTTAACTTTTTTCTAGTGAAAATAATTATTCATGTTTTGCCACTTAAATATTACTGAGGTTACAAAGAAAGCAGTTATGAAAGGGATGTAGGAAATAAAAAAAAAAGAAAAACCGTGATGTTCACAAAGTCAAAAAGCACAGCACAGAGTTTGTATGTTAATAGCATCTGAGTGAGAAGAGGAAAGGATTTAATGTTACACAGAAAAATCTTCACACTTTCTACTTGAACATGCTCATCCAATTTTTCATTCTTCTGTAATTTGTGACAAATTTACAGTGGAACACATGTATCATCTGAGGAGAGAGAGGAACCCATCAAGCAAGAATGTGCCAATGTGATGAGTCTGTAGGAAAGGCAGATATCTCTACAGACTCAGGATGCTTCTGGGACCCTGTCAGTACCACAGGCTTCCTTGATGGATATCTGCATCCTGAACATTGGTCACCCTCTCTACAACTCCATTGCTGGAGTGGTACAGGTCACCCTCTGCTTACAATGTCACTTCAGGCCACATGTTCCCAACATGAATCATGTGGTCTCTGCTGGATCACATCTTGGAGCAGAGTAGGTTTCAGATGTTCTGTTTGGGGGGTATGCTTGGCTGAATGGGAATGAGTGATAGGACTTAGGTCTTTTGAAATCACTAAAGTAAACATCACTACCTTTGATACTGTGGATTCAAAGCCTTGCTTCATGCATGGACTTCCTGTGATCTTGCAGCAGTGGAGGTTGATTTTGCAAGCTAGACCATGTTCCTTTCCTCAATGATTTTTCGCAGGAAGCCAAAGAAATCTTTATATGACTGCAGCAGTAATAACCATCCCTACTATTGTACCAAACTCATCAAATCAGTGTCCAAATCTGCAATATTTGCCCTCTGCTATATTACAGGTATGCTGCCATCACCATTGGCTGGACAGAGTCTTAAATTCTTGACACTCAGACAACTATTTTGTGTCATTCTGGGTGTTTCAGTGTGTATTTGGAAACTCTCCAATCTTGTTTTGAAATTGAAAATTTATTAATTTTAAAGACTGTCTCAGTGGTATTCCAAGTAATACAAACAGAAACATGTTGTTTCTTCTGATATTAACCTAGGAAAGTGTAATTACAGACAAACACCATCACTTTGATTGCCTTTGACAAGTGACCCCTAAGAGTAGTGAGTATATAATCCTTTCTGTACTGTTTTATGCCTTAAAGGTGTGTATTAAAAATGCAAAATGAAATTTTAGAATCATGGGGAAAACTCTAAATGCTACCAAATCCTCAGTCATGATGGAGTGACAGGATGTCGGTTCACATGAAAACTAGCTACTACCCTGACAATTTCCATCAGAAGATCCACTGTAGTCTTCACAGCCAGGCTATATCTGAGCCATGCTACCAACAGATGTAAGCACCAGGTGAGCAGTTGGGGCAACACAGCTTTACACTTCTGCTTCTCAGCATGGTTTATGGTATGGCTTGTATCACTGTTACTCTGCTGACAGTAGTAAGATGCAAAATCTTCAGGCTGCAGGTTGCTGATGGCAAAGGTGAAATCTGTCCCTGATCCACTGCCACTGAACCTCGGAGGGACACCTGATTCCAAGGTGGTTGCATATCTGATCAGGAGCTTCACAGCTTTGTCTGGCTTCTGTTGATACCAGTTTAAGTTATTGCTTATGCTCTGACTGGCCTTGCAGTTGATGGTGACTCTGTCTCCTGGAGATACAGCCACAGATGGGGTCTGGGTCAGTTGAATGTCACATCTCACACCTGACATTGGAAATAGAACAAAAATCAGAAACTGCATAGCATTAACTAAAAAAAAGCAGGTTTTCCTAAACATCCCAAAACAATGCTAGGGAATCCCACAAACATACTCAATTCTATCCTTCATTACCTGAGAGCCAGAGGAGCAGGAGCCCCAAAAGCTGAGCAGGGACGTTCATATCCATGCTATGTTCTGACTGAGACTGATCCCTGCACAGGCTGTGACCAGCCTGATAAAGTCCTCAGGGCAGTGGGCTGTGCTCTGGGTATGCAAATCAGCAACAGCTGGGTAGGGGCCACAGCTGCAGGGCTGGCACATGTGAGTGACTCTGCAAGGGCTCAGTAACCACGAGTGTCCCCATTCTTCCAGGACAGTGCAGATTTGCCCTCAGACATCTTTCTTTTGTGGGAGTCTGAGAACACAGTCAGGATGCTGTCTGGGGAGTGGAGTGATGGTCCACTTCCATGAGGTTTGTCCTATGCCGTTCTTTCTAGCTTCACTTTAAGCAAGAGTCAGTGTTTCTGTGGATGTGGAAGATTGTTTTAGAAGTCTTTTGCATTTCATCCTGTGGATTTTGTTCAGGCCCTGAACTTCTTGGTGTGCTTATTTGTGAGCACCATTCTGGGGATAGAAAGAGATGAGAAACTGATAATATAAGTCTGTGCCAATAAAAGACATAGATTGATATTACACTGGCTTCAAATTTTTAAATGAGAATTTATCACATAATATGTACAAAACAGTGTCTGGAAAAGCAAGGGCACAGGGGGTCCCTAGTTTTTCTCTCATATCCAGAGCAGTACACTTGGACCTCAATTTGTGTTTGTCTTTTTTTCTCTCTTTTTCTCTCTTTTTCTCTCTTTTTTTCTTTCTCTTTCTTCTCTCTCTCTCTCTCTCTTCTTTCTTTCTTTTTCTTTCTTTCTTTCTTTCTTTTTTCTTCTTTCCTTTCTTTCTCTTCTTTCTTTCTTTTCTTTCTTTCTTTCTTTTCTCTTTCTTTCTTTCTTTCTTTCTTCTTTCTTTCTTTCTAATATTTGGCTGTTTATTGTGAAGATGGCTGTGATATAAAGTAAAATACAACCGAGGGGATAAATGCACAAATAATGCTCATTAAATCATAATAAGTGAAATATGCTCTCTTCTGAAACTCCAGAAAGGAGTTCTGATACCCGGAAGGTTCTTATATGTCTGAAAAGGGAGGTTGGGTAAAAAACCCAGCAAGAAAAACTACCTTGAAACCTTGTAAACTTATATTAAAGAACCAAAACTCTTTTATTCCCAAAAAGTCATTTTTGATCTTCAAAATGTGCCTTGTTTTCTACAAGAAACTCAGGGTATTTGGGGTCTTTCCTTTGCTAGAACAGCAAGTGCTGTCATAAGACAGGCAGAAGTGTCTGCTCCGGGCAGGTGTGAAGTGGCAAAGATGGTAGATCCACGTTGTTTTGATAATTTTTCTGCATTGATTTCTTTCTTATTTTACTTTCTCCTCTGAGCATCTGTGTGCCTGTCCTCAGACTGAGGACTGTGTAACCTGAGTTTGTCCCCCAGGATCTGATCTGAATCCAGTGCAGACCTGCAGCCCACTGGATGCCAGTCCCCTGGAGCAGCACAGGAGCAGAGTGGAGCATGACTGGCCATCACTTCACATCCAGGGAATCCTGGTCACCCCAAGTCCTATGAAAAAGCAGCAGCAGGAGGAACAGTAGCCAATTAAGCACCTGGCCATTTCCCAGCATCTTTGTCCAAGACAGCTGCATCAGGACTGTGCTGTCTGCACTTAGAAAGTCTCAAGTGTTTGAAGCACTGTGGCCATGATACGTTTATGTGTGAGGTTTGTCCAATCACTTGGGTCCATTTCTGCTTTCTTATCCTTCTTGGTGAATCTCTTCAAAAGCAAATTTTTTTCTACACCAAGAACTAAGATCTCCTGGAATCCATTGTGTCCCATGTAATGTGCATCTTAGTGTTTAACCCACCTTGTCAGTTTCTAATGGAGAATAGCTGCGAGCAACAGGTGGAATGACTCATGAGTCATTGAAAGGAACAGAATGCTACAAGGTGAAAGGTGAAGCCACACAGTACAAAGAAGAATCCTCAGCACAGAGCAAAGAGGAAAGCTGTATTTTTCTCTATGTTTCAGTGGAGTGAGGAAATGGGTCCCCACATGGGAATTTGCAACAGGGGAACATTTTCCTCCCATGAGTGCAGGATGCGATCTCTGGGGAAGGAAGAGCATGACACCCTCTGATAGGTCCACATGGGCATCAACTAGATAATTGAAATGTTGAGCTCTGGGCACAGTTCTGAAGAATGAGTGGTTGAGTTAAGCTCTGTACAAGCCTGCAGGAGATTGTCCGATTGATAGGGAAGACTCTCCCATGGTGGGCGGGACTTTTCCCTGAGTAACTGGATAAGTGAAAGTAAGGAGATTCATGGAGTTGACATTCTTCAGCAGACTTTGTGAGATATGCTGGTCTTGCAAGTGGGAATTGTTCCTCAGCAATGGATATAATATTAATAGTTTCCTTGACTCTTGATGCTGATAAAAGCTCTCCTGCCAAGCTGGCCTAAGACACGTAGCCAGGCTATCATAAGAGAATATAACTCTTGCTCCACTTGAAGCCATTAGTTCATGAATATCTTGACAGCAGGCAAGCAAAGTGCCACAGACCCACACGGCATCAGACGATGCTTGTCACCATTGTAAGAATAAGCAGCTTACTGCAAGGTGCACAAACTTCCCCTCAGTGGTTCCTACTCTGTATAATCTTAAGTCACTGTTCTGCTTGACATCCACTGACTAAATGGACTCTATGTAATTCTTTTCAAAGATTGATTGATTTGTTTGGAACAGAAGATGAGATTGAGTGACAAGGGTCTGTAGCAGTACTTATGTGAAGATGCAAGGACTACTTTGTTGGGTCCATTCCCCCTTCTACCATGTGGGCTCCTGGGATGGAGCTGGGGTTGCCAGGTTTGCACACAGGCAGCTTTACCCACTGAGTCATCCTGTTATCTGTGCACTTCATTCCTGATTTGTGGACTTCCATGTTCTACACCATGACTTCCATTGGGTGACTGTGTTAGGCTCATCTCCCCATTGATGAACAAAGGCAGGACTCAGACAACTCAGAGGAACAAGGGCTTTCTTGTCTCTTGAAGTGCCTGGGTGCAGTTCAGCAGTATGCATGAGCATTCACACCAATATCAGTACTCAAGGAAAGAGGCCACACCACAGGATTGCTGAAAAAGGGACATACTTCCTCACTTTCAGCATTCCTGAACTAGGCAAAACATATATTGCACTTTACCTGTGTTCTTGCCTATAAATTTACAGCCTAACATTTAGGGAGGAACAATGGATTTTTCTTTTTACAATTGGCCCCCAGTATATCTTATTGAACTGGTAGAAGAGTTCACACGAATTCAAGAGTCCAAAGGAAATGACCTGATCTTATTCACAAGACTGCTGAGAGAGGCAAAATTTCTCACTTGCCAGGCAGCATATCTAGGGAAGAATACTGAAGTATGTCAACTTCCTCAAACAGCTCCCTCCATCTTATCCACCTGCCTAGGGACTACTTCAACCCACTATGGTCTGGGCCCTGCCTATCAATCATTCAATCATCTGCAAGTGCTTTCAGGCATTAAGTTGAATGCTCATTCTTACAAAGCTGCCCAGAGTTCATGATTTCAATTCTCAGTTGAGGCCAATATCCAGCAATGACACACATGAACACACAGGAAAATAATAAACGTGAATATATGTAGAACATGCTATAAAAGTGGTCTTTCATTGCATGTGGTGCAATTCACTTGCCATAAACTTTTGATTATATATAGACAACTTTGTTAATAATACCAATTTTATCACAGCTTGCCATGGGATTCCTTATGTTTGTGATAGTAATTCAACCCAAATATATCCAGTTCCAGAACAAAATTAGCATTATCATACAGCAGGCAGAGTCATGAGTGAGCCAGAAGCCTTATTGGAACAATATATTTAAAACATGTATTTCCTGTACTGCTTTGATTGCAACGTACAAATCAGACCCATTTTCGTCTTATCATAATGGATAACACACATAGTGGATTACACACAAAGAATTCATTTATTTGTGACTGAACACTTTCTTCTATTGATTATATACTATTAATGTTTCCACCACTTAAACATTACTTAGGATATGCTGAATGCAATCATGACACCCAAGTGTAAGGAAGTAGGAAAATAAAATCTAAGCAACTGATACCTAGGTTCACAATGTCACAAAACATCAGAGTGAGAAGAGGAAATGATTTAAAGTTACACAGGAAAAAAATCCACATGTTCTATTTGAGTACATGCTCATCTGATCTTTCATACTTCTGTAATTGGTGACAAATTTTACAATGGGACACATGTATCCTCTGACACAGAGAGAGGCAGCCACCAGACAAATATGCACAAGGAGATGAGCCTGCAAAGAAAGTCAGATATTTCTACACACTCAGGATGCTTCTGGACTCTGTCAGTTCCACAGACTTCCTAATGTATGTCTGGATCCTGTACATGTTCTCACTCTTCTGGCCTCCGTTGCTGGAGGTGGTATAGGTCACCCTCTGCTTACAATATCACTTTAGGCCCCATGTTCCCAAAATGAATTGTGTGGTCTCTGCTGGGTAACTTCTTGGCACAGAGTGGATTTAAGATGTTTTTTTGGGGGATGCTTGGCTGAATGGAATGAGTGATATGACTTCAGGTCTTTGGTCCATGAATGTCCCTCTACCCTTGATACTGTAGACATTAAACTTTGCTTCATACATTGACTTCCTATGAATCTGGCAGTAATTAATGTTGTGTCTTCTAAACTAGACCATGGACCTTTCCTTACTGATTCTTCATAGAATTCAAAAGGTTTCTTATATGACTGCATCAGTAAGAACCATCACTAATATTATGCCAAATGCATCAAATCTTTGCCAAAATCAGCAACATTTGTTCTTTGCTATGTTATAGCTACATTGCTTCCACCATCAGCTAGACAGAGTCTTAAATTATTGACATTAAAACAACCACTTTGTGACATTCTTTGTGGTTCTGTGGTTATTTGAAAAATCCCACATTTTGTTTTGAAATTCAACTTTCATAATTTTGAAGACTGTCTCTTAGTGGTATCCAAGTGACACAAACCAGACTTGCAGCAATAGGATCTTTCTTCCAGCATTACCTTAGAAATGTTTAACTACTCACAAAACACGAGCCTTTGAACAGTGACCCCCCCCAAGAATATCGAGTATAGAATCCTTTCTGTGCTGCTTTATGCCTTAAAAGTATATTAAAAAGGCAAAGCAAAATGTTAGGATGTGGGGGAAACTCTAAATGCTACCAAATCCTCTGTCATGATAGAGTTACTGCAGATGAGTGAGAGGACATCTGGTTCACATGCAAACAAGCTTCCCTGAGCATTTTTCACTAGAAGATCCACAGAAAGCTTCACAGCCAGGCTGCATCTGAGCCAAGCTTCCAGCAAGTGCCAACACCTAGGGAGCAGTCCAAGCAGCACAGCTTCACACTTCTGCTTCTCAGCGAGGTTTATGTTATGACTTGTATCACTGTGGTAGGAGTATCATATTCCTGCTGACAGTAGTAAGCAGCAAAATCTGCAGGCTGGAGGTTGCTGATGGTGAGGGTGAAATCTATGCCAGATCCACTGCCGCTGAGCCATGAGGAGACTCCAGTTTGCAAATTCTTTGCGGCATAGATCAGCAGTTGAGGAGCTTTGTCTGGCTTCTGTTGATACCAATTTAAGTTATATCCTATGCTCTGACTGGCCTTGCAGTTGATGGTGACTCTGTCTCCTGGAGATGCAGCCACAGATGGAGTCTGGGTCAGCTGAATGTCACATCTCACACCTGCCATGGGAAATAAACAACAATAAGACACTACATATTGATAATTATGTAATAGCAGAGTTTTCTTAAATATATGGCAGCATTACTCACATTAGGCTACAAATCCCCCCTTTCCTGCCATTTATTACCTGGGAGCCAGAGGAGCAGGAGCCCCAGAAGCTGAACAAGGACCTTCATGGCCATGCTGTCTCCTGACTGGGACTGACCCCTGTACAGTGTGTGACCAGCCTGATAAAGTCCTCAGGGCAGTGGGCTGTGCTCTGCATATGCAAATCAGCAACAGCTGGGCAGGGGCACAGCTGCAGGGCTGGCACATGTGAGTGACTCTGCAAGGGCTCAGTAACCTGAGTGTCCCCATTCTTCCAGGGCAGAGCAAATTTGCCCTCTGAGATGATGTTTCTATTGGGAGGAGTCAGGGATCAGAGCCAGGCTGCTGTCTGGGGAATAGAGTAATGTTCCATTTCATGAAGTTTCTCCTATGCCTTTGTTACTAGTTTTACTTCAGCCAAGAGTCAGTCCTTCTGTGAATGATACAGACATTTCAGAAGCCTTTTGCGTTTGGTCCTGCGGTTTTTGCTCAGGCCCTGGACTTCTTGGTTTGCTTGTGAGCACCACTGCTAGAGATAGCAAGATTGTAAATGACAACCAGTGGTTGTGTCCACAGAGAAGATGATAGATAAAATCAAATTTTTGGTGAGAATTTAAAATAAAGCATGAACAAAATAGTGGATAAGCAAGGTAAAGCCCAGGCATGGGTATTCTGGTGTTTCTCTCTCATATCCAGCAGCAGTAGTTAGGATCCTCAGGTTCTTTGGGCCATTTCCCAGCGCCTCCATCTAGGGCAGCTGCATCAGGGCTGCACTCTCTGTCCTTGCAATGGTCTCAGGTGTGTTTCTCATGCTGCGTCCACGGATAAATTTCTGTGCGATGTGTACAATCCCTTGGGTCCATTTATACTTTCTTTTCCTTCTTGAGTGAACCCCCTTGAGAAGTGGAAATATTATGTACAGGGCTGTCTCAGATTTCCTGGAATCCATTGTGCCCCCTATAATCTATATGTCAGTGCTTAGCCACATCTTCAGTGTCTTAGAGAGAACAGTTGTGAACGATTGGGTAAAATGACTGAGTCATTGAAAGGAATAAAATTGTTCAATGTGAAAGGTAAAGTCACACAATTCAGAGAAAAATCCTCAGCACAGAGTAGACAGGAAAATGGACCATAGTCTTCATGTTCAAGTGGAGCAAGAAGAGGATCCCCATGTGAGAATTTAGCCCAGGGGTGCATGTGACTTTGGGAAGCATGTGCATTGCAACTTGTGATAATTGCATACAGCTGTCAATTGGAGAGTTAAAGGTTGAGTTCTAGGCACAGTTTAACGAATTAGTAGTTGAATTAAGCTCAGAGTAAGCCTCCAGGAGATTGTCTAATTAATGATAACACCCACCCAAGGTGGGTAGGACCTTTGCCTGGGTAGCTGGATAAGAAAGAGGGAATTTATTCAGGGAGTGAAACTCTGGAATGGTAAGCTGTGACAGAATATTTAAAAAGTAATTATAGAACAGTGAAATGAATATGTGTTTAATACACTTAGATGTGTCATAGTTAGGCACAGGTGTCATTTTGGCAGTTGAGGGTTTGAGCTCTGGGCACATTTGTAGAGGAATTAGTGATTGAGTAGCCAGAGCAAACCTTCACAGATTGTCTAGTTGATGGGAAGACCCAGTCCATGGTGGATGGGGCTAGGCCTAGGCCCTGAGCAGGTGAATAAAATACTGACAGCTGGTTGAGGAAGTTGGCATCCTTCTGTACACTTGGCCGGACATACTGGTCTGGCAAGTAAGGATTGTCCATCTCTTAGCCATTATGTGGTGATGGTGTGGCCAGTTCCCTTGGCCGTGGTGTTGGTACATGCTCTCCCATCAAGTTGGATTGAGAACTGTAACCGGACTGTCAGCAAGGAAATAAGCCTCTTTTCCCCTTAAGCTGTTTGATAGTCATTTGTTCACAACCATGCAGACTAACTGCAACAATGTGCTATGCTGAGGTTATGGAAACACAATGCAAGTTAAAGAACTTGAAAAGAGACCAAGAAAGGGAAAGATTCCTTTCCAAGGATGTGTCAGGACTTTGTAGTAGCCATTATCACATGATACACTGACAACTTCATACATGCTGGTACATACATTGCCATGTACTCACTGTTATTTTTTCTCAAAGATCTTGCAAACACATTTTCAAGTAAAAAGAAACTCCCCCACCCAAAAAAAATACCCAACAACCAATAGATGAGCTTACCAGCAGATCCACATAACAGAGAGATAGACATTTATCCTTGTTGGAAATTTGAACATATTTTTTGCCTGTGCAGGGGTGTATATGTGAGAGAGAGAAGGTGTACTGTATGTGCCTGTGAAGGCCAAGGAATCATCCTGGATTGCTCTGTCTCCTTATTGCTTGGCCCCTGGGTTTCCCAGGTTTTGCCTTCCAGGACCAGAAATTCAGACCTCTGCCATTTCTCCATTTTTACCCCCTCTAGAATCTGAAGTCAGGTCCTTTTGCTTGTGAGTCAAAGGCTTAACCCTTGAGATATCTCCAGCCCCCAGGAAATTTGAAAATTTTAGGAAGGATGCAGCTTTCTTCCCATGTTTTTGTGCTTGCTGGTGAAGAGAAGAGTCTGAAAAGGTAACTGAAGAGCAAAGGAAGCTTTGGGTTATGGGCACCAGGGTCACCTTGACCAACCTTGACTGCATAGGGCAGAGCTGCAGGTCCTTCCCCTGCCACTTGTCCCCCTCTTGATTGCTCCCTCAGCTGCAGAGCAAGCGTGTGATGTTCAATGACCTGCATTTGGGTGGAACTTACAGACAAGGAACCTGTTCTGAGGAGTGAGCTGGGAAATGCAATTGAAGGGCAGGACTAGAAATGTAAATCCCTACACCACCTCCCCCATGCCACATGGATGGCCCTTTTCATACATCTGAGATGTGATCTTGGGGTTCTGGCTGGTTTAATTTTTTCTATATTTGTGCCAGTCCCAATTTTCCTTCTGATCACCCTCATCTGAGCTACATGTTGTCTCCTCAATTGCCCTGTCTATCATGTCATTCCCATG
Source organism: Typhlomys cinereus (assembly GCA_023101885.1). NCBI lineage: Eukaryota > Metazoa > Chordata > Mammalia > Rodentia > Platacanthomyidae > Typhlomys > Typhlomys cinereus. The sequence continues at coordinate 17,935 of JALPQD010000376.1, read as the reverse complement.
TATGTGACGGAGGCAGAATCCACTTGGGAAGCTCACAGATGCTCTCCTGGTGTCTACTTTCATAGTCACTGCTGCAATAACTTCCAGAACTGAACAATGTAGAGCATCAAGGGGACGTGTACTTGTGCTCAGGATTTCAGGTTGTAGCTGACCGTGGCAGAGGGACAAGGAAACTGCCCACTCCACCTCCAACATTAAGAACTGAGAGAAGGGCAAGGACCAGTGCTGCTTGCCAGAGACACAATGCTGGGCAGTTCCCTCTATTTCTCTCTATGAGCTAGTTTGTCCCACATTGATTATACAATCAAGACAATCTCCCAAAGACTTGTGCAGATATGTGCCTTAACCAAATAGATCTTATTACTTAATTTTTAGTCTTTTGGTGCTTCATACATAAATGCAGTACATTTGTAAAATTTTTCTCGCCCTAATCTTCAATCCTAACCTCTTTACTGTTCCCATTACATCCATTCTTCTTCCTTGCTAGTCTCCCTCCAATTCTCATGTACGTTTGCACATGTGGCCCCCTGAGTTTCATCTGGTTTGCTTTGATAGTTTTCGCCTGAGAACTTAATGGAGCATGAACCATAAAGTAGAGGATGTACTGTTGAGGAAAATATCATCCCTCCTTCCCTTTCCCCCACCATCCAGCATTAACCCCAACCATATTCACTCTACATATCTCTTTTGTCCAGAATGTTAACTAGCCAAAGGGGGAGCCAGGGTTCTTCATACCTTTTCTGGTTTGTGGAAAGTGTGATCCCCCAATTCATCAACTTTGTTTCAATTCAACCCTGCTGAATAATGTGAGGTTTTTGTTATAACAGTATGATGTCATCTATGTATTTTCCCATACAGAAACACAGTTTCTCTACTTCCCCCATTCCTGTGTCATTTCCATTGGAGATCCTACACAAGGGGTCACCCCATGGTATCCAAAAGATGGAAGAGGGTGACTCAGCACTCACTGGTCCCCACAGGATGCTGGCTGGGTTGGGAGAGGACAGGAGAATCACCAGGAAGGTGCTGCATCAGCAGCCCAGTGCTGCACTTTACAAGCGGGACAGAGACCTGAGGGCCAGGCAGCCTCCAGGCAGCTGCTCATGGATTGCATCTGTCTCTTTTTTTTATTTTCCTCTGGTGTTTCTCAGAATCCACCATCCAGGGCTGAAGTGTAGGCTGCTGCCATTTCCCCCTAGCTCTTTTACTTTGTATCTGGGTTCTGAATTCAGGTCCTTCTACTTAATACAGAGGCAGAGGCTTAACCCTTGAGCCATCTCTCCAGCCCCAGAAATCTCATTTTTATGCTCAGTAATATACCCCCACACTTTGTAGGTCTGTAGCATAGGTATTCATTTCCATGTTTTTTTTTAAAAATCCTATCCTGTAGCTTTTGATTCTCGATGTGAATAACCACTAAGGGTTGTCCATCTCTCAGCCATTATGTGGTGACGGTGTGGCCAGTTCCCTTGGCCCTGGTATTGATGCCTCCTCTCCCATCAAGCTGGACTGAGAACTGTAACCTTGAATCACAATAGAGAATAAGCCTCTTGTTCCCTTAAGCCATTTGATGGTCGTTTATCAGCAACCATACAGGTGAACTGCAACATATGCTGCCTGTCAAATCGGGTTTGTCCCTCTCTCAGCAGTCCTGTGCATTTGGTGTTGCCAGTTCTTTTAGCTCCTGGTGTTGGCATGAGTTCTGCCAAGCTGAACGAAGAACTGCACCTGGTCTATCATAAGCTAAAAAAAAGAAAGTCCCTTGTTCCCATAAGTCACTTTGTCATGAATTTATTGGCAACATGAAGAGTGACTGTAACACTAATCACATCGTTATCAGCAATTACTAAATCTCAAGGGGTCATAATGAAAAGATTAAATCATGAACAAAGGAAAAGGTTGCAATCAATAGACAGGAAATGTGGGATACAGAAGGCTAATGCAAAGGCAACAAGACATTGTTTTTATAGTAAACTACTTTATTTAGTAAGGTGAAGGAATACACTTTAAAATAACAATGCAAAGTACTATTAAATGAAAACATGAACAAGTAGCAATCATTTATGCCCTCAAGTATGGTTTAGAGTCAGTAATTTGACCTGTCATACTTTAATAGACTGGCCAAAGTTTAATAAACAAACATCACTAAAGTGTGTCCTTCATCACACTATGACATTACCATGGATACAGCATGACAGGCACTTCTCAGTTGCTTTGTAATCTTATGGGCTCGCCATCAAAAGTGCAGTCTGTCCATGACAGGATCGCCCTCTGCTGGCACAACACATCCTATAAAAGCAGTGTTAGTGGAACTAAAGGAAAATGGGCAATGAATATTCCCCTTGCTTTCCCAGAATAGACAGAGTAGGTGAGATGCTACCAAGAATTAAAAATGGGGACAATCAAAGATAATAAAAAGAAGCTTCAAAAGTGTTTCTTTTCTAATTTCTTCTTATAACTGACTTGAGTGGTGTTTGCATAGATACATATGTAATTTATGCTTGCCCTGAAACAGGAAATAGTTATATATTTAGTGATCAAAACCTAAGAAGAGTTGTATTTGAACAAAGATTCCCCATAGTAATGCCATTCCGCAAAAAAGTGCCTGAAACTACAAATAATAATTTAATATTAGTGTATGTTTTATTCCTCAATTTCTTTAATAAGCATAGAATTATCTAAAGAAACAATTTTAAAATTTGGCTTATAACATAGATACATAATAATAATTGTTATATAATAAAAAGAAAAAGAAGGAAAGCAAAAAATCAACGTTTCTATATCTTATTAGAATTAAACTATATCTGAAAATACTGCATTATATGTATTAAATTGACATGGGACGTCATGGAGAGAAATAATAGCTGCACAAATTTTACAAGCTGAAGATTAATTTATTTATTAATATGCCGATACTTTAGAAAACCAAAAGTAAGTGGCCAGTGAGGTGAATGGCAGGTAAATGTATCAGAGCACAAATATGGAGACCAGAGTTCTATCCCCAATTCCCAGAGGATGGAAAGAGAGAAATGACTTCCAAAGAGATGCTCTGATCTGCACATGCATAGCATGCTCTCTTGTGTTCTCCTCTCTCTCTGTTTCTTTCTCTCTCCCCCTCTCCCCCTCCCTCTCCCTAGCAAATAAACACTTTTTTAAAAGACAAAGATGAATTGAAAACCTTGGAATGAAGTTGGAATTGAAAGAGAAAAGGAGGGATTCCATTTTGAGGAGAAATGAGTCATCACCGGCACTATGACAATTATTGGACCATAGATAATAACTTCGAATAGACTGCTGCAAATATCATTTTATTCCCATTAACATCATTTCAGAGAATCACAAAATTATGCTTCAAACAAACAAGCAGAAAACACAGAATGAGTGAGATTAGCCACAGATTGACCTAATGGAGACATTCTCAAAAGTCATCTTTGATCTGTAATCACTGATGGAATTTGAATCTTGTTATTTTTAATTCATGTATGTGAGCTTCAGGTGTGTGTGTGTGTGTGTGTGTGTGTGTGTGTGTGTGTGTGCGTGTGTGTGTGTGTGTGTGAGTGAATGTGTGTTTGGGAGTGCTTACATTTGGTCGGTATTGAGGCTGGAGAGATGGCTCAGGGGTTAAGACTGTGCCTCACATGTGGATGTATGTATGTATATGAGGGTGTGTGCATGAGTACCCTTGCATGTACATGTCTAGGGTGATTCTTGATATGGAGAATCGCCCTCAATGTTTCTTCCACCTTATTGTTATAACCCTGAGCCTCCAATTAAACCCGGAGTGCTCCATTAGAGCTGTTTGACTAGTTATCTTGCTCTGGAAGTTCCCAGGCTCTTTGTACTGAGACTGGAATTACTTGCAGACAGCCACACAGCATTTTTTATATTGGATCTGGGGATTCAAACTCCTATGCTTTCACTTTCAAGGCAAAGATCCTCTGCACATCTCCCTAACCTGACACTTTTCCTGTAAGAACAGAACAGGGCTCTCTTCCTGCTGTCCTTCCCCTTGCTGGCTGAAGAAAGGACATGCCAGGATCAGTGATTAGAAGGGGGAGACAAGCTCTGGGTGTGGCTGGCAGTGAATGTGACAGCCACTCACCTGCCCATGTCACCTCCCCCTCTCTGGACCATCACCCAGGCACAGAGAAACCTTCAAGTATTTGATCCTCTGTACTTTCCAGAGGTCGCCAATGAGGTGACTCTTTCTTCATGGTTGTTCTGGATGTCCACATCTGGTTGCTAACAGATTCATCTCTTCTTCCACCTGGTCTAGATTCTGCACACATGACGATCAGATTCCACAACTTTGAATCTTTCTAGCCAGGTCTTAAATTTTTACTTCTGCTCAACATGTGTTGGTACACAATTGCCCAGTTCATCTATTTAACCCTAAGGTTCATGTTGGTACCTTTGAGGAAAGAGCTGGTATAGGTGATTCTTCCTACAAATAGTCAGTATGTCCTATGGATTAAGTTCCTTTCCTGACTTCATCATGAGATGATGGATGAATTTCCCTCATGGCATGAGCTGGTCTGTAATGCCAGGCTCCCTTGTGTCCTGGAAGTATTTGCTGCAGTCAAGGTTGGTTAATGTGATTGAAGTGCTGGGTGAGAGAAGTACACTGAAACCTTGAAAGTGCTCATAGATCTCTGACCCTGTGGTGTCTACGATAATTGTCCTCAAGTAGGTCCTTCAGCACATCTGAGATATGACCGTGAACTACCACTGAATCTCTGCTGATCTTCCAGCTCCATATTCTCTTCTGGTCCTTTGTATCTTACCTATAAATGTCTGCCCCTTCCACATCACCCCAAAATAGATGATGGAGCCACAGCAAGACTTCAGAACCAGTGTGTGACCTTCTAGGTTGATTAGGGACACCTGACAGGACCTCGAGTCCACTGCACGGGAAATTCATTCCACTGAGTCTGAACATCCCAGTTCTGTATGGGGCAACAGGTGGGCCCCTGAATATAGCAGAGGTAGTCATCATGAGATTGCTTCAGCTTCAGCTTGTTTCCTTAGTTTCTCGATTTCTTCATACTACACAACCTGCTGGGCTGCTCTGCAGACAAGGGACACGTGGCAGCTGCGCCACACCAAACAGAGAGGTTTGTGTTTAGGGCTGCATCACATCTCCCAAACACTAATAAACTCCAGCATCTTCAGCCTCTATGCTGCTGATTCTGAGTGTGAAATCTGCCATTGAACCTATCTGGACCCCAGAGGCTCTGTTGGAAACAAACAGATCAGAAGCTGCAGAGACTGGCTTGGCCTCTGCAGGAACCACTGCATATAGGTCTTTGCATTTCTGTGTAGGAGGCTCCAGCTTGACTTGAGGAGATGGAGGCTGCTTCTCTCGGAGTCATGAGCAGGGAGGGTGGTGTCCAGGTCATCACAAAATCATCAGATCCTGAAATTATAAGAAACATGTTCAAGATTATCTGAAGACATGACACATTTTCTATAGCTTTCCTTAATTATTTATTTTCCTCTTCACATTACTCAAGGCTTTGGCTTTTATTCTAAGACTATTTTGTATTAAAAAAAGATCATGGATCTTTCCAGAATATGAGAAACCTCTAAGAGCCGTTTATGCCCTACTCTTCCACCACAGGAGAATTGTTAGCAGAAGCCAAACGTTGTCCCATGTGGATCCTATCCACTCTCACAGATCTAAATGTCAGTGTCAGTCCTAAGGGACAAGATTCGCTGCCTCCAGAGACCAGAACAACCACAGTCAGCAATGTGGTCCTAAAGCTCAGCCCCCTCCTCCGTCTTCCTCATCTGCACCTGTCCTTACCAGGGATCCAGAGTATTGACAGGCTCAATAGCCCAGAGCTTCACTCTGAAAAGTTGAGCTGAGAAACTTTGTTAAGCAGAGACAAGTTTGCATCTCCACATTTATCTCAGATGTTGGCAGGATCATCCTCTTTGGAGACCAGTGTCCAAATTCCCTATCAGATCAGCAGTGTGAATACCCAAGTGACAGGAAGACCCACATTTATATGTAAGTGACCTGAAACATCTTTTGTCTGTGCAAAAGTCAAAGATAAAGTCCTTGTGCCTGCAGAAGTGGGCGGATGGATCCTCTGTGGAAGTCTGGAACTATCAGTGATACCCAATCATCACAAACCTCCACCTTAACATAGCATCAGACACTCAGCATATGGAGTTGTATCCGCTGGTCAGTTTTTAGGAATGGAATGGAAACCCTGTATAGCTGCCTTCCAGCTGGTCAAGGAAAAGACATAGCAACCACTCCTGGTGGTTCTGATCCTCATGGGTTTTATCCAATAGCATCTCTGGTATGAATTGTTTGAAGAGAACTGACATCTGCTATCTTCAGGTTAATGGTTTGGGATATAAGTGACAAATACTACCGAGAATGTTTCTCTAGAACCTAAGTGAACTCTGTAAGAGCAGCAGAGACTTAAGTGCTTGACTTCCAGGAAAACGTTGCTCTCCCAGAGGAGAGAGTCATGATCATTTTCTATAGTGAGAGCACTAGGGCCTGGATATAAAATTCCATGTAACAATTTGAAAAATCAAGTATATAGTCTTCCATACCTCCCCACTGGATAATAGGCCATTCATTCTACATTCTGGCAAGGAGTTTGTCTGTAGTTGGTGCATTCCTGAGACATTAGTGAGAATGAAGTCAAATTTCTCTCAAGGCCACATCATACTCATGTTGTGGTAACTGGAGCCTCAAGAGAGAACCAAGGGCACAAGCAGAGCTGACTGATGTGGAAAGCGCATGGCTTTTCCGGAAGTGGAGGTTTTCTGAGAAGAAGACAAAGTAGATGCAATATCTGAAGAGATTAGCTTTACTGAGGAAGGAAGTCCTGCTGCCGGTACTGGGGAAGACATAAGGGAGATGGGGCTGGAAAGATGACTCAGCAGTTAAAGCACTTGCCAGAAAGCAAAAGGTCCAGACTTTGCAGAGGGGAGCATGATAGATCCCGAAGTTACACCTGGTACCTGACATTAGAAACAATAACCTAATATCCTCCCAGCAATGAGAAGACCATCCTTGAGAGCCAGGAAAGACCCATCACATTGTTGGATACATTCCCAGGCTGTCTGTCCTTCCTTACTTGGAATTCAGAGCAGGCGGAGCACCAGAGGCTGTAAGAGCTCATGTCCACGTCCATGTTGTGTTCTGACTCTTTCTCAGGATGTGGACTATTAAAATATCCTAAGCATAGTTTGCCGCATTCTATGCCCAGGCAAATCAGCAGGACCAAGGAAGGGAAACCCCAGAGCAAAGCAATGAGAAGGTAGAACAATCCAGGAGGATGATACCGGGTATCACCCTGGGACTCCACAGGCACACACATTCAAGTGCCCTCTTGTGCATACACACACACACGCACGCACGCACGCATGCACACATGTATGCCGGAAGCGCGTGCACAAGAAAAGAAAAATGACAATTCTCAGAGTAATTATTTCTCGCATGTACCATTTTTCGTATTTTATCTCTTCAGCTGTATGAATTGAAGGTTTTAGAATATATATTATTCTGTTATGTTCCCTAAACTGATGAATCCCTGAGAGAAGCAATTTAATATGGGAAAAGATTGTTTTTTAGCTCACGGTTAAGGAGGTTTCAGTCTGTGGCCTCTGGTAATATTTCTCTGCTGAAGCATTCCTTGATTATGATGTATCAGAGCATTGATGAAGAACAGCCGTCTACTATTCGGTAGATAACAAGGAGAGAAGGAAAGAAGGAGAGGGAGAGGGAGAGGGAGAGGCATAGGAGAGGGAGAGGGAGAGGGAGGGGGAGAGAGAGAGAGAGAGAGAAGCTAACAATCCAGGAGAATGTGTAGAAGCAGTGATGAGCCCCAAGGACCTGCTTCTTCCAGATTTGTCCCACTTCCCAAAGTTTCCATTACTTCCCCAGGTAATATCACTGATTAGGAACAAAATTGGAACACATGATCCTGTAGGCAAAATCCCATATCCAAAGTAGATTTTGAGTTTTATTATAAGACGTTTTTGGCAAATAATATTAATCTTGTCTCAGGAATAACCACAGTTTTGTTTGTGGGTGTCACTGGCATTGAAGAAGCACAGAAACTAGACACTGCAGACTTTGCAGCCCTACCACTTTGTCAGCCCTGGAGACAGGATCACCATCACCTACCAGACTAATCCCACTGACAAGACGAAGTACAGTTGGTATCAACAAACTCCAGGACAGTCTCCTATAGTGGTGGTTCATAACACATCAATTCTGGCTTCAGGAGCCCACCACGGTTCAGTGGCAGCCATTCTGGGACAGATTTCATGCTCTCTGTCACCAGTGTGCAGAGAAACAATGCTGGCAGTTACTACTGTGCTAAGTGGCCAGGACACCTCAGTGTCCTTCCCCATATAAAACCTCAGGGTCTGTCTGATTCCTGCACAGGACATGAGCCGAGGGGCCTCAGAAAAGCTTCAAGTCCTCTGAAGTCTTTCTTCAGTGTTTTCATGGGAAAATGTCTCCCAAGGATGTCAGCATTCATTTTAATTTCTCATTAATTAGTCTGAGCCCCAAAGCTAGACCTCTCTGGCACTTCTTTAAGTCCTGCTTTGTCTGCAAAGCAACAATCTCCTGTGCACTCACATGAATGCTTCACTCCCATGTCGACTCCAATGATTCCCAGCAGCGTCTACTGCTTCCTTCCCAGGCCTGGAGTGTGAGCACTTGCTGTGTTGGCCCCAGACAAGTGAACGCACCAAGGAAAAAGGTAGATGTTGTTCCCGGCACTGGAATTTGAAATGTCAGAGACTAAGGTACAAGACTGTAGTGCTATAGAACACAGGGAATACAACCAGAAAATTAATAAATTGACATGACTATGATCTCACCAATTTATAGCTGGAACTGCAAATGTGTTGAATCTTGGAGATAAAAGGATAGACAGGTGAAGGGGAGGGTCTCTATGCGTGGGTCTACAGATGAAGGGCGACATAATCTGCCACAGAAGGCTGAGCTCCTGCTAGAGCAGACAATGCGAAGGAAATCCCAAGGCCCACACAAGTAGGCAGCATGCAGGAGAGAATCAGATACAAGGCTTAGTTAAGGAGTTAAAGGACTTAGTGAAGGGAAGAGAGGTTGCAAGTGTAAGCAGAAAAGAAAGAAGGCAAGAACAAGGGGGCAAGCACAATCATTCATTATGTATGTATAAAGGGAATTTTTTTATTTAAAAACAGAGAGAAGAGAGGGGCCTCTGACACATCTCAGGATTAAGGTACAAGCTCACAAACATGATAAAATAGTGTGAATTCTACAAGCCCATGAAAATAGTAACGTTGCCCTATGACTTCACTTGTATCCCTAGCCTTCTAAGCATGTGTGTATCCTTCTCACTCACTTGTTCATGCTCAAAATAGATAGCTGAGCAATTTAAAAAGTGGAAAAGAAAGCAGACAACTCTGGTCAACAAAAAGACACACTTCATCAGTTAAACCACGTAGTCTATAATTTTGACAGAAAGAATATGTTTTATTGACATACAAAGAAAAAGGAGGCAACTACATGACACATACATTAAGTAAAAGAAAAGTTAGGTCAATAAAAACTAAAAAACAGGCAAATGAAGTAGTTAAAGAATAGTAACCTATCAACTTAGCAAGCACACATGCATTACTACACTAATGCTAATTGAGTGATGAAGTCAGGCAAGGCATGATGGGTAAGGATGTGTCTTTCTCCAGCAGCACCTCTGCAGGGCTGGTCGCTGGTGGCTGTTTCAGATGTGATAGCAAAGCTGTTGCTATGGGCAGGATGAGAACATTGTGGCTCTTCTTAGGCAGCCAAGACCCTGATGGACCAGAGCCCTCGGTTGCAGCCAGTTACCCTGAGTTCCCAGCATCTCCCTCTCACACAGATGCACAGGGCATTGTGCTCTTCCCCATACAAGCAGCACATTTGGCAGCTGGGCTGCCCCAAGCAGGGAGGTTCTTGCTGGTGTCTGTATCACTGTGGAAGGAAACTCTGTTCCTTGAAAGCAGTAATAAACTCCCAGATCCTCAGGCTCCACCCTGCTGATTTTGAGTGTGAAATCTGTCTGTGCCCCACTGCCACTGAATCTGTCTGGGACCCCAGAGAACTGCTTGGAAACCTCATAGATCAGGAGCTGTGGAGACTTCCAAGGCCTCTGCAATATTTGTATTGTACCAATACAAAGAGGTGTATCCATTCTATGTAGGAGGCTCTTACTAGACCTGCAGGAGATGGAGGCTGCCTCTCCAGGGGTGACAGACAAGGAGACTGGGACATCACAATATCACTAGTGGAACCTGAAATTATAAAACACAAGTTCAAAATCAGATACTAATTTCATGAACAGATTTTAAGCTTCCTTTAGATTATTTGTTTAATTATTATTATTCTTTGTATAATTTTTGTTCATGATCCAAAATACCTATTTGCACAAAAGTAATGTAGTGAATGTCCTAAAGAGACATTAGACATAACCTACACCACCCCATTTCATTTGTCAGTCTTACAGGAGCACAAGTCCTGTGGCATCTGGAGTCTTCCCCTCCACAGAAGGGACTTTGCCTTCCTGGAAGGACCCAGCCACATCCCCCACATGTAGAACGTATCTGGAAGACTTGGGTTCCAGATTTGACCCACCCTCAGTTCTTCTTCCTCATCTCCCTCACTCCTTACCAGAAATCCAGAGCATTAGAAGCCCCAGGAGCTCCACAGGGAACTTCATTTTGAGATCAAATGAGGACAGCAATGGGTCAGGGCAAGGACACAGTTGCGCTTTTATCTCAGACAAGGAGAGGAAGGTCCTCACTAGGGAGCAGTATGCAAATACCTGGTGGAGCAGCTGTGCAGAAAGAGGAGAGAGTTATGTGGGCTTCTCATATTTACAAAAGAATCTGAAGTACCCCTTGTATGGAAATTAAAACAGTAAAATAAAAGATTTGGTTTGAAGAGAATATTAGCAACCTCTTCAAAAGTTGTCAGTACAAAAAATATAGAAATTGTGGCCCAGGCCACCGGTTACTTAAATACTCTCTGTATGATCATAAATGTAAATAAAACTATTAGATATTTATATTTTAAGTGTTTATCACAAAAGCATGAAAGTAGAAATGAAAATTTAAAAAAAAACACTAACAGGGGGGAGGGGCGGGGAAGGAAATTTTGGGAATAGTGAGCAGGTCTTTGGTCTTTGTGTCAATGACAATCCTTAGGTGCAACTCAGAATCATTGTCTTAAGTACATCAAACAGACATAGCTTTATATGGTGATTATCCTTCAGTGAAACCATAAAACCAGATTCCATTAAAGAGTAGAAAACATCTGATCTACATACACAGTCAATGGCCCTGTATTCTACAAGTATAAACTAGTGACTTTTATGCCTCAGAATCTGAACATGAAGCTTAAGTTTACCCTTTATATATTCTAGTGGATGTGCTTCTTTACTATGGGTCTCATAGACTCAAGAATTCCATGGCCACATAGGAAGGAAAAAAACAGCAGGAACTTCATACTTTCCGTGGTTTTGCTTATTATTGGCTCTTCCCTTATGAAAACTCTTTCCATCAGAATTTCTTAACATGTAATTCCAGGTTCTGCTAGACTCTGGTGATAACCATCAAACAGCTTAAGGGAACAAGGGATTTATTTCCTTACAACAGTCTGGTTACAGTTCTCAGTCCAGCTTGACTGGAGAGCACGCACCAACACCAAGGCTGAGGGAACTGGCCGCACCATCACCACATAATGGATGAGAGAGGGATTATTCTTACTTGCCAGACCAGCATGTCTGGCCGAGTATACACAAGAATGCCAATTCCCTCAACCAGTTCTCTGTACTTTATTCCAGGGACTAATGCCACCTACCATGGGCTGGGCCCTCCCCATCAGCTGGACAATCTCCTGCAGGCTTGCTCTGGGCCCAGCTCAATCACTAATTCTCCACAAATGTGCCCAGAGCTCAAACTCTCAGCTGTCAAGTTGCACCTGTACCTAACTATGACAGCAGGCAAGTGTGAGCTACATGTCATAACTGCAGATTAATTGTTTTTTCTATTCTGGAATCTCATTTGAATGAAATATGATATTACATGTTATTTATGTCACAATAAATTTGCAGAGCCTATTTATTGGATGTTCAGTCATGTTGTTCTGTACATAAATAATGTGTCTCTCTTTATTGCTGCTATTTAATCCTATTTCAGTGATGCAATTTATTTTTCCACCTTTTTTGATATTTTGACTGTTATCAGTTTAATATTTTTTACTATTATTTATTCAATTGTGTGTGTGTGTGTGTGTGTGTGTGTGTGTGTGTGTGTGTGTGTAGAACCACGGACGAATTCGGGAACCACCATGGACCGCCTCCACCTCCTCCTTGTTTACTCTGCCCGGGATTCACAGGCTCCGCCCTATCAGGACCAGAAACACAGGCCGTCCCTGCTTCTGCCTGGCATCTATACGTAGGGTCTAGGATCTGAACTCAGGACCTTCCGCCTGCAAGGCAGAGGCTTAACCCCTGAGCCACCTCTCCAGCCCCTGACTGTTATCAGTTTAAATTGTTATAAATAAAGGTGCTATGTGAACTCTTACACTAGCCTTTGCAAATATTGGTGATCACAGCCCAGTGAGTTGGTTGTCAAACACCTCCATTCTCCTTCTTATTTCTCTTATCAATTCCTACCCTACTCATTGTCCTCCAGTGCGTGATTTTCATGGTGATTTTAGTCAATGATGACCAAATGTTCCTATCAGATCATCAATGAGTCAGCTGATTAGAAACTGATTTTCCTCATTTAGCCTGAGACTTCACAGCCTTGGTCTCAGACACAGATGGTTCCATTGCACTCACTGTCTCTCTGATTCAACTGGGACACATTCCCTTGACCCAGAGCTCCACAAGACACTTAGTGAAAGGCTCCTTCACTTCTTGTCCAAAGTGTTTCTGAATGTAAGCAGTACAGAAGCAGAACTTTGCCTGGTGGTACTAGTGTTCAATGAGGGGACATTGTTAAGTACCCAATCTGCAGTTGAATTGTGGGTGTCCCTTCATTTATATTAAGAACTAAACCGTATTCTTTATTACTGTACCTTATTCTCTTATTGTCTTTCCATCCTTCATCCCAGGGGAATTAAGCCTCTGCTCATCAGATTAACCTGCCGAATATTTTCTTTTTTTTCCATTTTTTTAAATTTCCGATCATGCAAATTTAACAGGTACACTGGTCCCCTCCCTTTCTCCACCTCCCTGACCCCCCTGTTCCCCCCTTGCTCTCCCTCCCCATCCCCCATTGCCTCCCCCCCTCCCCGGAGCATCCTTTAATGTGCATGCCAAACTCTCCTCTGGGTCCTCCTTTCTGATGAGGTGCAAGGACCCAGTGGCATTTCCCAAACCCTTTCCTGTGTTCCCCTTAAGTATAGGAACACTACTGTGGCTGTCACTCCCTAGCCTCCAAGGATCCTAGTGCCTTTAGTCCATGCTAAACTTTGTGGGGTCAATAATGTGTTGGACATTGCACAGGTCATGCAAAGTCCTGTTATGATTGCTTCAACCTGCTGAATATTTTCAAAACTGAACGTGGAAAGCGAAGATACCTGGTCAAAGTAGCTTCATTTCCTTTGTTGACTAAGTCAGACCATACTATTTTGTAAGCTCAGCAACTTACAGGTCATATTTCTGTAATAGTGAAAAATAGTTTTGCCGATCATAATAAAACAGAGGGTGTGAGGAATATGAGTGTTTTTGTTTGTTTGTTCATTTGTTTGCTTGTTTAAGGTTTTTTTTTGGGGGGGGACATAGTGTTGATGCAGTCCAGACTGTTTCACAATTTGCAGTGAATCGTAGACTGGCCTTGAAATCACTATTCTGCCTTAGCTCTCAAGTACAAGGTTTATAGAGGATCACCACTAAGTTTGCCATTGCATGTACACAGGTAATTGAATAACCTTATTAAAAATGTATGCATCAAATGAATATATGTATATGTATATATGCATGTGTGTATGTATTTTATAAAAGAATAGCCTTAATAGCTAAGATATGGGTCACCCTGCATGCCCATCAACTAATAAATGCATAATGCAAAATGTGTTTGATATATATCATGCAATATGCACAAAATAATGTCCAGATAAGCAAAGTACCATCCAGGCCTGGGGCATTTCTAGGGCTCCTCTCTTATCCAGAGGAGCAGTTTTGGTCCTCAGGTTCTGAAGGTTGTTTCCCAGCTCCTCCATCCATGACAGCTGCATCAAGGCTGTGCTCTCTGCACTTATCAAGGTACCAGAAGTGCTTCTCGGGCTGTGGCTAAGATTCATTTCTGTGTAATATGTGTCCAGACTTGCTTATTTAAAAAAAAAAAGAATTTATTTATTTATTTATTTATTTATTCTATTAATATGTGTGTGCGTGTGTGTGTGTGTGTGAGAGAGAGAGAGAGAGAGAGAAAGAAAGAGAGAGAGAGAGAGAGTTGTATGTGCCTGTGGAGAATCAAGGCTAACTTTGGGAATCATCTTGCATTGTTTGTTCCCCTTTTTGTTTCCCTCTGGGTTTTACCAGGCTCCCCCCACCAGGGCCAGAAGAGCAGACCACCACTGTTTCTGCCTGGCGATTTACATGGCACCTGGGATGCCAACTCAGGACCCAGGCAGAAAAGCTCATGCCCATTCCAGAGGCCTCACCATATTCACAGAGTAGCTGAGAGGGTCATCAATGCTCGATTGTAAGACTGGCATGTCTGGCCAATACTGAAGTGTGCCAACTTGCTTAACCAGCTCCCTCAATCTTACTCACCTGCCTAGGGACTCATCCCACCAACTATGGGCTGCACCTTCCCCATCAATCATTCAATTTTCCGCAGGTTTTCTCAGGGTTTTACTTGACTACTCACTCATTCTTCACAGTGATGCCCAGAGCTCATGTCCTCAATTCTCAAGCTGATGTCTGTATCTAGCTATGACACCCATGAACACACAGGAAATAAAACTGTGATTATATGTAGAACATGCTATTAAAAGGAACTTTATTTATATTTAAACTATCTTATTAATAATACTGACTTTATCATACCTGCCACAGGATTTCTTATGTTGCGATAGGAATTCAACTCAAATATATTCCATTTCCCCAACCAAAATCAGTGTTATCTACTCAGGATGTAGAAATATAACTTTATTGCAGTAATATAATCATAAAGCATACAGCTGACACAGTCCTGATTATCGAGAAGCATTATTACAACACCACATTGAAAATGTATATTACCTTTGACTAGAACATGGAAAGGAGATCAATTCTCATGTTATCACCACAGATTACACAAAGAATTAATTTATATGTGATTTAATTTTTCTTCAAGTGAAAACATATTATTCATATTTTGCCACTTAAATGTTACTGATGTTACAAAGAAAGCAGTTATGAAAGCCAAGTATAAGGAAGTAGGAAAAGAAATTCTAAACATCTTACGTTATGGTTCACAAAGTCAAAAGAGTACAGTACAGAGCTTTTGTGTTAATAGCATCTGAGTGAGAAGAAGAAATGATTTAAACTTACACAGAAAAAATCCACACTCTCTAGTTGAGTAGATGCACCTCTGATTCTTCATTCTTATGTAATTTGTGACAAATTTACAATGGAACACATGTATCATCTGAGGAGAGAGAGGAACCCACCAGGGAAGGATGTGCCAATGCGATGAGCTTGTAGGAAAGTCTCTACAGACTCGGGATACTTCTGGGACCCCATCAGTTCCACAGGCTTCCTTCATGGAACATTTCTGAACATTGATAACCCTCTCTAAGGCTCCATTGCTGGAGTGCTATGGTCACCCTCTGCTTACAATGTCACTTCAGGCCATATGTTCCCAAAATGAATCATGTGGTCTCTGCTGGGTCACATCTTGGAGCAAAATGGGTTTCAGATATTCTGTTTTGGGGGATGCTTGGTTGAATTGGAATGAATGATAGGACATAGGTCTTTTGACATCACCAAAATGAACATCATTATACCTTTGATACAGTAGACACAAAGCATTGCTTCATGCATGGAGTTCCTGTGTTCTTACAGGAGTGAAGGTTGATCTTGCAAGCTAGACCATGCTCCTTTCCTCACTGATTCTTCACAGGAAGCCAAAGACTTCTTTACATGACTGCATCAGTAACGACCATCCATACTATTATCCCAAACTCATCAAATCGATGCCAAAATCAACAACATTTGTCCTCTGCTATATTATAGGTATGCTATCATCACCATCACCTGGACAGAGTCTTAAAATCTCAACATTATGACAACCATTTTGTGTCATTCTGGGTGTTTAGGTATGTATTTGGAAACTCTCCCATTTTGTTTTGAAATTCCAAATTTAATAATTATGAAAATCATCTCTTAGTGGTATCCAAGTGATACAAACCAAACTTACAGCAACATGGTGTTTCTTCTGACATTAACCTAGCCAAACACCTAACTAACCAAACCTAACACCAAACACCATCACTTTGATTGCATTTGACAAGTGAACCGTAAGAATAGTGAGTATAGCATCCTTTCTGTATTGCTTTATGCCTTAAAGGTATATATTAAAAATGCAAACAGAAATGTTGGAATTATGAGGAAAACTCTAAACACTACCAAATCCTCTGGCATGATGGAGTTGCAGCAGCTGAGTGACAGGATACCTAGTTCACATGTAAACAAGCTTCTCTAACAATTTCCACCAGAAGATCCACTGTAAGCTTCACAGCCAGGCGGCATCTGAGCCAAGCTCCCAGCAGATGTAAACACCAGGAGAGCAGCTGGGGCGACACAGCTTTACACTTCTGCTTCTCAGCATGGTTTATGCTATGGCTTGTATCACTGTGGGAGGGGAATTACCACTCTGCTGACAGTAGTAAGTTGCAAGGTCTTCAGGCTGCAGGTTGCTGATGGTGAGGGTGAAATCTGTCCCAGACCTACTGCCACTGAACCTTGGGGGGATACCTGACTCCAAGATGGATGCATAGCTAATCAGGACTTTTATAGATTTGTCTGGTTTCTGTTGATACCAATGTAAGCTATAGCCTATGCCCTGGCTGGCCTTGCAGTTGATGGTGACTCTGTCTCCTGGAAACGCAGCCACAGATGGAGTCTGGGTCAGTTGAACGTCACATCTCACACCTGACATTGGAAATATAACAAAAATCAGAAATTTCATAGTGTTAACTAAGTAAAAGCAACTTTTCTAAGTACCCCAAAGAAATGCTGGGGAAACCCACACACACACACTCCATTACCTGGGAGCCAGAAGAGCAGGAGCCCCAGAAGCTGAGCAGGGGTCTTCATGTCCATGCTCTGTCCTGACTGGGACTGACCCCTACACAGGGTGTGACCAGCCTGAAAATGTCCTCAGGGCAGTGGGCTGTGGTCTGGGTATGCAAATCAGCAGCAGCTAGGCAGGGAACAAAGCTGCAGGAGTGACACATGTGACTCTACAAGAGCTCAGTAACCCTGCATTTCCCCATTCTTCCCTGGAAGAATTCCTATGCATTTCTTTCTAGCTTCAGTGCAGCCAAGAGTCCCGTTTTTCTGTGAAGTGAAATATTATTTTAGAAGCCTTTTGTCTTTCATCTTGTGGATTTTGCTCAGGCCCTGAACTTCTTGGTGTGTCTATTTGTGAGCACCACTGTTGGAGATAGAAAGGTAAGAAACTGACAATGGTCGTGTCAATAAAAGAGATCGGAAGATGTTACACTGGCTTCAAATTTTTAAATAAGAATTTAAATAAGAATTTAAATAAGAATTTAAAAAACTGTCTGGACAAGCAAGGCAAAGTCCAGGCAGAGGGTGTCCCTAGTTTTATCTCTCATCTCCAGAGGAGTAGCTTGGACCTCAGTTGTGTTTGTTTGCATTCTTTCTCAATTTATTTTTCTTTTTTAAAAAATATTTTGGCTGAGAGACTA